>CM040399.1:21660441-22305441 GCA_022702515.1 Ilyophis sp. 1 JC-2022 | reverse complement strand
AATGATGTAGTGCCCGTCTTGCCTGCCAAGCTCGGCTGAGCTACAGAGAGGGTTCGTTTCTGAGTACAGGCCCAGAGGCCTGAGGTGAAAATCCCCCTCTGCTTTAATATTTCACACCCCATCAATATTTCACACGGCAAGGTCATGGATCACATTCTGAGCAGAGAGGAGTCCAGGGCCCAGGTCACGCATGCAGCGGCCGTGTGCGCGCGTGCGTGCGTGCGTGTGTGTGTGTGCATGTGCACGTGCATGTCCGTGTGTGCATGAAAAACCTTAACACTCACTCAGTGTCTTGTAGTACTGAAGTTCAAAGCACTTTTGCAGGTCACTCTGGATACATTTTGATGTAAATGTCTGATAGATGATATAAATGTAAACTTGTGCTGTGCTGTACAAGCGTATGTGCATGTAAAAGCAACAGTGGTGCGCGACAGCGAGATGATTGGTGGATTTCCACCTTTGAGATGAAATAGAGTCAATACTTGCAGGTTAAAATGTCCAAAATGACCCTTGGGATGTTAGGGAGGCTTGAGAACTTCTTTGTATTGATTTTTAAAAACTTTCTTCGTAATACAGTGTGGAGAGGTACTATAGAGACCGTATTGCCATGATGACTACAGACCCCCCACACACACACACACACACACACACACACACACACACACACCGGACACAGGACTGGCCCACACAGGAACACCCCAACGTGCCTCCCCACTGCCGTAAAAAAACACAGCCATCGCTAGAATTCTTCTGCCTGTCAGGTGACGAGGTCTGACAGAACGACATTAACGGCTTAAATGATTTTCCAGAGTTTGCACATTTAAGCGTCGTTAAGCTGCTGAGGCCAGATAAGCCCGGTCCTTCCGCGACTGCAGCAGAGGAGATACTGCGGAGCTACAGATGAGCCGGGTTTCCTGCTCAGGCTGTATAAAGCCTCCGTGCCTGGGAACGCTTCCTTTAGAGTCACACGAGGTTTCTGCTGCCGGGAGCTCTGATGTGTCCACAGCCGCAACCCTGGAGGTGAGAACAGGGCCCAAGGGCTGATCCAGAAGAGCCTCCACTCCAGCAGGCTGTTTCATCTCCGGCGGGCGGGACCTTCCTACAGCCACTCACAGCCTCTCCGTTTGCACAGCCAGACACTGCAGTGCTTCAGGATCAGTGCCATAGGCAAGGTTACAGCAGCAGTAACCTTCACAGCTACACCACATTAGAGCTTTTTACACCGCGGGAGAGGAAGGAAGTTTGTGCTCGATTGAAATTCTGTGACCTAATCTCGAGTCCAAATCCCCTTTTGGATATCGTCTCATTGCTGCCGCATCCTCCGTTATGCTCATACGAAGCGCATCCTGCCAGCTGCCACGCGGCTGCCACACCCTCCAGCCTATTTGCTGAGCTGTGCAGTCACTGCATCCGAAGAGTACATTCCATGTGCAGCTGGTGCAGGCAGCCTGCAGTCCCCCGACTGACCCGAGGAGGCGCTGTCTGAAATCCCTCCCTGGGTGCTGTTCTGGACTATTATGAAAGGGCCTGTCGGACTGCTGGCACAGTCAGGATTTAGTCCCAGACCAAGAACCCAGAACCACCCGGCTTCTCCATACACCTGTTCACATTTTCTTGAATGATTAAATGCCAGTGAATTTTTTATCTTAAAAAAATTATCTTATGGTATAACTGGTAATACCTCCTGGTCTTACTCATGTGTCCACAAATTACAAGTTAGCAACTTTTATCAGTATTATTTAATATTCCGAAAAGACTGCCAGCCAGCATAGCATGAGTGTCATTTTTATAATAATATCCAGTAATCATTTTGAAACTATTGAAATGCAAACCATATGAGAATATATTATAAAACCACTACTGCACTAAAATAAATGCCCACATGCACTGTTTCAAACCCGAAGCTTTCAAAGGTGTTACTTTCATTGTCAAGTATCTTTAGAGATTCAGCCCAGTTGTATTTTTCTCCGGAGTTTCATAAATAATTTCATATCTGGGCTTTCTGCTTTAAATGCATGTTATGGCTGAGGAATGCAGAGATATGGATATCCTGTAATCTGACTTTCGACTCCTATGGAGAAGTGTTGGCTGATTTGGGATTTGAGCAGAAAGCTGAGGTGAGATTTATTGATTAAGCTTGGCTCTGTAGCGTCGTACAATCGCTGGACTGAAAATAAATGATGTCTTTGCATATTTATATGATGGATGAGTCCAATGACTTTCATAACCAAGCTTCAATAGTTAGGAGCTTTGAATTCCAATCTTCTTTATACTTGATAGCATCGCAGAGGCATATTGTGTGTGAATCCTGAAATGAAGGCTTTGGGTTAAAGTGAATTATGGCACATTGTTTGTTTTTAAATTTCTAATTGAACACTTACTTCAGCAAAAACAAAGTGTTTTTTTCCCCATTTTGACTGTCTTTGGAAATTTAGCTTGAGGGAGATAGGTAATCCTTGGGAGAGCATGTCAGAAAGCCAACCCGAGTGTAACGGAACTGACAGATGGAATTAAGAAGGAAGGATGACCCCGATGTGACATGAAGGTGACAGAAAGGAGTTATCATTATAATGGAGCGGCAGCATGACTGAGCTGCACTGACTCTATGGACACAACAGCACTGGCTCCATAGACCAGTCATCCCTACCTTAATCACAGGCTCATATGGCTCAAAGGAGTGTAATATAGCCTTCAGGAAGCAAGACTATGTCCACACATACACATCATTTGTGTTGCAATATTAAGAAATCTATAGAAAATAAATCATATACTTAAACAGTGTTTATTTTACATTTACAATAAACATACTGCATATATAGTTTAGGTTCAAGTGTGTTTGGTTTTTACTCCTGCTATGGTCAAAATTATGAAATGCATGAAAACATACATTCACTGTATTACATTTTACATTTAGGCCTACTGTAGATCATACATTTTTTGGAAATATGTATTTTAGTGTTATTCTACATTTTTTATATACATGTATGCATTTCATAATATGATATTGCATAACATGCTTGATTATTTTGGCGAAACAAGTTTTGAAGTCCAGTCCTTGAGCTGTGAGTAAAGTCTCCGTGTCTCCCTCTTGTGGTGGAAGCTGGACGGTCACTCGCCTCAATTACTTTGAACACCTGTTTGAGTCACACTGACGTGTCACGCTGACAGCAGAGACGCCGCAAACAGAAGGTTTTATAAGCTAGCATCGTAAAATAATTCAGTTACTATGTATTTCAGGAAATATACTGACAAATACATAAATAAATATATTTTTAAATACATAATTGGCCTACATTTAGATTCAGATATCTTGAACTGATCAATGACTGGCATTGTTCATGCGGCAACAGCAGCCGTTCTGAATTTGGCATACAGCCCTGCAAAAGCCTGTAATGCCAGCTAAATTGACTGATGCCAATACTTTATTTTCAACCTTGACCCAAAAGGGCAGTATTCTTGATGGGGGGCTTTTGATTTCAGCTTCTTGCAGTGGCACCTTCCTTTCCTGGGCGCTTTTTACTCCGCTGGTACCAAATGGAGCCTAATTGAAACTTTTCACAATTTTTTAGCAATGTTGTGAATTCCGTTATTGCAACACGGCAGGCTATAACATCTTTTATTTTTACCACGTCAAAACTACAACTGTCAGACTACATTGTTCATTGGTCCAGATCACACCTCTAGCCTGTTTTTCCGCAGGATCTTTCATAGTGATTGCCGTCCATTCTAAACAGACCTGCAATGTGCACATCCACGTGCGACTGTCCGCTTTGCTTTCAATAAAAATCTTACTTCAGCGTCTGGAATCTGGATGGAGATTTCATGAACACACGCCCACTACATTCTAATTGGATTGCTGTCAATCGTATATGTAAATGAAAGCCCCACAGCCGCATTTCATTGGCCAATAGCTTCCGTGGCTCTTCTCCCCGCATTCCGTTACGTGGAGCGTTGAAACTAAGCATAGCAAGATCCACTGATGAGGGAAAGAAAGTTATCCAACCTACAGTACCCTATTACACCGTTTGCACAGACCAAGTGTGGAACTAACAGCAGGGAAGATCTGATAGTCATCAGGAGCGGCGAAGACTGTTGTAATATGTTCTCCTGGTAAAATGGTTCTATCAGTGCGGGAATATAACCAGACTGCGAAGTAACATTTCTATGACAAACGGCAATAATTGACCAGGGGGCAACTTCGCTTTTCCTGTGGTAACCGGGATTCTAGAGGCTATATGGAGTGGACGTCGGAATGGCTTGCACGAGGAGAACCAAGACTTTGGTGTCAACATGCGTTATCTTGAGCGGAATGACCAACATTGCGTGTCTTCTGTATGTCGGATGGGTCACCAATTACCTCGCGAACGTGTACATCAAAGTTCCCGAACCTGTTCCAGAGAAAAAGTTGGAGGAGGACAACAAAGGGGAAACTTTGAGGATTATAGAACGACTTGATCGACTCGAGAATGTTGTCAACCAACACATACAAGGTATGATCTTTCTTATTTATATACATTCACATCTGAAATATATTTTCAATGGTAGTACTGATGGACTGTCCACTGCACGTGTTAACCATTAGGTAGGCTATCAACCTGCAGGCGCATGTTTTCAAGTCACTTTTGTTATTTTAGAATTTAACGTAATTTTGTGCTGTGGTACCTATTTGGCTCTGTGCATGATTCATCTGACTCGTCGGGTAGCAGCTGGTGGTGCTTTTGAATGGACGTTAGAAAATATGAATTAAATGGCACGCTCCACGTAGCCAAGGTTTGGAGGAAACTCGTTTCAACGAGTAAATGACTGATGCAGAATTCAACAACACCACGGTGTTATTCACTTTCAACGTGTATACTTCTGAATCACTAATATGGAAAAAAGGAAAATTAAATGTAACAAAATCTCCGCCATGGTAGTACTTACATTTTGTTCATATTAGCCATGTAGAATGTCTCCACAGATACATTTGTCGACAATTGTGTGCACGCTGAAACCAGTCGTTTTAACTAATTAAGATTCCGCAGTAATTTCAATTAGAGACCCGTTTCGCTGCCATAAACTCGCATTGTTTTTTTTCAGCAAAGCTGAAAGTATATATTGAATCAATTTCTCAAGTTGAAAGTTGTGGGGGAACGCAGCTGGTAATATTATTTGTGTAAAATGGCAGATGAAGCTTAAATGGCTAAGGAACTTCAATGGAAGAAGTAGACATGCGAGATAAATTATATAGTTATGGAATCACGAGGTAGTTAAAAATTTGAAATAATAATAAATAATAACCCAATCACGAGCAAGTATGGCAAAGTGCACTTAGTCTTTTATTTTGTTTTCAAGAACTAAAAGGAACCGGTTCAGTCCATCCATTCAGAAGAGAACATGTCTGGCTTCACAGAAAATTATACGCATTGAAGGAACTTGTGAAGCTCCCATAAAGGAGATCGTTTAGTCCTTTATAACAGTCTGTTGAGAGGTAGACAGTGACACAATACACTGAGAGTGGCTTTCTATACTATCTGTATTTATTGCTTTGTTTGAGGATTTTTATTTGCTAAAGCAGATCTTCATGCTGGAATACATTCTGCCTACACTATTCATACAGCCAGGCATTTAGAAAATGAATTATGTTGAATCTTTTTTAAATTATTTTTTTTACTTCCTTACGCCAGGGTACAATGTCAGAGTAGTGTGTGTGAGCGATTTCATACATGATCATTGTTACATTGTTACTCTTACATCACTGTTATCTGGATACTTTTGAGTTCAGTGAAAATCAGTTTAATAGATACTTTCTGTACAGCCAGCGTACAGTATTCTGTCATCAAATGTTGCCATACAATGGGTAAAACCTGCAATGTACTTACTGATTAAAGGGACTGACGGGCAGTAGTGGCACCTGCTCTGAGGTTATGGACACAAGTTGAGTGCAGTGAGGCAAACGGCTGGACTGAGGAGCATAATTTTAGCCCTTGAGTAAACATCGGGTTGGAGCCTGGGCCATATTACATGCAGCCTCACATGCTCAGACAAGTACCTATGCCAGTTCTGTCTCTATACTGATCTCCCTCTACACCCGCCCACCCATGTGTGAAATCTCCCTCTACACCCGCCCACCCATGTGTGAAACTCCATAAAACACAGCGTGTGGACATTTTAAAAAACATGACCGTCCTGAAGACACGCGAGTCGGAACTGAGATTCTAGAGTCTTGTGACAGAGATGCCTGAACTTGTGGGTTAAAGCTTTGAATGTGATTCACCGTCGGCTAAGATTGATTTCTGTCTGTTCTGTTCTCTGACTGACTCTGTGGCTTGTTTTAGTCCGGGTGATGTGTGCTCCCCTCCACACCCCCACCACGCAACAGATTAATTTAAAATGTATGCTACAGCCCTGCATATTCCTATAAAATTACAGGTACAGAATTTAAGGTTACAGGTATTGGAAATGCTCAAAACTGGATAAAGGCTACACAGTTTTTATTTTGCGCACAGAAGCCAGTAGCATTCATGTAGCTGCCGTGCAACCTGTACTACCTAGCTAGTGACTACTGTCTCTCTAACTCTCTGTTACAACAGCTACGAAAAGCTGTTAAGTAAAAGGGCAAACAAGTGCCTGTTTGCCTCTTCATATTTTGCATTGAATAGCTTTTCTTAGCCAGTACCCAAATTTTTCAACTTCTGTTGGCAATGATTTCAATTTAGGTATAAGTTTGAATTCCATTTTTTGGTGAAGATGAGAGCCCTAGTCTGTATATGGTGTTTTGTAAACCATTTCCATCGTTTGTATTTGCCCTTTCCGAATACTAGAAATGGAAAAAGAGGAATACTGGGGGCCAGTGGAGCCTGCATTAACACTTGTATAATGTAGCATAACCTGAATGAAAGAACAAAGTGTCACATTTTGTACAGTGTAATGCGTAACGTGTATAATGTGAGTAATTTGCGTAATTTGAGTACTGTGTAGGTTGTCGTGTAGGTTGTGTAACATGACAAAAGCTGTTCTGTGACAGACAAACGTGCTGTAACTATATCTGAACCTATCTTGTGTGAGACTACAATGCCTTTCCTTCTGACCATGACTAACATGCATTTACATCACCCTCATTCGCCCTTATTACATCATCTGTCTGATCTCAGCTTTCATTTGGGGACAGAAGTTTCCTTCCACGTGATTGAACCTGTATGTGTGCACAAAGGTGGACATGCAATTAATCTACAGCATCGATTAGAACACTCACATGCGTGTGCACGCACACACACATGCACACACTCTATCTACAGCATAGATCAGAGAAGTGGAACATTATTGGTGAGCTACTGGGGTAAACAAAATTATTAAATACAATACCTTGTCTCTCAGTAAACACTCCTAAAATGCTCAAACAGCCTCACTGCAGGGCCCTCTGTTTTGGGGTTTTGCTTGTAGTTTGTTTATTTGTGTTGTTGTAAATGACAAAGAACACTCACCTTGGGAGTGGGGTGGTATAATGAAAAAGTCAGTCAGGTTTTCCATCACAATGCAGCCAGGCAGGCAGGTATGAGAAGAGCAGCCAACATTGAGACTTCATTACCCAGGAGGCTTTGAGATTTGGGAACTGAGACTGCATTTCCTTGTGCTGTGTTCAAGACAGATCTGTGTTCAAATAGTATTTGTTTTGGATTTAAATACTTTTCTGCATTTGACTAAGCTTGCCTGGCGTATTGGAACACATTAAATAATCCCAAAAGTGTAAACCCCACCCATCTGCTCTTCCTTGCAGGCTCAAATGCACCAGGCAAGATCAATAGAGCCCCTAAAGTATTTGAACCCAGGGGGGTATACTACCATGCAGGATTACTGAGTTAGCTGGATAACTGCACTGAGTAAAACCTGGAACGGATCTTTTTACTTCAGTCCATTTTGCAGATTTGGGAGGGCTCCGGGTTTTACTCAGTGCAGTTATCCAGCTAACTCAGTAATCCTGCTTCTTTTTCTCAGTGCAGTTATTTAGCTCTATTGATCTTGCCTGGTGCATTTGAGCCTGCTAGGAAGAGCAGATGGGTGGGGTTTACACTTTTGGGATTATTTAATTTGTTCCAATACGCCAGGAAAATTGTCTAGTGAAAAAAGTAATCGAACGGTCGTTGAACTCTGACTTACAGGTCGGAAACTCGGGTATAATTTCAGAGCTCAGATTTATCCGACCTGAGCGCCAGTGACGTCGCAGCAAGGAAAATGGCGGCATTTGTAGTTCGTAGTAAGAAAAGGAAAGTGTCTTTTTACATTTTTATGCATATTTGGGTATGTGATATGTGTTGGTATCATTTATGATGGCAATATGTGAAATTTAAAAGTTAAACGGTTAGCTTGCTCAAAAATGCTGCAGATGAAATAACGAGGCATCTGACTGTGATGTCATTTATATTGCAATACTTCTACAATTTAGCGTTACTTTGCCGGTTTCACTCTATGCACTTGTTTTCCATCCTCCCTAATGTTGGCTTCCCGAGACATGCATTATTTATTTCAAAAGGTTTGTAGGCCTATGCTGCTGCATATATTTAATTTATTTCTTCACAAACAAAATAAAGCAGAGCCCCCCCCCCCCCCCCCCTGTCTGAGAGCACCCCCCCCCGATTCTCTGCTGCAGCAGATAAACTGCGTGCACTCCCATAAAGTTACCTGTTAGCCAGTGATTGTACTTTAAAATATTTATTAAAAACATAATCCGTAATCAACATTTAAAGTGCTTTTATATGTTGCAAGTGGCATTTTAATTTAAGAGCTGTCAGAAAGAGTACTGGAGCAGATACTGAGGCATTTGTACATTCTCGCTGTCGATGGATTGATCTCTCTATCACATCTGAAGAGAAATAAAAGCTAAATTTCACATCCTTAATGGATCTGGCTGGTGCTCCAGGGATCTGGCAGACATTTTTAATTTATTCAGATTGATGTCAGAAGTCTTCTGATGATTTTCTCTCAGTCTTACTTTAAACTGAAATTATTTAAACATTTTCAAAACACTTATTAACAAGACTTGCATTATTAATAAATTAATATTGGTTAACATACATTCCGTGAAGTAAATGAGAAGAATCCTTGATGAACGTACTTTTTTGTATTTCATTCATTCAGATTGGCATGTTTTAATATTACTGACAAAAGTATGGATATTCTCAAAAGCACATTTAACGTGGCAAATTTATTGATATTCTACAGCCTTTTATTTTATTAAATGTATTGCAGGTAAAAACAGTAAAAAAACAAAGATTTTGGAGCTTTTTTGGGGGGATTGAGACAAGATAAATCTTACAATGTGGAAAGAGTGCTTTGACTAATTTTGAATCAATATGGTTTTCTAACTTGGCCAATTTATTTATGATGCACAACATTAGCCTATCAGAGACTGTTTACCATAAAGTCAAAAACCTTTAAAGATAGCATACGGAATAGTGAAGATGAGGGTCTCTAAGGAGCGTGTTTCCCAGCATGCATTAAAAGCTGAGAGTGTTGCTTTCTGGGTAGATGGAAATGGCTGATTACATGGTGACCCGAGGAGACTGACAGGCCTGTTGGGGCTGCTCTGGCCTGCACTCCTGCACAGCAGTGCTCCTTTCCCGACAGGAAGCTGTGATTTCATATTCCTCAACCCCTTCCAGTGATCACAGGTAATTAACTCTGTGGAGGGCGCACTGGAAACCTTGGGGAGCACTGTGACACCCCCCTTGCAGTGATCGCTCATGCGCAGGACACGTCTCCTGCTTTGACTCCCCCTGATCACTGCTCTCGATGACAGATGGGGGAGCCAGTCAGCTGTCAGATTGGGCCTGGCCCCGCCCTGGCCAAAGAACCCCTTTCCTGGATGATTTATGGCCACAGTGCAGGACTGTGCTGTGTGCAGTGACAGGCTGCTCAAATCCCCGGCTATTCAGAGTCTATTAATGCAGGCACACCACCCACGGTGCTTGTTTTTAAAGAAGCTTGGCCGTTGCTTCAGACACGCACATCAAAAAGGGCATTAAATGGATTTACTGTGAAAAGTGAGTTGTTAATACAGAAACCTAATATTGAATTTACCGTCATCTAAAATACTATATATGAGTTCCAGAAAGAACTTAATTAGACAGGCAGACTATACTGCTCCAGCAGTGGGTCACAAAGTGCTGTGTAACACTAATCCGTGTCCCTCAGGAACTTCCCCTCCGAGGAACTGGAACATTGCAGGGCAGGGCCCCTTCAGATCGTTCACTCTGTCACCCAGTAATTACATCAACATTTAGTTATTGTGGGAGAAATGCACAAGAGAACGGTTGGTCATGAAAACGGTTAATTTCCATCATGCTAAGAATGAGAAAATTGTAAGAAGCATTAAAATAATTCATTAGCATTAACCCAAAGAAACAGGAGCTTCATGCCAGCCCCGATCACTGCAGATAAGCAAGCAAAGGGGAGGAGGAGGAATATGGAGTCTTTTTTTTTTTTTTTATTTTGTTTGCATGGATATGGGGAGAGGTGAACACAAGTGCAGCTGCATTATTCATTAAATTCATTCAAATTTTTTTTTTTTCATCCTTCCCTCATCTCCCTCTCCTCCTAACTGAGGAAGGGTTTTCTTTATTAATATATAATTATATAGAAATTTATAAAAGATAATTGCGATATGGGGATAATGATATGAAATGATCGCGTTGTTTGTTTGTCGGGGTCTGTGGAAAAAAAAGGTGGAGAAGCCGTATTTTTCTGGGCAAAGTGCTTAATTTGGAGATATCTAAACAAGTTAGACTTTGGTAAACCGTATAATTGAGAAGGTTGTACAAACGGTCCAATCTTGCCGTCAACATATAGGTTAGAAATAGATTTAATACCATTTGAGGACCAAACTCAAAAGGTGGAATCAGAGAGAGGGGGGTGGCCCTCTGGGGGTGGCCCTCACTCAAATGTGCCTGAGGGGCTGAGTGCCCCTGCAAGAGCAGGTCAGTCCCTGCCATTGGCAGCAGTAGGTGAGTCATAGGGCCGGTGGCCAGACATGATTTCTTTTCCATTCGGGCCAGTAAACCGTGGCTCACTGGTGGCCCGGTGTGCTTCTTTATAGGTATTGTTTTACCTATAAAGAAAAAAAAACAACTTCGTAATGTTTAAGCACTGGGTTATGCAGCAGTCCTGTGGTAATATTTCTAGGTAATGCACTGATGTTTTACAGTGACTACAATACTTTACGTGAGCTGAGAGAGCTGCGTGTAAAAACTGTGCCATTTTGCTCCGAACCTGGTGGTTGATCCAGTTCTTCACATCTATCTTTTGGTGATGAGGATGGCTGAATTTTCTCTCCTGCCTCCACCGCCCTTTCTCGCTCTGCCTGACGAGCCTCCTGGAACCTGGCCACAGTGCTTCAATAGTCTTTAACATACCTGGACACCCTCAGCTGGGGTGATGTTAGTAATTCCGTCGGCTGCCTGTTGATTCAGCATAGCAATATGTAGCTAACCCTAGGGGCCTAGTTAGCTCATGGAAATTCTGTGCACGTGGAGACGAAATGATTTGTGAGCAGCATATTGAACACACCAAGAATGACGAAGCGCGAGAGAATCGGATGATTTATCACTGGCACCTGCTGTACAAATAGCCTCGCGAGTTAAAGCAGCCGCTGATTGCGGCACCAAGCTAGCTTATCACACGCAGTCTCCAGCTACCTCAGAGTAGTACAGATGCTGCTCTGGCAGCTACCCCAGCTAACATTAACGCTGAGCCTGTGATGCAGCTAACGCACCGGCCGCGTTTTTGCAAAAACTAAATTTTAACAAGCATTTTAATCTAATATTTAGACTTTAGAATCTTATTTATGTTGCTTTTTTGCTAAATAAGACAAACTATCAAGATTTGCCAGTGGGGTAAGATAATTTCACTTGTCAAGCAAAAAGTAACTTAAAACAAGCTAATATATCCAAAATAAGATTTTAAGTCTCATTACAAGACTAAAACAAGACTTGTTAAGACAGACATTTTCAGTGGAAACTGCGGGTTGCTATTGCACACTGTTACAGCTCAAGACCCCGAATGGGGACAGATGTGCACAAACTGTCGTAGGTTCTGTCCTTTTGCAAAAGTGTGCCGCTCTGCCACACTACCTGCACCACGCGACCTGCTCTCTTCAGTTAGACCCATAAGTAAGTATTCACAACATGAGCTCCACAGTAGTTTATTTTGAGACGTGCATGGTTCAGTTGGAGGGTGTATGCTTTCTGTCATTTCTCAACACATTACCATGTCATTTTTAAGATAAATGGTTTTTCCATCACCTTCCCCTGTATGCGCTTTCCGCTTTGTGGTTATGGAAATGCTAAAATCGACATTGCGGGCTCCCTCAGCCTACTGATATGCAATAGCAGTAAACGTCTCCCTGCATTGCTTTTCCACCTCACCTGTCATGGAGCAAACCTTGTTGGCCTCAACCTCTTCAGCAGGTTGGGTGGTCTTCACATTGGTGAATGGGCAATCCTTCCCAGTTCATCACCAGCACAGCAGAAATGGCAAGCTCTGTTTGATGGACTTAGCTGCTTAATCGCCTTTGTTTGGCTGCTTAACCACAACAGATATCCCCTTCCCAGCAGTGAGGAGCTCACAGGCCAGTTTTACTGCACCATTTGCATTTTCCAAAGTGGATTTCCATCGGGGATATCTACAGGTTCAACTGCACCCCTGCAGCTGGGACCTCCCACATTACCTATACTCGCCGTTGTGCGTTTTCCACTATACACGTGTGCCCGGGCTCTCGTCTGCTCCAAGCTGCTTCCGAAAAGGTGAGGTCCTCTGCACTCTCAGGAATCTGATGGGAGGGGTGGCTGCGTACCATGACGACATCGCTGTCCATGGGCCTGACACCGCCAGTCATGATGAGCAACTAAACCGGATGCTCACATTATCCCAGCATAACCTCACCCTCAATGGCAACAAATGCATGTTTGCAGTACCCAGCATTGACTTTGTGCACTTCTGCCTGTCTGCTGATGGAATCAGTCTCAACTGGTTCAGCGTCAGCACCATTCACCCCATCCATGAGCTCAGCTTTGATGCCCAGGTTGTCTCATTCTTTGTGGTTCCTGCCACAGTACTCCAGCAGCACTGTTCTGCTGTGCCGAGCCCAGGGCCCGAACGTCATCCTGTGCTTCCCCTGAGAGCCCAGCTCACCTCACCTTCTGTTCAGGCCCATTTTCGTCTTTCAATCCCTCCCTTCAGCACCTGCGATACCTCCACCGTCGCTGTGGGGGCAGTGTGGAAAACCTGTCATGTTTGCCCCCTGTGCCTTGAGTCCCACTGAGCAATGGCACGCGGTTGGCGAGCGCGTAGCGCATGCGTTGTCTGTGCGTGTGGATGGTGGCACATGTACCTCTACGGCCACGAGCCCCGAGTGTGAGGAAAATGGCCCTGTTCAGCGGCTGTGCAGCCCCTCCCCTCCCCAGGCCTCTGCATCCCACCAGGAACTCCAGCAGGCGTCTGAGCAGCAGGATAAATAAAGGAAAATGGCATCTGCATACAAAGCGATAGCGTGATTCTCCCCCAATTTAAATTCCTGTTATATCTCAGGAGAGGCGAATAGCTGCAGCAAGCGGTTCAATGACCAAGGCAAATAACAAAGGCGATAAAGGGCAACCTTGCCTCATTCTCTTTGTTAAATTAAAGGGGCTAGAAATTTGGTAATTGGTCATACTGAGGCTTTGGACTATTATACAATATTTTAATCAATTTACAGAAATCTAATTGAAATATGCTTGGGACTATAAAAGATTCTATCAAATACTTATTCGGCATTGATGGAAACATGTACACGAGGATCAGTTGCTTTATTTCAGTGATGTAAAATACTAAATAGTATCCGAGATAATACAATCCGAGGTGTATCTAGTATTAAATTAAGTAGTGATACTTCCACATGTGAGGAGATCTTTAGCATTTTATTTCAGATTTTTTTCCCATTTTTCTCCCAATTCAACCCCTATTCTAATTAAATTCCCCCTGTGTAGCAACCGCTAGAGAATCACCGATACACAACCGCGTCAGCCGGCAGTAGGATGGAAGGGCGCCATGTCCTCTTCAGGGCGCGGCGACTCCTAAGGCTCCTGACCGTGATTCCAACTAGCCCAGGGCCGCTATGCGCGCATCGATTCTCTCCGAGCCCCTCCCCCCACCCGGAATCAGCCGCCAATTGCCGCTCCCACAGGGCGCCGGCCATGCTCAGATCTGGCAGGACCAGGGCGCAAACCCCGACCCTCGGAGTACAACTGCACCGACTGAAAGGCGGCGCTCTTACCGTTGTACCACCGCAGTGGCCTAGCATTCTTTTTTAGTGAAGTGATCAGTGCTACGTTTAATTCAGGGCTCTTGTTTTCCAGATATATGTTAATAAAGTTTGCCTGGAATCCCGTGTGGACCTGGAGATTTCCCATTTTGTACACTGTTTAAAATATTTTTTCCAAATATTTCTTCTTTTTGTTGAAGCTCAGTGAATATTGTTATGCTGGTGACCAGTCCGGCATTTCCATTTTTAAGTATCCCTATTGGCATATTTCTACACTTCTGTCTACAGAATAGTCTTTTTTCCAAAACCCTTCTCTTGTATTCAAGCAAACCCAATTCATCGCTAACCTTATTCAAAGGAACAATTTAATAATCCCCTTTCGAAAGGAATCGTTTCTCACAAAGCACATTACAGAGAATGAAAGCATTAGTTGATCTGGCTGATTAAATGTCCGGGGATGTGAATGTGGAACATTTATTCTTCGTAGTGTGCATAGTGATTTCTGACATAATATGGGTTTAAGGGGATAAATCTTTCCATATACATTTAAATTGTGTAATTCAGAACAATTAGCGGACAGAATCCGACACTTTCAATGTGTATTAACTACCACTTGGTGGCTTCAGAAGGAGCTGAAGGCACAATAATGCATTAATACAGTGAGCCTTTATAGAAAGTTGTGCCCCTCTGACCAAATCTGATACCATTGCGATTACTGGTTACTTACTTATTTCACTTTGTATGCATTGTGTCTGTACTGTGATGAAGAGTTTGGCTTCCACAATGCGAGCTGCTAACAGATATTCACAAATATAATGTTCTGTTTCCCCTCGCTAAACTGGCTCACTTTCCGACTGCACTCTGTTTGTGTTTAATCATGTGATGTAAATCATATAATAATAGTGTGTCCTAGATCTGTGGACTCTAGCTTTCTCGTTGTCTTGCCAGGTGCTGGGATATTATCTCCATATTCCTCATCCTTAGTCGACTGCCTTACAAATTTTCTGGACTTTCCCTCCACCTTATAAACCCCCACCCCTTTGTCATTGGCTCTCAGGCATTTTTATTCTGAAACATCCCCATGAATGCCCTCCTCGTCTGGCAGTCCTACTTGTACATTCAAAGGAGAGCAGGAGTCAAATGTGGTCTTCCCGCTGTGGCATGCTGAATACATTGAATTGAAAATTCTTCTTTTTTTCCTCATGTATTTTTTGAAATTCAGCTGGGCCTGGTAAGATGGAAGTTATTATGAGTAAAAAGGTCAAGGTGCACTGTGGTGCAGAGAGGAGTAAGAGCAGGTATTGATTGCGGTGTGAATCTTTTTTTTTGATTGTGTAAGGCAGTGCCCAGTTCTAAGCAGATCTTGATTGTCACACAGGGACACAGCTGGGGGGTTTAAAGCCGCAGATGCTCTCCGCCTGATCTCAGTGAGGCTCTGTTAGAATTTAAAAGAGCATTATAATCGTATTTCGCTCAAATACCTTATTTTTTTTTCTGTCGTGTGAATATTTCTTTATGCCAGTGGATCTAGGAAAGACCATTGAATGAACATATGAACCGGATAACCTGGAATCCAGCATGATTATAGCACATGCAAATATGTGTCGAACATATTTTGTAATTATTTTAAGGATTATAGTTTTTGATTTGGCATTTACTGAGGCCGTTTTGAATATTTCAGAAAGCAACAGCATTCATAATGCACAAATAAACAGATAACCCTGCCTGTGTTCTGTCGTGGCCTGAAGACACACCTTTTCAGACTCCACCTGGACTGATACACTTATCTAGGACCTCTCATGGTACTTGTTTCTTGTTTAACTGTGTGTTGAAGTTTATAATAGTATTTAGAATGGAATTGTAGTTTTGCTGATTTACCCAGTTTACTGTGAACTGCATTCAATGTCCATTACTAGGGATAGCTGCTACTTTATGGGAAGGATGTGCTTTGTCTTATCTGTTCTGTAGTTACTTCGATGACGTTTATGTATGCACTTACTGTATGTCGCTTTGGATAAAAGCTTCTGCTAAATGACTAATGTATTGTAATAACTGTATAAATGTGAATTCAAAATGGAGAAAATAAATTGTCTGCAATCGATGGAGGGAGTGTGATCATTACTGTAATAGATGCAGGGGGTGTTAGTATTACTGTAATAGATTCAGGGGGTGTTAGTATTACTGTAATAGATTCAGGGGGTGTTAGTATTGCTGTAATAGATGCAGGGGGTGTTAGTATTGCTGTAATAGATGCAGGGGGTGTTAGTATTGCTGTAATAGATGCAGGGGGTGTTAGTACTGCTGTAATAGATGCAGGGGGTGTTAGTATTGCTGTAATAGATGCAGGGGGTGTTAGTACTGCTGTAATAGATGCAGGGGGTGTTAGTATTGCTGTAATAGATGCAGGGGGTGTTAGTACTGCTGTAATAGATGTAGGGGGTGTTAGTATTGCTGTAATAGATGCAGGGGGTGTTAGTATTGCTGTAATAGATGCAGGGGGTGTTAGTACTGCTGTAATAGATGTAGGGGGTGTTAGTATTGCTGTAATAGATGCAGGGGGTGTTAGTATTGCTGTAATAGATGCAGGGGGTGTTAGTACTGCTGTAATAGATGCAGGGGGTGTTAGTACTGCTGTAATAGATGTAGGGGGTGTTAGTATTGCTGTAATAGATGCAGGGGGTGTTAGTACTGCTGTAATAGATGTAGGGGGTGTTAGTATTGCTGTAATAGATGCAGGGGGTGTTAGTATTGCTGTAATAGATGTAGGGGGTGTTAGTATTGCTGTAATAGATGCAGGGGGTGTTAGTACTGCTGTAATAGATGCAGGGGGTGTTAGTATTGCTGTAATAGATGCAGGGGGTGTTAGTATTGCTGTAATAGATGCAGGGGGTGTTAGTATTGCTGTAATAGATGCAGGGGGTGTTAGTACTGCTGTAATAGATGCAGGGGGTGTTAGTATTGCTGTAATAGATGCAGGGGGTGTTAGTACTGCTGTAATAGATGCAGGGGGTGTTAGTATTGCTGTAATAGATGCAGGGGGTGTTAGTATTGCTGTAATAGATGCAGGGGGTGTTAGTACTGCTGTAATAGATGTAGGGGGTGTTAGTATTGCTGTAATAGATGCAGGGGGTGTTAGTATTGCTGTAATAGATGCAGGGGGTGTTAGTATTGCTGTAATAGATGCAGGGGGTGTTAGTACTGCTGTAATAGATGTAGGGTTGTTAGTATTGCTGTAATAGATGCAGGGGGTGTTAGTACTGCTGTAATAGATGCAGGGGGTGTTAGTATTGCTGTAATAGATGCAGGGGGTGTTAGTATTGCTGTAATAGATGCAGGGGGTGTTAGTACTGCTGTAATAGATGTAGGGGGTGTTAGTATTGCTGTAATAGATGCAGGGGTGTTAGTATTGCTGTAATAGATGCAGGGTGTTAGTATTGCTGTAATAGATGCAGGGGGTGTTAGTACTGCTGTAATAGATGCAGGGGTGTTAGTACTGCTGTAATAGATGCAGGGGGTGTTAGTATTGCTGTAATAGATGCAGGGGTGTTAGTATTGCTGGAAGTGATGCAGGGGGTGTTAGTATTGCTGTAATAGATGCAGGGGGTGTTAGTACTGCTGTAATAGATGCAGGGGGTGTTAGTATTGCTGTAATAGATGTAGGGGGTGTTAGTATTGCTGTAATAGATGCAGGGGGTGTTAGTATTGCTGTAATAGATGCAGGTGGTGTTAGTACTGCTGTAATAGCTGTAAGGGGTGTTAGTATTGCTGTAATAGATGCAGGGGGTGTTAGTACTGCTGTAATAGATGTAGGGGGTGTTAGTATTGCTGTAATAGATGCAGGGGGTGTTAGTATTGCTGTAATAGATGCAGGGGGTGTTAGTATTGCTGTAATAGCTGTAGGGGGTGTTAGTATTGCTGTAATAGATGCAGGGGGTGTTAGTATTGCTGTAATAGATGTAGGGGGTGTTAGTATTGCTGTAATAGATGCAGGGGGTGTTAGTATTGCTGTAATAGATGCAGGTGGTGTTAGTACTGCTGTAATAGCTGTAAGGGGTGTTAGTATTGCTGTAATAGATGCAGGGGGTGTTAGTACTGCTGTAATAGATGCAGGGGGTGTTAGTATTGCTGTAATAGATGCAGGGGGTGTTAGTATTGCTGTAATAGATGCAGGGGGTGTTAGTATTGCTGTAATAGCTGTAGGGGGTGTTAGTATTGCTGTAATAGATGTAGGGTGTTAGTATTGCTGTAATAGATGCAGGGGGTGTTAGTATTGCGGTAATCGCTGCAGGGGGTGTTAGTATTACTGTAATAGATGCAGGGGGTGTTAGTATTGCTGTAATAGATGCAGGGGGTGTTAGTACTGCTGTAATAGATGCAGGGGGTGTTAGTATTGCTGTAATAGATGCAGGGGGTGTTAGTATTGCTGTAATAGATGTAGGGGGTGTTAGTATTGCTGTAATAGATGCAGGGGGTGTTAGTATTGCTGTAATAGATGCAGGGGGTGTTAGTATTGCTGTAATAGATGTAGGGGGTGTTAGTATTGCTGTAATAGATGTAGGGGGTGTTAGTATTGCTGTAATAGATGCAGGGGGTGTTAGTATTGCTGTAATAGCTGTAGGGGGTGTTAGTATTGCTGTAATAGATGTAGGGGGTGTTAGTATTGCTGTAATAGATGCAGGGGGTGTTTGTACTGCTGTAATAGATGCAGGGGGTGTTAGTATTGCTGTAATAGATGCAGGGAGTGTTTGTATTGCTGTAATAGATGCAGGGGGTGTTAGTATTGCTGTAATAGATGCAGGGGGTGTTAGTACTGCTGTAATAGATGCAGGGGGTGTTAGTATTGCTGTAATAGATGTAGGGGGTGTTAGTATTGCTGTAATAGATGCAGGGGGTGTTAGTATTGCTGTAATAGATGCAGGTGGTGTTAGTACTGCTGTAATAGCTGTAAGGGGTGTTAGTATTGCTGTAATAGATGCAGGGGGTGTTAGTACTGCTGTAATAGATGCAGGGGGTGTTAGTATTGCTGTAATAGATGCAGGGGGTGTTAGTATTGCTGTAATAGATGCAGGGGGTGTTAGTATTGCTGTAATAGCTGTAGGGGGTGTTAGTATTGCTGTAATAGATGTAGGGGGTGTTAGTATTGCTGTAATAGATGTAGGGGGTGTTAGTATTGCTGTAATAGATGCAGGGGGTGTTAGTATTGCTGTAATAGATGCAGGGGGTGTTAGTACTGCTGTAATAGCTGTAAGGGGTGTTAGTATTGCTGTAATAGATGCAGGGGGTGTTAGTACTGCTGTAATAGATGTAGGGGGTGTTAGTATTGCTGTAATAGATGCAGGGGGTGTTAGTATTGCTGTAATAGATGCAGGGGGTGTTAGTATTGCTGTAATAGCTGTAGGGGGTGTTAGTATTGCTGTAATAGATGTAGGGGGTGTTAGTATTGCTGTAATAGATGCAGGGGGTGTTAGTATTGCTGTAATAGCTGTAGGGGGTGTTAGTATTGCTGTAATAGATGTAGGGGGTGTTAGTATTGCTGTAATAGATGCAGGGGGTGTTAGTACTGCTGTAATAGATGCAGGGGGTGTTAGTATTGCTGTAATAGATGCAGGGGGTGTTAGTATTGCTGTAATAGATGCAGGGGGTGTTAGTATTGCTGTAATAGATGCAGGGGGTGTTAGTACTGCTGTAATAGATGCAGGGGGTGTTAGTATTGCTGTAATAGATGCAGGGGGTGTTAGTATTGCTGTAATAGATGCAGGGGGTGTTAGTACTGCTGTAATAGATGTAGGGGGTGTTAGTATTGCTGTAATAGATGCAGGGGGTGTTAGTACTGCTGTAATAGATGCAGGGGGGGTTAGTATTGCTGTAATAGATGCAGGGGGTGTTTGTACTGCTGTAATAGATGCAGGGAGTGTTTGTATTGCTATAATAGATGCAGGGAGTGTTAGTATTGCTGTAATAGATGCAGGGGGTGTTAGTATTGCTGTAATAGATGCAGGGGGTGTTTGTACTGCTGTAATAGATGCAGGGAGTGTTAGTATTGCTGTAATAGATGCAGGGGGTGTTAGTATTGCTGTAATAGATGCAGGGGGTGTTAGTATTGCTGTAATAGATGCAGGGGGTGTTAGTATTGCTGTAATAGATGCAGGGGGTGTTAGTACTTCTGTAATAGATGTGTTAGTATTGCTGTAATAGATGCAGGGGGTGTTAGTATTGCTGTAATAGATGCAGGGAGTGTTAGTATTGCTGTAATAGATGCAGGGAGTGTTAGTATTGCTGTAATAGATGCAGGGAGTGTTAGTATTGCTGTAATAGATGCAGGGAGTGTTAGTATTGCTGTAATAGATGCAGGGAGTGTTAGTATTGCTGTAATAGATGCAGGGAGTGTTAGTATTGCTGTAATAGATGCAGGGAGTGTTAGTATTGCTGTAATAGATGCAGGGAGTGTTAGTATTGCTGTAATAGATGCAGGGAGTGTTAGTATTGCTGTAATAGATGCAGGGGGTGTTAGTAATGCTGTAATAGATGCAGGGAGTGTTTGTATTGCTGTAATAGATGCAGGGAGTGTTAGTATTGCTGTAATAGATGCAGGGAGTGTTTGTATTGCTGTAATATATGCAGGGAGTGTTAGTATTGCTGTAATAGATGCAATAGATGCAGGGGGTGTTAGTATTGCTGTAATAGAGATGAGGGGGTGTTCGTATTGCTGTAATAGGGGCAGGGGATGCAGGGTTGTTAGTAATGCTGTAATAGATCAGATGCGGAGTGTTAGTATTGCTGTAATAGATGCAGGGGGTGTTAGTATTGCTGTAATAGATGCAGGGAGTGTTAGTATTGCTGTAATAGATGCAGGGAGTGTTAGTATTGCTGTAATAGATGCAGGGAGTGTTAGTATTGCTGTAATATATGCAGGGGGGGTTAGTAATGCTGTAATAGATGCAGGGAGTGTTTGTACTGCTGTAATATATGCAGGGAGTGTTAGTATTGCTGTAATAGATGCAGGGAGTGTTTGTATTGCTGTAATAGATGCAGGGGGTGTTTGTATTGCTGTAATATATGCAGGGAGTGTTAGTATTGCTGTAATAGATGCAGGGAGTGTTTGTATTGCTGTAATATATGCAGGGAGTGTTTGTATTGCTGTAATATATGCAGGGGGTGTTAGTATTGCTGTAATAGATGCAGGGGGTGTTTGTATTGCTGTAATAGATGCAGGGAGTGTTAGTATTGCTGTAATATATGCAGGGGGTGTTAGTATTGCTGTAATAGATGC
Source organism: Ilyophis sp. 1 JC-2022 (assembly GCA_022702515.1). Lineage (NCBI taxonomy): Eukaryota > Metazoa > Chordata > Actinopteri > Anguilliformes > Synaphobranchidae > Ilyophis > Ilyophis sp. 1 JC-2022. The sequence continues at coordinate 22,283,899 of CM040399.1, read as the reverse complement.
AGGGAGTGTTAGTATTGCTGTTAATTGCATGCAGTAGTGGCAGGGGGTTGTTAGTATGCTGTAATATATGCAGGGAGTGTTAGTATTGCTGTAAATATATTCAGGGGGTGTTAGTATTGTAATAGATGCAGGTAGGGGTATTGCTGTAATAGATGCAGGGAGTGTTTGTATTGCTGTAATAGATGCAGGGAGTGTTAGTATTGCTGTAATAGATGCAGGGAGTGTTAGTATTGCTGTAATAGATGCAGGGGGTGTTAGTATTGCTGTAATAGATGCAGGGAGTGTTTGTACTGCTGTAATAGATGCAGGGGTTGTTTGTATTGCTGTAATAGATGCAGGGGGTGTTAGTATTGCTGTAATAGATGCTGGGTGTGTTTGTATTGCTGTAATAGATGCAGGGGTGTAATTGCTGTAATAGATGCAGGGCAGGGAGTTGTTTGTATTACTGTAATATATGCAGGGGGGGTTAGTAATGCTGTAATAGATTCAGGGGTGTTTGTATTGTAATGTAATAGATGCAGGGGGTGTTGTATTGCTGTAATAGATGCAGGGGTGTACTGTATGTAATAGATGCAGGGAGTGTTTGTATTGCTGTAATAGATGCAGGGGGTGTTTGTATTGCTGTAATAGATGCAGGGGTGTTTGTATTGCTGTAATAGATGCAGGGGGGTAGTATTGCTGTAATATTGCTGTAATAGATGCAGCAGGGGGTTTGTATTGCTGTAATAGATGCAGGGGGTGTTAGTATGCTGTAATAGATGCAGGGTGTGTTAGTATGTAATATATGCAGGGGGTGTTAGTAATGCTGTAATAGATGCAGGGGGTGTTAGTACTGCTGTAATAGATGCAGGGGGTGTTCGTATTGCTGTAATATATGCAGGGGGGGTTAGTAATGCTGTAATGATTAGGGGGTGTTAGTACTGCTGTAATAGATGCTTCTGTTGGACTGGCACAAGCCTTTTCAAGAAATTTCACATTACACCTTACTTGGATGAATGCCTGATTCTCACTTACGCTGACCCTAATGCTCACATTCTCCACCCTTATGCTGTGGAGAATGCCCACATTCTACGTTTTTTCTCCGGCATCAATGCTTGCATTCTCTACTTTTATTCCTGACACTTTCATTACTGTCTATGTTGCTTTGTATTGCAGCAGTTACATATTTCACATCCTTCCCCAGGAATGCTGATTATCATGCTGATGGCGTCTCAGTGTGAGTTGGTGATCTGTTCATGGTCTATGAGAGTGGTTGACATCAGTGGCCCAGAATAGGTCTCGCCCTGGCCTCAGTCCCCCGGTCACTGTGCCTGGTGTTCTGCTGGGTAAAACTCATACCAAAGTCTAATGTACAGGAACAGTGAGCCTGATTCTGTGATGCACAGGGGCAGTGAGCTTGATTCTGTGATGCACAGGGACAGTGGGTGGTGCTCTGTGATGCACAGGGACAGTGGGCGTGACTCTGTAATGCACAGGGACAGTGGGCGTGACTCTGTAATGCACAGGGACAGTGGGTGTGACTCTGTGATGCACAGGGACAGTGGGTGTGACTCTGTGATGCACAGGGACAGTGGGTGTGATTCTGTGATGCACAGGTTGCTGTATTGCAGTAATGCACAATAGAGTGCAGGTGGCACTGCTGTTTGGATGGCTGTTTGATGCACGGGACAGTGGTAGGTGTACTGTGTAGAGAAGGGTGGGGCTGTAACAGATGCAGTGCAGGGTGTGGTACTGCTGTAATAGACAGGATGACACTGGGATGTGGGGCTCTGTGATGCAGGGACAGTGGTGTTCTAGTACTGCTAACATGTTCACTCTCTGCTAATGCACAGTACTGTGCATGTGGACAGTGGTGTTACTTGCTATGAATGCATGTGTTGTACTTGCTGTAATGCACAGGGTGTGGGCGTGATCTGTAATATGCACAGGGTGTACAGACAGGGTGGGTGTTAGTACTGCACATAGTGCACAATTAGCAGTGAAATAATGCACGAATGTAATATGCACATTGTTAGTTTGCTGCAAAACAGAACAGAGCAGTGGGTTCACAGTTAATAAGTGCAATAGACTAGGTAATAGATAACACTTATAGTGTTTGGGGGCTTTACAGATGTCACTGTGTGCTGTTATTGTAGTATTGCTCTGCAATTTCAGTTTACACACTGCAATGGCATTTTAGTATTGTCCAATCTATCCAAAGATTGAATGAGTGCCGAGCTGGTATTCCCCCTGGAATGAGTTATCGATTGTCAGCTGCACTCCTTTGAAATTTTAAACAATGTATGTAAGTGCATGTTTATTTTTTGCTCGGTTTTTATCTGTATATTCTTTTTCTTTTATTACTTTGTCTATGTGTATGTTCCACTGTGTTTTTATGCTTTGTTGACTACTGTACAGCACTTTGGTCAACTCGGACTTTCATTATCGTGGACTTTATAATATCATTGATTTGGAAGTGGATCAGGCATTGATTGAAAAGAGCTCTAGTCAGTGGCCTCATTGATGGGCATCAGTTGTTGCTAGTGGCTTGTGCATAATATTACAACAATACAAGCTGTAAGCAACCACAAACTAATCAACAGGTGAGTCCAGGCTTTAACAGGAGAGAGTGTATCTAGTAACAGGGAAAATGGGCCCAGTGCTCACTCTAGACAGACTGGAGTGCATCTGTGTCTGAATGAACTTGTATACATTTAAACATGGTTCATGAGCGTTGTATTTACATTGCACAGGGAACTGGTGTCTAATGTAACAGAAGTACGTAACAGGAGCATGACTCTGTAATCACAACTGTGTGTGACCTAGTGTCTGCGAGAGGTGACTTGTCACACAAAAATGGGTGATTCTGTGATGCCAATGGACAGGTGTTTCTTGCACCAATTTGACAGTGGGAAAACCACTCTTTTCTGAGGCTAGAAATGTGCTGTGAACAGAGACAGTGCTGTCTCTCTGTTCAATGTGACTGTGATGCATAGGCTGTTAGACTGTGAGTCATGCGGAGACAATGGCTGTGTTATGTGTGTTACAGGGAGCACATCTTTAAGTTCAACACCATTTCTTTATTTCTGCAACTGAAAAGTTGCCACTGCACTGTATATTTCGCAGGTGCACATCTTCTAATACAGCAGGGCCATAGGGCATTGTGCTTATAATCGTAAGGTGTCTGACCTGCCCAGTGCAGTTTGCAGAGTACACAGCACATGATTACAAATGTTGCTTTATCACAGCTAGTCCTCCTATATTCTGACTCAAAGAATCCAACCTAAGCTGTCGAATCTAAAAAGTCCAACTTTCTATTGAAAGCATCAGTCTCATTATTCAGGTGATGTGCAAAAAGGCCCATTTACATCCCCAACATGACTTTCTCTGTTTTTGGGCACTTTTAGATCTCCCCCATTATGTCTGCACATTGTTACCTAGAAGTGTAAAAGATGACACTTACAGTCTGAGTCTTCTTAAAGTTGTTCACATGCAGATGAAGCACTGTCATAAAGGATGATCACATCGTCATTTCTTTTATGGTCTGAAACACAGCGGGGCGATTTGATTATATCTGTACATCCAATAAAAAAATGGCATTTATGCCTCTACCAGTCAGCTATTCAACCACAGCGTGATTACTTGCAACACAGCACGTATTACTGGGTTGTGATTCCACATACCGCACAGCTTGTTTACGTTGACCGATTCCACACGTCCCCTATGATTCCACACAGACACACCCATCCTCACAGTGTTGATTGATTCACACAGAAATCCACACAGCGTCTGATTCCACACAGCACGTCCCATTAAGAGTCTGATCCACACGCACACCCATTACAGCGTTGATTCCACACAGCAACGGTCCATTACAGCGTCTGATTCCACACAGCACCACATCCGTTACAGGATTCTACAAATATCATTAGGTTGCAGTGTACAATACACATACCCCATTACATTTTGAAAGATTGGCCCCATAGAGTACTTTATTGACCTTCTCAATATCCAATTTAACCCCCAGGGTGACCCAGTCAAGTTTTTTTACTTGTGCTATGCATCTATACTGCAATCTAGACGACTTCTCTGTTGAAAGAATTGATCATAAATCTGACAGCCTAAGCAATTATATGTCCAGAAGAGATTCCCGTTAAATCTCAAACTAACTAACTACGTCCTATTACGACATTGTCTGTATCATACACACTTTCGACTGTGAGATTGCAAGGCCACTTCTTCCATTGTGAAGTTCACTTTATTTTTCACAGCAATAAGATCATCTGAATCACAGCAACTCAACCATAAATCGTCTTTACCTACCAATCCCAACAGCATCATTCCTCCACACGTCCCACCACATTATTCCTCCCTCCCACCCCGTCACACGTACCCTTTAGACACCGCCACATTTAACATTCCCAATTACAGCGTTGTCTCTCCACCACAGCACCATTCCACATTAAATCTGACTCATTCCACAGCGTCTGACTCCGCACAGCACACGTCCCATTCCAGCGTCTGATTCCACACAGCACACGTCCCATTACAGCGTCTGATTCCACACAGCACACGTCCCGTTACAGCGTCTGATTCCACACAGCACACATCCCATTACAGCGTCTGACTCCACACAGCACACATCCCATTACAGCGTCTGATTCCAAACAGCACACGTACCATTACAACGTCTGATTCCACACAGCACACGTCTCATTACAGCGTCTGATTCCACACAGCACACGTCCCGTTACAGCGTCTGATTCCACACAGCACACATCCCATTACAGCGTCTGACTGATTCCTCACACAGCACACATCCATTACAGCGTCTGATTCCAAACAGAGCACACCATGTACAGTTCACTCCACACACGCACACGTCCCCATTACAGCGTCTGTCACCATAAACAGCACACGTCTCATTACAGCGTCTGATTCCACACCCCATTACAGCGTCTGATTCCACACAGTCACACATCCCATTGGTTTCCACTGCGTCTGATTCCTCATTCCACACAGCACACGTCCCATTACTTGCTGTAGATTTGGTACATTTGGGTTGGGAAATATATATAGATTTGATATATTTGGCACTGTATATTTAATAGGCAGCACTGTTATAATTCCATCCATACTGTAGATTTGGGCATGTTTGAGTAATGTATAATTACACTGTTACAGTGCTACCTATTAATTCTGTGTCGTACTGCATTTGTATATTTTATTTCTAAGGTAATGCAATTTATAGATGGGCTCTACAGTGGCAGGGTTCAGGTGCCCTGACAGATGGGCGGGGTGAAGTATTCCCAGCACATTCAGCGTTATACTCACCATGCTTCCAAGCAGAATGCGTCTGGGAATATGTAACATGTCCGTTTATTAGAGTGGAGCATAAAACTGTAGACACAGACTTTGTTGTTTATTAGAGTGGAGCATAAAACTGTAGACACAGACTTTGATTGTGTGTGATGGTGTTACCTGATAGCATAACTATTTTATGGTGTAAATGTTTTAAGGTTGTGGCAGTTTGATCAGATTGGTGGGATAATTTTGTGAATTTGACTCATTCCTAAACCAACCAATACAGGCCCAGCATATAGACCAATGGGAGTGACTCCCAGTAGGGATAATTTTGAGAAATTTGGGGACTATTCTAAACCAACCAATACAGGCCCAGCATATAGACCAATGGGAGTGACTCCCAGTAGCACTTTCACGAGTGTGAATGCAGGTCGGCAGGAACAAGATCTGTGGCTCAGATCATTTACGGTATGGAATCATCTTTTTCTCAGATTATGTGCTGACGATTCTAATTAGAGGCAGTGGGGTGTCATTCCTTATTCATTAGACCAAACTGAGGCACCCTGTACTGAATATAATTTTCTCAGAATTGCAGAGTAACATTTTCAAGAGCACAGACTGGCATTGGCTCCAGTTGGCTGTTGTATTGAGGGTGAACAAAACCACAAAATTTGGTTCATTAGCACTTTGTCATGTTATATTACAGTCCATCTACAGTTTATCTATCTGGTGCTTTATTCTGCTGTCTCCCCCTCCTTAACACTTGTATTTAATTGTGACGGACACATGCATTGCTGACAGAATCCAGGCCAGTGTTTTCTGTAAATTGCCTATAACCAGAGTCTCGGGTTCACTTTCGAAGCTATGAGGGATCTCTGTCCGAAAACAGAGATGGGAATATTGGAGATCCAAATGCACGTAGTTGACCAGTCTTAAAGTGTTCGTAAGAATACGGGGCATTAATCCGGAGGGCAATATAGGAGAAAAACAACTAGAAATGAAAGACTAAACCTCGCAATGTAACCGAGGAGCTCGAGCTCGCAAACAACAAAACAAAGGAATAAGCACTAACGCTTATCTAACTCCGTTTGTTGGAGACAAAGAAAACCAAAACCAAAACTATAAGTCGCCTATAACTGGTGTCAGCGCAGTTAGAGCGCTCGTCTAGTGAAACGGGTACTAAAATAAAAATAAGCAGACACGCTTATCTTACTCCCGTTATTGGAGTGAAAACTAAAAGGAAAACCGAGAACTCAACAACCCAAACCTTTCCTGGGGAAGAGCACTCGTAAGTAGAGTAAATAACGAAAGAAACAAAAGAACCTTCCTTTCTTTCTAACACCCTATTTTCTAAACCCTTTTCGTTTTTTAAACTATCTTACTTTCTATTTCTCTATACCTTGTTACCGGCTCGAATGTTAAGTGGAAACAACATGGAAGCAATGAGAGCATCCAGAAGCGGGGTATAAATAGTGAGCGGAATTACCTGCCAGGTGAACTCACTAATGGCCAGGTGAACTCACTAATGACAAGGTGAAAACAAAACCTGTGACGGAACACAGGGAAATCCGATAGATTACCGGTAAACGATAACGACGAATAAAACGACGTAGAGATAAGGGAAGAAAAGTCAGATCCATGACAGGACCCCCCCTCTAAGGAACGGCACCGGACGTTTCCACAACCTTATCTCTGCGGAAGTCGGTGATTAACTGCGGGTCCAGGATGTGTCTCGATGGAACCCAGCAACGTTCCTCCGGACCATAACCTTCCCAGTCCACAAGAAACTGCCACCCTCTACCTACACGTCTCTCGGCCACAATGCGGCGAACGGTATAAGCCGGACCCCCTTCTATGAGTCGGGGAGGCGGAGGTGGTCTCTCAACTGGGGCGAGGGGGCTTACGAGTACCGGTTTCAGACGGGAGACGTGAAAAGTGGGGTGGATGCGCATTGAGCGCGGCAGTTGCAATCGAAATGTGACTGGGTTGATTCTTTTAATAATCTTGAAAGGGCCCACAAAACGAGGAGCGAGTTTGCGGGACTCGACCCGCAACGGAAGGTCCCGCGTAGTAAGCCAAACCCGTTGTCCCACTCTATAGGATGGTGCAGCTCGACGATGCCTATCAGCCGCAACTTTTTGTTTAGCCGAAGCCCGTATAAGAGATGACCGCACTTGTCTCCAAACCGACCGACACCGCCGAACGAAAGATCCTACGGAGGGTACCTCCACCTCCTTCTCGAGCTCAGGAAAAAGAGGTGGTTGGTAACCCAACTGAGCCTCGAAGGGGGAGAGGCCGGTGGAGGCGTTACGCAGCGTGTTATGAGCGTACTCAGCCCAGGCGAGATGACGGCTCCAGGAGGTAGGCTTGGATGCGGCAAGGCAGCGAAGAGTATTCTCTAGAGTCTGATTAGTACGCTCTGTCTGGCCGTTAGTCTCCGGGTGGAACCCGGAAGATAAACTAACCGAAGCCCCCAGCAGAGAGCAAAACGCCCGCCAAAACTTGGCGGCGAACTGAGGGCCGCGATCGGACACCACATCCGACGGAAGGCCATGCGGACGAAACACATGGTCAATCATAAGTTGCGCTGTCTCAGGTGCCGAGGGCAGCTTGGACAGCGCAATAAAATGGGCCGCTTTGGAAAAACGGTCGACCACCACTAAAATGGTAGTATTGCCTGAAGATAACGGCAACCCCGTGATGAAGTCCAGGGAAATATGACTCCAGGGACGGGTGGGAATGGGTAGGGGGCGAAGAAAACCCGAGGGGGGAAGGTGAGAGGCCTTGCTGCGAGCGCAAACCGGACAAGCCGCGACAAATGAGCGTACGTCTCTATCCAGACTAGGCCACCAGAAACGCCGGGATAAAAAGTCCCTAGTTCGATGAACCCCTGGGTGCCCGGTGAGTTGGGAGGCGTGGCCCCATTGGAGGACCCGCGACCTAAGACGAGGAGGCACGAAAAGACAGTTTGCCGGTGCCCCACCTGGACCTGGGTCTGAGCGCAAGGCTCTCTGCACCGCTGCCTCAACCTCCCAAATAACCGGGGCAACAATGAGGTCAGTGGCGATAATAGGCTCAGGAACTGAGTCTGTCTCAGAACGGTCGTAAATCCGCGAGAGAGCGTCAGGTTTGACGTTTTTAGACCCGGGGCGATACGTGATAATAAAATTAAACCTTAGAAAGAATAGCGCCCACCTAGCTTGCCGTGAATTACGCCTTTTAGCCAGCTGAACGTATTCAAGATTCTTATGATCCGTCCAGACAGTGAATGGATGTTCCGCTCCTTCAAGCCAATGGCGCCATTCTTCCAAAGCCAACTTGACCGCAAGCAATTCTCGATCCCCTACGTCATAATTCCTCTCTGCCGATGTTAGGGCGCGAGAGAAATAAGCGCAGGGGTGCATCTTGTGGTCAAGTGGCGAACATTGGGAAAGAATGGCTCCGGCGCCTAGCTCGGAGGCGTCTACCTCTACCACAAAGGGCAGGGAGGGGTTGGGAGTAACCAAGATGGGTTCGGAAGTGAACCTTCTCTTTAATTCGGCAAATGCTGAAGCTGCCTTCGAATTCCATTGGAACTGGCTGCCAAGGTTCTTCTTAGTGAGCGCAGTAATGGGCGCTGCTACCGCACTAAAATTTCGAATAAATCGCCGATAAAAATTCGCAAAACCTAAAAAACGTTGTATCTGTTTTACGGACGATGGCGTGGGCCAGTTCTTTACAGCGGAAACCTTCTCTGGATCCATCTGTACCTTACCCTCCTTAATAATGAAACCCAAAAATGAAACAGAGCCTGTGTGAAAGACACACTTCTCTGCCTTTACAAATAATTGGGCTTTAAGAAGTGCAGCAAGAACCTGACGAACGTGACCGACATGTGTGGTAAAATCGGGCGAAAATATTAAAATATCGTCAAGATACACGAAGACGAATTTCTCCAGCATTTCCCTCAGCACATCGTTAATCAACGCCTGAAACACAGAGGGGGCGCTAGTGAGCCCGAACGGCATGACGCGATATTCGTAGTGACCGCTGTGCGTGTTAAAAGCGGTCTTCCACTCGTCGCCCTCGCGAATACGAATGAGGTTATAGGCGTTTCGTAGGTCCAGTTTCGTAAAAATAGACGCCCCCTGAAGGCGCTCGAAGGCGGAGTTCATAAGAGGAAGGGGGTATCTGTTCTTGACTGTTATATCATTTAAGGGCCTGTAATCAATACAGGGTCTGAGGCCTCCGTCTTTTTTTTTAACAAAAAAAAAACCCGCCCCTGCAGGCGAGGTAGAAGGTCTAATAAAACCATTAACCAGAGCCTCCTCAATATATTTGTGCATGGCTGCGCTCTCAGGGATGGACAACGAATAAAGAGACCCTCTAGAGGGGGTAGTGCCTGGGTATAGCTCAATAGCACAGTCATAAGGTCTGTGAGGTGGTAATGAAGTGGAACGTTGTTTGCTAAATGTCTCCGCCAGATCGGCGTACTGTTTGGGAACATTAGCGGGCAACTGGAATTCGAGTGTTCCTCCCACTTCAACATCCTCAGTGTCCGAGACAGAATGAATCTCCCAATCAATCTCTGACTCGGACATCATCTCCTGCCACGCAGGAGGTAGTTCCGCAGAATAATCCCAGTCTAAACTCTCTTCTCCCTTCTCGGAGGGAACATGAGAGGACTGCTGGTTACTACCGTAATTATCCTCACTATCTGAGTCAGACTGAGCATAATCCTCACCCCCTTTTCTCAACAAAAACTGACTGGTGACATCACAGTGGCGTTTGCATCTGGGACTCCATTTTTGAATAACGGGTCCCGCCCGCCCCCAATTAATGTGTGGGTTATGGCGAGTGAGCCAGGAATGACCCAAAACCAGTGGATAAACTGGGGATTCCACTAAAAAAAACTGAATCTCCTCCGTATGTTTGCAAAACGGAACGCGCATGCGTATAGCGGCGGTAACCCGGGAGATGGTGCCAGTACCTAGGGGGCGGCCATCTAGAGCCGTGACTAGGCGAGGTAGAGATAACGGGTGGGTGGGAATTTTATGGGCTTTAACCCAGTTGGCATCGACGAGGCATTCAACTGCCCCTGAGTCAATGAACGCTTTGCAGGGAATCTGGCGGTCGTTCCAGCGCAAATAAACCGACAGGAAGGTCCGAGGGTAATTTAATTCTTGTCCCGCTACGCGACTCGGTTCCACTAGCGGGACTAATCTTTTCCCACAAGTTTGGGACAGTGGTCCCTTAAATGGCCCTTCCTCTTACAATAATTACACCGCCATTCACGGGACTTAGCATCCCCTCTCTCGCGCATGGAAGAGCTATCGACCTGCATGGACTCCTCCTGTTCAATGGGAGCAACAAAGGGACTGTGAACCGGTGCTGGCGTGTGAGAGGAAGAGTAACGAGGTGGGTGCTGTTTAAAACCCTTATGAGTCCTCTCCTTCTCTCTCTCTCTAAACCGGTTGTCCAACCGAATGGCCGTAGATACAAGAGCCCCGAATGTAGCGGGTGGCTCGATCCCCGCAATAGCGTCCTTTATGTTCTCTGATAAGGCATTAAGGAACAGAGCACATAGAGGCTCATCGGACCACCCTGTCACTCCCGCAAGGGCACGAAAAGTAATAGAAAATGCGGCTACGGTGTCAGTGCCCTGACGAAGACGGGTTAGACGCATGGCAGCTTCTTTGCCAGCAACGTCCTGATCGAACACTGACACCATCTCCGCCATAAGCCGCTCCGTATTACTAACAATGGTAGAATTCGCTCTAATAAGTGGGTCGGCCCATGCGAGAGCATTACCGGTCAAGAGAGAGAGAATAAAGGCTACTCTGGACTCTTGTGCCTGAAACCGCGAGGGTTGTATTTTAAAAAAAATTAGGCATTGTGTCAAAAACCCCTGACATCTGCCGGATTCTCCATTATACCGTAAGGGGAGTTGGAGTCTTGGCTCCCTTACGTCAGGTGTAAATGTAGGAGGAATAACCTGTATAGGTGCTTCTGCAACTGGGGGAGAATCGGACCTGAGGGAGAGAGTACGGATCATTTCTGCCAGATCTTGTAGCGCTACAGCTTGTAACTGCATCTGCTCGTGTAAAGCTTGCTGTGAGTTTTGCAAGGCACGAATACTCTCTCTCTGGTCCGTCAGGGCTACCTCCTGATCGGAAATGATCACTCTGAGACTGGCAACTACTGCTGGAAACTCCCCTGTGGCTTCCATGTTCTATGAGGGATCTCTGTCCGAAAACAGAGATGGGAATATTGGAGATCCAAATGCACGTAGTTGACCAGTCTTAAAGTGTTCGTAAGAACACCACTAATACGGGCAATAATCCGTAGTGGAGAAACAACTAGAAATGAAAGACTAAACCTCGCAATGTAACCGAGGAGCTCGCTAAATGAGCAAAACAAAGGAATAAGCACTAACGCTTATCTAACTCCGTTTGTTGGAGCAAACAAAGAAAACCAAAACTATAAGACCCCTATAACTGGAGTCAGCGCAGTTAGAGCGCTCGTCGGTAGAAACGGTAACTAAAAGAAAAATAAGCAGACACGCTTATCTTACTCCCGTTATTGGAGTGAAAACTAAAAGGAAAACCGAGAACTCAACAACCCAAACCTTTCCTGGGGAAGAGCACTCGTAAGTAGAGTAAATAACGAAAGAAACAAAAGAACCTTCCTTTCTTTCTAACACCCTATTTTCTAAACCCTTTTCGTTTTTTAAACTATCTTACTTTCTATTTCTCTATACCTTGTTACCGGCTCGAATGTTAAGTGGAAACAACATGGAAGCAATGAGAGCATCCAGAAGCGGGGTATAAATAGTGAGCGGAATTACCTGCCAGGTGAACTCACTAATGGCCAGGTGAACTCACTAATGACAAGGTGAAAACAAAACCTGTGACGGAACACAGGGAAATCCGATAGACGTAGAGATAAGGGAAGAAAAGTCAGATCCATGACAGAAGCACTGCACTGCATCTATAAGCTCTGTGCTTAAACTACTTCAGTAAACTACCCATACATGGATATTGGAGGGAAAAAAATGTATGTTGCCTTGGGTAACAGTGTCAGCTGAAGACCTACCACACCACAGCCTGGCAATGCATAACATTACCATGGCAACTAATGGATTTCTATCCACCTCTACCAATAGGTTCTGCAGCAGGAGGGAAAATCACATTATTTCCTTTGACACCTGCTGATATAAACTCCAACAGACTACTTCTGCACCCACAGCAGTGAGTGTACCATCATTGATTTGTACGGCTATTACCGTCAGCTACAAAGCAAGGCCACTGGATTTCTTCAATATGTAATAAAGTATTTTCCTCATCTGATGACTTTATCATATAAATAAGTAAAATGCTTTTTTGTGTTAATAAACGGCTGACTGATCTCAAAGGAGCTCCTGAAGGTCAATGGAAGCTATAGGGCACCATACTTTTAGGGGTTAAGCTGTGAGACACATTAAGGACAAATCGTTTGGCACGTCAATGTGCAGTTGATGAGATGGTAATTGAGCAGTGTTCAGTGTGCAGTGTTCAGTAAATGGTGTGCAGTATAGCGTGCTACAGCAGAGGCTACAGAATCATCTGCCTTACATAAGGTCCTCATGCTGAAAGCCCCGATCTGAGGGCTGAAGCACAAACATTTATTTGTTTACAGAAGGTAACATTTTTAATTGTGTTATTGTTACTCTGTTATTACTAATTGCTTTATTTAAAATCTGTTCTTGATCCAAAAATAAGGACTCCCCAGTGCTGAGCCAAGACATACAAGTAGCAAGCAAAAAATGGAAATACCCATGTAAAGTCACTTAATAGCTGTATCTTGAACCTGAGATTGTAGATGTATTCACATCTGTATCTTTGACCTGAGAGTGTGGTTATATTTACATCTGTATCTTTGACCTGAGAGTGTGGTTATATTCACATCTGTATCTTTGACCTGAGAGTGTGGTTATATTCACATCTGTATCTTTGACCTGACAGTGTGGTTATATTCACATCTGTGTCTCTGGCCTGAGAGTGTGGTTATATTTACATCTGTGTCTCTGGCCTGAGAGTGTGGTTATATTCACATCTGTGTCTCTGGCCTGAGAGTGTGGTTATATTCACATCTGTGTCTCTGGCCTGAGAGTGTGGTTATATTCACATCTGTGTCTCTGGCCTGAGAGTGTGGTTATATTCACATCTGTGTCTCTGGCCTGAGAGTGTGGTTATATTCACATCTGTGTCTCTGGCCTGAGAGTGTGGTTATATTCACATCTGTGTCTCTGGCCTGAGAGTGTGGTTATATTCACATCTGTGTCTCTGACCTGAGAGTGTGGTTATATTCACATCTGTGTCTCTGACCTTAGAGTGTGGTTATATTCACATCTGTGTCTCTGACCTGAGAGTGTGGTTATATTCACATCTGTGTCTCTGACCTGAGAGTGTGGTTATATTCACATCTGTGTCTCTGACCTGAGAGTGTGGTTATATTCACATCTGTGTCTCGGACCTGAGAGTGTGGTTATAATTCACATCTGTGTCTCTGGCCTGAGAGTGTGGTTATATTCACATCTGTGTCTCTGACCTGAGAGTGTGGTTATATTCACATCTGTGTCTGACCTGAGTGTGGTTATATTCACATCTGTGTCTCTGACCTGAGAGTGTGGTTATATTCACATCTGTATCTCTGACCTGAGTGTGGTTATATTCACATCTGTGTCTCTGACCTGAGAGTGTGGTTATATTCACATCTGTGTGTCTGACCTGAGAGTGTGGTTATATTCACATCTGTGTCTCTGACCTGAGAGTGTGGTTATATTCACATCTGTGTCTCTGACCTGAGATTGGTTATATTCACAGCTGTATCTCAGACCTGAGAGTGTGGTTATAGTTAGGGATGTGCGCGTTTAGTCGACTAGTCGATTAAACGTTGCTACCCTCGCTAGTCGGCACCAGAAATACTAGTCGGTTAAACTTATTATTTTATTAATGTACACATTTAAATTACATATTGACATAATTTGCACTGAAATGTCATGTTTACCTGGTCAAATGTTGCTTTATAAAAAAACGAGCATCCGTTAATAATGTTAACAACGCCGGATTTAAAAAATTAAAAACGAAGGAAAAAACGATACGCATTAGCCTGTTCGCCCTGCAAGTTAAACCAGCGAGGTGGAAAGAGTAAGCAGGCATATCGCGTTGTTGAATAGCCCAATAAAACTAATCTAATGTCACATCGATCAGTAGGCTTAATTGTTATTTTTTTGTGGGCCTATTATTGGTAGCTTTTCTGATGAACGATTATTATTTTTTACTGTATTTGCTATGCGATCGCGTTCACCCAATGAAAATGCCGTTATTATAATCAGGCACGCTTCCTAAAAATGTTTTGTTACATTGAATATTGTTTTCAATAAATGTTATTTGTTAACTTTTATTTAGTGAGTTGTTGTCATGTTTTGTAGGATAATGTGCAATGTTTATAATGCAAGGCCACACATTTCAACGGCATTTAAAATACGATTTGGTTATTGAAGAATGAGATTAATGGTTTCAAATGGCTCTTATAATATACGCAATATTTTTTCGGACAATGTTTCACCTTATAGATTAAATTGTGCTCAATTTTGACTGTTTTCTGAGTGTTTTCTTACTTTTAGACTAGTCGACTAGCCTAAGTTTAAACTTCCGTTTAAACGTCAGGGAAATCAGTCGTTAGGAACATCCCTAGTTATAGTCCATTTATGCATTCAGTGCTGCTCATCTGAGTGCGGCTCTCTTGTTTTCTGTAGGATCTGATTTCCACTTCAAAGCCACCAGGATGGCTTCCAGTCCTGCTTCTGTTCTGCATTAAACATAATGAAAAAGCAGTGGAATGAGAGTCTGCATGGTACCTGGGGGCAGGCCTCAGTAATACAGTGGGGAAGAGGTTCCTGTGTTAGCTGGCTGCCATTTGGGCCATGCTGAGATAAAATAGGCACGGACTACTCTACTAGTTATCTCTTCATAGGTTCCTGTACATCTAAGATTTGGTGCATAACATCATGCTTTATTACCGGGGAATAGAAGTCTGAGCTAGACACTGCTGTCAGTCCCATCTCGCTCTCTCTCGCTCTCGCTCTCGCTCTCTCTGTCTCTATCTATCTCTCTCTCGCTCTCCCGTCTGTATTTGTAAGTATTAATGTCTCTGTCCATTGACAGTGACAGTGGCGCTGAGAACCTTTTTTTTCAAGACAACACTGCATATTACCAAACAATGACCTTTTGCATTATAGAACTTTGAGTGTATCCAAGGATTACATTTTAAAATGTGTGTAGACTAGTATAGGTCAATGGGGAAACAGAACAATGATTTAAGCCATATTAGCTGCATATGTTGGTAAGATGTGTGTAATATATACCTAGTTTACCACACTATGCAATGATTTTTGGAAAAGAGGAAAGAGCTGATTGAAGAATAGCATCAGTTTGTAACAAGGAAGGAACTGATTGGAGGATAGCAGTAATTCTTGCTAACAAGAAAGGAGCTGATAGAAGGATAGCATTGGTTCTTGGTAATGGGCTGAGGATAAATGAAGTCACGCTTTGCAAAGGCAGCCCTAGCTCCTGTTGTCATGTGTGTCAGCACCGTTCACCAGACTGCTGTTTCTCCGAAGCCCAGGCTCACCCATCTGTTGAACTGAACCACAAAGTGAATCAAAATCCAACTGTTACATAAAACCATTATTCGATAATTAATTATATGCATATCACAGGTTGACTGGGATGAACTCTCCTAGTTAAGGTATTTAGGTTTCAGTGCTGACTGTGTGGTTATAGTCACAGCTGTATCTCAGACCTGAGAGCCCCGCCCAACAGCTCCAGCTCCGCCCCTCATAACACTATATAAGGAGTTTTTTTCTGTAGCCCAGCTCCACTGCTCAGGACCCTAAATAAGCAGTATTTTTCTGGACGGGCTGGGTGCAAGCAGCTGGGTGGGGCCTACAGGAAGGAATGGGGCCGTTGGTGCTCTGGAGTTGTAGTTTGTGTGTCAGATTCATCATGCCTGTGTGAGTCTGAAGCTACTTTCACACAACACCGAACATTGCCATTGGTTGCCAAACATTGCCAACTTTTCTGGCAACGCGAGTGGTTATAGTGCAATAAAGTTCACTAACATTTTGGAGTAAGACTGCAATATCTCATTTATCGTGTTTGCAGCTAATCCGCCTGGCCTCAGGTGTGAGGAGTAGATATCGGGACTCCTTTCAACTTTGTAGGCGCTGCAGTTTGATTACATCGGTGTATCGGGGACTCTCTCGTTAATCAGATCGCGGTTAGAAGTGACTTTGACAGAGACGTATTGTGCGAGTACGTAACGGACTAACTCGCTGAGAAACGGACTGTGTGGAGAAAGCGCTCGGCTCCGTAGTGTGCTCCAGATAGGGCCAATGTGTCGTTCACAACCCGTCTCTACATTCCACCGTATTTGTGTCTGCGTAAATGTCCCGTAACGACCTCTGATTCCACAAATGATCGGTCGGTGTTTGCCTTTTCTCAGCGTGTCTAGACAGTCTAGTTTGCTCACATTGCCTCAGCAAGCCACTGGGTACCTCTTTTCAAAAAGGGAGGGGTTCAGATGAGATATCTGTCGTATGGCTGTAGTCGAAGCCAGCTGGGGTGAGGAGCCACGCACTCATGAGTCGTGACCTTACAGAAGACACAGACACACTTTTCATGACCTGTCAGGTTGGGAGCAGGACCACGAACTGTGGATTATGGTTTGGTGGCTGGTGCATTATTCCCCATTTTAGATAATTACACGTAGTACCCCCTCCCCACTCAAGCATGGACCTGGCATATTCTTCTGTATCACACGCACCTCTTCAGGATGAGAGACATCATACGGGCAGGACTGCGTTCAGCTTAATGATGCATCTTTCTGCACAAGTAGAAATGTGCAGGGACATGGTTTTAATCAAAGAACCACACTCTTTTAGTCACACACTAATGGTGTGTGTGTGTGTGTGTGTGTGTGTGTGTGTGGGTGTGTGTGTGTGTGTGAGATAGTGCTTTGAAAAATGTGTGTGTGTGTGTGTGTGTGAGCGCATGCACGCATAAGGCTGTCTGAACTGAACTGAACAATTGAATGCAAATATTGTATAAAAAAACAGACTTGATTATATTTTAATATTTACTGCAAGATTTGCAGAATTATTGCATTGCCATAAAATTATAGGATACTTATAGGAACTTCATAAACTGCATGTCAATGGTGTTATTACACTTATTAATCGCACACTATATTATGAAAACATAAATACAGCTTTACACTATATTGTTGTCCATATACATAAACTGTATACTCACCGCCACTTTATTTGGTACACTCATCTAGTACCACGTAACCTCTTTTGCTTCCAGAACTCTGAATTCTTTGCGGCATAGATTCACGGTGCTGGAAACATTCCTGAGAGATTTTGGTCATCTTTCAGGCGTGCGTTTGTGTTCCGTACCTCCTGTTCTGCCTCATCCTAATGCTGATCTATTGGATCGAGATGTGCGGACTGTGCAGGCCGTTGGAGTAAACGGAAGTCACGGTCATGTTCATGGAACCAGCTTGAGATGATGTGTGCTTTGGGCACTTTTGAACCATTTGTTTTCCAATTTTATCGTGTGGTTAATTAATGGCGTGTGCAGAAATGTTCTTTTCATCCCAAAATTGCATTTGCTCATCCACAGATTATGTGTTTGTTTGTTAAAGGCACATTCTGTTGTTCTGCAGAGTCACAATATTATTATTATTATTATTGCAGACATGATTACAGATACATTTTCTCTTACAGTCTATTTGCCTGTATTTTTCCAAACTACAATATTCATACTTATTAAAGTACATGTAGATCTACAAATGGTCTCCACTGATTTAAAATTGGTGGATCTCAGCATTCTTCAGAATTACAAACTGCCATTTAAACAAATGAGATTTACCTCAGTAACTGCTGGCACAATTCCGGAGGCATTGTTGGCTAATTAGCTTGTAGCTAAAGCTGGCCAATTATATTTTACTGTCTGACATTTACGAACCGACTCTACCCTACTGCCAGAATGTATAATCCTAAGAAATTACCTACTACTTACTGCAAGCTTGTTACTGTAGCTAATGAATGTAGCTCTGTATTTAGCATGGAGAAAAGCAGCCACTTCGGTCAGAGGATGCTGCTGTCAGAGCGGAAATCCACCCCCACCTCCCACCCTTATCCTGCTTCTCTACTGCCCAGAAGGCACCATCAAATATTCCCAGCTACTTTGAAATGCTCATCTACACAGTAAAAATAGAACCAAATCAATTCAACATGGTGATTCAGGAAGAAATTAGATCATTACAACAGTCTCCCAAACGGAACTTTAAAATTCACAATTTTCAGTGCCTCTGCTGAACTGAGCTGAAGATAACTCTGCCTACGTTTGGCTGTTCTTATTGATACGTGAGAATGGTTTAGTAAATTTGCATGTGCATACAGTGCAATCCAAAAGTATGTGGACAGTAACACATTTTTTGTTGTTTTGGCTCTGCACTCCAGCACATTGGATTTGAAATGTAACAGTGACTATGAGGTTAAAGTGCAGACTTTCAGCTTTAATCTGAGGGTGTTTACATCCATATCGGGTGAACCGTATAGCTTATTGTAGCCCTTTTTATGCATAGTCTCCCTCATTTTAGGGGACAAAACGTAATTGGACGAATTAACGTAAACTTAAGTAAAGTCATCTTATTTAATATTTGGTTGCATATCCTTTGCATGGCATGACTTCCTGATATCTTAAGACTCAAAAGACTCTTGATATCTTATTTTCAGGTAGGCTTACAAGCAATACTATAACCTCTATACATTTGAATGGATCTCTATGGAAATTGGGGGGTGGGGTGGGGGGGGTTTCTTCTCCTGACTTATTTTTCCATAAAGTTCAATAGGAAAATGAGTCGGGAGAAACAACCCTTAAAGTGATCTGTCCAGATCTACTGAATATCTGGCAGCAGAGTGATGCTTTAAGGCTCGTAAGATATCAAGAGTCTTTTGATTTTGTTGGGTCACAGATATCAGGATATGCAGATCACAGGCATGCAAAGGATATGCAATCAAATATTAAATATGATGACTTTATTTAAAGGCTATAGATATAACATTTTTATGTAGACAAAAAAAAAATAATAATACATCCACAGAGCTTGGTGAAAGATGCCGAATAAAAGTATTGAGCGTGGTGTTTATCTCTGTCGAAGATGTCAGAGTTTGGTTCCCTCCTCAACAAATATCCTGAGCCGGTAGTATTACGACGTTGTTTCCACACCAACATAGGGTTAGCTTATCGGATAGTGATGGCAGAATTTGATGGCAAGAGCCTGGTTCCACCGCCCGTAGCTTTCAACCAGTAGTAACGTTAGACTCAAGGAACCCTGGTACCCGTCCCAAGGGAGTAAGACGAGTAAGACTGGAATAAGATGAGGGTCAACATTGGTTCGGCATTTGGTAATTTGGAGGGAGCTGAAAGAATTGCAATGCTGAGAAACGACGCGGAAATGGCCACTTTTCTTCTCGTTTAGCCATTTTCTTCTTTGTTAAGCTGGAGTTCAGACCGTAATTTATTACAGCATGACTGAAAAGAGTATTTTGATGGCATTTTGCTTTTCTCTTATCATCTCACACTGATATATTAGCATTAGCTAGTTTGCTAACGTTTGCTAAGTTAGGTAGCTAGCTAGCTAGTTTGCTATAGTGAAAGCTGACAGGCTAATTACATCCAAACAAGGTTGAATGTCAATAGTCATCAAACCTGTCCAACTACCTAGGGCAGCTTTTTGGGCCGATTGGTGATGGGTCGACAAGTCTGATAGTTAGCTCGTAGCATAGTGGGTTGTAGATTATTTTTAATTTTTAATTTTTTTTGTTGTAGATTATTGTGGGAGAAACACAGCAAAAGATATTGCCATTTGAAATCGACTGTTTAGAAATCGGATGATGGGAACAATGTTAGGTATGAATCAACCTGGCAACTAGTTGAGGGGGCGTGTGCTTCCCAGCAGTTAGGGATATGTCGTTATGAAATGCAATCTCCATACGAGACACTAGATGGGATAAGATGGGATATATTTATAGCCTTTAAGTTTATCTTAATTTGTCCAATTACTTTTTGTCCCCTAAAATGGGGGGACTATGTATAAAAAGGGCTACAATGGCTACATAGTTCAACTGGTATGGATGTAAATACCCTCAAATTAGAGCTGAAAGTCTCATAGTCACTGTTCAATTTCAAATCCAATGTACTGGAGTACAGAGCCAAAACAACAAAAAATGTGTCACTGTCCAAATACTTTTTTAGATTCTATTAAGACATGCGGGTACCGGCCTGGCCCGCTAGGCCCGCGGGGTTATGGAAAACAGCCAGAAGCCTTTCGATTTATAATTTAAAAAAATTCCAGCATGGCATTTCTACATAACGTACAGAAAAATAATTGAATCAATTGTGAAATGTTTGTGGGTTTGAAGGCAAAATTATTTTAATGAGTTTTGACTCTTTTTTGCTACCCATACCAACATGTAAGCTGTTTGTTTTTTTTGTAACTAGTATAATTAGAAAAATAATTGACAATTTTGCTAATGCGCCGAGACAGTATTTAACAGTAATTTAGCTTTTATTTAATAAGAGCTGTTATTTATGGGTAGTAGTGCTTTTATACCATTGCGAGTTCCCCTTCCTGCTCAGGGTCAGACTGTCAGCAGTTTCAGGTTCAGTTACTGTTTGTTTATTCATATGCTCACCAGATGTCTTTGTGATCAAGACAAATTACTTTTTTCAGTTGGTGAAAGTCAACCTTTTTTCTGGCTTGCCATCTTACCAGTTTAAGTCGCTCTGGATAAGAGCGTCTGCTAAATGCCTATAATGTAATGTAATGTAATGTAATGCTGGCTTGATGGTTTTCCCGGTTTGTTGGTTTGAGTTTTGGTTAAGCCTGTTTTGGCTCAATACCATTTCAAATATACTTTCTTGTAGGGGTGGGACGATTCAATCCCATAACGATTCGATTCGATTACGATTCTTTAGGCAAAGGTTCGATGCATCATAACATCTTACATTTCACCACGATTCGATTCGATAAGATTCGGTTCGATTAATTTTGATACTTTTAAAAAATGTAATAGGTATGCTAATGTGATTTGATACCGATACAGTCAGCGGTAATTCAATATTCAGTTCGAACCTTACGCCAAGTTCACAGCATTATGTTTATTGTTAAGGCATGCCATACATTTTGCAGCTGTCTGCAGCAAATAATGCAGCAATAAACATGACTAACAGTGTATTTTCTAAAGTTGCCCTTTTTAGGTTATTTTTTTTCAAACAGTGTCAGACATGGTACCCTAATACAGGGGTTTTCAAAGTGGGGGCCGCCAGGGGGGCCAATTGGAAGGGAGAGGAAAATGGAAAATGCAAAAAAATATATAATAATAAAATTGATTTAAAAAATACATTTCAATTCAATTCATAAGATTATTTTGCCGGTTTAAAATAAAATATAAATTGTTATAAATCCTTTCATATCGAAATTAGGTCTTTGCCATGCCCTTCTTTCAATTGCAGCCAATGATTAACCGTCTGCCTGTCAGTCAAAGCGTTACGTTGAGCTGCTAACAGCCCGATTATGGAATCAAAATAGGGTCAAAAGTATTGTGTTGTGTATTAAGAAGCTGTATGTTTGATTTTTTTATATTTGCCAGTGTAATTTAAAAGTTTTTTTTTTAAGCCATTTCGCAATAGAGGGGCCCCAGCCAGAGGCTACGGCTATTTGGGGGTCCTTGGCATGGAAAAGTTTGGGAACCCCTGCCCTAATACATTTCCTTTATTTACAAAATGAAAATGGCAAAATGTATAACAATTACTAAACTGGGCCAAGAAAAATGAAATAGCCTATAGGTTAGTGTCATGCATAGTACTTTCCTAAATCTTAGTACGATCTAGACCTTCGGTGGAGCAAGATGCCCATCCATCCGTAGTTAAAGCTACTCTCGTAGCGTTTTGCAAGGAGTCGAACAGTTTTCTTCACCTCTTCATACAGAGCAGGTATACATTTTTCACTAAAATGTTTTCTGCATGGTATGGTGTATCTAGCTTCCACGACATTCATTAAGTGAATCGGACAGTTAATGTAGTAATAATGAATTAAACGTAAGACATTGGAAATAGTCTTACTATTTTTGTTTTTTGTCTCTAACGTCTACTTGATTTTGAATAGAAAATGGTTTAAATTTAAATATCAGAAAGTACTTTACAATTAACTGTCTGGACACGGTATGTGTATAAAAACTAATAAAAACAATTATACAAAAAAATAGAACTGTTTGGCCATTTCTCCAGGAAACTCAGGGGAAGTGTCAATGACTCCCGAGTTTAGCTTGCTAACCCGCTTGCTGTCATTCACGTCAAAGGTGTGTCGTCGGCTCAAATGGTTTATCATGTTTGTGGTGTTGCCTGTGTATCTGATTTTTACTTGGCAGATCTTGCATATTTCAGCGGTTTTGTTAAGTACACCCTCCTTCTTTCTAAACCCGAAATGCTTCCATACCACTGATTTTCTGTCTCTTTTGTCGCACTCAGCGAGCACGCAGCTAGCCATTTCGCTCAGATCTGTCCCGTCTCATTGTCGCTTGATTCCCGCCTGTCCCTGCTTTCAACTCACGCTTACGTGGGTGTTGGAGCAGAAACATGGATTGAATCTGGTCAAAACAGTTTTAAAAGTAGTCGTGTCTCTGAAATATATATTTTAAATAATGAAATGAATATTTTTTTTGAATAAATGAATACATGTGCACATTCATTTAAAATGCGATATTAATCGATGCTTATCAATTCTAATCTTACAGATCGATGCAGTTGTATTTACTATTTACACATTCAGATCGATGCGCATTGTCCCACCCCTACTTTCTTGTAATATTATTTTTGCACAGGAGGATATATGGCTCATTCCAGCGGTGAGCTGGAGCATCATCCTGGAGATCATATATAGCATTGTCAATTCGTTTAGAAAAACTTGTTTGTGGCTACAGCTCGAAGAAAAGCACTGTTTTGCCTAGTTAGAAAATGTGAGGAGCAGAAAGCAGTGATGAGCAGCTTCTCCCAGAGTGCTGTGGGTGTGCCAGCCATCTCTCAAGCTGCCACAATCAGCCAACAGACAACAACTCAGATCCCCTAGGAATTTCAGGGGCATCTGCATAGGCTTGATAAGCACCAGACCCCTTCATCCAATTAAGACGCAGACAGACTGGACATAATTCAGCAGGGCTGTGTATTGTACTGGGAAGGAGGCTGTGAATGTCCTTTAGTGTGTAGCACCAAAAAGAGCCTTCTTTAGTGTGCAGCGCCAGAGAGAGCGTCCTTTAGTGTGCAGAGCCAGAGAGAGCGTCCTTTAGTGTGCAGAGCCAGAGAGAGCATCCTTTAGTGTGCAGAGCCAGAGAGAGCGTCCTTTAGTGTGCAGAGCCAGAGAGAGCATCCTTTAGTGTGCAGAGCCAGAGAGGGCGTCCTTTAGTGTGCAGCGCCAGAGAGAGCATCTTTTAGTGTGCAGCACCAGAGAGAGCATCCTTTAGTGTGCAGTGTGCTGTGCTGAGTGCAGCTCCAGAGATGGTGGTTATGTTCAGGACAGTGCAGCAGAAAATGTACAATGAAAGCATATTTATTCTATGGTTGATGGTACAGAGTAAAGAACATTGAACGTAACTGGATTTTTAGAGATGTGAGCTGCCCCAGACAACTGTATTGTATCCAACACCGTGTTGACTTTGTTTTAAACAGAATATATCAAAATAATTTTTTCAATGATGTTCTTCACTTTACTGAGGTAGAATTATTTGTTTTCCGTTCCTTTAATTACAGTAAAGTTGCAAGATAATGGAGACAATTTTCTATTTCCACCTCTTCAGCTCCAGCTGTACTGTACTCATTCATTGTCTCTGTGACATAAAAATTGTCCATTTGTAATTGGGAATTAAATTCTGTGAATCAACTGTATCCACACCGACTTCTGCTCTGCTACCCAATGTACTCAAACAAAGCATGGCCTTGGACCTGCAATGTCAGCACTACTTTTAAATGAGTCAATGTCTGGTAATGTGCAACACTTGGGCTTATTTTCTCCCTCTGAGAGGGATACACAGTCTGGAGGCACTGACATTCTGCATGGCTTCACAGAGCTGCACAGTCTGGAAGCACTGACATTCTGCAGGGCTTCACAGAGCTGCACAGTCTGGAGGCACTGACATTCTGCTGGGCTGCACAGAGCTGCACAGTCTGGAGGCACTGACATTCTGCAGGGCTGCACAGAGCTGCACAGTCTGGAGGCACTGACATTCTGCAGGGCTTCACAGAGCTGCACAGTCTGGAGGCACTGACATTCTGCAGGGCTTCACAGAGCTGCACAGCCTGGAGGCACTGACATTCTGCAGAGCTGCACAGAGCTGCACAGTCTGGTGGCACTGACATTCTGCATGGCTTCACAGAGCTGCACAGTCTGGAGGCACTGACATTGTGCAGGGCTGCACAGAGCTGCACAGTCTGGAGGCACTGACATTCTGCATGGCTGCACAGAGCTGCACAGTCTGGAGGCACTGACATTCTGCATGGCTTCACAGAGCCGCACAGTCTGGAGGCACTGACATTCTGCATGGCTGCACAGTGCTGCACAGTCTGGAGGCACTGACATTCTGCAGGGCTGCACAGAGCTGCACAGTCTGGAAGCACTGACATTCTGCAGGGCTGCACAGAGCTGCACAGTCTGGAAGCACTGACATTCTGCAGGGCTGCACAGAGCTGCACAGTCTGGAGGCACTGACATTCTGCTGGGCTGCACAGAGCTGCACAGTCTGGAGGCACTGACATTCTGCAGGGCTACACAGAGCCGCACAGTCTGGAGGCACTGACATTCTGCATGGCTGCACAGTGCTGCACAGTCTGGAGGCACTGACATTCTGCAGGGCTGCACAGAGCTGCACAGTCTGGAAGCACTGACATTCTGCAGGGCTGCACAGAGCTGCACAGTCTGGAAGCACTGACATTCTGCAGGGCTGCACAGAGCTGCACAGTCTGGAGGTACTGACATTCTGCTGGGCTGCACAGAGCTGCACAGTCTGGAGGCACTGACATTCTGCTGGGCTGCACAGAGCTGCACAGTCTGGAGGCACTGACATTCTGCAGGGCTGCACAGAGCTGCACAGTCTGGAGGCACTGACATTCTGCAGGGCTGCACAGAACTGCACAGTCTGGAGGCACTGACATTCTGCAGAGCTGCACAGTCTGGAAGCACTGACATTCTGCAGGGCTGCACAGAGATGCACAGTCTGGAAGCACTGACATTCTGCAGGGCTGCCCAGAGCTGCACAGTCTGGAAGCACTGACATTCTGCAGGGCTGCCCAGAGCTGCACAGTCTGGAGGCACTGACATTCTGCAGGGCTGCAAGTCTGGAGGCACTGACATTCTGCAGGGCTGCACAGAGCTGCACAGTCTGGAGGCACTGACATTCTGCAGGGCTGCACAGAACTGCACAGTCTGGAGGCACTGACATTCTGCTGGGCTGCACAGAGCTGCACAGTCTGGAGGCACTGACATTCTGCATGGCTGCACAGTCTGGAGGCACTGACATTCTGCAGGGCTGCACAGAGCTGCACAGTCTGGAGGCACTGACATTCTGCATGGCTGCACAGTCTGGAGGCACTGACATTCTGCATGGCTGCACAGAGCTGCACAGTCTGGAGGCACTGACATTCTGCATGGCTGCACAGAGCTGCACAGTCTGGAGGCACTGACATTCTGCATGGCTGCACAGAGCTGCACAGTCTGGAGGCACTGACATTCTGCATGGCTGCACAGTCTGGAGGTACTGACATTCTGCAGGGCTGCACAGAGCTGCACAGTCTGGAGGCACTGACATTCTGCATGGCTTCACAGAGCTGCACAGTCTGGAGGCACTGACATTCTGCAGGGCTGCACAGAGCTGCACAGTCTGGAGGCACTGACATTCTGCATGGCTGCACAGAGCTGCACAGTCTGGAAGCACTGACATTCTGCAGGGCTGCACAATGTGGGACACAATGCATCATTCTCCCAGGATTTCCGCTCTTCATCAGCATTTATGCCATGTGCTTTTCAACACTCGCTTTTTAAAATTTCTTGTAACACAAAAACGTTTACACCGTGCCCAATCAACACTGTCATCATTGAGTCACTATTAAAATACCCACTTAGTGGACGTCCCTTGTTAGCCTCTGTCATCAACTTCTGTAGTCAAAGCTCCCTGTAATCCCTGTGGACCCTGTCACCATTCAAACACCTTTGTCTGAGCACAAGGTCTTTACTAAAGGACTGTCACATTCACTCATCTGTCGAGTTCAGCCCAGTTAACCAGCGAACCGAGGTGGCTGACATGGCAGTTAAATGCAGGACGGGTTTCATCGGGTGCCGTTTATGAGAATATTGTGTCATGACTGTGACAAAACTAAGAGTGTAGGACTGTTTATAAAGGCCATATAAAGTGAGGGACTGGCCCCGGCATGCTTCGCTTTCAGCTTCTCTTAAAATGAAACACTCAGAACCCTCCTGGGGGATTTTCCATCAACAATTCATAGCCTTGATGCACTTGGAGGATGGCTCACAGTTGGGACATTACGTTTGTTTTCTGAGGGTGTGCAGTTTGTCAAGTTTTATTCAGCAGTTGTGTTTATTTTGCAGTGCATGTCAATGAATGAAAATTCAATGCGCTATCGCATTTAATCCAAATGCTGCATTCAGCATTATAATCGACTCCAGTAAATCGGTATCAGCACTTGGCTTTCACCGCCTTTGAATAGAAGTCCATTTCAGGGGCACATCAACAGTAAATGCACTAAGAAGAACAAGGTATTCATCAAAGCTAGCAGTCTGAACTCTTTTCTAACCGCTGTAGTAAGCAGTAAGCTGAGGCATAGAGCGACTCTCTTTGGTTGTGCTTGCAAATGGAGCACAGTCCAGAATAGAGCTGCCACACACCCTCAGGCATTCAATAATGCGCCTCCTCAAACACCCCGAAATCTCATCATACCCCCCAAATCAGCAGCAGTAAGAAGGCCTGCAGTCCTCAGAGACGGGAGCGGTACGAATCAGCAGCTCAGATGCTTCTCAAACTCAGGCAGACAGGATGGGAGAAATGGAGGGAATAATAATGACTGACGAGCTGCTGTTCTGCAGCAGGAGCGAGGAGAAGGGAGGGAACAAAGGGGAACTTCAGGTGCGTGTGCGCGTGTGTGCGTGTGCAGTGCACGTGTGCGCTAAAAGCCATAGCTTCAGAGAGGGGACATTAACTGGTGAGCAGCGGTCTGCGGAGGCAAATGTAACTTCAGACAGCTCAACTTAAACTGCTGCTAGCAATGTTAGAGTCTTGCGAAATGCATTGAAATATTAGTTTTATTATACACAAGACATTACTGCTGTTTCCTTTTCATAATACTGCTTCTTGTGATTTTAGATGATCCCAACATGCAACGAATAATGCATTTAATTTCATAAAATCATTGGAAAGTGTGAATCGTTTCTGTTTAATGATTTTTTTTTTTATCAATGAATGAAAAAATAAAATCTTCAGTGTATCATTGATCAGCTTTGGGAAGAAATAATGTCTGTATTATCTGTGCATTTCCAAATATGGTACTTGGGTTCAGATCCACCCCTAATACACACACACACACACACACACACACACATGCAGACACGCATAAATATAATAATGCGTGGTGTACAAATATGTCTCGTTTGAACTGTAATCCCTAAACCCTGTACTGTAGAGGAAAACATGTAAAGCCAGCATTTAATCTTTTTATTTTATTTTTTTTTTTTGCTCTCTGCTCACCGATCGATAAAACGCGTCCCCTGATGCATCTATTTTAAGTGCCTCTTCACAAAACATCACAGAACACATCAAATCCAACAGCAGTTAAACGGAGAGCCACCTCCGCTCTCTTTTCACAGGCTTCATTGTACAAGGCTAAGCTTGGGTCTGAATGGAAGCGATTAACAACATTCATTTTCACTAAGAACCTAATCCATTTAGATGACTCCAAAGGCATTGTTTTCTCTCTTCTGGGTGCAGGTTCTCACACGTTTGACGATGAGATCCTGTGCGGTTTGAACAGACTGATGTGTGTCTGTCTTTGTGAGTTGCCCACCGGCTGTGAGGTAATTTGTCTTGCGGAAAGCAGCGGCGTATTCTCGCCAGCCCTGGGGCATACCTGTCATTGTCTCCGCGACATTGTGCCTGGACGTGAGGAAAGCATCCCGCTCTGCAGCAGAGAACAATTACACCACCGGGCGAGTACGAGCAGCTAAACGATTTACTTCGCACCTGAGGTTCAAGGCGGGCTTAAATGGGACAGGAGCAGAACCTGATAAGGAGGTGGAAGTTGCGCTCTTTTGTATTAGAGGAAATAATGAAAGATTGCCTTTGAATAAATCGCAGTCTTGCCCCTCTTATCTTTGTGCTGTTTGACTTATCAGAGCCGCTCAGCCAAATCCTTCCTCACAAATCTCCGTGTTAATAAGATTCGCTACACCTCAGTCTGGATTAGCGCGATCCCCGCAGATAGGAATGAATGTTCATCTGTATGTGTAAGTCGGCACTAGTACTTATATAAACTGTGAAAGGTAGAGATAGAATTTTAACAACGTTCGCTTAAATAAATCATGTGGCTTGACTTTTTGCCGTTCGGAGGAAACCGAGATAAACATGGATGTAATTTTGTTTACAGGATCGGTTTGGTTTCAATCTTAGTTGTTCAATCTCAGGACTGAATCCCATGTAAAAAACTAAAACAAACCTTGCCGCTGTGGAGGTAGCCTAGCCTACTGGTAGGCCTCGTGCTTTAGAGGTTCCTCATCATAGAGCCATACACACTGAGGGAAAGAGCAAAGTAGTTGTAAATATTTTTGTATGTTATATCTGCCATATCTTCCCGTTATCTTCCCACTGAATAGTTTGCGGATTTCAGAGAGACACAGTGAGTTTACAATGTTTGTGTTGTTATGTTCCCACATTTTGATAGCATTAGCAGGCTAACAGAGCTGTATCATTTAACATTAAGTTAACATCAGTTAACTGTATCGCCACCACCCGCAGACTCTGCCCATATCCGCATCTCTCCAGAGCATCTCTTTAGAGTACACTAAAGTATAGTACACTAAAGTATAGTACACTAAAGTAGAGTACACTAAAGTAGAGTAGGTGAACTTGGCAATGGGCAGTTTCCCGGGAATTGCGAGCCAGAGGAGGGTGGAAACGTCAAAAGCCAGAGATTCAAACACAAAAAGCTCTTATGTGAAGCAAACTGCCCCCCAGTTATGAGGGAGATCTGTAATCACCACTAGCCACTATCGGAACCAGACGTTTCTCACAGAAAAAGATACGTTAAAAAAATGGGGTACATTGCAAAATAAGGTGAATAGACAAACACTGATGCTTTTTGGGTCCCTATACAGGAATAGCGTTGATGCTTCGAGGGTCCCTATAGGAATAGCATTGATGCTTCCAGGGTCCCTATAGGAATAGCATTGATGCTTCCAGGGTCCCTATAGGAATAGCATTGATGCTTCCAGGGTCCCTATAGGAATAGCATTGATGCTTTTAGGGCAGGGGTGGGCAACTCCAGGCCTCGCGGGCCGGTGTGTATGTAGGTTTTTACTGCCACCAGTTACCCTGGCTCAATCAGCTAATTAGTTGTATACACCATCACCAATTCACTCGTAAACACGCAACAATACATGCGTTACCAACACACAAACATTTATCAGCTGCTTTTTATATTGTGGAATGTCGATAAAATATCAGATTATTTAAATGATTGGGTTAAATAAATAATTGGTAACTGGTGGCAGCAAAAAGCTGCATACACACCGGCCCGCGAGGCCTGGACTTGCCCACCCTTGTTCTAGGGTCCCAATAGGGATAGCATGGATGTCTTCAGTGTCTCTGTAGGGCCAACACTGATTTCTTTAGTGTACTTGATTTGTGTGATTATAACGGTAGAATTTATATTCATTTTGTACAATGTTTTGTACCCTTTTAAATCATTACCATCACTTTCCCTCTTATAGCACGACCATCACCTTCCCTCTTATAGCACTACCATCACTTTCCCTCTTATAGCACTACCATCACTTTCCCTCCTATAGCACTACCATCACTTTCCCTCTTATAGCACTACCATCACTTTCACTCTTATAGCACTACCATCACTTTCCCTCTTATAGCACTACCATCACTTTCCCTCTTATAGCACTACCATCACTTTCCCTCTTATAGCACTACCATCACTTTCCCTCTTATAGCACTACCATCACTTTCCCTCTTATAGCACTACCATCACTTTCCCTCTTATAGCACGACCATCACCTTCCCTCTTATAGCACTACCATCACTTTCCCTCCTATAGCACGACCATCACTTTCCCTCTTATAGCACTACCATCACTTTCCCTCTTATAGCACTACCATCACCTTCCCTCTTATAGCACTACCATCACTTTCCATCTTATAGCACTACCATCACTTTCCCTCTTATAGCACTACCATCACTTTCCCTCTTATAGCACTACCATCACTTTCCCTCTTATAGCACTACCATCACTTTCCCTCTTATAGCACTACCATCACTTTCCCTCTTATAGCACGACCATCACCTTCCCTCTTATAGCACTACCATCACTTTCCCTCTTATAGCACTACCATCACTTTCCCTCTTATAGCACTACCATCACTTTCCCTCTTATAGCACTACCATCACTTTCCCTCTTATAGCACGACCATCACCTTCCCTCTTATAGCACTACCATCACTTTCCCTCTTATAGCACTACCATCACTTTCCCTCTTATAGCACTACCATCACTTTCCCTCTTATAGCACTACCATCACTTTCCCTCTTATAGCACTACCATCACTTTCCCTCTTATAGCACTACCATCACTTTCCCTCTTATAGCACGACCATCACCTTCCCTCTTATAGCACTACCATCACTTTCCCTCCTATAGCACGACCATCACTTTCCCTCTTATAGCACTACCATCACTTTCCCTCTTATAGCACTACCATCACTTTCCCTCTTATAGCACTACCATCACTTTCCCTCTTATAGCACGACCATCACCTTCCCTCTTATAGCACTACCATCACTTTCCCTCTTATAGCACTACCATCACTTTCCCTCTTATAGCACTACCATCACTTTCCCTCTTATAGCACGACCATCACCTTCCCTCTTATAGCACTACCATCACTTTCCCTCCTATAGCACGACCATCACTTTCCCTCTTATAGCACTACCATCACTTTCCCTCTTATAGCACTACCATCACTTTCCCTCTTATAGCACTACCATCACTTTCCCTCTTATAGCACGACCATCACCTTCCCTCTTATAGCACTACCATCACTTTCCCTCTTATAGCACTACCATCACTTTCCCTCTTATAGCACTACCATCACTTTCACTCTTATAGCACTACCATCACTTTCCCTCTTATAGCACTACCATCACTTTCACTCTTATAGCACGACCATCACCTTCCCTCTTATAGCACTACCATCACTTTCCCTCTTATAGCACTACCATCACTTTCCCTCTTATAGCACTACCATCACTTTCCCTCTTATAGCACTACCATCACTTTCCCTCTTATAGCACTACCATCACTTTCCCTCTTATAGCACTACCATCACTTTCCCTCTTATAGCACTACCATCACTTTCCCTCTTATAGCACTACCATCACTTTCCCTCTTTTAGCACTACCATCACTTTCCCTCTTATAGCACTACCATCACTTTCCCTCTTTTAGCACTACCATCACTTTCCCTCTTATAGCACTACCATCACTTTCCCTCTTATAGCACTACCATCACTTTCCCTCTTATAGCACTACCATCACTTTCCCTCTTATAGCACTACCATCACTTTCCCTCCTATAGCACGACCATCACTTTCCCTCTTTTAGCACTACCATCACTTTCCCTCTTATAGCACTACCATCACTTTCCCTCTTATAGCACTACCATCACTTTCCCTCGTATAGCACTACCATCACTTTCCCTCTTATAGCACGACCATCACTTTCGCTCTTTTAGCACTACCATCACTTTCCCTCTTATAGCACTACCATCACTTTCCCTCTTATAGCACTACCATCACTTTCCCTCTTATAGCACTACCATCACTTTCCCTCTTATAGCACTACCATCACTTTCCCTCTTATAGCACTACCATCACTTTCCCTCTTATAGCACTACCATCACTTTCCCTCTTATAGCACTACCATCACTTTCACTCTTATAGCACTACCATCACTTTCCCTCTTATAGCACGACCATCACTTTCCCTCCTATAGCACTACCATCACTTTCCCTCCTATAGCACGACCATCGCTCTTCTTCCTCCAGCATAACCATCACTTTCACTCTTACTTCCTCTCAAAGTTGAAGATGCAAGATTATCTCTTTAACATGCTTTTATACTCCAATAAGGAAACTTCATATTTGGAATCAAAGATTAAGTAGTCCTTAACCACTGACTCCTGAGATGAAGACTAAATCCATGAGACTGCCACTGGGAAAATTTGCCTGCTGTCTCAATAAAGCACTTAATCGCATTTCTGTTTGCACGGAGAGACAGATGATCACGACACTTTTTAATATCTATCTCTGTGTTTTCAACAAGAATTTCATCATTTTGATAAATCAAGCGTTTATTCTGGGTTTCGCTTATCATACATTACGATATTTCACAATATATGATATTTAATGACGTATTATGATATTCTGGAGCTGACATACTGTTGTTGAATTCTTCCTGAGATCAGTTGGGTCATGACAAGGTGAAGTACTCAAAGGAAATGAAGCTCGTCATGGTCTAAAATAGTTTACAAATGGGGAGGCGGTGTGGATGACACTGCAGTTTGACTATTTCTGTGAAATGGTGGTGTACCAATTGTTCCTCTGCATCTCACTAGGTGTATTATAATGTTATTGGAGTTTTTCCTTATTTTATTTCATGCACCATGTCCAAGACTCACCATTCATGGCCAGCTTTTATTTTTTAAAAGACCATATTATTTTATCCAGGAATGGGAACTGAAATGGGCTGTGTTTGAGCTCATGGATATGCGAACCGAATAAAAATGTGCATTATTTTCCAATATTTGTATCCGCATATCCCTGCCACCAAATATAAACTGAAAGGAAAGTTTTTTTGCTTTTAACAAAAAAAGGGTAACATATTGTATCTTAAAAGGACAAAAACTCAATATAATCAAAGGCGAGAATCTGGAAAGCCAAAGTGGTTATGTTAGTCCCTTTAATAAACTTTTAAACATCTATTCTCTTGGTATAAACTGCTCTGAAAGCTGTCTGTGAACGGCTATTTCGATCACAAGTTGTGCTTCCAGTTCATTGTTAGAATGTAAAATGCCATTCAGCAGAAATCACATTTAGCACAATGGAAGCATAAATACTCTATGAGAACTCTGTGTTTCAGAAGGCTGGCACATAGACACATTCATCTAGAATGCTTTGTGTGTTTCTTGTCAGATGTCTGTGGTTCTGCGGACAGGGCGTTTTATAACTGTTCTGATTGTGCTAAAGATATGGGTTTAAGAAATAATGATGCTGATTCTTGGTTTAATTAGATACCTTATGCAACATCATAGCTCAGGGACACACTGAGCACTTCATTATTTACCAAGATAAATTCCATGGGGGTTTGGGGGTTTTAATGACCATGGTGAATCAGGACTAAATTTTCTGAGGAGGTCTCCTAGTCCAGGGGTTTTCAAAGGGGGGGCCGCCAGGGGGCACCGGGGGGGCCAATTGGAAGGGAGAGGAAAATGGAAAATGCAAAAAATAAAAATAATAATAATAAAAAAATGTATTAAAAAAATACATTTCAATTCAATTCATAAGATTACTGTGCCAGTTTAAAATAAGATATAAATTGTTATAAATCCTTTCATATTGAAATGAGGTCATTGCCATGCCCTTCTTTCAATCGCAGCCAATAACTAACTGTCTGCCTGTCAGTCAAAGCGTTACGTTGAGCTGCTAACGGCCCGATTATGGAATCAAAATAGGGTCAAAAGTATTGTGTTGTGTATTAAGAAGCTGTATGTTTGATTTTTTATATTTGCCAGTGTAATTTAAAAGTTTTTTTTTTTAAAGCCATTTCACAATAGGGGGGCCCCAGCCAGAGGCTACGGCTATTTGGGGGTCCTTGGCATGGAAAAGTTTGGGAACCCCTGTCCTGATCA
Source organism: Ilyophis sp. 1 JC-2022 (assembly GCA_022702515.1). NCBI lineage: Eukaryota > Metazoa > Chordata > Actinopteri > Anguilliformes > Synaphobranchidae > Ilyophis > Ilyophis sp. 1 JC-2022. The sequence goes on along the minus strand of CM040399.1, from coordinate 22,249,280 downwards.
GCACTGACCAAGTCCAGCCCTGCTTAGCTTAGGTCTGTTCTCATAGGGGCTGTGATGTAGAAAAGCAGAAGAGCATTTCCACCTCTTTTTACCTGCCGGTTTTTCTGTGAAGCCTTATAAGCGGAACTGGTTTTCCAATGCTGTATGAATAGTTTCTGGCCTCAGAAAGAACATCATAATCTGTTGATTTGATGTAAATTAGCTGCTACCTATACCTGGGTGTTGAATAACTGGGTTTGTGTGCTGTAATGAGAGACATTATGTCCTCCATTCCAGGCACTGGCATTAGAGAACAGTGTGTGTGATTGCCTTCAAATTATAGTCTGCCACACAGCCCAGTTGAGGCCTTGTCTCTTTGTAAGAAGATTAGTATTGGAGCAGACAGTACATAGATACTGTATTTCTCAACTGAAGCCATTTTCACACACCAGAACCCTGGCATTGTCTGTCCTGTATCTGACACTCAGTTGAAACCTGTGCTCTGTGCTGAAGCCTGTGCTCTGTGCTGAAACCTGTGCTCTGGAGCTACACTGGAGAGGTACACTAATCCATAACCTCCTTTCACTTTTTATTTATTTGTATAATGGTATTCACATCACATGACTTACGCGAGCCGTTGAGCTCCAGATTTCAGCTTGAGAAACAGATCTATGCCATCGCACTGGCAGAGAGGAGAAGCAATCAAATGCCCATGTTCAGATTTGAAGTCTTATTATAATATCGAGGTCACTCAGAGAATTTGAAATATTAAAGTGAAATCCATGTCCAGGGGGGTGGTAGGGCGCAGAGCTGCGTTTGTCACAAAGGGGCTTAAAATGAACTCAAATCAACTATGACAATGAACCATCCTACTGCTTCCTTGAGGCATATCAAACTTGTTGGCAGCCTGCTGTTGGGTTAGTTACTGGGTAAGGTCGGTCAGGTAGATTAATGTGAAGACATACAGCCTGGGGTTTTGATACACAGCCTGGGGTTTTGATACACTGCCTGGGGATTTGATACACAGCCTGGGGCTTTGATACACAGTCTGGGGCTTTGATGCACAGTCTGGGGCTTTGATACACAGTCTGGGGCTTTGATACACAGTCTGGGGCTTTGATACACAGCCTGGGGTTTTGATACACTGCCTGGGGTTTTGATACACAGCCTGGGGTTTTGATACACAGCCTGGGGCTTTGATACACAGCCTGGGGCTTTGATACACTGCGTGGGGCTTTGATACACTGCCCGGGGCTTTGATACAGTCTGGGGCTTTGATACACTGCCTGAAGCATTGCCAGCATGTCTAGCTCATGCTTTCTTGTGATTCTTAACTGTGAACGACCAATAATGCTGACAAACACATTTATCCATTTTCATTACGGCAAAAGTATATACTGTTGCTTTCTTTCGTGCTTTCAGCAATGCAGTAACACTTAGCCTAGCTGTAATAATAATTCACACAGAAAGATGGCAGATACCCAATCAACTTGAGGAGTCATTGAAGCAGATGAATCCCAGCGAACTGATTCTGCAGCGCCCCGCGGCATGGTCAGGATTTGATCCTGCACCACGAGGCCCATCACTGCACTCAGCACTAGTGCTTTAGCTGGATGTGCCACCTGAAAGTCTGTTAATGCACTATTATAATCTCGGGTGGCAGCATCCTGATCATACGAAGGGTTACAAACCCAGGAGAGCAACGCGTAAGCTTCTGGATTAATAAATACAACAAACAGCCATCTTGAACTCAGAACACGAATGGATACGTAACAATACAACAGTAATGGCTGACTGGAAAATACTTTCAACTTGAGATTTACCTTGATTGGTGGCAGGGATGCTATCATCTGCTGAAAAGTGGTATGGTGGGAAATCAGTCACCCACTGACCGGGATGTAAATTTTACTGTACGTGTCTAATGGAAAAAAAGCTGTGGCTAAACAATAGTTTTTCTGAAGTTTATAATGATTAAACACTAGTGATCTGTGACCAACGTCTGATTTATAGCTTACTGAAAATAACCTATGGGCATTAACACAAAAGTAGAAAGTGAACAAATGTAGCCGCTTCCCATGATCTGGATGGTAGGGTAAAGCCTGAAACCATAACGTGGCAGGAGTGTCAACTGAATTGCTCTGCCAAAAACGTAAAAGGGTAAACGTTTTTGTCACCCAAGTTTTTTGCAGCAGATGATGGTGAAGAGAAGGGTGTTTTCAGAAGGATATTTTCACACTAGTATAATCACAGTAATAAAGACATATATGTTCATTGTACAATCATACTAATTGAAACTTATATTAAATACTCTAAATCCTCAAAGAGACAGAGAAATAGCAGTCTACAACCTCGCTTATCTGAAAGGTCTATGTCTATCTCTCAGTCAGCCAAAGCGAACCATACAAAAAGCTCCAGACAAAACATAGAGCTTACATCTGTGTGTGTAAGGGGTGTGTGCGTGCATCTTTCTGTCTCTCTTTCTGTCTCTCTCTTTCTCCCCCTCCCATCTTCTCTATATGAAACTGCAGGCCTGTGGCCTCTGACCCACTTACATTCCAGGCTCAAGGATACATGGCCCATCTTATCGCTAGAGAGCCAAAAGAGACGCTTCATCATGAATCCTGAAAACAAGACGACTCTGGGAGACCAAATATTATTGAAAACTGTTGGTGTGACGTTAAGGGCTAGGGGTCACTGTGCGCTCATCCAATATGCATGATCTAACCAATCATTGACTTTGAATATTCCACGTCTATGCCTATGTATTAACTGTGCACCAATCAGAGGTGGGATAATCTTAGCTTTTTGATTATACGTATGGCGGAGACTCCCTCCGTATCTTCAGTTCATGCGTGACCACCTTGGGTGTGTAAGTACTGGACTCTTTCTGCAGAAAAATAAATCCTTTTCTTCTTGTATCTACCTGGTCATTATAAGGAGAGAATTGTACAATGAATATATATGTCTTTATTACTGTGATTACACTAGTGTGAAAATATCCTTCTGAAAACACCGTTCTCTTTAATGGCAATAGACAAGTTGTAATGCAATCTAAATAAAAAGGGGAGATATCGCATTTATTCAGTTTCATATGAAGACAGAAAATGTGCATATATGCTTCAGTTCAGATAAAAGCAGAAATCAAGGACAAGAAAAAAAAAAGTAGGGCTACTGTTAGCTAGCTAGCATTAACTAACTAATCAAGCTAGCTGACATGCCAAGTGCCGCATCATTGTGAGAGAGCATTAGCTAGGTATGGGCTATTAGTTATCTAACATCTAGGTACATGCTCTAGGTACGAGCTTGTAGGACACTTGTGTACTTGTACTGTACCCAAGGGGCTATATGTCTTTACACTCTCAGAAAAAAGGTCCGAAAAGTACCTAAAAAGGTGCAAACTCTTGTGACTAGGGTGGTACCCTGTAGGTACATATAATTGTACCCCTAGCCAGCAGTACATAATTAATTTGTACTTTTTTGCTTGAAAATGTACTTAGTACATTAGTACACAAATAGAACATTATTCTACTTTCAGGGTACATTTGGGAAATGTTTACTTTTATTTCTGAGAGTGTAGCAATAGAATAGTTTTTGAATTGGACTTTTTATTTAATAAATTTGGCACCCAAAGTGTGGCTGAACATGTCTAATTCCAACCTTAATTTTGAAAGTACAATTATCTGAAAGCGCAGTAGCGTTCGATTGCAAATCCCACTGCTAGTTCAGGAAAGTGTAGACGACCGGTTTTCCCCTGAAACGCGCGGTGTCACCAGCGGCAGCTTTTCATACCGCGGACTGCAGCCCCGCTCGCACAGATCAGAGTGGGAGGATGACCTTTCATACATGCAGTCCATGGGCGCCCGATCGACCAGTGGGGGTTGCTGAAGAGCGATGAAACACGGACCCCTAACCGACTGAACCCTCCCATACCCTGGGCGACACAATCGCCAATTGTGCATCACCCTATGGAGCTACTGGCCACAGTATGGTCTGGCATGGTCTGGATTCGATCCAAGATCATGGGGCTCATGCACGTACCACAGAGGGTCACCCAGCAATCCCGATCAGGACATACATTGAGTATAATTTTCTGGCACCTGGTGATGCAAACATTTTCGATATATTTTCTATACTGCACTAGTGAGTCAGTGTCTCAGGTAAATGACGCAATTGGCCACTACAATGGATGGTGTCTTTTTGTAATGTTTGACTTCTTTTCATGCCCGTACATCTGTGTAGCATAGAGAAGTGACTTTCTATATATGCAATCATTATTTTGATTCCCTGGCAAAGCACTGTTGTTGTACCCTTGAGCAAGGTACCTTAACACAACTGTTTCAGTGAATTTCCAGCAATAAAAAGATTTAAACAAATCGTAAATGTCTAAGATGCTGTGCCATATTTATAAAATGTAATTCTTCCTTTTATGCAACATGTTTTTTATTTATTTTATGTATTTACATTATACAGTATATATGTAGGAGTGGAAGTTAAGGATTTTTGGCATTAGCCAGCGGCCTAACACCTCGAAATTTCCACTTTCCAAGCTGTAATGTTACTTTCTCTGTTTTCAAACAATTTGATGCTCCAATTTATAATTGTCTGACCCAAACTTGAATGTCTCTTTCTTACCAGAGCTATTACAAACTGAATGTTCATATTTTGGTAATTCAAAAGCTGGTTCCTTTTCCCAGGACACCAGAAACACCCTCTCTTCTGCTTCTCATAAAGGCCATTCACCTCAATTTTATTTTTCTTCGGCGGGGATGCCGGAAAGTTTAAGTATCTGTGCATTTGAACTCAAATGCATTTAAACATGCACACACACACACACACACACACACACACACAGGAGTCTAGATTAATACAAAAAGTAAGGGTTTGGTAGATCTGGTGTGTTCTTCCAGGAGCACTTATCAGAAAACTGTGGGTTTACTGGTAACGAGGATGTGCTGTGGCTTGCAGATCATGAGGTAATGGGAAATATAAATGTCACAGCGCTCGATCACACAGCATCAACCAGGCTCCAGTTGTGAAGGAGTAGCAACTTCATTCATGTTGTTTCACATTTTTTTTTAAATTAGTTCAGCTCATTCTGTTTTTGTTTTGTAAAATTGTGGAATAACTCAGGCTGAACATACAGGCCGCTGTACATGTATGGCTGTACAGCATGCATAGTGCATTTGGTGAGTAGGTAGGTTTTTACAACTAATGTAGGCCGGTAGCCAAATCCGTGGGGCTTATGTGCGAATGGAAACATCCTGATTCCGTATTAGACAGCATCAGTAAGTAAACTTAATCTGTGCTCCCCCCTTTTGGCTTATCCAGCCAAGAGAAAGCAAACCCAGCTCAGGTCAAGCACTACAAACACAAAGTCCCAATGGAACACTGAGGTACAAATGAATTTGGGCCAGTGGGAAGGAGGCTTTTTTAAGCCATTCAGGGTGACCACTACCTGAAAAATAATTCACAAGCATGCTTGAAATGACCTTTGTGCTACAAGTACTGTAACAGGCTATTATAGACGATCTGGACATGAACAGTACAACTGAGTTGGATTAAAATGGTCTAGATGCATTATTGAAAGATAGAAAAAATAACCTGTAGCCGTATAACTCTCAGAAAACACTTACAGTGAGTAAGGGATGTTTACCACACTGTATATCGTAATTATGGATTTTTCTTATACATCTTTGTTTTCTTTTCACTGGCATTATCTTCCACAGGGAGGTCAATTCTAATATTGATATTTGTCTCCCAGTCCAATGCAGCAGTAGCTAGTCCTGTTTCACAAATCGAAAGGATGGATCTCATACAAATTAAAATGAGCTTGCAGAGTGTTTTGTATTTGAGAAATGAATCAATGCTGAGGGCACAGACAAGGGCCCATGCTCCGAATTAAAATAACATGGAGCAGTGAGTTTCATGCAGAGAGCAGTGGGGGGACCTCAAGCATTCTGTGAACTCCTGAACATAGTGGGCCCTGTGGAATATACCATAGCCCTGTGTAGCATTGAGTTAGCTTACACTGTGGAATATACCGTATACTAGCATAACCCTGTTTAGCACAGAGTTAGCTTGCCCTGTCGATTGTAGCCTAACCCTGTTTAGCAATGAGCCAACATACCTGTGAAATATTACAGAGCCCTGTTTCACACTGAGTTAGCGCACCGTGTGAAATATAGCCTTGCCCTGTTTAACAGGGAGTTGGCGTACCCTGTGGAATATAGGCTGAACCTGTTTCGCATTGAGCTAGCTTACACTGTGTGATATAGCGTAGGACTGTCAGACAAACTGCACAACTCAGGAAACATGTCTGAGGTACTTTTGTTGTCTTTGAATTTAATGTCTTATACATTTGAAGAGAATTGCAAATAAATTCTCAACAAAGAGGAAAAGGAGCAGGAACACATATATTGCTCACATTGTATTTATTTGACTATATCTCCTCATTCTGCTAAAACTGAAGAAGTTTCTGTCATTGAATCTAGCAGTATTGACGTGCAGTATCTCAGCGCCGGCAGCTAACAGACCCGGCTTTGACAGCCTGCACCCTCCCTTGGCTCCAGCTGCCATCTCCTCCCTGTTGGCTCTAAATTACAGTGGTGCTTATGGCTGATCTCAGTACAGTGTAGTTCTCACTGAGCTGAATTACAGCACAGTGCATCTAGGAGAAGTCGGATATCAAAGCTGCTCTTTCTCTGGTGTTTCTAGAGTAAAATCTGCCATGCGGGTAGATTACAGGGACTGTGTGGTAACAGTGTTAGATGTGTATTTGAGTTACAGGGACCAACAGCAGCATCCTAAGTGCTCACAATAAGGAGAAAGGAGCCCCTCACAAACTGCTATTGTCATTTCTTTTTTATTACGTTTTGTTTTGTGTGGCTCTCTGACAGAAAAGGTCACGTTAATACGTGAAACAGAGGACAGAAAGCTTAGCAAAGCATGTTGTGTAAATTGGTGATATTTTGGACCATTATCCAGCTGTATTGCTTTGTAAGAAGTTTCTAATGTGTAAAATCTGGAGGGCACAGGAGAAGTCCTTTGTTAGTCCACTGGTGTTAAATCCACTGGTATCTCCTCTGTGTTTGGCTATAAAGGCCGGGCAGTAACTACAGTGTGGTAACAGTAGAACTTCCCCAGAAGAGCAGAGAAGAATTACTGTGTGTAAGGAATTTAACTCGAGTGGCCACATTAAAATAACCTTGCTATTCATTAGCTGTCTTTAATTACCCTCAGAGCACATTTTAAAATTCCATGTTTTATGAGGAGCGCCTTTTGGAAAATACATGTTCATAAGTACAATAGTGTTCCCAGCTGTATTTCTGTGTAGTATTGATTTTGTTGGTGAATTCAGTGCCCTGCAGTATAACAGCTGTTCGAGGTGTTATCACTGAAGACCATGTCTTTAAAGGAAGGAGGCCTATTAAATCCTGGCCTTTTGGTACACAACAAACTAGTGGTGAACTGCTGAGGAAGGTAATAAATTAAATTAAATTAGATTTCTCCGGTAGACGAAGCAGTTACAAATACAGACAGGGTGTAATAATATTAAAGCACTATTCGGTGAAGTGAAGTTTTTTTTATTACCAGCAGTGTTACGCTAAAATTGGACTAACATTATTTCCCCCCCTCACCCCGCCCACAGAGACGCCCCCAAAGGCAGACGAGAACTCTGCGGCGGAGTCTTTCTCGGACTCATCGCTGTTCTCCCACTGGGGTCAGGAGCTGAACCCTGAGACCCGGCGTGTTGCTCTGAAGAAGTTCCAGTACTACGGATACAACAGCTACCTCAGTGACCGGCTTGCCCTGGACCGGCCCATCCCTGACCTGAGGCCTGATGGGTAATCCACCAGACACAGGCCAGCAGGGCATGCTGGGAAAATATATTCAGATCTATATAAAGAGCCTTTAGGATTGGGGTTTATTTCAGATAGCACAAGCATGTAACAGACTGGCAAAATGAACCCATTGTGAAATGGTATGTTTTCATATTGCCCCCATACTGGCTGAGAGACAGCATTGGAAAGAGATTACACCAAGTGACCTGGTGTAGGTCATGTGTTCTTCAATTTTTATGATGTATAAGATTAGATTTTTTCACAAACAAGTTAATCTTGTTGATTGGTAAACTCAAGTCAAAGTAGCGAGTTAAGTTTGGGCCGGGGACCTATATACATTAAACTCGGAGATGCTTCACTCCAACACAAATATATACAGTTATGCAAGAGTATTGGGACAGTGACATAATTTTTGTTGTTTTGGATCTGTACTCACCAAGGATGGTCATTTGATTTTAGACGAGTTAAAGAAGGTTTTTTCACCACAATTAATAATGCACCTATTGAAAGAGTTGATAGTACACATAAATATTTAGGGATATAGATGGATAACCATCTTAAGTTTAAAGAGTGTTCCACTGCAAACATTAGGAAATTGCAACAGCGTATGTTATTCTTTTTTTAAATTGCAGTTTAAATGTTGATGTTTTTGTTTTGGAACTGATTTATAAGTCTGTTTTACAGAGGATCTTGTCCTGTTTTTGGCAACATGCACACCCAAGATGAAGTAAAACTGCAGTGCATGATAGAAACGTTGCGTAAAGATTGCATTCTGAAGAAGTCAGGGTGAATCCGCAGTGATCTTGCTTACCCTCTCCACAACAGGTTCCAAACAAGCAGTCGGGGGAACAAAGGCAGCAACTCCTGCAACTAAAAATAGGTTTAATAAGTTTTTGTTCCTACAGCAATACGATTATTAAGTGAGCAGGTTAGTGCTTGAATAATAGATGATATGGTTTCTTCCAAGGGCTATGTGCAATATATTGGGTGCAATAGTATACTATCCATTTTATAGCAATAGCAAAAGTATTGTTTTTATCTGGTTGTGTGTGTGTCTGTGTGTTTGGAGGGCTGAGAGAGGAATGCTGTTGAACTTTGACTGTACCTTTATTAATTTTACTGTACTTTTATTCTTCTTACATGGGACCCGCCATCACTAGGAAAGGCGGATGCCGCGCTGTCCGACTATTACGTAGAGCCAAAATATGCTGAAAATCATATATATATCAATATATCAAAATCTGTTTTTTTAACATGATCTTAATATTTGAGAAATAACATGAACTCAAACATGATCTGTAAACATACTAAAAATGTGCTTAAAAAGGCACTTTGTGAGTCCTCCAAGATTCTAAAGAGAGCCCATGTGTTAACTATGTTGATGCTTAAAGGGCAATTCCACCCAAAAACAACATTAACCATATTTAACAGATCAAGGCGCCAAAATAAATTCTGTACTGATGTATTTGAATTTAAAGTTGAAATTTTGGTAGAAAACATTTTGACGTGTACTTCTACCACTTCCTCGTTTTTGAAAGATTACAGTGGCGTCAAGTGGGCGTGTAAATTACATAGGCATGTAGGCGGAGCCAGCGAGGGAAGAAATGCTGCGTCTCTCACTTTTCTGAGTAAGGACACGTCGTAGATCAAGCTAGCTATCATTGCTATTTTATTATAATGTCAGAAAATTACATTGATAGCCTACGCTATTTCCTAAAGATGTGTTTGGCAAACTAAACCAAACAGGACTCGAGTGCTGTCGGTTGCAGAGTGGACAAATGATACTCAGTGGCCTCCGGCCTTCCCTGACATCTTCTGCCTTATTGAATTTCCTGGTAAGGAACCATGCTGGCTACATTAAACAAAGGCGAAGACACACATCAGCTTTTTGGCATTTCAAAAATTGCAATGTTTTAAATATAGTCTATTACTAGATTTTGTCGTAGGTGGAAGGCTTCTGTTTTTAGGCCGAATACACGGCCAGAACCGGAGCTGCATTCGCTACCAAATAGGACTTATTTCAGTTGGAATTGCAGTAGTTAACAGTTAACGTTAGAGGACAGGGATGAGAAATTAATAAGTGTTTGAATTAGTTGTGTTTGAACTAGTATGTGCAAGACGAGCAGTGAAATTCCCAGTCCCTCCGCTCCGCTCGTAGTGACTGGCGTTGTCTGACACCGTCTATAAACTATAAGTGCTCTTGGCTATTGTAGTTCAGAGTAAACCAAGTACCTGGTACATGCGCAGTCGTTTGGGGCTATATCTCTGCTCTCACTACAGGTAGAAAGTTAGCTGAGAGCTCATTTTAATCAGGAGGAGAGGTACTTTTCTACAAATCAAACATCACTTCTCAGTGGAATTACCCTCTCATAGCAAACGGCCAAGTGCTTTAATAATCCATGAATGACATCAAGATGAAATTTGAGATACAGTATATCCTTAAAAATGAGTGGGAGTTGAGCAAGAAAACACTACCATGTGTAATTACCACACACAAATTGTAAATAAAAAACATAACATGCCTATTTTTCTTCTTCGTTTACTTTGTAAAAGTGAACTGCGCCATGATTAGCTCAGAAGTGCAAAACATCTGGTGACGTGTAGCCTAGGTTTTTACCTCCAATTGGGTAAGCCAACTCTGGCCCCACTATATCTCACAGTTGCTTCCCTAAACATAAACACAGTGTGATCATACTCATGTACTGGAAATAATCACAAAGTATTTGACCAACACCAACACCAGGAATGTGGTTATTGCTCAAAATCGACTATCTGCGCAAAGCTTAATTGGTGCAGCTGACAGCCGTCAGTGGGAGAGCTTGATTATGGATTATTTCATAGAAGATAAAAGCCACCCCGTATGTTCCAAGTCTCACAGCGAGGAAGGTGCAGAATCGGACGGGGAGGATATAATTCCTGACATTGGTATGATGGGACATCTTAATACTGCAAATTAAGATGTTTCTATGCATAACCACAATGAAGAAATATCCTGGTGTTGTTACAACAAATTAAGTTGAAAGAGTTTTCCGGGGTAGCATTCAGGGTGTGAAATTAACGCCAGACAAATGCTGGTAAAATTCTGATTGTGGTTGTAAGATTTTTACTCTAGCAGCCACTTGGGCCTGTAACCAACCAAGTTGTGTTATATTGTCTAAGGCAGTGATCCCCAACCCTGTTCCTGGAGATCTACCATCCTGTAGGTCTTCATTTCAACCCGAATTTGGCACACCTGATTCTGCTAATTGAGGTGTGCTTTATTAGGTTTGGAGTGAAAACCTACAGGATGGTAGATCTCCAGGAACAGGGTTGGGGATCACTGGTCTAAGGTAATGTGGCTGGTAAAATGTTGAAAATGGCTGGTGATTTTTAGAATCCACAATAGCTTTGCATACTTATTCGATCATCATCATTAGGTGAAACATAGCAAACACATCCAACAAATAAAACCATTATTTTATCAAAATCTTATCATAATCTTGTGTCTTACTTGCATATTTCACTTTTAGTATTGCATATCTATCCCTATTAAATATTTTACAGTCTGAAATGTATTCTTTTATTGTTTTATTTCTTTAATATTTTCTAAATATTAACATTTATACTGTATATTTACCTTGGTCAGCATTGAATCACTGCAACAGTATACAGACGGCCTTTGTCCCAGAAGTCACTTTCAAGGAGTAGCAACACTCAGCAAGCCATAACTTCCTTATTATTGTCCTGATTGTAGTGTATGATATATCATTTTAAATATCTGAACTTGGACTCCAATAACTCCAAGACACATTTTCTGTCGTTGTTGACGTTTCACCACGGTTGGTAACAGGTCTTCTTATGTACAAGAAGCATACAATAGAACAGACCATTGTTAGCCTGTGTATTTGTCCTGGCTTCTATGACGAATGTCTTTCTGCTGACAGCTGTGCCAAGATTTGCTCACTGAAGCATGTTTAGGTTTCTGTCATCGAGACAAAAACCTGAATGAAGCGACAGATGTTCTCTGCCTGTTGTAGTGTGCCAAACTGGGCTGGATAAATGTCACCGAAATACATTCAGCTGTCAGACAGCAACTGTGACAAAACTGAATGCACACAGACACTCCCCCCCCACACACACACACACACAGATACAGATGGGTGACAAATTAAAGGAAAAACCAACATAAAGTGTCTTAGTAAGGTGTTGGGCCACCACAAGCTGCCAGAGCAGCTTCAGTGTGCCCTGGCCTAGATTCTAGATTATGTCCACATACACAAGTAACATCAAAGACATAAACAATGGGGGCATGCAGTACAGAATAATGCTATGGGCACTTGCAGGCTCTTTAAGGGTATAGGTAACAGTACACAGTAATGCTATGGGCACTTGCAGGCTCTTTAAGGGTATAGGTAACAGTACACAGTAATGCTATGGGCACTTGCAGGCTCTTTAAGGGTATAGGTAACAGCGCCGCCTCCAGATATGATGGCTATCTATAATTGCTGACATATATTGTGACGACTGCTTTGCCTGCAAAAACACACAGACACGTAAAACAACATTCAAATCTTCCCTCTCTCCCAGTTAGCTCTGTTCTGCTATTGAATAGTATGTTCCCAGCTGTCTGATAAATGTCTGTGTATAGAGTAATTCCCAATATATTATCAGATCAGATCACGTCTATACAGCTGCAATACATATCACCTGAAATCAAGAATAATATGATTATCATATTATGATTTATACTACAGCTTGGTTAAATACTCATTTCTGATTGGTGGAGAGGGTTTAGATTTTTTTTTAAATTTGCATAGAGAAATAATTTAATGTGCGGTTATGAAGTATAGCTCCAGTCTTTAATTAATGCATAGGCACATATATTTCAATTGAAAATTCTAATGTGACTGAAAATCACAGAAGATGTCCTATTCATAAAAAGGATTATGCTATACTGAGTTACTTGACGATAAAGATGTAATTGAATCGGCCCTCTATAATTTATTTTCTGCTATATTTTAATTAGGCTATTTCATTGTACAAAGACAAATATATTGTCAATTCCAATAGCCATGTTAATTTGAAAGTCATCCATTCAATAATGTTCCAAGAAATATTGAAAAGGTCCATTTGCTGTTTTTTTAATCACTAGTCTGTCACTCAGTGGTTATTTTTTAGTCATTATTATTCCTGCACGATTATTTGTCTGCCAAATTTAAATTACTTTTTTGTAAAATGACAGGCACGCTTCCAATTAATTGAATCAGCACTTGCACAACTTCAAAAATAGGCGTGGGCAAAACCTAAAAAGCAATGCCTCTTATTTTATTTGTTTGGAGATAACATGACACCAACACCCGTTTTGAGTTTAAAAAAATAATAATAGTTGTGCCTTTCTGTTAGTTTCACTCTGCTTTTTGTGATTAATTTAACTTTTATCTAACTTTTATGTATTAAAACATAGCTATTGTCAGCAGCTTAACAATTAATTGTTAATTAATTGTTATTACATTACATACATTTAGCAGACATACAGTAAGTGCATACAGATGGTCATCGAAGCAACTACAGAACAGATTTAGACAAAGCACATCCTTCCGATAATGTAGCAGCTATCCCTATTAATTAACGTTGAGTGCAGTTCACAGTAAGCTGTGGGTAAATCCGCTATATTATAATTCTATTCTAAATACTATTCTAAATTATAACATCAAACAAACAGTTACAGACAAAAAACACAGGAAACAGGTACTATGAGAAAAGGTCCTAGATTGGTATATCAGAGAAGGTGGAATCTGAAGAGGTGTGTCTTCAGGCCGCGATGGAACGCAGACCGTGTTGGAGTAGAATGTAGGGGAATGGGGAGTTCGTTCCACCACTGGGGAGCTAGAGTGGAAAAGCTCCGCAGTCGGGACGAGCGAGAGCCGTTAACACGGATGGGGGGGAAGTGCGAAGCGCCCTGCTGTAGACGAGCGAAGTGGTCGAGCAGGAACATAGTGCTGGATTAAGTCCTGCAGGTAGGAGGGGCCTGTCCTATTGGCTGCAGTGTAGGCCAGGGTCAGAACTTTGAACCTGATCCTGGCCGCGACCAGCAGCCAGTGGAGTGACCGCAGCAGAGGGGTGACATGCGAGAATTTCGGGAGGTTGAACACAAGCCTGCGTTCTGAATCAGTTAAAGAGGCAGAATGGCGCATGCTGGTAGGCTTGCGAGCAGGGAGTTGCAGTAGTCCAGGCATGAGGTAACCATAGTCTGGACAAGAAGCTGGGTGGAGTAGGTGGTCAGGTATGGTTGAATCCTCCTCATGTTGTACAGGAGGTAACTGCTGGACCGTGCCATTGCCTTGATGTGTTTTTTGAAGTCCAGCTGGTCGTCCAGGACCACCCCCAGGTTCCTTGCAGAGTGGGAGGCAGCCACCATTGTACCGTCAACGAAAATCAGTTTGAGTTGTAAAAAGTATGGATTGATATCCTTGGGTCATAGCTGACAAAGTTTGTGCAGCCCTGAGCTAAGGGATGGTGATTGATTGACTAGAACTTTTTTTTAAAGCATGTGGGCATTTTTATGTAACTGAAAATCAGTTTTAAAATATACACTAATTAAATTGATGTTTTCTGATGATTTCATTATTCCAAAGCCCAGTAATTGGGGAAAAAATAAAGTTGCGTACTCTTTATTCTCCCATAATTTATTTCCAATGTGGTATGAAACAAAGAACCAACTGATCTGATTTAACTAAGGCATCCCCAATATTTTTCCCACATTTAACACCATAAGAGGGGGTTCCTGAAAGACATGGGCAATTTCTTTTTTATCAGATTGTAAAATTGGCCAAAGAAATTTTTAGAGAATATTGGCCTATTTTGCAATCTGATAAAAAAATGATTGCCCATCTTTTTCAAGAACCCCCTCTTCTGGTATTCAAACGTGGGAAAAATATTGGGGATGCCTTAGTTCAATCGGATTCAGCCCCGCCCTCCACCCAGACACTTCTCGCACCTTTACCTCAAGGTAATTAGAAACGTGGTGCGTGTGCACAGTGCAAGCGCAATATACAAAATGCCAATATTTTAGATATCTAATATCCACAGATGGGAAAGAAAATTTCTATTATGGGCATAATTTTCTGTATGTATTTAATTTCTTGCCCCTGCTGTAAAACGTACGTGGGCAAAACTAGGAGACAGTTACGGATTGCTGAGCACCGAAGTTTCATTAGATCACGCAATTCTAACTACCCTGTGGCTGCACATTTTGTTAAGGCTAATCACCCCATCTCCTCCCTTAAGTACACAGGAATTGAGCATGTTACTCTTTCGAGGAGAGGGGGTGCTATATAGACACTCTTTTACTACAGAGGGAGGCGTTTTGGATATCATATTTGAGGATATTGGACGTATGGACTTATGGACTTAATGTTGATTTTGACCCTTTCTATGAACTTTGTTTCTCTATTGTTGTGGTGTACTGATGAATTTTTTTGTGGTGATGTATTGTAATTGAATGAGATATAGCCTATATTGTATGGCATGAAATATATGCACACGCACACCTGAGTGTTCTACTAATTCCACGTACTGAATGTCAATAAATGATTTGGCTTACCTCATTTACGTAACCCTGACGAAGGCACTTTGTGCCGAAACGTTGTTTTCTTTGTTTCATACCACATTGAAAATAAATTACGAAAGTGTGCGACTTTTTTTTATTTCATTTTTTTCAATTTCTGAGTTTTCTCCAGTTTGTCTGCACCTCGTTAAAGTTTTTTTGGGTGTGCGTCTCCAGCTTTTACATTTTAATAGTCCAAAGCCCAATAAAACTCTTGTTGAAGACAAAAGGGAGGCTTTTATTTTCTTGTAGCCAGATCAGCATGAAGGTAAACTGAGCAAACCAAACTTTTTTTCCAAACAGATGGCCCCAGAGGGTCCTGAAGTAATGCTTTCTGAAAAGGTGTAAAACTGAGTTACTCTTTTTCTGTCTCCCTCCAGGTGCAAAAACAGCTCATATCCCGCAAACCTCCCGCAGGTCAGCATTGTGTTTATCTTCGTGAACGAGGCACTGTCAGTCATCCAGCGTTCCGTCCACTCCGCCATCCAAAGAACGCCCCCCCACCTCCTCAAAGAGATCATACTGGTGGATGACAACAGCAGCAACGGTGAGTCCCCTGGCTTTTATCCTCCTCTTTCATCGGCCTATCTTTCATATAAGTGCTGTGGGATAGTAAAGTGGGACAATAAGTTTCTGGCAAAAGGCTTTACTCGCAAACATTGTGTTTGTAATACTCTGTTTCCTCATCCACCTTAGCTGAATGCACTACCTGTATGTCCCTCTGGAGTGTCTGTAAAAATGAATACATTATGACTGTAAAATTAGATGTGTACATAGCAATCTCAGCAACTATTGTGCCTAGGTAGCGAATGTAGCTACATATCTGCAACTGAGGCAAGTTCTAACAATTCTAACACCCACTGCCTTGCCCCACTGCCCCAGCCCTGTATCTTAATGCTGCCTCTGTTTAATCCACTCACCTGGAACGCCCCAGTTTTAACAGCGTGAGGGGTGAACTGAGCCACTCTCTGCCGAAGCTTCCAGTTTTCTAACTTAAAAGAAAGGAAAATCAGATAGCGGAGATTGCCTCTAGCATTTCTTTCTTCTAAAACAGCTCTCTGGGGCCAGTACTCAGGAAACCCACTCACGTCCTGTTTGACATTCTGATAATGACTTGCCAACTTGTTTGCAAGAGCATTCTATTAGATCTACACTGATAGATTTGTCTTTGTCCTCATTGCCAGCGCTGCTGTTCTGATGGCTGATAAATGTTGTCTCTGTTTGACCATCTGGTGTCAAAACACATTCGAAGGTCTTATTTACCTCTGACTCTTATTCTCCCTAATTGATAGATGCATTCTTATTGTTAACATGATTGCTCCAAGCAGATTCTAGTGGCGTATAGGGCTTCACAATATGGGCGATGCGTGATTGACATGTTGGATATCGCGATGGCGATATGAAATGATGAGACGATTATTTAAGAGTACCATTTATATCTGCCACGTAGACCCTGAAAATGAACGGCCTGTGTCTGATGTGTAATAAAATCTAATTATGTTATTTTTAAAGGATTTATTGAACAGCCATAGGTATCAGTGCAATCTTCCTTTGGTCACAAAAGTAAAAAAAAATGCAATCTCTCCTTTAACAAACTACTACAAAGATCCGTCGTAGTAGCAAAGAATTCCACTTGCTTCAGTTCTGATTCTACCGATCTCCAACATTCATCAAACATTTTGTGGATGGCAACTTGGGAGAAATACATTCTTGAGGGGATCTGGTACCGTTCATCTATAACCTCTTTAATAGGCTCAGCCTTCTTTCCCAACAGTATAAACTGGAACCATATTTTTAGCCAACTAGTGTGTACTTCGGAAAAGGCTCTGTTGTCTCTTTGTTAAGTTAGTTTTTAAAAATAATGAAGTGTGACTGTTCAACCCACAAAACTGTGTGTTCTGTGGTCCAATCACACTGTGCAACAAAGCATATTGGTGATATGCTGAGTGTGTGAGCGCACAGGATTCTGAGAAACGTCACGTACAAACATGTGTATACTAAACTGTTCATTTAATGACACTCCACGCCAGTGGGGGCCACAGATTCAGATTCCGCGATAACACGGAAGTGTCAACGTTTGCCGCACCAAACACAGAAAACGACAATGGCTGCAGTAAAGGAGCAGAAACTTCGACAGATGATTTCTAAGTCACTTTAGTTTATTTAGCAATGCAAAAAAAAAAAAAAAAAAAAAGAGAGAAGATGGTATGTTTGTCCGGTCAATGAGACGTGGAGATGTGACACAGCCAACGCAGCCACACATGCGCATTTACGTCTGTGTGCAAATCTAGTTTGGCCTGCAGGGATGTGCACACTGCCATGGCCGAACTCTATGCCTTTCTCCACAAACGCGTCATTTAACGTCATTTAGTTCATACGAACTAGCGGAAGTTAGCACACGTATTCCGCAGCAGGTACACTCTCACCTTCATATGGTTTTGGCCTAGCATTATTCCGAGGACCAGTCAAGGAAATGATCACAGCTGAACAACACCCTCTATCAGCCAACCTGGGGGATCAAATGCCTCAAAGTCTCACAGTGTGGTCTGCTCTCAGAACTGCACCTGAATGAGCCGCCTCTCAGAACACAGCCCTTGTATAAGAGTGTAAGAACACGAGTGTACATACCGACCAGAACAGATTCAGCTCGTATAGGCTCCCTCCCGACGGACTACTTCCTGTGCGTCATTCAGGTCAGCTTCATGACCTCCATCAGCATCTTCAGCTAGTCTACCCACAAAACAGCCCCGTGAGTCTGCCTCACAGAACTGTATAAGAACTAGGGAGGAAATTGCCTTCTCAAATCGGGGCTTTTTCATCCCTTTTATTTGAAAAGTCCCATATTTGAGATGACTCCCAGGCCTACAATTAGGGTTATGGTCAGAATTAGGGTTAGGAACACGCTAAGCGTTAGGGTTGAGGAAAATTTAAGGTTATTTTCAGGAGCAAGGGTAAAGGTTAGTGTAAGCCTTAGGGCCCTATTTTAATAGTCAAGGCGCAATTGTCAAGCGCTAGAGGTAGCTCAAGCTGGACTTTGGTAATTTTATGACACCAGGCTTTAGCGCAACTCTGGCGCAGTTGCAAAAGAGGCTGGTTCCATAGGTTTGGTTTTATTATTGCCAATCAGAACGCCCCATTTCTTTCCCTTTAATAAACGGTGCCTTAGCACCGCAGCCACTGCTAATTTCGTCATGGCCGAAGAGCAGGCACGTTATGTGAGGCTCCGTTATGAGCCTCTCCGAACCATTACTTGTGATATCAAAACAAAGGTGAGATTGAATAGTTTTAATTTTCATATTTGTTTCCCCCTCAACCAAAATATATTTTCCAATTATATACCAGTGCTTTTTTTTTTGCTGTCATTTTTTGTTTAATACCACTATTAAAATAAAAAACAAAAAATAAAAAAGACCACTTCAACTAACTTTGGTTAATTTCAGACATGCACTTTACTTGATAAGATGAATGTACACTCACTAGAGAAACAATTCCGCAGCCCACCAGTCCCAGCTCTCTTGTGCATTTTTTGCATTCATTTACATTACATTACATTTACATTACATTACATTACAGGCATTTAGCAGACGCTCTTATCCAGAGCGACTTACACAACATTTTGCATTTATACATAGTATCCATTGATACAGCTGAATATAAACTGAAGCAATGAAGGTGAAGTACCTTGCTCAAGGGTACAACGGCAGTGGCCTACCTGGGACTGAAACCCTACCTGGGAATCGAACCTGCAACCTTTTGGTTACAAACCCAGTTCCTTAACCATTATACTACACTGCCGCCCACCATTTATACACCGCATTTGCATTTTGTACATCTGTTGGATATATACTGCTGGTATACTGAAGCAATTGAAGTACATTGCTCAAGGGTACAACTAGGTGCTTCTCAAATGGTCCTTTTTTATGGCCCATGGTGTTTTCTCTGATTGATTATGTGACATACAGACGGGTGACAAATTAAAGAAAAAACCAACATAAAGTGTCTTAGTAAGGTGTTGGGCCACCACGAGCTGCCAGAACAGCATCAATGCGCATTGGCATGGATTCTACCTCTAGTCTAGAATAGATTTTAGTCTCTGGAACTCTACCAGTGGATACAACAGCTACAGATCACTGTCCCTACCTATGGCCCCAATAGAAAACACATATTCATACTTAATGAAGTAAAAAAAAAAATCTAAATTGTCTTTATTGTTAATAAAGCTAAAAACTATTTTTAAATAATGAGTCTTTCAAAAAGTTAATTTTTTTACTTTCCCAACAGCTGAAAATCTCTGAATCTTCACTCAGTTCAGCTCAGTTCTAGCGCCTCTGTCAGCTCCTATACTGTGACTTTCACAGGGCAATTTGACTTAATAAAGCTAATTGGCAGAGAAAACCAATCTGCTGTAGTTAAATATGAGCTGCAAGTTGGCAGTGGGGATCTACAGTCATTAGGAAAGCACAGGGTAGCTGCTTATTAGAGGCAGAGGGCCAGTGTGGCCCAGTGATAGATGTACAGAGCTCTGTGATTTATGCTTATGGTGCAGATAAGACTCAACACTCATCTGCTACATTGGTTATGAAGGGGGGCTGTGAAATTAAGAGAAATACCAGCACGCATATAATTGGGCCTAGCTTAGAAATTGGTAGTTTTGTCTTGGGATGCAAAAGTTATAGAATATCTGCTAGTAAACTAGTATTACACCCTCCTCATGTAGTACACTCAGCTTGCTCCGCTCACACACTCAGCTTGTTCCGCTCACACACTCAGCTTGCTCCGCTCACACACTCAGCTTGCTCCGCTCACACACTCAGCTTGCTCCGCTCACACACTCAGCTTGCTCCGCTCACACACTCAACTTGCTCCGCTCACACACTCAGCTTGCTCCGCTCACACACTCAACTTGCTCCGCTCACACACTCAGCTTGCTCCGCTCACACACTCAGCTTGCTCCGCTCACACACTCAGCTTGCTCCGCTCACACTCTCAGCTTGCTCCGCTCACACACTCAGCTTGTTCCGCTCACACACTCAGCTTGCTCCGCTCACACACTCAGCTTGCTCCGCTCACACACTCAGCTTGTTCCGCTCACACACTCAGCTTGCTCCGCTCACACTCTCAGCTTGCTCCGCTCACACACTCAGCTTGCTCCTCTCACACACTCAGCTTGCTCCGCTCACACACTCAGCTTGCTCCGCTCACACACTCAGCTTGCTCCTCTCACACACTCAGCTTGCTCCTCTCACACACTCAGCTTGCTCCGCTCACACACTCAGCTTGTTCCGCTCACACACTCAGCTTGTTCCGCTCACACACTCAGCTTGTTCCGCTCACACACTCAGCTTGCTCCTCTCACACACTCAGCTTGCTCCGCTCACACACTCAGCTTGCTCCGCTCACACACTCAACTTGCTCCGCTCACACACTCAGCTTGCTCCGCTCACACACTCAGCTTGCTCCTCTCACACACTCAGCTTGCTCCGCTCACACACTCAGCTTGCTCCGCTCACACACTCAGCTTGCTCCGCTCACACACTCAGCTTGCTCCGCTCACACACTCAGCTTGCTCCGCTCACACACTCAGCTTGTTCCGCTCACACACTCAGCTTGCTCCTCTCACACACTCAGCTTGCTCCTCTCACACACTCAGCTTGCTCCGCTCACACACTCAGCTTGCTCCGCTCACACACTCAGCTTGCTCCGCTCACACACTCAGCTTGCTCCGCTCACACACTCAGCTTGCTCCGCTCACACACTCAGCTTGTTCCGCTCACACACTCAGCTTGCTCCTCTCACACTCCGCTCACACACTCAGCTTGCTCCACTCACACACTCAGCTTGCTCCGCTCACACACTCAGCTTGCTCCGCTCACACACTCAGCTTGTTCCGCTCACACACTCAGCTTGTTCCGCTCACACACTCAGCTTGCTCCTCTCACACACTCAGCTTGCTCCGCTCACACACTCAGCTTGCTCCGCTCACACACTCAGCTTGCTCCGCTCACACACTCAGCTTGCTCCGCTCACACACTCAGCTTGCTCCTCTCACACACTCAGCTTGCTCCGCTCACACACTCAGCTTGCTCCGCTCACACACTCAGCTTGCTCCGCTCACACACTCAGCTTGCTCCGCTCACACACTCAGCTTGCTCCGCTCACACACTCAGCTTGTTCCGCTCACACACTCAGCTTGCTCCGCTCACACACTCAGCTTGCTCAGCTTGACAAATCCACAGTTGTCTTGTTCAATTTGGCAACAGAAATACAGTCTGAGCTTCCCAGGGTCCTAATTTAAATCCTAATGATGTCCCAAAACTTTATTATTACCAGAATTGTATTAGTATACACTATTTGCACTTGCATAGGATTTTTACCGGGGTATCGGGACAGTGTGTTGTATTACTAATATACTTATAAACATTATTTATATTTATTTAACAGGTTTCAATTAATTTAAATTAATTCAACAAATGGAAAATAAATTATGAACCGTTTTATAATCTGTAGACAACCCTAATAAAAACATAAGTATTTATCATTTAATTAAGGCTTATTTGATCTTAAAAAAAAAAAAAAAAAAAAAATGCATGAAAATGTAAATGTTTTTAATACAGTAGATGCTTATAGGCAGGTGGACGACCGGGGGATCATCATGGAGGAGTCGTCATACCACCCATTAACCTTGGATCTCCTATAGAGCTGCAAACATGTCACAGCAAGGCAGAGTGGACCTGTGCATATCTGTGGCCCTGTGTTTACTGTGTTGACTCTCTAGCAGTGTTGGTATGTATATAGAGCCAACTCACGCTGTAAAACTGGCAGTGTAAATGTGTCTTTCTATGCCCACTGTTTGTCAGAAGCTGTAAATTGCCTCAGGGCCAAACGTTTCCCTTATCCCTGAAGGAATGTCACTCTTTTTCCTCTCTGAATTCCAGAGGAGTGAGTATACCCAGGAGCACAATACCCAGAGACAGGTGTTTCCACTGATATTGTTTGTTGGGGAACAGAGGAACTGTGTGATGTGAGCAAGCAAGCGATTTGAGCATTTTGTGCTTGCTGCCGACTTTAAATATTCATTCGTATGAGACAATAGTGGATTTTGAATGCAGCACATGCAAAAAAACAACAAAAAAAAAACTGTTCAGGTCAATCTTTCTAGAAATGTGACAATTTTATTTTTATACAAAACGGTAATTTCCACTGAAAGCCACACAATGTAATAAATATACTGACAAACATGGCATATATATTTATATCTTTCACAGGTTTGGTCAGTTGGATGCGTTTAACACACGCAGCAGGCCATGTGACGCTATCATTGCTGTGTCCATGTTTATAAAAAATGGATCTTCTCTGAGTCAGACTTTAGCTAATGAACGTTTTACTCCTGTTATGATGGGAGGCTCATTATGATTAATTGCAAAACAATGCTGATCGTTATTCTTATTCCCAATCAATTCACCCTCTATTAAATCACCTAATTATAAATACAACTTATGGTCATTTGAAAGTCATTTGTATGCATTCAGGAGGGGCCTGACGCATTTCAGCAAATGTATTACATTTGAGGTTCAAGCTGGTGTAAAACGTTCTAAAAATCAAATATTCAGTTTTATATACAATCACACAGAAAATGTAATTGAACAATTCTGAATTCCATCTCATAGTTCATATGTACAGAACAGGATACTGTATTTATTTTATTTTATGTAAAAGCTTGTACTGCCTTCTTAATATGCAGTAATATCCTATGCAGTGCCAGTGTGGGCCAGAGCAGTGCCAGTGTGGGCCAGAGCGGGCCAGAGCAGTGCCAGTGTGGGCCAAAGCAGTGCCAGTGTGGGCCAGAGCAGTGCCAGTGTGGGCCAGAGCAGTGCCAGTGTGAGTCAGACTCAGAGCAGTGCCAGTGTGAGTCAGACTCAGAGCAGTGCCAGTGTGGGCCAGAGCAGTGCCAGTGTGGGCCAGAGCAGTGCCAGTGTGGGTCAGACTCAGAGCAGTGCCAATGTGAGCCAAAGCAGTGCCAGTGTGGGTCAGAGCAGTGCCAATGTGGGTCAGAGCAGTGCCAGTGTGGGTCAGAGCAGTACCAATGTAAGCCAGAGCAGTGCCAGTGTGGGCCAGAGCAGTGCCAGTGTGGGCCAGAGCAGTGCCAGTGTGGGTACAGCTTAAGTTGATGTTAAAGATGGGACTCATTATTATTAGTGCGGACATGAGCCAATCAGACCAAACCAAGCCATAATCTGCCAACGGCACCTCTGCCACAGCTTCACCCTGGCTATGCAGGTGCCAGGTGGATCCTATCCAATCATAATAAACAGATGTAATACAGCAGGAAAGGAAAAGCTGACGGCTCTATTTTAAATCATCTCTTGCTTCATCTAATCAGCATTCCAACGAGACCATTCAAGCAAGAAACCATGTGGTGGCATCTACCAGGTCCATATGATGTTCTTGAGTAGTACACACATCTGCACAACCATCTGAGACTGCAGTGTTAACAGTAAGATTACTGAAATACAGCTTGTAGTTTTTGGGTCTCTTGTTGGCACGCTAATTGGATTCCTGCATCGCAAGTCTGCATTGCAGTGGGATAAGGCCTCTTGCTTCCTCCGGATTTGAACAATAGACAACACTTCAGAAGCTCTTTTTGCCCCACAGGCTGTTTGTATTAAACCCGATCAGCTAAAGCAGCTAAACCAGGACAGTGAACCGAAAGTCCTCAGAGCCCTTGGTGGCAGCGTAGTGGAACCCGACAGGCCCGCAGCTCATGAGTAAAACGCACTGCATGTTACAGGAAGATACAAAGGGAATAACGCACCATGAAATTCAGAGTATGATGTAAGTAAGGATATTTCCAAGTAAAGGCTATTACATTACATTACAGTTATTTGGCAGACGCTTTTATCCAAAGCGACGTACAATAAGTGCATGTATTATTACTGCTATTATTATTACACACCAGCTCACTGTGGAACGTGCTAGAAACAGACCTCTCCAGAAGAAGCACACAGTAAAAGACAATGGGCCTCATGCAAGAAATGTTCGTACGCACAAATTTGTTCTTATGTGGCAGGTAAGAACGGTTTACACAATTTTATGGCATTCACCATTTTTCTCTTATTTTGGATTTACTCATAGATAAGACCAAAATTTAAGAGTGGTAGCGACCTGTCGTATGAGTTATGCACAAATCAAATAGGCCTAAATTATATTCCCAGCAACTGGGTTGGTTTAATTTTGATTATTTAAAATGAAACACAAGTTTGAATGAATAAATTGCTCACCATAATCACATTATATTGTTTAAATTATCCTGTTATTTTTTGTTTTTATTGTTAAAATTACATGATTGAAATATTTATTGTAGCCTACATATAAATGTATAGCAAGCACAGTTGCCTCAATTCCTTCAACGTCCAAGTTAATAGCCTTCATGCAAAATACAACTTGTCCTTCCCCACTGCCTGATTGAGAGGAGCGCATGACTTGATATGATCAACCTGAAATACATCTCGTTTCACTCCAGCCCGCAAATAGCCTAAAACATATAATTTTTTTCCCTCCATGCGATTCACTGGCTGAGGCCTGGAAAAACCACTGCAAAAAACATTTCTGTTACTTCTTTGCTAAATAAGACAAAAAGATTGCCATTGGGGTGAGCTAGTTTTACCTGTTTCAAGATTTGCCAGTGGGGTAAGATAATTTCAGTTGTCAAGCAAAAAGTACTAATTAAAATTTAAACTTAAAACAAGCTAATATTTTCCACTTTAGAGGAAAAAAAAAAAAGATTTTAAGTCTCATTACAAGACTAAAACACTTGTTATGACAGACATTTTTTGCAGTGTAGGCAAGATGCCAGTTTTATGACTGCATCTTCCAGATACCAGGGACAGGACAGCTGGTCCGATATGGTATTTTGGGGGCGTTAATTATGCTAATAGGGAATTCACGTGAGCGGGCATTCATTTAAGAACAGGTGAATTTACATTGGCCTGTAAGAAGATTTCTGGAGATTAAGAGCGTTTGGTGAATCCGATGGGAAATCTTCGTACGGACGCCTCTCAAGAACGAATATAAGAGAAAGTTAAGAGAAAAATAAGAGTGTTTTTGCATGAGACCCAATGAGAAGAAAAACTAGAATAATGCACTGGGCTTCTCCTCTGTCCCTTTCCAGTCTTGTAAATGAGTTTTCCTCTCCTTTGTGGTGTTTTTCTTTGTGCCGTTTGAGATGATGCCGAGGGAAACACGCTTTGCCGCCATTGAACCATTGAAATGGATTGTCTGTTTAAAAAAACAGTCTGACATTGGGCATATGCAGGTGTGGCATGAGCTGTAACTACAGATAGATACTGTCTTACAAGGTGTCTGCAGTTGAGGGGCTCTCTCAACCCGCGGGAAAAAAGGAAGCGACGGATCATTGGAACCACTCTCCGCCTGCTACTGGACATATTTTTATACTGGGATTCACTGTCAGCATTACCCCTTCAGTTTACCAGCGCATCCGCTTTAGCGCTCCTGCCATACTTACCGACACACATGGTGATATCCAACAATGACCGCTCATCACACAGAAACGAATGGGCATCCGACGGCGATTTAGGACAGAAGTAAACTCGCTGGTCTCGGAACGGTGATGTCAGGTGTTGAGACGTCAATATGCACTGGAATGCCCGTGAGCCTCAAAGTCTATTTTTTGTATATTGCTCTGAAAGCTGAGTCAACAGCAGTCATGCAGAAAAAGGCAGCCGTCAGATAGAAAAGTATTAAACCCTAATGATTTTGCTCACTCTTACTTAAATCCTCATTACAGCCAGCCACAGCCTGCGAATGACTTGCATTTCCAGGTCATTGAGCACAGTAGATGGATTTACTCTGGAATGTATAGATTTCTCATCTGTTTTAAATGGACGCCACCGCTTCTCTTTTTTTCATCCAGGAAGGGGAATAGGACCTTTAGCATGTCTGACGACAGTACATGCTTTCGCTGGTGGGTTTGAGAACAGAAAGGTTTAACTGGCAGATGTGACACTATCTGTAGACTATCTAATTGTATCTTATCTTAAAGTGTGCGCCAGGCATAAATGCAGTTCTGTGGCTATGATCTCAAAAATCTATGATTTTGTGCCACAGGAGAATACCGGCTAACATTTAGTTTTCGTACGCTGATGTAATATTGTGGAAAGTGTCCATACTGCCGGAATGTTTGTGAAACATTATGCATGTTATTCATAAGGACAGGTGATTCTTTGATAGCACAGATATTTCAGGGTTGGAAATATACTTTTGTTTAAGGTTTTGCAGTTGAGAAATCAACAATTAGATTCTGAAAATATTCTTCTTAGCTTTTTAGCTGAGTGATCATGCTAAAATATTCAAACGATTCAGAATATTACCTTCATCAGTGAAACGGTGTTATGTGCTGATGGCAGTGTTAATTACCTGACTGTAGCGTACAAGCTAATTAGAGCAGAACCACCAATTAGAGCCTCTATATTAGGCTTTTATTCCAGTCCTTTGGGTAAAAAACAGAAGTGTGCAGATCTAAGGAACTCAGGAACTACATTCACAATCGATCCACGCTCAACATTTTTAGTTTCAGTAAGGTTAACAATGGCATGGGGTTGTATGCTGATGGCAGTGGCATATACTTAACATTGAAAATAAAAGCTCTGACTTGTAATTTGTCCCTAATTAGCATGTACACCTGTGGTGATGCTGTTAGGTATATAAGACTGACATCAGCATTTAACACTGTTTCACTGATGAAGCCAGTGTGCTGAAACATGTGAAACTTTTATCCGCATCTTAGCGCCTTTTTTTAACCCAAAGTGTCAAAATAAGAGCTGTCTGTTTCCATTTCCAGAGAATAAACCAATACCCGTCATCTGCTCACAGCGCTCGCAAGTCACAGCCGTGAGAACAAAGCTCTCAGATAAACAGACTGCCTCAACCCATCACCAGAACCAAGCAGTAACTAATGCAAACAGATTGGCAGCGACGCCATTAAGCATCGCGAAGGAGCATTAACAGCCCGAGCACATTAACATTAAGAGCCTGAGCAGAGGAATATTAACAGTCACATCAGATTAACATTAACAAACTGAAGAGAGAGGGAACAGTAACAGGCTAAACAGAGAGGAACATTAACAGCCTGGAGAGGCAGATTGACAGTCATGCGCTGTGGAGGAGTTTGGCTCTGTTACGGGCGGGGAACATGACAGCATCCAAAATAGGGCCCAGTGTCTCAACCCATAAATCCCACCCATAACTCATAACAGCGGTCCCTTTGAGACACCGATTTACAATTCAGCCGTTTAGCAGTCGCTTTTAGCCAAGGCGACTGACAAAAAGTGCTTTTCACATGGTAAGCAACCACCATAAGAGCTAGAGATAGGTAAAGTTATATAAGTCGTATAAGTTTCACCGTCGAGGCGCTTGTCTGAAGACCTGCGAGATAAAGGGAGAGAGGTGTTAGTTGCTTATACAGACGAAAATTTTGAGTTAAATTGTAACATTGAGGTATAATTTGAAAAGGTTTGAAAAGATGTTTGCGGAAGCATGCTGGCGGTGGGGGCAGGCATGAGGTCACGGGCAGCTTTGCTATGTGCTGTGAATCAGCAGAACCTTGCTAAGGCTAAGGTCATTGTCGATTGAGCATCAGCAGCTCTGCGGTTTCTCCTGTATGCAGAGGAGTTGAAGGAGAAGCTGCAGGACTTTGTGGACGAGACCAACAGCCAGCAGCCCGGCTTCATCAAGGTGGTCCGTCACGCTAAGCAAGAGGGGCTCATCCGCTCCCGGGTCAGTGGCTGGAGGGCCACCAGTGCACCCGTGGTGGCTCTGTTCGACGCCCACGTAGAGTTCAACATCGGATGGTGAGCCACTTCACAGGAAAGACCTACTAACCTCACATCCTGTATCAGAGCCACTTCCAGGAAGTACCTGCTGACCTTACATCCTGCAGCAGACAGGTCACTTTGGGTCAAATAAGGATTGACAGTATTTACATTAATCAGTTGTTATTAATGTTTTCATAATAATGGTACGTTAAATGGTCTTTTATTGGTTTTACAACAAAACAACTTACATGACAGAAACCATTTTAAATATACACCTTAAAAACAGTACATCACATATAAACCAGAAGACGATCACATAAGAAGACCATAAAAATCCAAAACCTGACTCCATGAACCTTGTTTTTACAGACAAACCCATTATTTTTTAATTCAAATAGACATAAAGATCAAGACTTCACAGAGAAAAAAATACATGATACAGTAAATGAGGTAAATTTCAACAAAAAGGATCCCTTTCTCTTTGAGACACTCTAAGTGTTATTGAGACAGGTGTGTAGTTTGTGGTGACAGATCATGTCAGATTTACCCATCATTCCTTGGGGCAGGAGACTTAATTCTTTTTTTTCTTTTTAACAAGCCTTTTAATCTTACTCCATATAGCCCTACCCACATCATTCAAGTCTTTGATCAGCTTTCAAACATTTGCAAATGTGTTCTAGCACTGCATTTAAGCCAGATATCAAAATAACTAACATAGGATTAAATTATAATTAAATTATAAATATTTGTCTCAGTAAAGTTATTTTGTTGTGCTGCAATGATCTTAGAAACTTCAGCAATACAAATTGCATATTTCCAAGATTACATACAGATAGCTGAGATTAGTTGCTATATCACATTCCACCTGTGATTTTTGCAGCTCAGACTACCTGAGCTGAGCAAAAAAAAAAGACCAAAGTTTTTGTGTAAAGGCAGATGATCAATAAGATGTGTGGTCCTAGCGACTTACTCTGCATGTAAACTAAACTTCTTATTCATTATCTCCAGTCAATCTGAATTGAAGGGAAGAGTGTTTCTGCAGCGAATAGAAGCCTTATGAATAGGCGTTAGATATGCAGTATTGCAGCTATAGAGATAATTATACAACTGTGTTCTATTAGCTCTGAGCCACTCTGTCAGCTGCCAGCTTCGTCAGCCTCCGTCTCTGAAATAGGAGTGAGCAGTAGATCTGTTATCTGAACATCTTTGTTGAGCACACAACCCTCAGACACAGGGGAGAGCTTTCATTATGAAAACATTTAATTTTGTGAAATCACTGGCAAGATGGAAAAGATTACATAATCCTTGCCATCACCCCCATGCAGTTTCATTGGAGATCTATCATATTTGTTCATTTTCACAGCTGATACTGTAACTTTTTGCAGAAACCTGTTCTGCTGGGATTTTTCATTGTCAGTTTTGCTCTTCCAGGGCCGAACCTGTTCTGCAGAGAATTAAGGAGGATAGAACTCGAATAATATCCCCGTCTTTCGACAACATCAAATATGACACATTTGAGATCGAGGAGTACCCCCTGTCTGCGCAGGGCTTCGACTGGGAGCTCTGGTGTCGCTACCTGAACCCACCTAAATCCTGGTGGAACCAGAAGAACAACACTGCGCCCATCAGGTAAATCCACCTATCACATCACTCCAGACCAGTGTTACTGCAACACCTCACCCATCGGGTAACTCCAGTACAGTGCCATGGCAACACTGCGCCCATCAGGTAAATCCACCAATCACATCACTCCAGACCAGTGTTACTGCAACACCTCACCCATCGGGTAACTCCAGTACAGTGCCATGGCAACACTGCGCCCATCAGGTAAATCCACCAATCACATCACTCCAGACCAGTGTTACTGCAACACCTCACCTATCGGGTAACTCCAGTACAGTGCCATGGCAACACTGCGCCCATCAGGTAAATCCACCCATCACATCACTCCAGACCAGTGTTACTGCAACACCTCACCTATCGGGTAACTCCAGTACAGTGCCATGGCAACACTGCGCCCATCAGGTAAATCCACCAATCACATCACTCCAGACCAGTGTTACTGCAACACCTCACCCATCGGGTAACTCCAGTACAGTGCCATGGCAACACTGCGCCCATCAAGTAAATCCACCAATCACATCACTCCAGATCAGTGTTACTGCAACACCTCACCTATCGGGTAACTCCAGCACAGTGCCATGGCAACACTGCGCCCATCAGGTAATTACGGAAAAGTATTACTGCAGCACTGCGCAGATCGGGGACTACATTTTCCCCAGTAACTTCCAATGGTAGTCTGGAATCTTGTGATTGCGTGGGTAGATATGTTTATATGGTGCATTTATATGGACGTGCTGTGGTTACGTTGGGAAGTGCCACAGCCCGCTGCGATTTTGCAAAGTGGCCGCCCTGTTCAAGCTCTCCTCAAAATTATTTGAAGCCTTTTTAACCCATTTTGCATTCAAAATAGAAAGTGAAGGGAAATAAGCATATTCTCTAAGGCGGCTTGCGGTGTAATCATTTAAATTACCAATTTGCCCTTTCAAGCCTTGCACAGGCAGAGCCAGTAGGATGCACTCTCATTGCGTGTTCTAAATATGGGCTGCAGCACCTCCACACCATTAGACATATGTTAAGTAGTGCTGGCTTTTATATTTTCATTGTTTCCTAGAGGAATATTGTACTTTGAGTGCCACTGACCCAAAGCGGTAACCTGTCAGTGCAACTTTGAGTTCTGCCAGCCAATCAGGTTAAACGAGGGGCTGGACCATCGCAAGCGTAGAGGAAGCGGAAGCAGGAGCTACATATTAGAAACGGGCTGCAGCTTATGATGTTAAACTGTGGTTTGTCCAGAACGAGGGCGAGATCAAGAATTCCCACGACAAGCAAATGTAAAAGTTGACACAAAAATAGACAAAAATAGACATTCGTGATGGGACTTACATGTAAGTGATTCAGCACACCTGACTGCAACGTTGTTGCTTCAGCATAGCAACAACAAAAATGTGTCAACTCCCAGCACGTTATCGGAGTGTGCTGTAAAGGGCCCAAAATGCGTCCTCCCACAGCTCTGTACATGAAAAGCATAGCTGGATGTGCTGCTCCACGTGGGAGATGCCAGTCCTTGTCTTAGGGGATCAGTGGCTGTAGTCTGCAAATGATGTACTGCCCTATTGCATCAGTTTCTTGTATTGCATTCATTTTGTGTGATCAATACAGCCAGTCCCTGGAAGCTTTTGTAAAACAGAGCTACAACTGCTTTCCCCATTGATCAGGACTGCACTGCGAATGTATTTACAATTGTTATTCAGTGTACAAATAATCTGTTACATCTGCATCGCCTTACAGTGGCATTTTCTATGAAAACTGGTTACTCATACATAACGTCTTAAAGTCACAAGTAGTGCATGTGGTGTAAGAATCACAGCTAACATGCTAGCGAGGTGCTCACTTTGTACCTCTGCATAGTGTGTTGAAGCAGATATTTAGCCCTCATTCTAGAATCCCGACCATGCTTCTGTGCCGTGCCGTCGCCCAGGGGCTGCACAAAAGCACCTGGGCAGGTCATCGAAACACCTGCGGTCTACCTGCGCCAGCTGTGCATGGAATATGCCCTTTGACAAAATAATTGCACAGCTCAGCTGGGGGGACTGAGAGAGACTGTGCAGTTCAGCTGGGGGACTGAGAGAGACTGTGCAGCTCAGCTGGGGGACTGAGAGAGACTGTACAGCTCAGCTGGGGGACTGAGGGAGACTGTGCAGCTCAGCTGGGGGACTGAGGGAGACTGTGCAGCTCAGCTGGGGGACTGAGAGAGACTGTGCAGCTCAGCTGGGGGACTGAGAGAGACTGTGCAGCTCAGCTGGGGGACTGAGGGAGACTGTGCAGCTCAGCTGGGGGACTGAGGGAGACTGTGCAGCTCAGCTGGGGGGACTGAGGGAGAGACTGTGCAGCTCAGCTGGGGGACTGAGGGAGACTGTGCAGCTCAGCTGGGGGACTGAGGGAGATTGTGCAGCTCAGCTGGGGGAGTGAGAGAGACTGTGCAGCTCAGCTGGGGGGACTGAGAGAGACTGTGCAGCTCAGCTGGGGGACTGAGAGAGACTGTACAGCTCAGCTGGGGGACTGAGGGAGACTGTGCAGCTCAGCTGGGGGACTGAGGGAGACTGTGCAGCTCAGCTGGGGGGACTGAGGGAGAGACTGTGCAGCTCAGCTGGGGGACTGAGGGAGACTGTGCAGCTCAGCTGGGGGACTGAGGGAGATTGTGCAGCTCAGCTGGGGGAGTGAGAGAGACTGTGCAGCTCAGCTGGGGGAGTGAGAGAGACTGTGCCGCTCAGCTGGGGGAGTGAGAGAGACTGTGCAGCTCAGCTGGGGGACTGAGGGAGATTGTGCAGCTCAGCTGGGGGACTGAGAGAGACTGTGCAGCTCAGCTGGGGGAGTGAGGGAGATTGTGCAGCTCAGCTGGGGGGAGTGAGAGAGACTGTGCAGCTCAGCTGGGGGAGTGAGAGAGACTGTGCAGCTCAGCTGGGCGGAGTGAGAGAGACTGTGCAGCTCAGCTGGGGGAGTGAGGGAGATTGTGCAGCTCAGCTGGGGGACTGAGAGAGACTGTGCAGCTCAGCTGGGGGACTGAGGGAGACTGTGCCGCTCAGCTGGGGGAGTGAGGGAGATTGTGCAGCTCAGCTGGGGGACTGAGAGAGACTGTGCAGCTCAGCTGGGGGACTGAGGGAGACTGTGCAGCTCAGCTGGGGGACTGAGGGAGACTGTGCAGCTCAGCTGGGGGACTGAGGGAGACTGTGCAGCTCAGCTGGGGGACTGAGGGAGACTGTGCAGCTCAGCTGGGGGACTGAGGGAGACTGTGCAGCTCAGCTGGGGGACTGAGGGAGACTGTGCAGCTCAGCTGGGGGACTGCAGAGTAGCCGCAGCTGGAGGGCTTGTGTGCTCCTCTGAACTATACTGTATGGACAGAGGACACTGTCCCAGTGGGAAGGGCTTAAATACTGGGAACCCAAGTAAAAGTGTGCAGAAACATTGGTTGAAGAAAAAAATTAATTGAATCAGTTTTACCAAACCTGGAAACTGCGTACTGTAAACATGCTTTCTCACTGCTTATTGGTCCCCTCTGCTCTTTTTTTCACAGGAGCCCAGCCCTGATTGGCTGCTTTGTGGTGGACAGACAGTACTTTGAGGAAATTGGCCTTCTGGATGAAGGAATGGAGGTTTACGGGGGTGAAAATGTGGAGCTTGGTATCAGGGTGAGTTACGCTGCCACAACGCTGCGCTTTAAGTTCTGCTTTCACATCACTCCGCATCAGTGTGAGAGTTATGATGTCACAACACTGTGCATCAGCCCAAGTAATGATGTCACACTAGCTAAAACAGATTAATTACGCCTGTTTTAACAGAAGCACAGGGCACGTTTTCCTGCTCCCTGTTCGGTGGTTATCAAGCAAGTCCATGCAGCTTCTTAGCTCTGGCAATGCATCAGCATATGGTGCAAGGTGTATCTACGTTATCCTACCCGTAAGACCTTCCCCAATTCTCTCACCCATCCTGCTAATAAAGTCAGGCCCCTAATCACGCTGCCAATAAAAGTAGTCATATGTGAATGAAAACCATGCAGGCAAATGTTGAATAAGACACGCACTAAACAAGATGCACATTAAAGGTGTGCACTCCACGGAATGTACGCTAAAAGAAGAAAAGAGTCAGCCTCAGCATCCTTTAGCACGTCGTAAGGAGGCCCAAATCGCTGCATGCATTCAGAGCCACACGCTCACACCACAAAATGCATGTAATGCTGATTATAGGGCTGCAGATTACAGTCTGTTCCGGCAAAATTTTAAAAAGTAGCTCTTGAAAAAGTCATTTATATGTACCATCAAGCCGCATTGATTCAAGTGTCTGCAAAACTAGGAATGGGTTTTCTATCAACACGGCAGTTGCCTTTAAAAAGCTCTCATTAAAGTAATGGCACAGCAGAAGCAATAGTTGCCTTTGAGAGCTGCCATTGATTTCTTTGTGTGTGTGTGTCATTTGATGCGTTTAAAATCAGCGATTGCATTATCAGTGCTGAAGTAGTCTGACCCGTGCGCCAGCTGCTAAAGCACCCGATGAAGAATATTAACCTAGTGAACCTCGTATAAACAGATCCCACAGCCTCTATTTCCTCTGTATGAATTTTGTTTCCCGAAGGAAACTGAGCATGTACTCAGAAGTTAAAAAACATATCAATTTATTGAAAGATTTTAACAGGACATGATATCATATGTATGTAAGAACATAAGAATACATAATGATGAGAACAGGCCATTCAGCCCATTTAGACCAAAAGCACATAAGAATACACCATGAGGAGAACAGGCTATTTACTCCAACTAGGCTCATCATTTAGCTACAAACCAATCTGGAGTATCCAGTACTGCCTCAAGCCAAGACTTGAATACTCATAGTATATAGACTGAACTCAGTATGAAATATGTGTAGTGGTTAACTTTGTTAATCCCTAAATCAGGAGTCCCCTTTTGCTAAACCTTAATAGATAATGTATCTTAATCTTTCCTCGTAACAATTACCTATCGTACCAGGAGACAATTTAATTGCCTTTTTTTTTTGTACGTTTTCCAAAGCTTTCTTGTAGTGTGGTGCCTAGAACTGCATACAGAACTCAAGTGTCATCTGACAAAGGCATTGCAATACATCAGTAACCCTCCTTTGGTTTATACACAATTTTTTTTGCTGTTTACAATATCCCAGCATCATGTTGGCCTTTTTACATCAGTAGCTCAATGCCTAGGTCCTGGTAGGATTTGATAAACTACTACTCTCAAGTCTTTTTCAAATGTAGCACATTCTAATTTTGTTCTTCTCATAAAATACTGTCTTAATTTTAACTTCCCACATGCATAAATTTACATTTTTTGATATTTGCCTAATTCAAACCAACTTTGAAATAACTTTGTTATTCATACTGACTTTGTGGTACTTATAAAATGCTTTAGGAAGTCCAAACATATAATATCAAAAGCTTGATTTGGGTAAAAATAGTTTTTAACTTCCTCAAAGTCCAAGAGGTTTATTATGAATGACCTTCCCCTGAATTTCCTGTAGTTTCCTGGATCAGTACAGGAAACTTATATTATATTTCCTTTCTTCTGGTCATCAGGTATTTCTCCAGTTTTTAGAGAATGCATGAAAATCCCTGTCAGTGGTTCACAGATGTCTCCCCTAGCTCTGTGAATACTCTTGGATATAGGCCATCAGGGTTTGTGGCCTTCTTTGTCTTACGGTTTTGTCATTTTCCAGTGCTTCTCCATCCCTTATCTCAACATGTATTGGATGTAACTGTAGGTAACCTATTCTCTGGTAAAACCATCAACACAGTAAATGTTTGGGTATAAGCAATATCCATATTCTTATAATGCAATATTGCTTTCTTATTTTAATGCGCTGAACCTCTTCGTTAACTTTCCTTCTCTCCTGTAATATGGGGAAATGCTTAGGATTACTTCTTAAATTTTAGACAATTTGCAATATTACAACCTTCGGTTTTGAATCATCAGCTATAGCTCTATGAAAGAAAATCTGTTTTCATCAGCAAAGCCATCCTGTGGGTTTCATGTATTTTTCATAAACGTCTATGTCAGCAATTTCTAGCAAATATAAATCTTGATAGTTTGAAATAATGTGATCTCTGAGAAAAAATGGTGCCCTTAAATTAAGTGGAAGGAGCAGATTTGAGTTTGGTTCTATTAAGCTGAAAAGGCTCATTTTGAAACCTTTTGGTTTTCAAGAATCCTTTTGATTTGTCTGAGAGCCTCATGCTGGTTGATTACTCTTGTCTTGTAATGACGGGGGGTGGAGAAACGTATTGTGGGACAACTCAAAGTTAATTACATTGGATTTCTCCAGGGAGATCAGTAATTATCTAGAGATGTGCTCTGGGTTTTTGTGGCCAGATTGAGTTCTCACTCTGTGCATGAGATACCTCTCACTGCCTGAAATTGACTTTTTCTGTGACACATTTGGGCTGAGAGGCTTCAGGACCCCACACTGTTTCCAAGGGCATCATACATTAAGTGTGGAGAGAAATGATGATAAACTTGCATAATATATGCTAATGATAATATGCTGTAGCTTGGTACCAAAGGATATATTGCCACCATTCTTCTAAAGCAGACCCTTTCTCCCTAGCTCTGCTTGTCCAGGGGACCTTGCGAATACCTGTACTGGATGATATATGTGCATGTGTAGTTATCAGTGTGTCTGTGTAATACCAGGTGTGGCAGTGTGGGGGCAGTGTGGAGGTGCTGCCTTGCGCCAGGATCGCCCACATTGAGCGCGCTCACAAGCCCTACACTGAAGACCTGACTGCCCACGTGCGCCGCAACGCCCTGAGGGTGGCTGAGGTTTGG
Source organism: Ilyophis sp. 1 JC-2022 (assembly GCA_022702515.1). Classification (NCBI taxonomy): domain Eukaryota; kingdom Metazoa; phylum Chordata; class Actinopteri; order Anguilliformes; family Synaphobranchidae; genus Ilyophis; species Ilyophis sp. 1 JC-2022. The sequence continues at coordinate 22,212,637 of CM040399.1, read as the reverse complement.
ATGGACGAGTTCAAGAGTCACGTCTACATGGCCTGGAACATTCCACAGAAAGTGAGCTCTCCAGTAAAAATGCGCTGGACACATGCTATGCAATGGGGAAGTCTCTATAGTTGCTCGATGCAAACTGGTGCACAATGGTGGAGTCTCTATAGTAGCTCTATGGAGACTAGCATGCAATGGAGAAGTCTCCATAGTAGCTTTATGCAGACAAGTGTGCAATGGGGAAGTCTCTATAGTAGCTCGATGCAGACTGGTGTGCAATGGGAAAGTTTCTATTGTAGCTCTATGCAGACTGGTGTGCAATGGGGAAGTTTCTATTGTAGCTCTATGCACTGGTCTACTAGTGTGTCTGTTTGAATGGTGTATACCTGTTCTGCTCCAGGCAACAATGGACATTTTCCCACTGGGGTTCAATAATGTATATCAATCAATCAATATGGCAAAATTGCTATAGGATCTATAGGAACATTAAAAGGGGTGATTTTTTAATGGTGGAAAGAGATTCATTTATTTGGTAAATCTCCATTCCTCTGTCAGGCGATAAATGCTGTACAACGTGCACTATGGGAGGCATCACACAGCCCTCCGTGGTGCTGGCGCTCTGCATATTGGACAGAGCTCAGTGTTGCCTCATTGACAGCCAGCTTACTTTTCTCTGTCTGACTAATGTCTGACTGGTGAATAGCTGTCACACACTCCATTCTCCTGACAGCGCTCATTGCTTGTCAAATAGGCAGATATGATGTTAGACACATTTAAGCAGGTGCGTTGGACTGGCATCTGTTTTCATTCAGCTGTCTGTTACAAACACACATCATCGCTGGAAAGAGATGAGTCAGAAAAAGCCATTTATTTATTTCAAAGCAGAGAAGCCTACTTCCTAATACGTTAAATCTAGATCAATGAAACTCCTCTTGAACTGATGCTGTTTCACCTCATCTGACGCCCTCCTCATTAAGAAACGTGAGTGTTGCTCATTTAAATCCCTCTTCAGTAAGAAACATACCTGTTGCTAATCCTCATCAATAAACATAGGTGTTGCTAATGCTTGTTAAGAAACAGAAACGGTTTTTTGGTTAAAAATCCACAGTTCCTTGCTCTGGGTAATGTCTAATTCTCGCTGCCATGTCCCAGCATGCACTGCACCCATCAGAAAATCCAACAGAAAATTAGGCTCTCCTGGCCTTGCTGGGGTGTGCCAGCTGCAGTACAGGAGAGGGTGTGGGCTAGCTGAGCTGCAGTACAGGAGAGGGTGCGGGCTAACTGAGCTGCAGTACAGGAGAGGGCGTGGGCTAGCTGAGCTGCAGTACAGGAGAGGGTGTGGGCTAGCTGAGCTGCAGTACAGGAGAGGGTGTGGGCTAGCTGAGCTGCAGTACAGGAGAGGGTGTGGGCTAGCTGAGCTGCAGTACAGGAGAGGGTGTGGGCTAGCTGAGCTGCAGTACAGGAGAGGGTGCAGGCTAACTGAGCTGCAGTACAGGAGAGGGTGCAGGCTAACTGAGCTGCAGTACAGGAGAGGGTGCGGGCTAGCTGAGCTGCAGTACAGGAGAGGGCGTGGGCTAGCTGAGCTGCAGTACAGGAGAGGGCGTGGGCTAGCTGAGCTGCAGTACAGGAGAGGGTGTGGGCTAGCTGAGCTGCAGTACAGGAGAGGGTGTGGGCTGGCTGATAATTCTAATTTATGTGTGTGCATGTGTGCTTGTGTGTTTAGGACTCAGGGATTGACATCGGGGATATCTCTGACAGAAAGGCCCTGAGAAAGAGGCTTCAGTGCAAAACATTCCGCTGGTACCTGGTCAACATCTATTCAGAGATGAGGATGTACATGGACACCATCGCTTACGGAGTGGTGAGATTTTGCACCTTTACTGAGTGGGGGGGACTCCTTGTTATTCCCTTTATAATAGCAGCAGGTTACCTTTCCTCAGGTAAATGTCGGTTTCCAATAACGATTGTTTGCACCATAATCAGATTTTTGTCTGTGTCCTACTTGGCAAAATTTGACGGCTTAGAGAGCACCACAACAGAAGTTTAAAGTCACATGCTCTTTGAGATTTCCTTCGCTGGGAGAAAACTAAGATTTTTACAGTTTTTTTTTTTTTATTTATTTATTTTTTTACACACAGATGCGCCCCAGCGCTAATGCTGTTGATAGCTTTCCAAATGACCAAAAGAATAAGCTAGATGGGCCAAAGTATGTGCACATCTGTTGTCCTGTAGGTCGAATGCGTGAGTGGCTGAGCCCCTACAGAATACAGGACTCTGCCGCATTCAGCCACCAGCCCACCGGCTCTATTCATATTTCATTTTCATGTCAAATGCAAGCATGTCTGCTCGCTGCCAACTGCAGTTTTGAATAACCTGTGCTGGCGCGGCAGTCTGAATTCCCTGTTTGATTTCATATTGTGTACTTCCGCTGATGCAATTAAAAGATAGAAATGGGTCAGCCTTGTTAAAACTTAGCTGGCAATGAAGGGCCCAAAAATAATCATCCTTACCATGCTCTGGAGCATTTGATGAGCAGCCAATCGCATACGGGTGATGACATCATCAAGGTCTGCACAAAATCGCAGCTGCAAACAAAAACCTGTAGTTCCCTTGATGGACAAAAAATAGGAATACAGAGCCTTCTAAAGGCGACCCATCCAATGGAAGAAGTTTGAGGTGATGAAGTATTTAAGTCACCACTGCTCCTTATGATCAGCTACCACTGCTCTGTGCAATCAATTGCCACTGCTCCTTATAATCAAACACCACTGTTCTTTACATTAAATTGCCACTGCTCTTCATAATCAACACATTTACAGTCAATGGGTACTGTTCTGTACAATCAGTCACCACTGCTATTTTCTAAACCAATCACCCAGCCATATCGATAAAACCAAGCCTAAAACCCAACGCTCTCAACAATCCTTTAAACTGAACAATGTCGTGATGCAGCTTTATTTATTCAAATCAAATTTGTATGTCTGTCAGATGTAATAAAATCAATCAGCACTGCTCTATACATGCAATCACCATTGCTCTGTATAATCAATCACCCAGCCTATTGTAATAATAAAAACCCACCCTGATACCTTAAAATCCGGCACGATCACAAATCCTTGGAACTCGCCAACGTTGAGATGCCGCTCTTTTGTCAAAACCAAAGTTGTGCCCGTCAGATGTAATAAGATTGTAGACGTGTCCCCTCCGCAGTGACGCTGGTGTTTGTTTGATGAGTAGCATTTGTCGCATTCCAGCAGACTGCCCTGAGCTACGGGACATCAGTATTTTGCAGGAAGTCACTACCCCTGCATTCACTGTCACAAGATGTTTTCCTGCTTCATGCAAATGTAGGCAGCTGGTGTGGCACAGGTATGCGCTCTGAATATCTGATATAAAATACAGTATACGCTCTACCCGTCTCTCCTAAATCAAAGTGAAGTTATGTTTGCTGAACCATTGTTTTCCTGTCCCAAGGCCAGCTGCTATGAATGAGCTTTTAATTATTTTCACAGTCAGAGACGACACGCACAGTAGCTACACGGAGCTTTTATTATTTTTTTGGACCCGAGTATCACTTCTCATTGCAATGATGGAATGCGAGCTGATAGCATTTCCAAGATCTGGAAACGAGGGAGATGTTAGTGATGACTGCAAGGGTTCATTAACCCCACAATCAGTGCAGCTGTCTAAGTGGAGAGCACAGTTTTTTGATTAGTTGATGCCAGTTAATGGTTGAGAGAAGGTGTGAGCTACACTAATTCGTGAGACCTCAGTTACACGCACCTCCCCGTAACCGGGAGATGCTCGTAACGGTTACAAATTAACCCAGGAGGCGTGTGTAAGGGTTAGACACTCACCAGGAGACGTGTGTAAGGGTTAGACACTCACCAGGAGACGTGTGTAAGGGTTAGACACTCACCAGGAGACGTGTGTAAGGGTTAGACACTCACCAGGAGACGTGTGTAAGGGTTAGACACTCACCAGGAGACGTGTGTAAGGGTTAGACACTCACCAGGAGACGTGTGTAAGGGTTAGACACTCACCAGGAGACGTGTGTAAGGGTTAGACACTCACCAGGAGACGTGTGTAAGGGTTAGAGAGGGTTATTTCTTAGGCTTGTGCACCTTTATGTCTCATACTGCTGCTCTTCCTCTCTGTGTCCTGCAGCTGAAGAACTCCCTGAAGACTGACCTGTGTTTGGACCAGGGCCCTGACACTGACAACGTCCCCATCCTCTACATCTGTCACGGGATGACCCCTCAGGTCAGTACCCCAGCTCTCCTGAACCCCCAAATCCCCACACCTCTGAACCTCCACACCCCCATCTCCACAAACCCCCACCAAATTTTCATACCCCTAATCCCCCCCAACACGGAGCCTTAGTCTGTGTCCCTACATACACCCCATACCCTTAATCCTCTATCTCCCCAACACAGAGCCTTAGTCTGTGTCTCTATATACACCCCCGTACCCCTAATTCTCAATCTCCCCAACACGGAGCCTTAGTCTGTGTCTCTATATACACCCCCGTACCCCTAATCCTCAATCTCCCCAACACGGAGCCTTAGTCTGTGTCCCTACATACACCCCATACCCTTAATCTTCTATCTCCCCAACACAGAGCCTTAGTCTGTGTCCCTACATACACCCCATACCCTTAATCTTCTATCTCCCCAACACAGAGCCTTAGTCTGTGTCCCTACATACACCCCATACCCTTAATCCTCAATCTCCCCAACACTGAGCCTTAGTCTGTGTCTCTATATACACCCCCGTACCCCTAATCCTCAATCTCCCCAACACGGAGCCTTAGTCTGTGTCCCTACATACACCCCATACCTCAGTTTGTGTCACAGGGCCCACTGTGACTCTGGTAGATGTCCACGAGCTTGAACCAGGTATGTAAAGGCTGACTCCACCTCTCTGTCCCTTCATACGGCCATCTGGGGTCTACAGGTAAACTTGCCTGAGGTTAAAAGCAACCTGCTGTGAACTGAAGGTTCTTATCAAATGGCAATTTGTTTTCAAAATACTTTGTGGTTTTGAATTTAAATACACTCATAGCTTGGTGGTTGTTCATACGACACTCAACGGGATTTTGTAATATAATAAAACAAATATATATTTTCTCTTGCAAATTTCTCAATTAGATCATGACATCACATTTTTCATCTGGTATATCAACATTATATTTGTATGTTATAAATTAAATGTATAATTTATACTCAAATTATAAAATTATAATTTAGTCTCATTTTCTTCAGTTTAAACTAATGAGAGGAACAGCCCAGATCACTCCAAGTTAGGACATAGAAGCCCATCTAAGCTCATCGTTTACCTATTATACAACATCACAACTGTAGGTTCAACACTTAGTGCTCCACCCACATAGACTTTATTCCTTTAGCACGAATAAAGGCTAAAGAAAGATTGATTTGGTTTAAGATATATTTCTTGTCTTATTCTTTCACAAATGGAGGCAGTTAAGTTGCTTTGCTTTGTTAACAGGTCCCGATTGCTTGTTATTTGTCATAGCAGAGTACCCTGAGCAGGGCGATATAGGATTAATAGACGCCCTGGGACTTGCTGTTGCATCAGGAAGTTGTTAATAAGTTCATGACAATATAATGTTCTTACTGCCAGCTTTGCTCTTCAGGAAGTTTGCTAACCAGAGATTTAGAGCAGTCTGACACAATCGTCTTCATTTGCATTGAGACTTGCAGCACAAGATATTTCCTTCAGTTAATCAAGTCCGTAAAGCACAAAAAATTTATCCGTTTTCAGACAAGTTGTCTGAATAGCAGCGATTAGACACAGTGATACAAAGGTTATAGCTTACGTAGTGTTGCAAGGACTGTGGTAAATGCAGAAATATTAGAACGCAGAACCACTTTGGCCAGAATTCACTGAAGTTCAAAAATGTTTCAGACTATGAGTCAGGCAGAGTATTGAGAAAGAATGGTGAAGAAGCATGTACAATACCTGACAGGTATAGGGCAGATGTGTTATATGCCAAGTACATATTTCATAACCATCCCTTAGTGACTTTCTCATACGAATATTAATATTGAGTATTTTTTTTACAGAATCATTCTGTAGTGGCATCTTGGGAGAAAAAAGATAATTCCACAGAGTTCAATGAAAAGGTTGCTAAACTGCTTCCTTTCCAAAGCTATTTTTATTTATTTCAAGAATAGAATGGGATTCAAAATGGCTCATTAGAGAAGTAGTCAATGTGACTTTTCTTATTCTGGTTGGCTAACTTTGCAATGTTCAAAAGATTAAATATGACTCTGAGGAGGCCATTGTGACCTGATGATCTACTGACAGACGTTAGCGGTTAATACACCGAATAGAGCAGCTTTGCACTCTGGCCCGGGGGCGAGGAGGAGACATTATAATTTAATGTTACCTGCGACGGCTAGCCATGGAACTGTTCTATTTGGGTCAAAGGACCGGAGAGATACAGCCCATATCTCAGGTGAAGCTGCTGCGCTGTCAGTTTTGTGTGCACCACTATCACAGTAAATCTCCATATTGTCTTTCTCAGAATGCATTACTTCAGCACAGTCATTGTCATGAAAATGTACATTGTTCCAAAAGTGTAGAATGTCCGGCATTTAAACTTTCTTTTCAATTTTTGCCAATTTTTTGGACTGAGTTTATGTAACTGCTCTGGATTTGTAATGCAATGCAATGAGTAATCCAGTCCTGTCGTGTCTACGGCTGCTCTGGTTGGACACACAAAAAGGTAATTAGTGCTGATTAAGCAGTCATTGATCTGATAAGGAGACCATCTTGATGAGTTTGATGCAGGCCAACAACCCATCGCATCCACAGAATGGATGTTAACGTTCTGACAGTGGAAAAGAAAATGACAGTTAATAGGCTTTTGGCTCGCTGTGTAAAGACGGATCATTTATCTGGATAAACTGAAAGCTTTCACAACGCAGTGTTAATCCCTGAGTATATTTTATGAGAAAGTGTCTACTGGGAAGCATAATTAAGCATTATGAATGACAGGAAAGCATGGTCATTGTAATTAGGCACAAATACAGTTAAATGCAAACGTATTGGGACAGTGACACAAATTGTGTTGTTTTGGTTCTGTACTCCAGCACATTGGATATGAAATAAAACAATGGATACGAGGTTAAGGTGCAGACTGTCAGCTTTAATATGAGGGTATATACAGTACATCGACATTGCGTGATCTGTGTAGGAATTACAGCACGTTATACATAGTCAGTATTTCTTTCCCCTTGAGACAAAATAAAAGCCTAAAATTACCTGTTGGCAAATCATATTCTGTAATTGTTTAACATTATTATATCATGAATGCTACTGAGCAAAATGTTTTCAATTGGTGGCAATAAATGTGAGCACTGGTCCATGAATCAACAGGCAACTGTAGTTACTGGCTACCTGTTGGGGTTCTAACTGTGGTAAATGTAATTCTAAGCCTAAGGAAGAACCATGTCTAACCCTTACACACCTCCTGGTGAGTGTGTAACCCTTACACACGTCTCCTGGTGAAGGTAGCCATTCATACCTTACAGAAAATTGTTCTTTTGTTTTTCTTAAATGTTAAAGAACTTTCATAGGACTGGGAATATACACTGCCTGGCCAAAAAAAAAGTCGCCGTTGCACCCATCATGCATATTGCCCACTGTACAAGCCTCTGGAGGCAGTGTTATAATCTGGGATTGCTTCAATTGGTCAGGTCTAGGCTCAACAATGTTATGCAGCAATAAAATGAAGTCAGCTGAGTACCTGAATGTACTGAATGACCAGGTTATCCCATCCCAATATGGGCATATTCCAGGACAACAATGCCAAGATTCATCGGGCTCAAATTGTGAAAGAGTGGTTCAGGGAGCATGAGGAATCATTTTCACACATGAATTGGCCACTAGAGTCCTGACCTTAACCCCATTGAAAGTCTTTGGGATGTGCTGGGGAAGACTTTACGGAGTGGTTCGTCTCTCCCGTCGTCAATACAAGATCTCGGCCAAAAATGTATGCAACTCTGGACGGAAATAAATGTTGTGAAGTTGCATAAGGTTGTCGAAACAATGCCCCGACGAATGCGCGCCGTAATCAAAGCTAAAGGCGGTCCAACTAAGTATTAGTGTGCGACTTTTTTTATGGCCAGGCAGTGTAGATTTCAGATTAAATGTGCTATCTTCCTAAACATGTGGGGCATACACAGTGGTGCTCATTAACGCAGGGCCGACATGCAGAAGAGTTAACCGCACTTCCTGCAGAATGATCATTATTGCGCTCGTGGACTCAAAGGCGTTTGGTGACTGCAAGGTTAATTACTGTGGCTCTGCCGCCAGTGTGGATGGGCCTGTGCATACCCGGTCTGTGCTGTTCATCGACTTCTCTTTCCTGATTTATTCTCAACCGTGCTGGATAGTGATCAGTGTGGTCAGGCTGAAACCCGGGTGTATGCTAGTACGAAAAATCACGTTTGCGCCGAGAGAACCGCGTCCGTTCTCTGTCTTTACGACTTGTGCTCCTCAAAGACAGCCGACGTAACGCGCGCGCGACAGAAGAGGCTGAAAATCTGCAGATGACAGCTGTTAAATATGTCCTGCTCATACTTTTCATTTGTCGCTTATGATAGGAAAAATTGTATAATGTGTCCCCAGCTTTAGGGAGAAAGGGGATAAGTTACCTCATTAAATCAACCTATTGTTAGGGAGAAGGGGGTTAGATTAGCTTGGCATTAGGGTGGGAGAAGGGGGTTAGATTAGCTTGGCATTAGGGTGGGAGAAGGTTAAGGATTGTGCTTCTGATGCCTCACCACCTCCAAGTCCAGTCCTTTTAATTAATTACCCTCAGCATCAGTGGCACACTTTTATTACTGCACTGTTGTGAGTGAGCGAGAGAGAGAGAGAGATAAATAATCTATTAGCTAAACAGTGCACTGTACTTACTGCCTTAATTGCAAAGGGATTATTCTGTGACGGATAGAAATGTGCAATTCATCAACCCCGGCTTTCAATGGATGTACTCTGTGCAGTCATTTGTTCAGTGATGCATTGTGTTTGGATAATACAAATGGGGAGCTCTTGTGCAGTAAATGTTGTCCTCTACAAAAATGGAGAACCTAATTATATTTCTCCATGGCAATGAGCGACCTTATTGTTCTTAATGCTGCCCTCAAATCATCTCCCCATTATTCCACTGTAAGGTTTCTATGGTGCAGAATCATCACCCCATTATTCAACTGTAAAGTTTCTATGGTGCAGAATCATCTCCCCATTATTCTACTGTAAAGTCTCTATGGTGGGAAAACACACTTGGTCATTTCCAACGCTATGAGTTTCAGTTGCTGATTGGAGAGTATCATCCTTTGTTTAACTGTGGAACTTTGGAAACTTTTTCTTCTTACCTGGTACTTCAGAAACGTTAAGCACAATTTATTTTTATTGAGTGGAAGTATCCCAGAGGGAGAGTAAAACGCTTACAGATTCCACCAGAGTGTGACTGCGTACTTTGTTTAAAATGGTAGGTTCGACATCCGCATTTGGATTCTGTTTTAAGATTCAATTGCTTTGTTACAGATGCCCCAGGATGAGGCTAGGATTGTGTGATAGCTGTCTGATTGCTTTGTTACAGATGCCCCAAGATGAGGCTAGGATTGTGTGATAGCTGTCTGATTGCTTTGTTACAGATGCCCCAGGATGAGGCTAGGATTGTGGGATAGCTGTCTGATTGCTTTGTTACAGATGCCCCAAGATGAGGCTAGGATTGTGTGATAGCTGTCTGATTGCTTTGTTACAGATGCCCCAGGATGAGGCTAGGATTTTGTGATAGCTGTCTGATTGCTTTGTTACATTCATTTGGTCGTCCTCAGACGAGCTTGACAGCGAAGTCTCCAGTCTTCTCGGTCGTCCATACATCCAGCCAGCTCCACAGAATTATCCACTCCTGCATCACTCCTAAGCACGTCCACGTATGTCGGCGTGGAACGTCCTCGTGATCGACGCCCGTGTGTTGGATCCCACAATACCAGCCTGCTGGCTGGGAGCTCTCTGTGTCTGTGGCAGTGGCCGGCAAGTTTCATCCTCCTGGTCGCCACTTTCTCACTCAGCCTTGGTAGCCCCCCATACAGATGCTTGTTGGTAACATGCTCTCTCTGGTCGATGTTTAGCACTACACGCAGCATTCTGGTGTAGCACCCATCCAGAGACTTCTGCAGGGTGGGCTTTAGGGTCCAGCTTTCACATCCATATAGGAGGACGGACTCCACAGTCGCATGGAAGAAGCTCAGCTTGATGTGTCGGGGGAGATTTGAGTTCCACACGCTAGTCATGCCATTCAGGGCCCTCCATGCCAGCGCTTTCCTCACCTTGAGGTCCTGCTCCGATGTGTTTACCCAGGAACCCAGGTATTTAAAGTCACTGACCTGTGGGAGAGCACTGCATCCAGCTGTCTTGAGAGGCGGATGATCCAGGGAGATGTTATAGGTGATTACCTCAGTCTTCTTCGCGTTGAGCCTGAGGCCGACCCTGGCACATTCCGCCTCCACTCTTATCAGGAGCTCCTGTGCCTGTTCCACACGGTCAGACATCAGGCAGATCCGCGTAGTCCAGGTCTGTCAGGACTACAGCAGGGTTTCTTCTGGACTTCCTGGGTGTAATTGTAAAGCCAAGCTCTTGCTCCCGTCCGTTGATGGCTTTTCTAAGTGCGTAATCCAGCACAACTATGAAGAGAAAGGGGGCAAGAGTGTCACCCTGCAGCACCCCTGCTTGGATGGCAAACTCCTCACTGTTGCCATCCGGGGTTACCACCTTGGCTCTTGTGCCCCTGTACATGGCCTCTATAGCACGGAGTAGGTTGGGAGGGACCCCGTAGGCCTTAAGGATTCGTATCATCTTGCCTCTGTGTATTGAGTCGAATGCCTTCTTGAAATCAATAAAACACAGGACCGCTGACAGGTTATTCTTTTTCACTTCCTCGATAATCCTCCTTAAGGCCAAGATCTGGGCTACGGTGGACCTTCCCTGCCTAAAGCCATTTTGGTTGTCCCTCAGGTGAGGGTCAATGGCGTCCCGAAGTCGGTTGAGTATCATACGGTTGTACATTTTCGATATGACACAGGTCAGGCTAATGCCACGATAATTGTCTGGCTTAGACAGATCTCCTGACTTGGGGACCGGGATGATGTTGGAGAGGGACCATATATCGGGCTTGATGTTTTCTGTCAGAGCCTGGTTGCAGATCTTCAGGATGATGCTGTCCAGATCGCAGTTCCTAGGGACCTCTGGTGGGATGCCGTCCGGCCCAGCGCTTTTTCCCTGCTTCAGAGTGGTCTTTACTGCAGCAAACTCCATAGCTGTGAAGGGGCCATCGTCAATTTCGAGATATGTGAGGACTGCAGGTATCTCCTCCTCGGCTCCTTCCACTGTCGGGTGGGTGCCTAGGAGATCCCGGAAGTGAGTGAACCAGGACGTCACCCTCTCCTCTGGGCTGCAGCCTGCTAGTTGTCCCTCCCTCGACCTCTTGCGCCCACTCATCTCGTTGATGACCTTCCATGACTCCTTGTATTGGCGTTCACCATGCACTGCCTCCACCTTTCTCACCTTCTCCATCAGTTCCTCCCCTTTGAGCCTGTCATAGGTGTTGAACAGTTGTTGTTTGGCCCTGTTCAACACCTCCCGACTCTCCGAGGTCCCCTCTCCCTCAAAGCTCCCACGCGCCTCCTCTACCTGTGCTTCGACCTAGGAGAGGCTCTAAGTCTCCCCTTGGTTGGCACCCATCTCCTTGTTGCCTCCTCGTTGGCGGTGAGAAAACGCCTGTAGGTGTTCTGAGGCTCTTCATCCTCATCCAGCAGATGTAAGCGGCCTCTCACCTCCGCCGTGTAGCTGGCCTGAAGGTTGGAGCTTCTTGCAAAGGCCTCCCAGTCGGGCCGGGCCCTCTGGATGTGCTTGGGGACCCTTAGGCTCAGGCGCAGCCTCACCGAAACCACACGATGATCGGAGCCTACAGAGTCGAATGTGCTGTAAGACTCTGCATTTAGGATGGACGTCCTCCACTTCCTCCTTACCAGTATGTAGTCCAACTGACGTAACATACCGGTAGCTCGGTCCTGGAACGTCCATCTCTTGCCCATTCTCTTACGGAACAAGGTGTTGGCAGCCAGTAGCGCATGTTCCGTGAGCAGAGCAGATAGATGTTCTCCGTTGCGGTTGGTATTGCTGTGGTATGTGAAGGGTGCATCCTCTGGTCCGAGTCTCGCATTGAAGTCTCCCAGGATTATCAGGAAGTTGTGAGCCGGCACATGGTGGATCGCTGTTCTTAGGTCGTCGTAGAACTTCTCCACTTCCTCGACTGGTGCTACGTTGGTGGGAGAGTACACACTCATAACAGTTGTTACTGGGTTCCCATCGAAGTCAGCGATAAGGATCCTGTTGGTGTGCTGGTGCACCCTGCGGAGAGCCTTTCGCGCTCGAGAGCTCACCATTAGTCCCACGCCACCTGTTGCAGCCTGGGCATCATTCCGCCATGCAGATGAGGTGATGAACAAGCATCCCCCCAATCTGCGATATACGATTGGCTGGTCGGTGTGCACTCTCCTGTGCTCCTGGACTCCCAGGATCTCCACTCCCCTTTCCCCAACACAGTGCGCCAGTTCTTCCAGCCTCGCCTCCTCTCTCACTGTGTTTGCGTTGTAGGTTGCCATTACAAATGGCCTCCTACAGCGCAAGAGTGCATTGGACCGTGGGCTGTGATCAGACTGAACCCTTCCTCTCCGATGGAGAGGGTTTGGGGCCCAGTCGTCATAGTGTTCTCCCAAGGGAGGACCAGCACCACTGTCCGCTGCATGGCTCCTGCGGACTCCCGCCGCTGGAAGTATAGGATTTTCGATGTCTGGTGTCTTCATTGTCAAGCTTTACAATGCTAGTTAAGGACTGTGGGGCGCAACTCCTCACTCGCACAGGCACACGCTGAATCGCACAGGCACACGGCTGAATCGCACAGGCACACGCTGAATCACACAGGCACACACTGATTCGCACAGGCACACGCTGAATCGCACAGGCACACGCTGAATCGCACAGGCACACGCTGAATCGCACAGGCACACGCTGAATCGCACAGGCACACGCTGAATCGCACAGGCACACACTGAATCGCACAGGCACACGCTGAATCGCACAGGCACACGCTGAATCGCACAGGCACACGCTGAATCGCACAGGCACACGCTGAATCGCACAGGCACAAGCTGAAGCTCTTAATTTGCTGGCACCCCTCTGCTGGAAATAAAACATTGATTCAGGTCTGGCCAATTTCCAGTGAGCCTGGAACGTATTGATTAATTTAATGAAAGACCGGACAAAATGTAGCCTTTGGGAATTCTTTTTACTGAGAAACTTTAATTAACTGGGCTCCACCAGACCACTCGTGTTTTCATAAGTGCAACAGCAGTTATCCCTCTCGTCGATAGCAGGAATCTATCTAAAAGCCGCGTTTCTGTAATTTAGTAAAGGTTCTAGGGGTACTTCGAAGCAGAAAATACGATCAGAACTCCGACCCCAAAGCACAGTTCACAGTTTTTTCTGCTTCGAAGAGAGCATTATAAACTGTAGTGAGAGTTTAATTTCATGATCAACAATATTGCATATAGATTTTTGATTCATTTGTATTATTGAACTGTAACTGAACAAACAGGCTGTAAACTTCACATGTCTGTGCTTTTTGGTGCTTCCTGTACTGTTGCTACCTACCTGTACTATATTTTACCTGTACTTTTTACCTTACTTCCATTTAAGAGACTCTCTTATCCAGAGCGACTTACAATGCAAACACAAGTACATCGAGTAAGAGCAAAACTATCTGAAAGGGCATCAAACTACATTACAAGAGTAAAAAAAACACATGATCTGAGAACTGAAAAAGAAGTTCCATCTAATCAGGTGTTGGGACTAGGTAGAGTTAAGTAGGATGGGGTGGAGAAGTTGAGGTGCAGTCTGAAAAGGTGGGTCTTCGGTCTGTGTGGGAAGATGGCAAACGTCTCTGTTTTAATCACCGTGGGAAGCTCAATCCACCGCCAAGGGGCCTGAACAAAGAGCAGACACAAGTAGGAAGTGCCTGCAACTGATGCTACCTGCACATGCTGCTAACAGTACCATTGGCTGTTCCTGGCCAAAAGCATAGCTGTGACTGGCATGGGATGTGTTCTCATTTCTCGAAACAGGGTTATAAAAAGCAAAGGTTTTCCATAGACCAAAGGGGCCTATTACAAAAGCTGTGATCATTCACAGGAAAAAGTTGACCAAACATTTGGTGTCCCAGTGTGCCCTCGATACCTACTGATAATATATAAATTGAAGGGAAATTCAAGAAAACTCCCAACTCTCCAACGAGGCTAACTGAAGAATGCTCTCTCAGCGGTACAAAGAAATAACACAGCAGCACTCAATCACTTTATACAAAATGTTCTGCCCAGAGAGTGCTGCATCACTCAAGTACAATCACTGCAGACTAAATTGTGGTTTGAAACTATTGTTGCTCAAGGCGTTTTCCACAGCACAGGCTATTTTTTCATTTTATGTTTGGACTTGAAAGATTAGAGATGTTCTATTGACCATCAAATGGGGTGCTTCAATGTTGGTATTGAAATTAAAATTTTCACTAACATGAATTAAACCAGCACACCATGAGCCCAATTGCCCAGTGAGCAGAGTCACCATGGCGACTCCCTGCTGGTCTCTCCCCTTACAGACAGTGGCTCTGAGAGGTAAAAGGCAGGGGGCGGGGTCTCCTGCTGCTACATGACTTTGCCACGCCCTATGATGACGCCGCCCCAGCTGCACAGGGGTTCTGCTTCAGCACGACTGCATGAACAGCTGAGACAATTGGCCCTTATGGAAAAAGAATATACTGCAGTATATTGTAAATATATCTAAATTATCATCACAATATATTTAAAATATACTGCAGTATATTACATTTCCAGAAGGGAGGTGCTCTTCCAGCCTTTGATGTTTTGGGCGTGTTACTAAATAAGTGCAGTCAACTGCCTTTAAAAACAAGGACTGAAGGGATTCTGCTCTATAATGTAACAACTTGATTTTTTTTTGCAAAAAAGTAGCCCGGGCATGTGGTCTGCATTTGCAGATGGCAATAAATAAGACACAGATATTGTTAAACTCGAGATATCTTCTTATTTGGGTCTTGACTTGGGATTTTGGGATTTGAACCTCATTGGAAATGACCAGATACTGCAGGCAAAATGGCACTGCGATAATCTTCCTTACAAGTTTCTGCCTTAAAGCCTTCATATACAGTAAATGCACAAATTGGCCTTGGTTCATATACAGCAGATTGTAGATAGACAGCAAATATATATAAAACATACGTAATTATAATCAATCTGTAAATGTGAAAATATGCAAATATGCATTAACTAGGTCTTCATGCCTCTTTTATAATCTAATTTCCATGCTCTTAAGAAGATTAAGTGAACAAGATGCAACATAAACCATGATACTGTTCCAGACTAAAAATATTCATATTCATTTTCATTAGGCAGGGTAACTGAAAATGTTATTTCCCACAAATCAATATAAATATTGCAATTATTATATTAAGTTAACCTAAAATAAACATATTGTAGACAAATTGGACAAAAATATTGTCCTTATGTGGAGTTTCAATGTGATATACTGACCATTTTTTGCTACTTTAAAAAGAATGGCCTATTTTCACAGCATTCCATCAATAATAACAGTTATTCAGTAACAGTTTTTTTATGGCTCTGAAAACGGATAGTCTTGACAAGAGTAGTCCATTATTTAGACTTACCAGGAGCTGGAACATTAGACCTCATACAAGTTAACAATGGCTCTTCTTGGACAGTTTTACATGCTCATTTCTGACAGTTAGCACCAATTCAAACTGTCAGTATTCTGCCTGATAGCCTGGACAATATTTTTGTTATTTTTTCTTATAACTTAAAAGGCCAAAAATATTGGTTAATGGTTTGAAGGGTTTTGGATGATTGACATTTTAGACTGTAATCATTAACCTAACAATAGGGGAAAAAGGAGTGAAAATATTTTCTTGGAAATATACTGTAAAATATTGTATTGGAAATATACAATGCAGCATCCATATCAAGAACGTGTGCTGCCATCTATGTTCTTGTATGGTAAGATTGCATGGGTGTATAATGGTAAGATATTAATATTAGCTTAAGAAAAAAATGTGCATTTATAATTGTCTATTATGTAAAAATGTTTAATGGGAACAGTAATTTATAGGAAACTTATAAATAGAAAAAGATGTGAATTTCACTTTGGACCATTGAACTGCAGGGATAACAGACCTGCTCAGTTACCCCCTGTTCCAAAGTCTACCCTTGAGCTCTCGTACATGTCAATGCATTCTCATTGAGTGAGGTTTCAGGGTTGTCCCATATAAGTAGTTCACAAGTGGTGGAGGGCTTGACACCACTCTTAATGAGCCCTTCTCTGAAGTGGCATCTCCGGACACTTTGGTGAAGGGAATTATCAATAATTTTTGCAGCACTGTGACTTTCTGGAGGGCTGGAGCCCTAGTGCATTTGGGAAAAAAATACCCATAATTACATAATCGAAAGTGTGTGAGTGCTAAGGCTTGCACTCAAGGGCAGACTTTGGGATGTGGCTTTAGAGACTGGCCTGTGTTGCCATGCCCTTTGACCTTGTGATCTGAAAAAGGACCAATGAGAGGTAATCTTTTATATACATCCATATATAATTGCCCATGTTAGAGACAGTAGAACAGGAAGCAGCGAGGGATCACCCAAAACAAAAACAGCCCTTCTGAGGTAAACATGGGTAACACTTTCAATGGTAAAGAGGGTGACAGAGTAAAACTGTGTTTAATGTTGACCATACATTATACACCGATACACAGGTGAAATATGACACGAGAAACATGCAAGAGTGGGGATTACACGACTCTTCTGATTAAACAGATTCATACAGATTTATACTTGCCCTACTATGTTCTTAAAGTTACTTTCTTGTGGTTAGCAGTTTATTAAAATGCAAATATGCAAAGGCTATTGTGTTTTTTCAGTCAACACACAAAGTCACGCAGTGCACATAAAGGAATGACTGTTCACCAGGGTCTGGATGATGTTCTCTTGTGTGTAGTAAAACCTTGACTGCTTTGACTGTTGATTGCTTAAAGCAGCATCTCTCTTACAGTGACCTACAATGGAAATGCTCATAAGCACAGCATCCTCACACATTCCAGCTACCACACGAGGATTTGTTTTTAATTGTCTTTACCCCAGCATATTTCAAAATTACATATTCATCAGGGGGTGTCGGACTTAGGGGTCGATTTACTAAAAGTTTGCTTGTACAAAATCTATGTAAAACTGTTACCGCCTGTTCAGCTAACGACGCGCATAGAGGACTGAGTGTGTCATTTAAATATGGTTGTTTGCGGCTGGAGTAATTTACATAATGACTTTTAGTTGATCACCTGCAAAGTGTGAGATAACACGTGCGAATACTTTGGCTGCACCTGCAAAATAACACCCTTTATTTGGGATCTTATTAAATCGACCCCCTAGTGTTCTTTTTTGTTTCAGTTTTATTTTACAGCATATTACATTTATTTATTAGACTTATTCAGAGCGACTTTGTGTTATTCTAGATGTTTTTTTTTTTGTTGTTTTTTTTGAAAATGTTCAGCATTCTCAAGATTTCCGTATTGTCTTTTCACAGTAATGTTCCTCTTAACGGTTTAATTTTCTGCTGAGATTTTCAATGTTTTTTCCAGAACGGAGCCGTAAGCTGTTTGTACGTTGTGTCTTTCCAGAATGTGTACTACACCAGCACTCAGCAGTTACACATAGGGGTCCTGAGCCCCACCATCGATGATGACGACAACAAGTGCCTGGTGGATGTGAACAGCAGGCCCCGCCTCATTGAGTGCAGCTATGCCAAAGCCAAGCGAATGAAGCTGTACTGGCTCTTTACTCAGGTAAAACGCTCAACCTCACACTTCTACCAAAACAGACCCCCCCCCCCCCCCGGTGTGCCTGGACAAGCCCATCACCTGTCTGACCTGGCCCGCTGGTGGTGGAATGAGATTCCCACAGTGGTCAAGACAGCAGAATCCCTATCAATCTTCTGACAGACTGAAGACCCATCCGTCTGTGACTGAGAAGGAGGAGTCCAGGAAGCTGCACAGTTCAGCGCTCTGAACCACTAGCTTCATTCTCATTACAGCGCTCCTCCTGGGACTTCACCCACGTATCAGAAATATCACAGTTCACTGGACTCTACTTAAGCATTCTGCATTCCTCAAACCCCCAGATTTCACCAGCTCTGACTGAAAATATCAGTAAAAGCCTCCAGCTTTTCCGGTTTTCTAAGCACAGTTCCCCCACCCACATACACATACACACAACATCAAGTCCCAACTCTCGTCAATCTTAATATTATGTTCAATGAAAATAATTAAAAATCTAATTTGCTACAAAACTAGCATAGTTCATTGGCCATCTCATATTTTTACAGAAGATATCCAGTACTTCCTCCACTGTCGCCTCAATGTCCTTGTGTTTTGATAGCAAAGTCAATCCATTGAGCCTAATCTCTATCATTTCAGAGTGCAAAAATTCTGTTCAGGCTGAAGGGACAAGAAGGATTGAAAAACTTGGAAAGAATTCTTAATCGCAGACATTTAACACATCACCCTCTCCTTGCTTCTCCCTTAGCTATGTCACTGTACTCCATCCATGCTGTGTCAGTAACAGCAGAGGGGTCTCCGTCACAGAGTCCATTATTTAATTTGCTGGAAGGTCATAGGCCTATTTCACAAGATGGCGATCTAGACCGGAAGGGGTGAATACTTACTTCCGGTGCTAGGGACACCTGTAACTCCCCATTGGAAACCATGGATCCGGACGAGATGTGTGTTTTTCCCAGCCCCTAATGTCACTCCCAAAAGTCACAATGTCGAACGTTATCTGCATTGGTGACTAGTTTCAAGGTGATGTGAGGCTTGACCAGGTGTTACGTGTTCTTTTTTGAGAAATGTATTAATTATTAAGGTAGGCAGACAGGTAGAAAGACTAGCATGCATAGCCTAGCTAGCTAACGTGGCTACCTGGCTAATTCATCTTGACATTTCAGAGTGCTTTTAATTCTGTGCAACAGCACATAAAAATTTGCGGCAGGAGATACAAAAAGCTACAGAAAATTGACGGTTAACAAATATTTTACCAAGCTTACGTTAGCCCATACGCCTTCATTAGGCTTGTCATTAAGCTATGTGGTAGCTGCAGGCTGGAGCTGGGTTCAGTTAGCCATCGAAAGCAAGAAAGCCAGTTATACCCCAGCCCAGATCACTTGTTCTAATCTTTTATTTTCATGTGAGAAATGTTACATAAGCACTCAGACATGTGACTAATATGTGACTAATATGTCAATAACCTAGCTAAGATGCTGAAATGTCATAAAAATGTGTTTTTACTTTATCAATAGTTTGATTAACTAATGTTAGCTAGCATCCTACGGTAAGCCTATAGCGTTAGCATGTTCGCTAGCGAGTGAATCCTATTACGTTAGCCAGTTTCAAGCTTTTGTTTCACAATATGTAATTATAATATGTCAAAAGTAACAATAATTTTGCTTCTATGATACTTGGGCATATTGCTTATATTTATAGATGGCTTTATATTTTGTATTTGTTTCTGCTTGGTTAATTTAAAAAATCATAATCTGACTAATGACGGGATTCACTGAACCACACTGACTAATTAAAGCGGAAAAATTGACCACTCAAACATCAGATACCACTAGCTTGTTAGCTAGCTAGTTTAAGAGCAGCTCTGATTGAAAGCTTATTGCTTGCTTGCTAGCGGGGACAATGCCCAGATATGGCTAGATTTTACTAGTAGTGAGTAAGTTAGCAAACGAAAGTGTCTTTATTTCAATCCACCACTCAAACATTAGACAACATTAGCTTGGTAGCTAGTTTAAGAGCAGCCCTGATAAAAACCCTTTGCTTGTTTGCTAGCTAGCTAGCTAGCGGGTATGCCCCTAGACAGAGAAAAATATTCACCCCTTCCGGTTTGCCTACCCGGAAATGTGAGATAGGCCTATTGTGGGGGTTTGTGGGTGCACCTCCATTTGCATGCCTGCAGAGTGAGAAGATCATCGGAGTAAACATTTACACTGCAGAGGTATCTTTCATTCTCAATAAAATAGTTTCAGGACCACAACTGAGAATAATCAATGTACAGGCCCAGAAACAGCACAGCCTCTGGAATATTGAAAATATGAAATGGAGCCAAAATAATGAATATGTATTTGAACTCAAGGAACCACAAAATTTCTCAGTGACTTGGAGAGTCTTCAGGGCATTGCTACAGATTTAATAATATGTGGAAGCCAACAGGTACCATGATCAAATGCAACATTTAGGCATAGCTTATTCAGACATTTTTCAACATTTTCTATAACATATTCTATAACTGCATGATTTTTGTGGAATATTTTCAAATCTAAAATATATATATTTTTCTTGACTGAAGGTAGGAAGGAGTAGAAATGTAAATAAAGCTGCTAATAATAGTTAAAGTGGAGCTGTTATTGAGCTGGTCACCATGAAAAGGCTGGGAAATCACTCAGCCCAAGGTCTCTCTCTCAATATGTTATTATGAGTAAAAATGCTAAGATATTAATAAAGAATTCATATTTTTCTTTTGTGGTTGAGGACATAGGTCCTTCTGCTTGGCACTGATTTGCGTAAGGCAACGAGACTTTGACCTGTTCCAGGCATTCACTAAGCTATTAACAACTAATTTTAAATATTTTGGAGAGTAAAACTTTGTGTTGAAAAGATCCAAGCAGGCTGGGTTAAGGCTATACTGTATAAACCTGTTCTAACTTGAGATCATGAAGAAATTACTTTACATAAAGCTGTACCATGTCTGCGTTTGCACATGTTTAACACCAGGTAATACTATGTATCCTCAGATCCACTTTAACTTCAGCTCTTCAATATTATGCTCAGGTACGAAGGATCATATCAAATTTATTACTGGCTGTCAGAGCATTGGTAAAATACCCTGATAACTGTGAACTATAGCAGAGAGCACAGGCCTGTGAAATTGGCGGCGTAATTAAATTAATCTTCCTCGGCAAGAGTTTCGTTTATTGCATACTATGGTGTTTGAGAATTCCCAACCTTGGCTGCATCCTCTTCACTTTTGTTCGTGCGTTTACATCAAAGCAGGTTTTCTTATTCAATAATTCCGTGGGAAAAGTAGGGAATATGATTAATTCATTCGGTGACACATTACACAAGTATGTCAACCAGGGAGAGAAGTGCAAAGTAGAGTAGTGCTAAGTATGTTGAATGTACTTTATTTTTTTTCTCCTGTAACTGGAGTCAGAATGAGGGAACACAGTCTAGCGAACACGGGAGCCCTGGCAGGGGGGGCCGGCACATCACGCGAACCCAGCTGCCGCCATCTATCACATCCCAGGGAGGTACGGACACGGCAACCGCATCAGCGCGGCACAGAAACTGTTTCACAGCGGCCGCCTCCCAGCTCTGCACCTCTTTATTCAGTGACACGCAGGAGGGGTGTTTCTGTTTAGTGTGGCTCTGACCTCTTTTTTTACAGTCAGTGTTCAGAGGACTGTGGGGGGGAAACTTTGGTTTAAATCCTCCATGTACAGACTGTCCCCCACACCATTGCACTGAGGCCTCAGTACCTCTCAGATAACAGATGCTTCTAAAGGTAAATCTCTAATAGTCTTCAGACTACATTATATGGGTTATTATGATATGTATTAAGCATCAGCAACAGTACAAGAAATGTTGCATTGCAATCTCTAACTATATCAGTCTATTAATCTCCACCTGTTCCTACGTGGGGATTAGATTGGGTGGAGTTGAATTTATTACCTGGCTCTGACCTATTGGTTCCAGGTCCTCATTGACATCATGAAGGACCTGACGTGATGGGCAATAAATGTTTTAATCTCATTACATATCTCCTCCCATAGGTTGAGGCAAATAAAAAAATTCTTTCCCGCAAAACAGCCTCCTTGAGTCGGAGCCAAACAATTGTTTTCTATAGTTTAAAAGTTAGGATGTTCTAAAGCCGGTTGAGCCTCCTCTTCGGGCTCATATATACAGTATAGGGCCATATTTGCCCGATTGCTTCTGCTACCAATGAAGCCCTCTGCCATTAAATAGATACTCTAGGCTATATCAATAGATAGATGCAGCCATTGCCAGGCATGTTTGTGTTGAGGGAGGAGATGGGGTGGCAGGGGTACCCGACTATGCCCATACAATCCTGAGGTTTTTTCAATACAGATTCTGTGTCCAACTTGAGATGTATGTGTTATTATAGTTAGTGGCATTACTTTGAATAGATATTTGGTGGATGTGTAGTGGATCGATACATCCTTTTATGATAATTTTGTCATGGTTCGTGGGTTTTTGTTTTCCGTTGCGGTTCTCGTCCTGGTTTTCCGATTGAGAATCTATCTGATTTTTTCCACGTTCGGTTCCGGGGTTTTGCTTTCCCTCACTCATTATTCTTTTCTTTTCCTGTGCTTCTACCTGCAGGGTATTTAAGTTTCACTTCTGCTTCCCCGGTGCTTCTTTGTCATTCGACATTGCATTGAGCCAGGTATAGCCAGGTACTAGCGACCTAGTGATATTAAACGCTGTTTATGTTCACGAGGGACTTGCTACTAGCTTTTATTTCAGGTATAGGTATTATTCCTCCTGTTAGCATTCTGTGCTATTTATTTTATTCTTTGCTGTTCTCTCTGAGACTATTTTTTTTTTGTTTGTTTCGTTTTGGACTTATTGGCCGAAGGTGTTCTTTTCTTTGCAAATGTTCCCGCTTTGGCTCCAGTATTGAGCTCGGGAGATTTAGTTAGCTCGTTATTCGAGTTCGCCCGATTGTAGTGGGTTGATTTTCGTTTGGCTGTTTAGCCACAAGGAAGTAGTTTCATGTCTTTTCTTTCTTTGCATTCAGTATTTTGTTACTTCTTTTATTGGTCCTCACTGCGTGAGTGACTTGTTCTGATCCCCCTATCTTCGCGTTTGATTATCCGCCACTAAAATCCATTACAAATTTATGGTTATTTAAACTATTTCCAGCCCCTTTACACCCCCTCTATTTATTTTGCCACCTTTGAAAATGACCCTGTCTCCTGCCAGTAGCTACTGCCTTGTTTCTGTCTTATATAATTTCACTCTGAGCGGCACGCCAAATCAGCACGCTTGATTTTGTGCCAGGATGCACCAGCTCCACCATATGCTAGATCTGTACTCATCCTTCATAGACTTCAGAGCAGCTTACTGCAATTTAAAATGCCGGCACACACATCCAGTTTACTGTCATTGCGTGATTTCATTAATAATAACTCACCATGTTCTTCTCTGGCTGTCGATGTGTGCACGTCCATATCGGTCAGTAACAGGTTCATTTCAAAATATTTATCTTTATAAGCATTTTATTTCCTACAATATGTTTCCTTGTTGGGACTTTTAAGTTCACAAATGTGATCCATGGTCAATTTATATCAGAGCCCCTGGGGACTCCAGCTCAATAGTAAATCAGTCCAACAAATCTGGGTCCGTGTCACACAAAATCAAACTAAATTGGCTTCCTGCCATTATTGGATGCATCTCAGACAAGAGAACAGTACACTGCACAGGAAACGGTATCGTGGAGTGTCTCCATCACACAGGAACACATGCAAGTAAAGCAAGGTCCAAGGTAAAAAAATATATATATATTTTAAATCAGAAATAAATGGCAAAGTGTACTGGAATTAAATTGTGTCCCAAATGAAGAGAGAGATGTGCACTGAAGAAAGGCATCTGCCACTGTGTGGTATTAACATGCAAAAAGTGAGGGACCAGGTAACTGCCTCATTCCTTCGGTACGACACAGCTTCTGAGACGCTGTTGAGAACATGCTTCTCCTGACCAAAATTAAGTGTTGGGAAATAGATTTTATTTTTAAGAAAGGGATAAATTCATATTGATTTGCCTGTTGGAATAAATGTGCGAGCTTAGCAGAGAATGATTCAGGTAATCATCCTGGTACGAGGTAGCTTTTACACATGTACAGTCAAGCCGGAAAGTCTGCCCACCCCTTTGACCTTCTCCATGTTTTATTACATTACAGACATATTCTACAATAGATTGAGTTCATTTTTTGTCGCAAAATTCTACACAAAATAGCCCATAATGACAAAGTGAAAACATGTTTTTAGAAATTTTTGCAAATGTATTAAAAATCGAAAACTGAAATCTCATTTACATAAGTATTCATAACCCTTTGCTTTAACATATTTTTAAAGTATCATATTTAATATTTGGTCGCATATCGGGCTCGTTTGTGTGTTCCATACTGTACCAGTGTAATTTACAGCTGAATCTAGTCTCACCCCCCAATTCTCATAGAGATCCATTCAAATGCAGAGAGGTTATAGTATCGCTTGTAATAGTACCTGGAAATAAGATATTGAAAGTCTTTTGATGTTGATGGGTCACAGACTTCAGGAAGTAACAGCATGCAAAGGATATGCGACCAAATATTAAATATGATACTTTAAAAATATGTTAAAGCAAAGGGTAGGAATACTTATGTAAATTAAAGATTTTAGTTTTAAATTCTATAAACATGTTTTCACTTTGTCATTATGGGCTATTTTGTGTAGAATTTTGAGACAAAAAATGAACCCAATCTATTGTAGAATATATCTGTAATGTAATAAAACGTGGAAAAGGTCAAAGGGGTGGGCAGACTTTCCAGCTTGACTGTATATCCTGAGGGAACCTTCAATTTTTCTGAGCTGCAGTGGACCAGCCCATTGTTATAGCATTTGTGAATAAGGGAAGGCCTGTAGATAATATATTTTGTTGATACTGGATTTTTCAGAGGAGCATCTGAATGGCATTTCTGTATGTAGAAATATGTATGCAGAGGACAGCTGGTCACAATGTAATCTTTCATTAAGAAATTGGGATCAGTTCTGACCACATTACGCACCTTAGTTTAAACATACCAAATCAATCAGTAAATCAACCAACTAAATTGTACTTAAACTAAAACATTTTTAATTATAAAAAAAACTAAACTAAAAGGCTTGGTGTTTTTTTCATCTATTAGGAAAGGCACACTACTGCACAAAATCATCAGCCAAACATCTTACCTTTGAATTTATAACTCACACATGCATGTACACTCGTGTATTTAGAGATAAGGAATTGCCACGTGCTGTTTCACAGAGTATAATTCAGAGAAGCAATGCTAAATTTGAACAGATTAGAAATGCGCATAGATATATTGTATAATGTGCAATGGGATGGACAAACTAGAGCTCAGCAAACCAGGGAACTGATCACACGCAGAGATGGCCTCACGATATAAGCTATAATTGAGCCAGGCTGGTTTGTGAATGGAGAAGTTCTATGCCTTGCTCTTATGTAATGAACAGCAAAACAGTTTGAACTGAAGGATGCTTCTTTGGTTTCTAATTGGAATCTTTGATGAGGGTTTGAAGCTTCATTAAAAGCAACGGCTCTGACCTGCCAAATGTGACATGAAAGGGAAGCAAGATGGAGGGATGAGGAGAGAATCTGGCCAAAGAAAAATGTTTCCATTAACCTCTGAAGACATGATTCCCAATCCGCCTGTCCTTCTAGCACAGATTAGACCAAGCGCCCACTTCATCTGGCTGTATGTGTACACATAGACACGTAATGAACCTCATAATGTTCTCACAACGACATTCCTTTAACATTGCTGCAATATTGTCGTAAGTTAGCTGGGAAGTCCTTTATGGGTTGTTAGCTAATGTAAACTAAGTCATACTGCACCTCACACACAGTCATACTGCAGTGGATGAAGGGGGACTGACTGCTGACCTAAAATAAAATTTAATGAAATTTGAGCTTCTCTTGATGAAAGTCTGGCTGAATGATGGATGGCCTGAGTGCGTTATTGATTGTGGCTTCTGTGCCAGACATTCACTGTCCTTCCCTGAGAGGCTCTCTCTCTCAGCCTAATGAAGGCAGTTTACGTGGCCAAACCACAGAACCACATCAGAGGAAGAAACGGAAGAATGAATACAAGTCACATCTGCCACATCCATCACAGCTGGTCTTGTATTGGACCTAATGGGGCAGTGGGCGCAGTGCAGAACCTGACCACTGCAATCCTGCCCCCACACCACGAGTGGAGTTACAGAAAGTGCAGAACCTGACCACTGCAATCCTGCCCCCACACCACGAGTGGAGTTACAGAAAGTGCAGAACCTGACCACTGCAATCCTGCCCCCACACCACAAGTGGAGTTACAGAAAGTGCAGAAAGACAAACAGTTGATTAGCTGATTGGATCGATACGGAGACACACAGCTGACCGGATCCGTACAGAGACACACAGCTGATTGGATCGATACGGAGACACACAGCTGACCGGATCCGTACAGAGACACACAGCTGATTGGATCGATACGGAGACACACAGCTGACCGGATCGGTACAGAGACACACAGCTGATTGGATCGATACGGAGACACACAGCTGACCGGATCGGTACAGAGACACACAGCTGATTGGATCGATACGGAGACACACAGCTGACCGGATCCGTACAGAGACACACAGCTGATTGGATCGATACGGAGACACACAGCTGACCGGATCGGTACAGAGACACACAGCTGACCGGATCGGCACAGAGACACACAGCTGACCGGATCGGCACAGAGACACACAGCTGAATTGGGCTTTCCTTTTAGCCTGCCCAGTTTGTTTAGAAGACCACAATCTGTTTCTCACACCACGGCAACAGAAGCACATGTTTTATCTTTATCGTGGACTCTCTGAGATTTCATTCAGCTTAATGAAGCATTGTTGCTAATAAACCTCTATGGTTCCTCTGAGCATGCTGGGACTGGGGGGGGCGGTACCTGGGAGGGCCCTGCTGGAGTCTCAGGTAAACTGCATTGAAGATAAAAGGATCTTAAGCCATTAGCATTGGAGAGGAGAGCTGGGACTAAGAGATACAGAACCTGATTCTGCAGAAACACCATTACAGCTCTGTCATGCCAGCCTTCACTTCAGCTTTGCTATTTCGATGTTTGTAATACTACATTTACATTTTAGGCATTTAGAGAACGCTCTTATCCAGAGCAACTTACACAACTTGCATAAAAGCCATTTATACAGCTGGATATTTTTACAGAAGCAATTCAGGTTACTCAAGGATAGTGCCTCAAGCATTGAACCTACAGCCTCAAAGCTGCAAAGCCCTGTTCCCTGTCCTCTTGCATAATTGTAATTGTAATGTGTATTTAAAACATACATTCCAGTCCAGGCATTTGACTGTGAGGGTACCTGAGGGTGTGGCTTTGGAGGAAGAAAAGAGCAGCTGCAAAAATGGATCAGTGGGTGTGAAATCTGTGGGACTGTTTCTCAGCCTGAAGTGTTACCTGATTCAGGTGTTTATTTCTGCTTTTTCAGGGAGGTTCCATCCAGAACAGGAAGTCGAGGCGATGCCTGGAGCTGGTGGAAAGCGGCAATAATGAATTTGGGTACCAGCTAGCCCTGCAGAAGTGCAGCGGACAGAGCTGGACCATCACACACCTGCTGGCGGCCGGCTCGCTATAACCTCGTTATGACCAGCTTGTTGTGTCCTGCCCACATCCAACACTGCTCCTGAGAGGACTCTGAGTCTTCATTGCTTTAACGTTTCAAACTCTCCTTTTGCTGTTTTCAAGGGAAAGGGGCTAGAGTGATACTTTGGGCGATTTGACATCTCTCTTTCACCTGAAAAAATGTCAAAACATTTTTACCATATTTGTGTCCTCACAAGTCAGCCACAATTTGTTGATTTGGGAGTCTGGGAGGCTGAAACGTCAGAGTATATATTTTGCAGTTTCTTGGTTCTGTGTTGACTGGGCCCAGGACAATCATTATGTCTCTGATATATACAATCGTTAGGTCTTTGATATATCTTTGCTACTGTGTTTGATATATCTTTGCTACTATGTAGCAGGAGTTTGCTAAGTTTCCTGCTGTATGTGTTCCCTCCTAGTGTCTCAGGTTTGTAGGTTATGTTTATTAAGAAATCAACCTGTACAGTTTTGAGGAAAATGCTCTTATGTTGACATATCTCAAACGGAAGATTTTAAACTATTTTCTAAATGTAAATAATTAAAATATTTATAATATCAGATAGTTTAAAAAAAAAAGTGCTGTTGGCAAAATTTATGTTTTTGCTTGTTTTTTTGTCCACTGAAGCCAGTGAACAGATTCTAGAAATGGCTTTTTCACATAATCTAATGAGAAAAACAGTCGAGGGGAAACGAGGCATTTCAGGGGAGGGATAATAGCTCAATATGGTGTTGTTTTTTGTTAGAGAATGTTCCATTTCTCATTGAGTTCTAATTTATTTTTTAAAGAGGAGAGATGTGAAACAGAAGTGAATAAATGAATATTCAAGGGGGTCTGGCACTCCATTTGTTATCTGTTGATTAACTTCTCAGCTTCAGCATAAATGATTATTTTTCCACTTTAGCTGCAGTCAGAGATTGTATCGTCATGCAAAGCCAGGGCCTTTTCTGTCTGGTAGTAAGTGCGGGGCCCGGGAGTAACTGGAATGAGTGACCAAGCATGAAAAAAAAATCTATTCTTTGTTTTTAAAACTCATTCTGTTTTTTCCATTTTAAAAATGCATTTGGTTTTTTTGTTTAAAAAAAAATAAAAAAAACCTAGTGCATACTAAAGCTTATAATGCAAACTAAGTAATATCACACGCTTGCATTCAAATCTCCATGAATCCCTGTTCAAATGGTATGGCACCCCTGTGTAATGGGCGCACCTGCGCAGTGTGCACACCTGAGCATAGCACAGCTACTGCTGGTTCCATTTCCCATCTACATTTCATCAGTGTGGTGCTTCACGCATACAGTATGCCTGGTATCTGCTCCTTGCAGATGTTTACTGTTGCCTATGGGCATCATTAAAAACTCACATCAGTCACCATCTCCTCTAATTCCTGGAACTATGGAACCTCGGTCCTTCCACCTCAAGGGGATCTGGGGACCCCAAGTGATCAGCCACTGTGGAACAGGAGGCGAGCAATTTCAGCATAACAGACAGGAAATACTGCGGTCACCATGACGACCGTGGGGAAGCACAGCATGGACAGAGGTGAGACGGCAGCTCAATGGGGCTGTGTGAGCTCAAGAGTTATCCGGACTGTGGGAGGTTTTCAATATGAAGGGACTTTGCCACATACACACCGAAGTGCACACGCAGCACCGATTCATCCACGTGCGCACACTCGTGCATGCACAGGCAGTCAGGCACACCCACCCACAGAGGAGTGATTCATCCATGTGCGCACACTCGTGCATGCACAGGCAGTCAGGCACACCCACCCACAGAGGAGTGATTCATCCATGTGCGCACACTCGTGCATGCACAGGCAGTCAGGCACACCCACCCACAGAGGAGTGATTCATCCATGTGCGCACACTCGTGCATGCACAGGCAGTCAGGCACACCGACCCACAGAGGAGTGATTCATCCACGTGCGCACACTCGTGCATGCACAGGCAGTCAGGCACACCCACCCACAGGAGTGATTCAACCGTGCGCACACTCGTGCATGCACAGGTAGTCAGGCACACCCACCCACAGAGGAGTGATTCATCCATGTGCGCACACTCGTGCATGCACAGGCAGTCAGGCACACCCACCCACAGAGGAGTGATTCATCCGTGTGCGCACACTCGTGCATGCACAGGCAGTCAGGCACACCCACCCACAGAGGAGTGATTCAACCGTGTGCGCACACTCGTGCATGCACAGGCAGTCAGGCACACCCACCCACAGAGGAGTGATTCATCCATGTGCGCACACTCGTGCATGCACAGGCAGTCAGGCACACCCACCCACAGAGGAGTGATTCAACCGTGTGCACACACACACACAGTCACAGTCCAAATGCAAAAAACCCAGGTTAATTTAATATAAAAACAACTGCGCAGAAGTGAAACTCTTATCTTTCTACATGTGTGCACTTAGGACAGTGCAAGTTGTGTTAAAGAGTTCATCAGACAGGTGAGAGTTATAAAAACCTGCCCCCCCCCCCCCCCCCCTTTCCAAACTTTGAGGACATAACCTGAAAAAGCTGAATACTGATCCCATAACTGCCCAAGTAAAGAGCTCATTAAAAAATGTTTTAAAAGAGCAATTCTGTCTCATCTGCCTTTAATTAATCAAAACAATGTATGCTTTCATGTGACCCAGTAGTGCCAGGCACAGTAAAGATGCTTTCACTGAATTATCTGATGTGTATTTTAGTTGGCAACTTAATTTGCAAGCTATGTGATTCGCTGGACATTTGATTGTGTAACGTGCAGCAGTAAGCTAAATCTAAACGCCTAAAAAAACGATTGCATCGCATTGCCTTGACTGAGCAATTTGATTACATTTAACTAAGTGTTTCTTTAGCTGCTCTTTGCAGAGACAGGCAAAGCGGTGCTAGAGTTGTCAGAGGCGTTTTAGCAGGTCATGCAGTTCCATATCAGCACTGTCCAATTTTGGATTCAGAAACAGATGGTCTTTTTATTTATTTATTTAGAAACCCATTAGTTCAATTGAATGATTCGTCCTTTGTTCATGCACAAATACGTACAAATCTATGTAACGCATAACAATTGCGTAAAGGTATGATACAAATATAAAAAATAATTTTAACTCCATTTCAAAGAATGGCAACAGTTTGGCTGCACTTACACCTTGACCTGTCTTTTGAAAACTTGCATATCTCTGGTTAATTGTACTTCTGGTGATAAGCCCTGCCACAGCTTCACAGCATGATGTATACATGTTATGCTTCCCACAGTTTGTTTTTGGTAAATGGAAGTTTATTCTGGACACTGCATATCTAGTTGTGTAATTATGTCTTGTGTTGGTGAGGAGAAGCTCATTGTGTATGGTTCTGGGCTCCTTGGATTCTATGAATAAAACTAGGGGTGGATTCCAATCGCTTATTTTATCCGTCCTCTTCTCCTCGGTCCTCGTCTGACCCGGAAATCGATCGAGGTTCGCCATCTTTAAAGACATTCCAAACCCAAACCTAAATGCTTCTCGGAGGAGTGGGGAATGATAAGGCTTCCGGAGGATGCTTCAGTGAGGAAACACTAGTGTGTACCTATTCGGAAGCCTTTTCTCGGAACATGTGATGTGTATAAATTATCCACCACTCTCCACATCTGCCACGTCGCAGGCACTCCCCTACACAAATGCAATTTTACCATTTCTTAAAAGCGCTAATCCATAATTACACTTATTCTTTATAACTAACAAAGCTACATTTATTCATGAAAAAAAGATTTAAAAACATTATAGTTAAGCACGTAAGCATAATAGGACGCTAATGCTTGATTGAGCAAGGACGTTCCATTTGCCAAATGCATGTTGCCTTGATTCCTCCATCCTCATATCTGATCTTTGCATCCTTGCCTCGTGTTCTCCATTGGGCAGAGCTAAGGAGCGAGGAAAGGACGCGAGCAAACGATGCAAGGAGTGAAAATAAACGATTGGAATTAACCCAAATTGTCCTTGCATCAAGCTTCCTATTCACTCACTGTTAACCATTTTAGGTCATTGTGAATTTGAAATGTTGGGGTCTCATAAGAGCATCTCAGTATGAGCCGACAGGCTTTATTTTGCATAACTTGAAGCTTCCTAATGTTAGACTCAGAAGTATAAGCCCAGAGAGGTGAGAAATACTAGTATGCTACACTTAGTACAAGAGCTTGGATGGCATTCTGTAAGGTGTCTGATAGCATACATGGCATACATCCTTGACTGCTTACCTATCAGACGTTCAATATGTGTGTTCCAAGTAAAGTCGGGGGTAAATATGTACACCCAGTAAGACGGCCTCAGTAACCTACTCCAGTTACATTACATTACAGGCATTTAGCAGACGCTCTTATCCAGAGCGACTTACACAACTTTTTAGCATTTAAATTTTTTTTTTTAAACATATTTTCCATTTATACAGCTGGATATATACTGAAGCGATTCAGGTTAAGTACCTTGCTCAAGGGTACAACGGCAGTGTCCTACCTGGGAATTGAACCTGAAACCTTTCGGTCACAAGGCCAGTTTCTTAACCATTATACTACACAGTTTACCCGTCCCTAAAGTTAATGACATTGAAGAATCCGGTAGGCTTTTAAGGCACCTGCCAGTGCCCAATGCCATACATTTAGTTTTAACAGCAGTCATGACCAAATTATTTCCACGAACCCATTGTGATATTCTGGCAATGTCAGTTTGTAATGCTATGTTGATCTCTTGCACAGATTTAGCTGTTTTATAGACAGTTGTGTCATCAGCATATATTTCAACTGTGCTACGTTTTACTGTAAAAGAGTGAAGAGCAGAGATCCAAGCAGCTTCTCTGAGGTACTCCACATTCAAGCACAGCAGGCTCTGACCATTAACAAAAGTAACCTGTGGTTGTCCAGTGAGGTAACTCTTAATCCAAGTAATGATGAAGAACCATAGCTTCTAACCTTCTGCAAAAGAAGTCTATGATCTACAAGATCAAATGCAGCACCGAGGTCTATGTGTATTCCCCCTGTTTACTCCCCCTATGCATTGCAGATAGCCAGTCATCTGTCATGTTTGCCAGAGCAGTGGTTGTAGTCTAGAGTGATTGGACCGGTATGCATGTTGAAATTCGGATGATTGCAGGTAACATAGTGCCATAATTTATCATGAACATTCCATTCAAGTAACTTGTAATTTTTGAGAGGATAACTGGTCTGCTATGCTGGGCAGTTAAAGGAGCTCTGGGCTCTTTTGGCAGAGGACATACTTTGGCAACTTTCCACAGGTTTGGAAAACAACAAGTTAAAGACAGATTAAATATGTAACGAACAGCATTGGTAATCTATGGTGCTGAGAGGTCTGATCACGACACGGACACATATCCCACCCTCTGTCCAGTATCCAGCTGAAACACTACCAGAGACACCCTGCTATAAACTTACTGTTGCCATAACAACAAGCGATAAAAATACTTGGAGGCAGAGGCATGAAACCAGCCTGTCACAGCAGTAATAATTACAAATGACAGAGAATGCAATATGTCTGAAGACGCAAATAAAGGGTAGTTCTCTCATACGTTAATTAATTTTCGATGTAAGTCGGTCCTGGTTCTTAAACAGTGGCACACCAATTGCAATAGTCATTTACATATCCCTCTCCTTTGTTTGTAAGACAAGATAAATGGCGCTGCGGTCTCCCAGTTGACTGGGTCTCCCAGTGAAATATGTTTGCACTCACTCCTGGGCTCCTGTGTTTGTATTTGGTGTGGTCATGTGAGAGGGATTAGCAGGCTTTTGTCATGTCATGCTGGTCTCAATGTTTTCTTTATCGTCAATACAATTCCAGAGAAAATCCATCAGTGATTACAGCACCATGTGTCAATGAGAGCACGAGGTTTCAGAGAAAACCCACACATTACTAGTAGATAAGCAAGCACCACTGCCTGACACTGGCAGCAGAGAGAGAATGAGTTTGTAATTCGAGGTTTTCTGTACAGTTGACGGTTTGTACTTGCAGTATTGGCTCGCTTCACCAGCAGCAGCAGGGAAAGCCAGTGAAGGTGATAACACACATCAGATGCCATCTTTGGGCCCAAACACACGGCACTGCTGGCATGCCATGTAACACATTTTCTGCAATTCACCATCGCACACAAGGGTGCATTTCATTTTTCACACCAACTTTTTTTAAAATATCATACTCAGACAAGAAGAACCATCTTCACACATATAACTCCTACGGACTGAGAAATAGGCTACTCCAGATGGCCAGATATTTCATTCCTCTGGTGTCATTATGTTCCAATTTATTTGATAAAGACAGCAGAATTCTGCTAAAAGGCTCAGGGAATTATTTGCTGATAGCCTGCAACGGGAAGCTCATAGTATCCTATCCTTATCCTCACAGTACTGTGCACAAAAGACAAGGCAAGTAACTTGTTGAGCAGTACATGTCAGGTGCAAATATTATTGGTTTGGATCATCACTTTGGGAAAAATCTATATACGATGCATCTGTGCATTTCCGAATACAGTATTCAGGTTTGAATACACCCCTAGTGTAGTTAGAGGGGTTTTCTGATTGGCTGAGCGGTTGAAGGATCTTCACTGAATGGCTCAGTAGCTGGGTAGATCATGTGTAGTTAATGTGTAGATTGTATAGTTATGGTTACGGAGCCTGTGTGGTGTCCTTTTGGTCATTCAGAATGGTGTAGCAGGTGCAGTATCAGTATCAGAGATCGCACTGTGTGGTCCAGGTTTAGCTTTTAAATTATTTTTAATAACGTTCTAAAGGGGGAAAACGGTCCTTTGACTGACAGGTGTTTTCACTTTGCAAATGCAAAGGAGGGATTACATTTTTAATAATTTTGGCAGGGTTTTTACGTGACCATGCGGAAATGATAATGTAAACGGAAGCAATGACTTTGGATTTGATTTGTCACCCTTGTGCCACAAAAACATGAAAATGAAATGTTAAATGGCGAATCGATTTATTTCCTTTTTGTCACGGACCATGCGATTAAAATAAATAAAAAACTGCTATTTCAAATTTAAATGACAGATTTGCGAGAAAAAATTAATGTGAAGTGGATTTGCATTCAAATTGTCAGATAAAGGACGTATATTAACTTTTCAACTGAAATATGTCATGGTTTTACGCACATCGAATGAAAACGAAATGGATTTCCATTCGAATTTTGGCGCGATAATGCCTCCACATTAAACACTGTCACAGACAGCAAAACATTAAACCAAACGATTTTCGGGAGAAAGAAAACGGATATATGAGCAAACTTTGTGTATCACTCAATTGGAGAGAAAAAAAAACCTAATGTAAGTCATGTGGAAAGAAAATATCTTGGAAAAACAACACAACAAACCTGAAGAGGCATTTGCAAACACCACCCCAAAATTCATGCAAAGGTAAGCAAGGCTCGAATTGTGATGGTCAACAGCTATAGAAACCGAGCTACTTTTATAACTTGTGAAAAACGTATTTAAAAAAACGTGCTGTAACTACTTACTACTAACATTAGGCGGATTGCAAAAACAGTCTTATTGAGACAAAAACACTGGACTTCTCTTACAAAAAATATAGGCCTTCTGGCAATTTGGCGTCAAACCTTTGGCATTGTTGCCGCAGGCTCGTATTTTCACATGCTAATTATCTTTGTGGGAACTGCCATTGTTGCAAGAAGTTCACCAGAATCTCACCACTACTGTCTGGCAAAGTCTGGCAACATTTTGTGGAAAACAATTCAGTTTGTGGCAAATGCGCTACATATTAAACTATCAAGTTTTGTAAGGGTTAGCTCCTTATGTTACGATTGCTATTACAACTAATTTGAGTTGTGCAGCCAGCTGTGACTGGTTGCTAACACTGCCAAGTTAGCTAGCTATCGAAGTTAATTTGCTTCAGGCGAATATTCTGTATTGTAACACTAACAGCTTAAGTTCTTGATATTAAAACATAACAGCTAGCTTGTTTGTGGTAGGGTAGCTATATTAATCAAGTTGAAACAATAAAGACTATTATTATCTGCTGCAGAAATCTGTGCTTGCAGTTCAGGCTACAGTGATAGGAATTTATAGTTTTTTTCCTCCATTGTTCTACTTTGCACCTCTGCATGGAGCAAGATGTGGTCTATGACTTAAAGATGGATGAATAACATCTAAAGAGAGTTCCAGAATTGGTCATATTCCTTCCATATTCCTACAGGAACGTGCCTGCAAATATATGCTCCAACATTTTTATACTGTGTAATAATAACAAAAGCTATAAGATTCTTGGAAGAAATTATGATGCTTGTAGCATCTGTGTGTAAAGGTCAATAATAATCTCAAAGAACATTTCTGTGAAAAGAACATTAAAAGAGAAAAATGTTTCATTAGAATTAGATTAAAACTGGTCATTTTCGTTGACTAAAACGAACAATATTCAAATGTCTAAAATGTGACTAAAACTAAAGTTCAATTTAGTCCTAAGACTATGGCAAAAACTGTTGTCAAAATTAACACCGCTTTTGACGTACAGATATCATCAAAGGAACACCCACCATATGTGGACTTTGATACTATTACGACAGGACATTGAGCATCATTTGACAATAATTATCCCTGATCTAGGACTAAGATACACAGTTGCATAAGGTGAGATGTAGCTTAGCCTTGGGTCAGGGCTAATTAAGGTTCTGTGTTTCGCTTCATACATGTTTTATTCAGTTTTCGCAATGTGTGAGCAGACAACTTAAATACAGCTGAGCTGTCCTCTGCTCCCATTGTAAAACACTATGTATCTAACCATAGATATTTTGAGGGGTCATTTTCTTTTTTTTAAGGAAATTTTGTCAATTCTTTTTTTCTACTCTCCTCCTCCTGAGCAAGTTAGGAGAGACAAAGTCTCATAAACCGAACGAAACACACTCAGTGCACACTCAGTACATGCTTAGTACACACTGAGATCTGGTGGGTGATTCAATGACACAGTCACAGTGTATTGGGCCTATTTCAGGGGTCACTACAAATACTTTGCACACATTTTTAGGGAGAAAAGCATTGATTTTTTTTACCCAAATGCAGTTTGTGTCACAAAAAGCATATTAAATAAGGAAACATAAATGCAAATTTATAATTTAGTAATGGAAGGATCCATACTGAAAATTTGGCTTTCAAGATTGACTGAATAGCCACCAGCTTCTCAACTCTTTCGTTTGTCAGCCTGTTGCACACTCTGCTGTATGTTCCACAAAACAAGCACCAGTTCCACTCTGAAGAAGCTGATGTTGGAGGGATCAGGATAATAATTGAAGCAACTGGGAACATGGCTTCACACTTAAAGCCTGATTTACTAAGACCTTTAGCGGGTGAAAAAACGTTTAGCACACACAAAACTAATAACACAACCAGGAATGTAAAGTACTTGAGTAATTGTACTTCGTTACAATACTTAAGTACTGCTTTTGGGGATTTGTACTTTACGCGAGTATTATTAAGTTTGTATCCTTGTACTTTTACTCAATTACATTTCAGAGAAGAAAAACATACTTTTTACTCCTTACATTTAAAATGCAGACCTACAAAGTACAAATCTCGCAGGTTCAACGATTTTAATTAGTATATTTGTTTCTCTGGCCGAATTAACATTAACGTTATTAATCCTGCGGCCGCACTTTATTTAAAACAGCCAATCAAATCCCCATCAATGGAAAATTAACCCGCCCATACCCATGCTGACTGGTCCTTGTGCAAGACTAGAAAGCGGGGATCTTTGATTAGACACCTGCTATCAAAATAACTATTTGACAAGAACCTTAGGATGTGCAATGTCGAACCCACGTATAAAAAAAAAAAACTCAACTAAACCCTTAATTTTTTCCAAGGTTTTAGTTTGGCCAACTTTACAACTGGATGCTGTGATGTGAATGCCGTCCATGTTAATTTACCTCTTTTCAAAATCGATGGAGAAGTGCATTAAATCATTTTAATGCAAAAAAGTGTCCTCTGTTCTTTAATTTCAGCATTGTCTATCGCAGAATTCATTCCATTGTGGGCAGAGTGTATGCTGGGTTTCATTCCAGCTTTGCCTAAACACCAGCTGATGATTTCACTAATTAGCTCACCTCTTCAACTAATTCACCTGGTGCAATGTGTAGTTGAAACGAAAACTTGTATACACTCGGCCCACGATGGAATGAGTTTGAGACCCCTGGTCTATCCCTTGCAATAAAAAAGTTTTTACTTTTACTTTTTAGTACTTAAGTACATTTAAAAATAGGAACTTTTAGACTTTTACTCAAGTATATTTTTAGCCAGATACTCTGACTTTTACTTGAGTAAGATTTTGAGACAGTATCCATACTTTCACTTAAGTATAATTTCTGGGTACTTTTTACACCCCTGAACACAACCAATAATTGGTGCAGAACAAATACCATGACCAATCATTTGTCATGTTATTGGTTTCGCATATGCTAAAAGGTTTTGCACATGCTAAAAGTTTTAGTAAATCAGGCCCTTAGGTTGATGCCTTGATGTGTTTGGCTGCCACCCAGATGGCATCAGCACTCCACAGCCCTTCCTTGCAGGAAAATCTACCCAAACTTATAAGAACTTTCCCCTGATCTAGATTAAGGTGCTGTGCAATGGCAGTGATGGTATCTATGTCACAGAAAACAGCTCTCCAGAAAAGACCTGGGCCTGTTCAGCACATTTTTTTTGTTTGAAAATGACCAAAGGTTACCTGGAAAATTCCCTCCCTTAGCAACCCTGCTCAGCACACCCTCGGCATGCCTTCAGCTTGCTGATGTCAGGGTGTTGGGGGCTGGTGTCAGGCCCAGATTGATACAGCAGGTTATAGAAGCAGTCACTGACAGTTAATCACACACAGAAGGAGCAATAAGATGGAATATTATAACTTTCTATATTTGTCATATTCCTGTATCAGCATGGACAGGAATACGGAACTGAGATGAATCACGGCTCTGATGTTCCAGGTTATAGTTCCACCTGGAAGGATTTATCTGGAGTTTAGAGCTGTGTGGTGTGACCGTCATACTGTGACTGATGGCTGAGCAATTACAGTGTGAGCCATACATTCATCTGTGCAATAGACATATTATATACAGTGCCCACCACTATTATTGGCACCCCTGGTAAAGATGAGTTAAAAGGGTTATAAAAAATGTACCGTTTGGTGAATTAGCTTAATCTCACACTGAAAAAATGAGAAAAATCCAACCTTCAATTGAAGTAAATTTATTATGAGAAAAATAATAATCAGGAATAATTCCTCATCAGGAAATAATTATTTTTAACAAAACCACGTGTGCCACAATTATTGGCACCCCTACATTTATATATAGAATAAAGTAATAATGTTTAATATTTGGTTGCATATCCTTTGCATGCCATGACTTCCTGATGTCTGTGACCCAACAACATCAAAAGACTCTTGATATCTTATTTTTTGGTACTCTTGCAAGCGATACTATAACGTCTCTGCTTTGAATGGACCTCTATGGGAATTGGGGGGTGGGACTAGATTTAACTACATTATGTTGGAACAGTATGGAATGCATGGTTGGTAAAATGGCTGTAAGTCATCAATGGTCTGAGGTATCAAACGAGCCTCAAACCATCACTCTGCTGCCAGATATGTAGTAGATATGGATGGATCACTTTAAGGGTTGTTTTTCCTGACAAATTTTTCTATTGAACTCTATGGAAAAAAATAAGTCAGGAGAAGAAACCCTTCAAGTTATCTACTGTATTTCTGGCAGCAGAGTGATAGTTTGAGGCTCGTTTGATACCTCAGACCCTTGATGACTTATAGCCATTTTACCAACCATGTATTCCATACTGTTCCAGCATAATTTATAGCTAAATCTAGTCCCACCCCCCAATTCCCATAGAGATCCATTCAACTGCAGAGAGGTTATAGTATCGCTTGTAGGAGTACCAGAAAATAAGATATCAAGAGTCTTTTGATATTGTTGGGTAGCAGACATCAGGAAGTCTTGGCATGCAAAGGATATGCGACCAAATATAAAAAATTATTACTTTATTCTACATTGGCTGCAGTTATTGTAAGGGGGCCATTCTTTTTTTCACACAACGGAAATGGGTGTTGGGTTTATTAAATAAATGAAATAAGTAAAAAACAAATGTGTTATTTGTTCACTCAGGTTCTCTAAAATCAATATTATATTTTGTCTAAAGATCTGAAAACATCCAGTGCGAGAAATATGCAACAATAGAGGAAATCAGGAAGGGGCAAAAACATTTTCACGGCACTGTATACCGAGGGATCAGCCGATTTTGGCTATAAAAGTGGTTGCTAGCCTATAATTTGGCTGACAAATGTCTGGCTAAATCACAAAAGCCGGTCTAACATTGTGTTTCCCATCCATGTAGAAAACAGCAGTTGTAATAAATATCTTTGTCAGCATTAAATATGTTGAAACAAAACATAAATTCATGGCTGTTTTGATATAAACTAAATATAACCTGGAAGGAAAATGTACTTATTTTAAAACGAATGTAGCACCTTCCTCATGTAGGTCACGTGAAGTAAGGGGAAGCAAGCAGCTAATACACATCACTCAGGCCCCCCCTTCAAAACACACCATTCCTGCCTACTGACAAAAAGGCCAATAAATTCAGATATCTGGCAGACTTAATTATAATATTTGGGAGATGGCATAGATTAAAAATACCATACGCTAGACAAGCACTTGTTTGGCACTGTGTAGTACAGATATAACAGTTTTCTTTTTGCTCCATTGGTCCTGGTAATAAGATTAATTGTTGCTGAAGCAAGCAAATCATTTCTCAGTTCCGCCACCTGCTTATTTACCTGAAGCTAACACCCTAAAGCCCTCGTTCAATTATTCAGCATTACCTGTAACTCTTCCTCTTCGGGGACATAGATTTGCTTGGTTCAGTAACAGGCAAATGTTGATGTCTGTCAGCACATCTTTATGTTCATTTCAAACATGATTGTGCAGCTAAAATCACAGTTAGCAACGACTGGCTCAGATATGGCATGAGTTCCAGCTCCTTCCAGCAGCCAGTATGTACAGAACAAAAACATGGCATTGTGAAAGTAATGGGAGCCTTTTTTAATGAATGATTAGAAAGGGTGTACAGTTATTAGAAGTGATTTATTTCCATATAATGTGTAGAATATCAGTGATGCAGCATTGGTGGTGTGTGTGCATTCACTCCCATGCTTCCTTGGACAGTAAACCCTTCTGTGTGTGGACAAATCAGCTTATTCTCACCAGTGCCACACTACTGATCTCAGGAACCATGATACTCTGCACACAGGATGAATGAGACAACAGTTCTGTTCATCAGAGATATCCCATAATAATCCCTCAAAGTCTCAGCATAAAGCAAGGTCCCAGTGGACACAAAAGTCACCTCGATTTTTCAATATTCTTTTTGGGTCAATTTGTCTGTGTGATTGTGAGAGAGAGAGAGCGAGTGTGTGTGTGTTTCTGAGAGTGTGTGGTGAGCCTGATGTGATCTCTCCTCTATAAAAAGCTATTAAGCAGAAAGTTTTCATGCAATTATTCAAACTGGCTTTCAACAGCTTCAAATTTAATTATCAATCATGTTTCATCTTCCATGGTATGATGCCTGTTTATGTTTCTCTGGCCAGGAGAATAATAGCCACTCTTTTAACTCAAGGACACAAGGCCATCACATTTTAGCACCAGACTCCAGTGAAGTTCTCCCTGGTGACCATCATTCTGGCCTTAGATATTAACGCTCATAAAATGGTCCCTTTTTGGAAAATGTCTATTATTGGCAGAGATGCCAGCTTTGCAAGGCTGGCAGAAAACAACAAGGACAAAGCCTCACCTTCTCATGCTGACAGTAATTTATCTAAATTGCATCTAACACCGTGCCATTAATGATGAGTGATGTCACCACAGTGCGACATGACAAATGCTGATCTGGACAGATAAACAAAGTCTGGCTGTTGCAGGCAGCCACTTCCTCCAGCACTGAGGGCACGGAGCAGCTGCATCAGGCCTGCTTTGATCTCCATTAGTGGTATATTGATTGGCTCTCTGAG
Source organism: Ilyophis sp. 1 JC-2022 (assembly GCA_022702515.1). NCBI lineage: Eukaryota > Metazoa > Chordata > Actinopteri > Anguilliformes > Synaphobranchidae > Ilyophis > Ilyophis sp. 1 JC-2022. Next base: position 22,170,914 of record CM040399.1, on the reverse strand, counting down.
AAATGTTTGATTTTCAGTCATTACCATTGAGCCATTTATGGACTGGGTTATTGCCATTTTAAGGCGATTTTCTCTGGGGCCCTGAGATTTAGTCGTGCTGTGAGAGCTCAGCAGATGTCACTCATCTCCTCTGTCTTAGCTCCCAAGTACTTCATTTCTTTTGGACGCTGCGTCTGTCTGTCTGCCTGTAGGTGGAGCTGGAGAAGGCTAATTGAATGATTGAAGTGCACCTGTGTACCTGCTGCATTCCAGGGGGTAAAGCAGCCCATCCCTGCTTGCTTGCAGCTTTTTCTATCTCAGCAGCTCTTCTTTGGACACCCGCTTCAGTTTTGCCTTTATTCTTCAAGTGGCTCTTTTCTTCCTTAGGTGATTAGTCTTATGTAGATTGCAGTGGACAGGCAGTCTCTGTCTTCTGTAATAGATATATATTTTTTAATAAATTTGGCGCCCAACACTGGGCTGAGCATATCCAATTTTCACCCCAATTTGGAATGGCCAATCGATTGCAACCCAGCCACTGGGCGATGGCAATGCACATGTAACCATATCCGACAGAACCCTCCCATTCACTGGACGATGCAATCCAATTGCATGTCGCGCTATGGAGCTACTGGCCACAGGGCACTGGCACATTCCAGATTCGATCTGAGGCTCATCCATGCACCTTGGTGCCTTAACTGAAGTCTTCTGTAATATTTTATCATTTGCAATATTTTAAATAGTTTTTTTGTTTTCTTGATAATAGCATCTTAAGATACTCTAATTATGTATTATATTTAGGCTGATACTCTGTGGAAGTAAAATTCAGAGCGCATCTACTCGTGAGAGAGAATAAAGGGCTGTGAGTGTGACTTTAAACCCACAGAGTGCTTTACTGGAGTCCTGTTTCCCAGCATGCTGTGGGACAGACTGTATGCTGTGTGCAGGTTCTCTGGCTTCTTAAGCATTCATTAACTCACTGATTCTTTCATCTGCAGGTAGAATAAGCAATGTGATTCTTCTATTTGCCACCCATAAGCCACTTTTGGGTCAAATGGTGCTTGGCATTTGTTCTTTTCCCAGATCTGTCTCCCAAGCTGTCAGAAATGCTACCTTATAGTACTCTTTTACATTTCTCCCAAGGAGAATAAAGGGTAGCCTTAGTCTTTCCATTACTGTGGACGGTGATCACAAAGCCAAGCTAAGGTTCACCTACTCAAGTCTAATAGTTTATTTTGTGTTAAATAATGAATGTCCTGTGTCCTGAACTGTCCTGAAGTCCAGATCTCTCTTTCTTTCTCTTTTTAGAGTATTTGAGGACCTGTCAGCAAAGATTGGCAACTATCAAATGAAAATCTTCTATACTGCTGACCCTGAGAAGGAAAATGAAGTCTTATTTCAGGTAACAGGTTGTCAGACACCGAAAGAATTAACGCAAAGTTTTATGTTTAACAGGAGAACCCTCTGAGGAAAACTTTAATTTCATAAAATAAAAAATTAGTTTTAACAAGATTCTTGATGTCAGTTTAAATAATGCATGTCCTTTACAGCTAGACTAATGCATAAGCAGTGCTTTCTGTGACAGTTCCAGGCAATGGCTCATTGAAACCATTAATGTCAATCAGTCAAAGACAATGTCAATGTTACAAGTAAATTTTTTTATCCAATAATTGCAGCATACTAATACTAATATACAAAGTGTCCGTGCCAGAGGCCTTTCTGGGTGGAGTTTGGATGTTCTCCCCTTTGTCCGCATGGGTTTCCTCCCTCAGTCCAAAGACATGCAGGTTAGGCTAATTGGAGACTCTACGGTAAATTTGGCATAGGTATGAGTGTGTGAGTGAATGGTGTGTGTGTAACCCTGTGAAGGATTGGCGACTTGTACAGGGTATATTCTTGCCTCTCTCGCCCAATGCAGGCTGCTATAGGCTCTAGGCCCCCCCCCTAGGAATAAGCAGGTTAGATAATGTATGGATGGATGGATATACAGTGCCCACCAGAATTATTGGCAACCCTGGAAAATAGGAGCAAAAAAGGCTATTAAAAAAGTGTAATTTATCGGCATGACCTACCTTGCACTTAAAATATGCAAAAAAATCTATTCTTTAATTTGGGTAAAATTATTCAAAGAAAAAAAGAATGAGTGTCATTATGGATTAAAGCGCTTTATAATAAATGTAAAGGAATGGTCATTTGGATTTATGTTTGGATTTATGTTGGGGTGTACCCGCTACATGGCAGATCTGGAGAGGTGTGTGAGTTACGCCAAACCCGGTTCCAATCTAAATTCCGGTAACATTTAGTAAACTGGTATGATGATAGTTGATGCTTTCTTCTGTCTCGCCTTCTAAATAGCTTTTTTTAAAGGCAGTCTCTAAAAAAATGTTTAATTACATACTTAAATTAATCTGAAGAAACTAATCTTGTCCGAAAGGGATATGACCTATACATAATTGTATCTATTATGATACTAAAACAATGGCGTAGCTAATGTTATGTAGCTAGCAGAACTTATTAGTAGTAGGCTAATGTTACATTTTTACAGTGTATTAGTGTAGTAGTGGATCATAAACATGATCATAAACATGTTCCATAAATATGTGCATAAACAGACTTTAACACAATGATGTTTGTTTGGCTCATTACCATTTGCTTTGTTCTTTAACTCTTGGGCCTGTATTCAATCAACAACTGTTCAATTATCTTTAACTTGTCTAAATAAAGACAGATGATTTACTTCGTCATGGCAAGTTAGCTTTAGTGATTGCTAACTACATTTTCCTCATATGGTTTAGTTTCAGTGACTTCAAAAGTTTTCTTTTGGCATTCAGGACTGATTTCAGCTGCAGGTCTATTCATTAATTCATTAAAACATTTCATCGCTTTCAAAGGAATAATTTGTCACAGCACATTACAGAAAGTGAAATCATTGGTTGTCAGAGTTCATCTGACTGAAATGAATGTGGAATTAATTATTTGTTACATTAATATCTGTTTCTGATATAATGTAATAAACAGGGTAAATCATCCCTTATTAATTAAAATCAATTAACAGCTCTTGGTCGATCAGAAATTCCAATTAACATTTAAACAAAAACCAGCATGCAATGGGGCACTCCAGGATCCGGGGTGTGGTAGACTAAATTATTAAGTGTACTTGTATTACTGCAAGCTAATTTTGTTGAAAAACATGTTTTCACATTCATCAATTAACTGACTGGCTGAAGCATGGTATGCGATCATAAAATGGAGGAGCGCATGTTGAGCACGGTTCAGTCCCAGAGCACCTCAGGGCCTGCTGGTTTTCACTGTGTTTCAGCACCAGGGATTCATTCATGTTGCTGCTCGGCCAAAGAATCCACAAACCTTGTTCTTGAGGTATTAAGCGGTTGCTGATTGAAAGGAAATCACAAATATCAGCATACACTGCAACCTTCCAGGTCTTTACTTTAGCCCTCTGGAGAGCAGGTGACCTGATCCATGCACATAATCTCTGATTCTGCTCGCTGCATTCTCTAATTAAAGAAAATAACACGATGTATGCCAAGTGACTATTCCCATCACATATTCTGCAGCATTTTTACAGTACATCTGCTGTTCGGTCATGTAATCACATTAACAGATGCCATTCCAGATCACTTCTATGCTGCTTTTGCTCTTGCCCCAGAGTGGGATGACTTGCCCCTCCCAGTCTTAACAGGCAGTTTCTCCTTGCATACAAGTGATGATTTCGTAACGATTTTAAATTCCTGTTGTCCAAGAAAGCACATGGTCAATCATTCCCATTTAAAATGACCAGAACAGTTCCACTTAGCAGGACTTAAACTAGCTGGTTCTGAAACTATGCCCACACGGCATGATATCTATATGTAAGACTTTTTAGTTTTTAGTCATCATTCAATGTTTAAGACTGAAATTTGCTTGTATTTATAAGCTGTTTCTATTGCTCTGATTTTGTCTATTTTACGGGGTCACCGATTCTCACCAATACGGCCCTATTTCTCCATACACCTGCAGCTTAGCCCCCTCGTCTAAGTTCTAACACATGCTAAATTTGGACTCGTCCTAAAAGATTAAGCTTGACAACAGTACTTACTACTTTCATAATCTCAAGATTTCCCATGGTGACTCACAGCCCTCTCCAGGTTTTTCATGACGTCAAAACCGTAATTTGTCCTGGTCCCATTACCATTTGTTGAACAGAGCAGAGTAAAGCTTGTTAGCCAAACGACTCCCCGTTAGCCAGTCCACTTGAAACCTCCTTCCCTTGGCAAATTTAGCTGGGTCAAGTGCGGGTTTCAGATTTCACTTGGGTCTTCTCTGCAAAAGGCATGCTTTCAAACACCAACCCCAATGTCAAACACGGTCCACAATGTCCCCTATTTCATCCACGCCCATGTTAACTACAGTGGCACTGGCCATGACAGCTAACAAAAACACAGGCCCAAATGAGAAATGCTGAATAAAAGACAAAATTCACTCGACACTTGCACTCGAATGTTGAAGAAAATATGAGGAACATCAAAATGCTCACGGTCACTCTGGATGCACGAAACTGTACGATATTAGGCCACGATCTCTCATCTGTCACTTGCTAATCGCTCTCCGTCCCAGGTCCAAAAAAATGACAAAGTGTCAAGTACTGTTTGAATTTAACTTGAGTGGGAGGGGTATAATCAAATGGATATGATATCGTTCAATCAGATTAGTGGAATTAATTCCTTTTGATTAAAACGCAGCACAGTGTTGGAATGAAGACATATCTTTTTATTGAATTTTTTTTGCGCTGCGCTCTCAACGCCACGCTATGTCGCCCAATTGATGAGAGGCCTGAAGAAACGGAGGCAGCTGGCCATTTGCCTCCCTTGCACAACTATGCCAGAATGTAATGATGCATCCCTGGCAATAGAGGGTGCTAAAGCATCAGAGCGCAATTTCTTTGGCAATTTCACTTTGAAGTTTTTGGGCTGTTTTTTTTTTTCCCGAGCAGGCACTGCCTTTCTTGCCTACTCGCAGAAAATGTCTCTGGTGCAGTGGCGGCTCGTCCATAGGGACGCTAGGGGCGGCGCCCCACTTGATTGGATAGAAGAAAAATAAAAAAATTAAATAATAAATAAATATATAATTTTTGTCAATTATTTTTTTCATCTGAAAACATTTTATAGATTGTATTTATAATTCATATAAATGTATATAAATTCTACTCAATACATGTATGTTGAATAATTGGCTTTGGTTGATTTGCGGACATCATTACCGTCTCTGTTGCTCTGGGGCGTCGAATCGTACGTCCCTCACACACTACATTGACATGCATTGCTACCTAGCGGTTGTTGGAAGGACTGCACTTTAGCTTGAGGTCTATGATCGCATTTGGGGCGTTGGGCAGAACGCCCTGGCCATTCTCATTTAACCCCATTCAAACGAACATTGTAGTCATGGTCAGTAGATGGCGCAAGAGAGCACACGCCAATGTCACATTCGTCCGACGAACTTTGGTGAACTTCGTTGTTTACGCTATCTTCCAGCGACATGGCGGCTGCAGCAGATAATGTTACATTAACGTTAGCACTCAACAGCGTGGAGTCTATTTTTACAACTCAGTTTGAGAAGCTTAGTCTACAAGAAAAACTCTGTTTAAAAGAGCTAGGTCCGGATAGGCCAGATATTCATCTACAGCAGGCGGCTAAGGACAGAGGGAAGTCCTACACACGAGTGTTCTGCAGGAGCTGGTATGATAAGAAATCATGGCTATGTGGCTGCCCAATTCGGAATGCGCTTTTTTGTTTTCCCTGCCTTCTGTCCCGTTCAGAAAAACAGGGCCAGGGTGAAATGCTGTGGACGAAAACAGGGATGACAGACGTTAAGCACTTTTCCAAACGAGTGGAAAAACATGACATGAGCAGAGCACACATGGAAGCGTGCCTTAAGCTATCCATGCTAGGAAGAGCTAACATAGCTACACAGCTGTCTGATGGATATCACGCCAGACAACAACCGACATATCCTTTCTAAATTGATCGACTGTGTGAAGTTCTGTGGGGCCTTTGAACTAGCTTTGAGGGGGCACGATGAAACGGAATCATCCGAGAATCCAGGTGTGTTTAGGGGACTTGTTGATTTTGTATCGACACTGGACGGTGCAACGAAAGAGCACTTGGAGAATGCAACCGTATTTAAGGCACCTCAAAAACCATACAGAATGAGCTACTGGACTGTATGCTGTCTGTAATGCAAGGCCACATTGTCCAGGACCTACAAAGCACGGATTACATGTCTATCCAAGCAGATGAGACCACCGACATAACGACGCATTGTCAGCTCGTCATTGTGTACCGCTTCATCGACACTGCCAACACGGTACAGGAGAGATTTTTTGGCTTTGTTCGATTGGAAGAAGGCACGACTGCAGATGCCATTGGAGGTGCTCTCCTTGAAAACCTGGCCCTGCAAAGTTTCTTTATAAGTGAGGAGGCATGCTGATAGTGGAGCAACATTGTAAGGTAGGCTAGGCCTATTCATTTATTTTTTCCTTTTTTTGTGTGCGAGATCGTCATGTTGTTCTCCCAGCTACACGCTGTCGCTCTCCAGTGTCAGTGCCGCTGTCAATGATATATTTTTTTGCTTTATATTGTTTGCGAGTGCGACCATGATCAATGATCAAAGAATAATCTATGAATAATTTTCTTTAGAAAACAAATTCAGTAATTTTATATATAGCCTAGATCAGGGGTCGCAACCCAAAAGACAGAAATATACTTTTTTTCCCCTTCAAATTCTCTAGTTTGGGAGCCGCAAGGAATGTACCCCTGGATATGAGAATAAATAAATGGTAAAGAGATGCACGTTGATTGTACAACAAACGTTTAGTAATGTCAAGAAATACCCTATTATTTTTTCCCTACGCTGTTGATGTCACTGGCGTTTTAATGAGTCGATCCTCTGTTGCATGAATATGAGCATAGCCTATAGCAGGTAGCCTACATTATTAATGTGCATTAGCCTAAATAGTCAAAATGTAATCGAGCTAAATATAGACGTGATGAGTCATATTTGATTGACTGTGCTCCGGCAAAAATAGCACTACAACTGTAGCAGTTAAAAGCCATGTTTGTGCACTCGAGTCGGCCACAATGTTACTCTATGATCTCCGTGTCTGTCATGACCCGCCCCACTTAGTCAGCCAATCACCGGCCGCCACTGCTCTGGTGTAACACACTAATATAAAAAATTTACTTGTTAACTAGCTATTCTCGGGGCTTGCTGTGATTAATGGCGATTTGACATTTTTTATTTGCTCAAATGAAGCCATAATAAATACTAAAAGTCATTAAAAAACATTAAATTGTATTTTAAATGTAAATACACAGAACACATATAATTCAAATTAAATAAGATGTAATTGAGTAATTGCAATTGAAAATGTAATTGAGATTGACTTATACAGTGTAATAATATGTTAGTTCAGGCATGCCAGCAGTAGCCTGTGCCTGCAGCATGACCATCTCTCTTGGCGTAGCCTACTAAATTATCATTGTTTTTATTAAGGCGAGAAAGACCATATTAAAAGAATATCTCACCACCTTAATGTTTTTAAATGTGCCAGTTGCCCAGACTAATAGGAATACCAAATGAAAATGCAAGCTATACATACAGTCGGGGTGTGCAGAGATGACACTATCTGTATCTATATTTGTATTCGGATAGAAAATCGTAAGTTGGTGTGACTGAACCCAGAAGTTATGTAAACGACAGGAAATTGTTTTTCTAGCCTGATGCACATTGGCATTGCAATTGTTGTGCTTTCCAAGCGCCAATTTAATATTGACATATAATGAATTATGTAGTATAATACTTTAAAAAATCTATTTTACAAACAACACAAACCACATTTTATAATGGTCTCTGACTGAGCAACACTAGTACTAAGCCGTACCAGTTACTGTGGAAGTAGGCGGCTCTGTTCAATCTCTACCAACCTCAACTATTTTATATTTTCAGTCCATTGCTAACTCAGAAAATATATATTGGGCTGTTGCTGTTCTATTTACTCAATGTAGCCAATAAAACTTGTATAAATGCTTTTTGCATCTGAAGGTCGGTCCTTAAACATTTTTTTCGTTTGAGTGTGCGGGTTGAACATTGGAGTTTGACATTGAGAACATTTTCCTCCTAGGTCTCTCTCTTTTCTCATGTTTCTTCATCTTGCCGTAACCAGGACGTCTTTGATAGAGACAAGTTTGTGCAAAGACTTTTTAAATTATATATATATATATATATATATACAGTGCCCTCTACTATTATTGGCACCCCTGGTAAAGATGAGTAAAAAGGGTTATAAAATTTTAACCGTTTGGTGAATTAGCTTACTCTCACACTGAAAAAATTAGAATTTACTATATTTAGATGTAAATTATGTTGGAACTGTATGGAATACATGGTTGGTAAGGGCCCTGTCACACTATAGCGTATGAGAGAAACGTATGAGTTGCGTATGTAAATTCATAAAATAATTTTCATACGCACAAAAAGCCGTTGAAAATACAGAATTTTTCGGATACTTACCGCATTGAACCTATGAGTAGCGTATGAGTAGCGGATCGCCATCGTATGGCTAGCGTAATGTGCGTATGGCTAGCGTATGAGTAGCGTATGAACTGCGCATGTCCAGCGTACCGCTATCACGTGACAAAGTGCCTATATAACCGTCGGCCTTTCCACATTCTCGGTTCTCAGGATGGGGAACGCAACACACCACCACAACCAGGAAAGAAGTATTGACTCTTTAATGACTGTAGGCTATTACTCAGAGGGTATGCAACATGGTTGAAAAGGACATTATGACAATAAGCACCGTTGACGGTGAGGGATTTCGAGAGCTAATAAACAGGCTGCGCACATGACTCACTCCTGACCACGTAGATATGCTTAAATGTTCTTGAATAAAAATAAGTAGGTCTATCTAGTATGCATATGATGAGCCTATTCAAAACATAATAGCCTATGTTTTAAGTTGACTGTTCTAGGCTAAGTCTACTAGTTTAAGTGTCGCCTTTAAATTTCAAGAGCGATTATGTTAATGCTGCAAGTGCCTAGCGGAGCAACGGTTTCGCTTGCAACAGATGAGACGGAGCGCAATTTATTTTCTGTTAAAGTAGCCTATACACGCCTTCCTATTCTATTTTTGTTATGCTAAAATAATACCTGTTTCTCAAATGTTACAATAAATCTTTGATTGAGGAATATAACATGCATTTTGTATTCTGTCTATCATAAGCTATATTTAGCTTTTGTTATCAATTAATCGACGATTGTTTGTTAAGGTTAACAACTATCGATTAAGGAAATTCCTTAAAATTTGCATCCCTACTATGTACCATTATTACCATGTGCCATTATTAATGATCAGTTGATCATATGAATAAACGTTTTTAAACTTACTTCTGGTGTTTTTCATACTTTTATAATACATCAAATGATATGTAATTTATAAGTACCCCTGACCCATAGAATAATAAACTGCACTTTACACTTGACTTTAAACTATACAATTGTTCTAAATCATCCTGTCTTGCCATGGAACTGCACCTGCACCTGAGTTGGCCCAGTGCTTCTTTCAATCGTCAGGCATACGCCAAGATGTCTATATACGTTGCAGATACGTCAGACATACGTTAGAAGTACGTTACTCATGCGCTATCAATGCGCTATCAATACGCTAGCTGTACGGTACACCTTCATGTCAGCGTATGACCAGCCTACTCGACCTATGAGTAACGTACCTCTAGCATAATTCTAGCGTATTCAGCGTATGCCTAGCGTATAAACCATACGTCCGAACACGCACAAAATTTTTAAGCATGCTTAAAAAACTTTTTGTGCCTCGCCGTATGCCAGCGTATGCTACCGTATGCGACCGTGCTTGAAACGTATACAACCTATGCCTAACGTACCCCTAGCGTATGTCAGCGTATATCAGCGTATGAGTGATATTTTTCATACGCTGGCATACGCTAGTACGATACACAATAGTGTGACAGGGCCCTAAAATGGCTCTAAGTCATCAAGGGTCTGAGGTATCAAACAAGCCTTTAACCATCACTCTGCTGCCAGATATGCAGTAGATATGGATGGATCACTTTAAGGTTTGTTTCTCCTGACACATTTTCCTATTGAACTCTATGGAAAAATAAGTCATGAGAATAAACCCTTCAAGTTATCCATCCATATCTACTGTATTTCTGGCAGCAGAGTGATGGCTTGAGGCTTGTTTGATACGTCAGACCCTTGATGACTTAGAGCCATTTCGCCAACCATGTATTTCATACTGTTCCAACATAATTTACAGCTCAATCTAGTCCCACCCCCCAATTCCCATAGAGATCCATTCAAATGCAGAGACGTTATAGTATCGCTTGTAAGAGTACAATATGACAATAAGTTTTACTTTATTCTATGTATAAATGCAGGGGTGCCAATAATTGTGGCACACATGGTTTTGTTAAAAATAATTATTTCTTGATGAGGGATTTTTTTTTCTCATAATAAATTTACCTCAATTAAAGGTTGTATTGTTCTAATTTTTTCAGTGTGACATTAAGCTAATTCACCAAACGGTGAATTTTGTATAACTCTTTTTACTCATCTTTACCAGAGGTGCCAATAATAGTGGAGGGCACTGTATATATGTATATGCGTGTAATTTACAGCTTAATCTAGTCCAGGGGTGTCCAAACTTTTTTCACTGAGGGCCAGATGGAGAAAAATGATGACTACCACGGGCCACAGGCTATTAGCCTATATATATATATGTGTGTGCGTGTGTGTGTAAAATAAATACAAGTGCGCTCAGACATGTGGCATACAGTTGCCAACATCACTTAGATTTCTATTTAAATTAGGCAAATAGTATAATAGCCTATTAAAAGGCGAGCTTGAAGAGATTTTAATAATTTCACTCACCAGTGTCACTTCTAATGAGAACAGTGTTGTTGTGCCTTGGACTGAAGAATCACTGTGATGTCGGGCGTGAGGTTTGTAGATGCGATTCGCAGGACATCGCAAAGGTGACTGTCTGTTATCTTTGATCGCAAACGGCTCTTGTTTAGCGTCATCAGGGAAAATGTTTGCTCACATATGTGAGAGTATATCAGAGTGGTAGATCACGTCCCCATATTCTGTATCCATTTCAGACAGGAATGCTCGAAATTCTCTGTGATTGAGTGCTTTCGCACAAATTATGTTAATAGTTTTCACGACTGTATTCATGACATCGCCCAGTTTCGTGACTTTAGCGCATAATGCTTCCTGGTGTATAATACAGCAATTGAATAGAAAAGAAACAACGGAGCTTTGTCTGATATTTGCGCCTTGATGTTAGCTGATAAATCCTCGATTTGCCGGCCCACTGTGTTTCTCGCAACACTAACATTGCAGAAGTATTGTTTCTTTTCTGGGCATACAATCTCCACAATTTAAATCACAATAAAATCACCCTCTACAAAGGCCTTTCCATACTTCGCTATTAGCTTAGCCACCTCGTAGCTAGCCCTGGTAGCATTCTGCTGCGTTTGCTTAGCACGAAAAAACTGGGTTTGTTGCAATGATAGGCTTGTCGCCAACTGCTTTGATTTCTCTTCTCTGGCTGCTCCAGTATATGCCTTAAAAGACGCATTATGTTTCGTTTCATAATGTCTCTTAACGTTAAATTATTTTCATCAACGCTACTGATTCCTGGCAAATTAAACACACACTTGCCTCTGTACTCTGAAAAAGTATTAATTTTGCCATCGTAGCTGGAATTTCCTACATTCACTATCCACCTTTCGATTCTTTGCAGTCGCCATGTTGATAAGAACACGATTTGTAGGCTACAGGAACGTTGGCTAGCTAATGCTTAAGATAATTTTTTGTTTGGGGGGGCGCAAACTGCTGATCTGTTTTTAGAGTTGGGCTTTTTTATACTGCCCCCCTAGTGTTAAAAAAACAACAGCATTTTTTTTTGTCATTTGTAGCAGCGGGCCAGATTTAATAATTCTTCTGAAATGTCTCGAGGGCCGCTTTAAAACGCTTCAAGGGCCGCAATTGGCCCGCGGGCCGTAGTTTGGACACCCCTGATCTAGTCCCACCCCCCAATTCCCATAGAGATCCATTAAAATGCAGAGAAGTTGTAGTATCGCTTGTAAGAGTACCTGAAAATAAGATATCAAGAGTCTTTTGATGTTGTTGGGTCACAGACATCAGGAAGTCATGGCATGCAAAGGATATGCAACCTCCATATAGGGTTGCAAGTCAATATGCAAGTCTTCATATAGGGGTCTTCCCAACACACTCCATCTCCATATAGGGTTTTTTCCAACACACTCGGTATGCCTGCAAGGATTTTTTTGGGAGGTGGGGGGGTGTTCCAGACTGCAGTGAGTATATCTCACCTTCACCATTTCAGACAACTGCAATCTGGATTTCACACATGGTTTCTCGTTATCTCAGTAGCCAGTAGCGCTTTCCCATGGCGTACTTGCTAATGGCACATTTCTGGGTAGAGCACCGTCTCTCAGAATAACCATCACTCCACTAATGAGCCCTTACCGAGGTACTGATTTAATACACCACTAACATTGTCCTCATTTTTCTGCTGATGTTATAGAGTTTCTCTTCTGCATTATTAAAGGAGTCTGTACCCCTCCACCTTCTGCAGCGCCATTGGCAGGAAATGGGCAGAAACTCAGTGCTAATAAGTCACATGAGTACTGCTTTGAGTGCATCATAGTTGCAGGTCTAGAAGGTTCTACAGCTAGTTATATGTTAGGTCACTCTCACTACCTCACTCACACGCCTAAGAACACCCTACACCTGTTTCTCCCTTTGACCCATTGCCATGCACCACTCTTCACACATTATTCAGCCACAGCGAGTCAGCAGTGAGCCACTGCTTACACTGCTCAGCATGCAGTGGCAACACATGCCCAATGCGCAGTGCAGAAAAACTGTAGTTTGTGTCTGTTTTGTCTATTGATTCACCTGCCATTTGCTGTGGTGACAAACCAGTTTTATTCCAACCAAAATTGAAATTCCTGAAAAATAATAAGGCTACCAAATTATTATTAAAAAAATATATATAATAATATTTGGGATTTTTCAGCTTTATTGGACAGCACGGTGTAGAGAGACAGGAAGAATGGGGAGCGAGAGAGTGGCACAGACATGCGATAAAGGTTGCACGGTCGCATTCGAATCACCAACGTCGCAATGGATAGTGCTCTACTGTCTGTGCCACTAAGACACCCAAATGTTTTTTGTTTTTTTACTTTTAATGGCTAATGAGGGGTACGTTTCCCTATTAATGCCACATTAACATGATACAGGTATCCATGTTACAAATTATTATTATTTCATATTCACTTCAGACTTTTAATGAGTCAGATCAGCTCTGACACTTGTGCTTTAATTTTCTGTAATGTGCCGTGGCAAATGAGAGAGAGAGAGTGCATGCAGAACACGTGAGAATCTTTCTCAGGTCTATTGAATGCTCATCTCGCTTTCTCTCTCTCTCTCTCTCTTTCTCTCTCCCACTCAATTCAATTTAAATTTCAAATGCTTTATTGGCATGAAATACACACTGTAAATATTGCCAAAGCAAACACAAAATATACAGTACAATATGAACATTAATTACTACAAATACAATTATTACAGTTGAAATAAAATAATAGTAACATTTTGTTAGTATAAACTATAAAATAATATATACATTTTTGCTGTCTTGGTGTCACTCACTGTGTCTCAGGCTGTGGCAGGCAGAAATATATTATGCTGCCAGGGTCATGCAGGTCCCTCCTCTCCCACTCTCTCTCAACTGTAGGAAGGAGTTCTGAGATGCAAAGTGCAATTTGCCTCAGTTTCAAAGTGCAAGGTGATATTGAGTAGACCTCAAACATTCCCAGCCCACATCTGTCCTAGATATTGTTTCTTTCACAGTTGGTACATTAGAGAACCCTACAGTTTGGCCCCACGAGGCTGGTAAACAAGCAGAGAATGTACAGATGGAGGCTTGACTGACAGAATTTCAACCCTTTGATCAAACACCACCGATCCCTGCATCAGGCCTAGATTGTTCAACCAGTTAATGAGTGGCAAATGACTGGAGGCAGCTGAGGAATTTTTTTTACTGTGAAACAAAGGTGCACAGCTGTGCTGTAATAGCTGCTTTATAGCTACACATGATGGCTGCACTTCTGTTTGTTAGAGCCCAGTTCAAGTTCCCTGTGGGCATTTAGCTCAATGCACTTGAGGAGGAAAGAGATTATAATGCATGCACCTGGCATGCAGCAGATCGAGGAAGACAGTTTGTCAAATGAGTTACAACAGCTGTACCACCCTGGGGCTTCCCCTCCACAGACTTTCACCTTTGACTGCAGATTACCACCAAATGGCCGTAAACAACCTCCTAGACAAAACACTTTCCATTGTACACGTTATTTAGCTAACAGGTTCCAACAGGTGAAGCAACAGCTCAAACAGGATTTGATCTCTTAATCTATGAAAAGGATAGCTCTATCAGACAAAGGTCCATATATGAATCATATTGAGGAATCATGTGAAAGCTGCCTTCTGTTCAGAGCATGGGGACGAATGGGTCAGATGTATTTTAGTGAAGCTGAGATTGTTTAACGCTCCAAATTGAAAAAGAACCCAGGTAAAATGGGAGTTGAAATATGTCCCTGTAAAAGCTGGATTGTGTATTGAGCTCTTTGTCCTTGAGATACTAATCAGCTGTGTGTAAGGCATAGCACAGAGGTGGATAATTTACTGAAGGGTCCCTGGAGAGCTGGTTTATGTACTCTATGCTACCAGTGAGCACATTCATCAGGCATTGTCACACAGGAGTTCCCACACAAATTGTTTTACCTCTGAAATTTTGAAGGGAAAAACATGAAGAGTTGTGTCACTGTGAGGGAGCAAACAGTGACTGTATTCAAAAATAATCAACACAGATTAATATTTCATGATATTGTGAATAAAATATTTTATCTGTGGCATATATTACAGCATGTCAAAAGCCCCTGACATATCTAACAAATACATAGATACTTATTCAGATCTTTTATTTATGAAACCAGATAAGTGTGGTTGTGTTCTCAAAGGGAAGACAAAAAAAAACAAAGAGGAAAGTTAACAAGTGAGAAGGTAAAAGGAGACTTGCATATATGATTTTGAGAAGCCGGAACCTGTACCCCTCTATTCCCTGGAGAAACAGTCACAGTATATTGCAAAGTGCATAAGACTCCAGCACCAGTCTGTTCATTCACCAGCTCCTATAGTCAAATTCTGCACAGCCCCCCAGTCTCTTTCACCTTATTGGCTCATCCATCCCTACCTGCCCCTAGTCTCTTTCACCTTATTAGCTCATCCATCCCTACCTGCCCCTAGTCTCTTTCACCTTATTGGCTCATCCATCCCTACCTGCCCCTAGTCTCTTTCACCTTATTGGCTCATCCATCCCTACTTGCCCCTAGTCTCTTTCACCTTATTGGCTCATCCATCCCTACCTGCCCCTAGTCTCTTTCACCTTATTGGCTCATCCATCCCTACCTGCCCCTAGTCTCTTTCACCTTATTGGCTCATCCATCCCAACTTGCCCCCAGTCTTTTTCACCTTATTGGCTCATCCATCCCAACTTGCCCCCAGTATCTTTCACCTTATTGGCTCATCCATCCCTACCTGCCCCTAGTCTCTTTCACCTTATTGGCTCATCCATCCCTACCTGCCCCTAGTCTCTTTCACCTTATTGGCTCACCCATCCAAACCTGTCCTCAGTCTCTTTCACCTTATTGGCTCATCATACCAACCTGCCCAAAGTCTCTTTCACTTTATTACCTTACCCATACCAACCTGCCCCAAGTCTCCTTCACCTCATTGGCTCAGCCGTCGCAACCATGTCTAGTGTATTTCACGACAATGCAATTACTACACCAATTTTAAATGGGCCCTTCCACCATTTCTCAGAAATGAGCAGGTCACAATCCCAAGGACATTTCTCTTTCAGCAAATACAGTGCTCCAATGCGGCGCATTAGACTGTACATGCTCATTGCCATGACTGATGGTATGGTTTGCGTTTATACTCAATATACACAATTCTTGTTAAAAGTTCTGAGGTTTTATTAATGCAGACAGGCTTTTCACATCAGACTTTTAGTTCTAGCTCTTTTAAACCCACATAGACGAGGACAACTTGCTTTCCGCCAGGTCATCTGCAAAGGTTAAGCTTCAATAATTCAAAGACACTTTTTAATTATAAGAATATGCCTGGTATGTAATTGTGATGCTTGGGCACTAATTGCCTTGGCATAAATTGATCAGTAATTAAACATTTTTCAGTTGCAGAAAGACATTCACTGCATGCACAAACAGTTTAGTGTAACTGAACAGCATTAGTGCCTCAAGGACTTCTTTGAAAAAACAATTCTGGCACAGACCGGTTTACTGTTTGCTTGTCACGCCAGAAGATTCATTACAGCTGGAGAGGTATACAAAGGGATAATGGTGTTTTGATTTGAGTTGAAGTACCAAAAACACTGCACTTCAAGGGCATCAATTGAGACAATAAAATACGGGAGAGAATTTAAACAAATGACCCAAGTATTAATAATTATGCCATGTAAACTTGTGTCTTTTGGCGTGCCCAAATAATATATCCCTTTTATTAAAGAGTAAGTGCACCCACTGTCTCAGTCTGTCTCCGCCTACTACACAATTTAGAAAAATACTTTGTGGAGTGAGTGAGGGAGAGGGGTCGGGGCGGAAGAGGTATGTTCATCATCACTTACAAATTATTTTTACTTGGATCAAACTGTCAAACTAGACATTGCAGATCAAATATGAATCAAGATTCAGCAACTGCATGGCCTATTTCTCATCTCAAATATTTTCAGAAACATATTTTAGTGGACTATTTAGGTGGAATAAGAGAGTTTATGAACAGTACGCCACGTTCCGGTTTAAAAATGTGGAGCAGAAACCAAAGGTAGTGTCTAACCAATCAGGTGCCGGCTATTTCCTTTGTGGGTGGCAACAATTATCCATATGATGTAGCGGTACCTCCAAAGAGGTACTCTGACATCACGATTAGGGCAGGGGCAGAGTGGGGAGCAGAAGGAAAATTTCAACTGTTAGAGGGCAGCACCAAAACGCTTTTCTACCAGTTTCTTATAACATACAATATTACTTCAGAATTGTTGAAATAACAGAATGCATGAATAGGTTTCACTTTAACGCAGGCATACAAAAAAAAGTGATCTGGAGTGTAGTTACTCTTTAACACATTCATGGGGGTAAATTTTCAGGTCCTTGAAAATCAGACCAGGAGTCATTTAGTGAGCTTAAAGAAAGTAAACGTGGACTATAAACTGTCATCATGACAGGTATCCTGTGATTCGTTCTAATGGACAGGAGATTTTAAGCCCAAAATCTTCACGTTCATCTCTCACACCTGAGGTCAGTGTAGGACTTAAATGTTAGGAGCAGGAAAACTCACTCCAGTGAAAATAAACATCACTCTGTGTCTACCTTGGTCAGCTGATGCACCATTTACACTGGCACATGTCAGCAGTCGTCTCATCAAAGACATTCTGCTCGGAATAATTCAGCGCAAAAAGGCAAAGAACACTGGGACATACTACTGAATATGCTGTATACAGTACTATGTTAATATGCACAGTACAGCCCCAAGATCTGGTGTGGAATCTGGATCGTGCCTCTGCATTTACACTGCATATTTGCAGCAGCAGCGTTGCAGTGACAGCTATAACAATCTACTTCCACACTGGCTCTCTTTGTCCAGGCAGGGTGATCTACTATTCACTGGTGAAATCCATTTATGAGGCCTTGGAAACATGTCAGCAGACAATATCCATCAGCTTTCAGTCACACAAGATATTTATCCCTGTCTCACAGGAGCCCACACACAATCTTCCTGCCTTGCCACTAACCACATTCTCAGCTCCGAGCTTAGCTGTTTGTCTATTAACTGTAAATTTGTCAAGTTGTTTAATTTTGGCCAATGAGTTTGTCTAGATTAATATACAGGCAAGATTTAATCTATAAACGGAAATCAGAAGGGAATCACCTGTGGAACAGAGCAAGTACGCCTCAGTGCACCTCTCTGTAAAGTAGACCTGACAGGTTTCTGTAAAACTCCATTGGTGCCCCACTAGTGCAAGGGGTTTGCTGTAGGTTTTGTTGTTGTGCTAGGTGTCAGGGTAAATACAGGTGTTAATTACTCCTGCTTCTCACTGATCTCAGAACAGGCTGAAAAACTTCCAAACACAAATGGGGGAAAAAATCATCATCCATCATTCTGAACTAGCAATACAGCACCATACTATGATGTGCTCACAGAATTGCATTCATAGCGAACACTCTTTCTCACTTATGGTTTTCATTCAGAGAGCCCATCAACATTGTTTCTGAAGCACATTGATGTGAACACAGTCCACAGTGAGGGCCAGAAAAACTGACAACAGATGTTATTTTCTCCAGCAATGAAAGCAGTCTTCACATAGAAGATGGAAAACGAGCTCACATTATGTCATGGGCTGAAATAGTTTGTTTCAAGCTGTGTTAACTTCCTTTGACTTTTCTCACTGAGAGAGCGAGAACACCAGAGACACTACATCACCTCATCAGAACAAACCGCTGTTATCACACAGCAAAAAATGTCTGTCTTAACAAGTGTTTTAGTCTTGTAATGAGACTTAAAATCTTATTTTTTTCTCAAAAGTGGAATATTATCTTGTTTTAAGTTACTTTTTGCTTGTGAGTGAAATTATCTTACCCCACTGGCAAATCTTGAAATGAGTAAAACTATCTCACCCAACTGGCTGATAGTTTGTTTTATTTAGCAAAAAAGTAACAGAAATAATATTCTAAAGTCTAAATATAAGATTAAAGTAAGCTTAGTAAGATTTGCATTTCATTTAAATCCTGGCACCTACACATTAAGCTGCTCCAGTGTACAGATTACTCTGTATTAGATTACTCTACATTCATTTAGCAGACGCTCAACACAAATGCAAGTTAACTATGCTTACCGAGAACCAAAATACAAACTTGAATACATATTGATTTCATCCATAACAACACCTAAAAAGCTGAGTGCACTGAGCTGTGTGCACTGACCTGAGTGCACTGAGCTGTGCACTGACCTGTGTGCACTGAGCTGTGTGCACTGACCTGTGTGCACTGAGCTGTGTGCACTGAGCTGTGTGCACTGACCTGTGTGCACTGAGCTGTGTGCACTGACCTGTGTGCACTGAGCTGTGTGCACTGACCTGTGTGCACTGAGCTGTGTGCACTGACCTGTGTGCACTGAGCTGTGTGCACTGAGCTGTGTGCACTGACCTGTGTGCACTGAGCTGTGTGCACTGACCTGTGTGCACTGAGCTGTGTGCACTGACCTGTGTGCACTGAGCTGTGTGCACTGACCTGTGTGCACTGAGCTGTGTGCACTGACCTGTGTGCACTGAGCTGTGTGCACTGAGCTGTGTGCACTGACCTGTGTGCACTGAGCTGTGTGCACTGACCTGTGTGCACTGAGCTGTGTGCACTGACCTGTGTGCACTGACCTGTGTGCACTGAGCTGTGTGCACTGAGCTGTGTGCACTGAGCTGTGTGCACTGACCTGTGTGCACTGAGCTGTGTGCACTGACCTGTGTGCACTGAGCTGTGTGCACTGAGCTGTGTGCACTGACCTGTGTGCACTGAGCTGTGTGCACTGACGTGTGCACTGAGCTGTGTGCACTGACCTGTGTGCACTGAGCTGTGTGCACTGACCTGTGTGCTTAACTCTGCTCCGCTCAGGCTCTGAAGTGTCCTCCACTATGCTCTGCAGGTGTAGAGTCTCTCGCTTTGTTGCTTCACCTTTTGAGAAATACTATCGTCCAGCTCCAGAGGAGACAGGCCTTTGGTTAGATCAGTGAGACACGCAGCCGCAGAATGTACAATAGCATGTCTGCATAGGGGGATGGGCGGTGGGGTAGGGCACATGATTAAAGCAAGCAAGTCCTACAAACAGCCCTGTGCAGGCAGAAAGGAGAGATGTGGGCAGGCTAATCACTCATCATCTGAAGGCAGTGATGAAACAAACTGGTGTCAGCTTTCTGACCTGTACCTGCCAAGCTTTCTATCACTGCTTCAAAGCAGGAGTAGCCCCCGGGAAACATCAGCACATTTTCTGTTTTTGTAGAATCTAAAGTTTAAATTAGAATTCTTTTTAAACAGAGGCCCTTATCTGTATGTCTTACCGAGCCCGCACACAGGGAGATGGTAAATATCAGTGAGAGATACACCTCTCCTCATGTAATGTGGCATGACCCACTCAAGAAGTGTATTACTGACTGTGTGCTGTGTCGGCTGTAGGGTATAAATTATAGTCTCTGGCTCTCCAGTTGTTCTGTGTAGCCTGAAGGATTTTAAGTAGTCTTAAGCTTTCCTATATACTGTATGGCCTGTGGTGTGTAAAATATTCCACTGGCTAGTACTGTGCATATTTGAGGCTTCATAAAGGAAAATATTACCTCTAAGTGTAAACATAATTATTTGTTAAGCAACCTAGCTACTATAAATTTTCGGTAGGCTAATTACAGTTAGCTATAGCAAGCAGAAAGTCCCCTGTCCAGTGGGAGCTCCATGTATGTCTTTAAACCAATTCTTTCCTGAACATCTCGCGACCATCTAAAATGAGCACCTATTATGTTTACTCCAGTTTTCAAGCTAGCTTTATCCATTTCTCTTTTCTTTTTCTTTGCGTGAAATAGCGCGGGTGTAATGGGTCGCTATGAAATTTCTAGCTGCTGTCAATCTCACTGTCAATTGGTTCATGATGTGAACCAGCCTATCTCTTCAATTGGTGCTACGGTCAATGGTCATAAGCCATTTTGTTTAGAAAACTAAATTCTGGCCAAATTGAATGCAGAATTTGAGGATATAAACACAGTGTATGGTGCTGGATTTCTCTCAGAACACTTTCTACTAAGCATGACCGTTCCCCGATAATTTTCCCCCAAAAAGTTGCATACTCCAGCTTTAATTTAAAATATATTTAATGTGATTTAATTTAATAATTATCATTGAAAATGACAATCATCAATTAAATTGCCAAATTCGTTGATAAGTCAGTCGAACAGTAATCTGGCGGAATCAACTAACTAAGTCAAGACAAAGTCTAAATCAGGTCTTAAGACTAATCAATTTTATTATATGAAAACAGTCACTTAGAATAATTAATTGGAATCATGCATTCATTAATGAATGTAGACTCACTACTTATAATTTACAAAAAAAGAAGACATGAAACCAGACATTAATTTGACATTACCAGTAATGAGAGAGAGAGACCAATAAACCATGCAGACTTTGCCAGAGTAATACAGTTTAGAGACCAATAAGCCAGACCTTGCCAGAGTATTACAGTTTAGAGACCAATAAGCCAGACCTGGCCAGAGTATTACAGTTTAGAGACCAATAAGCTAGAGTATTACAGTTTACAGACCGATAAGCCAGACTTTGCCAGAGTATTACAGTTTAGAAACCAATAAGCCAGACCTTGCCAGGGTATTACAGTTTAGAGACTGTGGTAGGGGGGCGTGGTTTTAGGCGAGGCCGGCAAGAGAGAGAGTGAACTCAGGTGGTTTATGGCAGTGTTTTTCAACCTTTTTTGAGCCATGGCACATTTTTTACATTAAAAAAATCCTGAGTCACACCACCAACCAAAAGTGTTACTAATTAAGTGAAGTTGGATAATTTCCCACGGCACACCTGACGATCTCTCACGGCACACTAGTGTGCCGCGGCACAGTGGTTGAAAATCACTGGTTTATGGAACCGGCACAGCTGTTGGCAATCAGGCAATTGGTGAGATTGATTGTGGTATTGTTTGTATCAATTAACCAATTGCCTTGATTGTTCAACAGTGAGCCTGAGAACCTATAAAAAGGAGCCTTCTGGGAGTTGAGGGGAGAAATGACTAAGATCTGGAGGTCTTATTGTGTTGGTGTTTGGTGGAAAGGTGGAAAATAAAAACCCTGTTCTCCTTACCCAAGCTTGGGCTGGACTCTGACTGTATTCACGCGAGCGGTACGGCTCACTTCGCCACAGTGGTGGCCCGAACGGGGAAGTTTGGAAAAGGCGAGGTGAAAAAAAAAAACACTAGACCGGATAATGGCCCGTTTCTATTGGCCGGGCATTTGGGCGGACGTACGTCGGTGGTGTGCGTCTTGTCCGGAATGTCAGCTAGTGAATTCCCCGGCCATCCCAAAAGCGCCATTGCGCCCTCTACCATTAATTGAGGTCCCTTTTGATAGAGTGGGCATGGACCTCATCGGACCATTTGACAGGAGCACTCAGGGATACTGATTTGTATTAGTCCTTGTGGATTATGCAACTCGATATCCCGAAGCAGTGCCATTACGCAATATCTCGGCCAAGAGTGTTGCGCAGGCATTGTTCCAAATAATCTCCCGCGTCGGAATCCCGAAAGAGATTCTGACAGATCAAGGCACTTCGTTTATGTCACGCACATTACGCGAATTGTATGAATTATTAGGTGTTCAGTCCATTAAAACGAGCGTGTACCATCCACAAACGGATGGGCTCGTGGAGCGTTTTAATAGGACTTTGAAATCTATGATTCGAAAGTTCGTACACGATGATAGCAGAAATTGGGATAAGTGGTTAGTTCCTCTATTGTTCGCAGTGCGAGAGGTTCCCCAGGCCTCCACGGGATTTTCTCCCTTTGAATTACTGTTCGGTAGACAACCCAGGGGTGTCTTGGACCTAGTTAAAGAAAACTGGGAGGAGGGTCCAAGTCCCAGTATAAATGAGATTCAATACGTTATGGACCTGCGAGCAAAACTCCATACACTGGGTAGATTGTCACGGGAGAATTTGCTCGAGGCTCAAGAACGTCAGCAGAGGCACTACAATAGAGGAACTAAGCTACGGCAATTTTCACCGGGAGAGAAAGTCCTGGTATTGCTACCTACTTCCAGCACAAAGTTACTCGCCAAGTGGCAAGGACCCTTCGTGGTCACACGACGAGTGGGGGAAGTCGATTATGAGGTGGAGCGGTCTGATAGAGAGGGGGCGAAACAGATTTATCACCTCAATCTATTAAAAGTATGGAAAGAGGTGATACCGGTCTCCCTGGTATCGGTAGATCAGGAGAGAGATGAGCTGGGGCCGGAGGTTCCAAATTCTAACAATCAAACCTCCCCCCTTTCTGATAGCCATCTCTTACCGAATCAGAGAGCGGATCTTGCCTTGTTGCAAAAGCAGTTTGCTGATGTGTTTTCCCCTCTACCAGGCCGCACCAATCTCATAAACCACCACATAGAGACAACCCCGGGGGTGACGGTGCGTTCGCGCCCCTACAGACTGCCTGAACATAAAAAGAAAGTGGTTCAGGCAGAAATAAAGGCAATGTTGGAATTGGGGGTAATAGAGGAGTCTAACAGTGCGTGGAATAGCCCCATCGTGCTAGTGAGTAAGCCTGATGGATCTGTTAGCTTCTGTGTAGACTATCGCAAGGTAAATGGAGTGTCACGATTCGATGCCTATCCAATGCCTCGGGTCGACGACCTCTTGGATCGGCTGGGCACAGCTCGTTTTTTTCGACACTGGATTTGACCAAGGGCTACTGGCGGCTTTCTCCGCTCCGGTCGGGTTGTACCAATTCCGGACACTTCCGTTTGGGTTATTCGGAGCCCCTGCCACATTTCAACGTCTCATGGACAGGGTGCTGCGTCCGCATGCGGCTTTCGCTGCAGCCTATCTGGATGACATCATCATCCACAGTAACAACTGGGCTCAGCATGTGCGGCATGTGGGGGCGGTACTGGAGTCCCTGAGACAGGCGGGACTCACGGCTAACCCAAAGAAGTGTGCAATTGGCAGAGCGGAGGTACGGTATTTCGGGTACCACTTGGGAAGTGGACAGGTGCGGCCTCTTGTGGACAAAACCGCAGCGATTGCGACCTGTCCACGACCGAAGACCAAAAAAGAGGTGAGGAGGTTTTTGGGACTGGCCGGCTACTACAGAAGGTTTATTCCGGCTTTCTCTGAGCTGACCAGTCCCCTAACCGACTTGACTCGTAAAGGTGCCTCAGATCCGGTCCAGTGGACGGAATTGTGTCGGCAGGCGTTTGAGAGGGTGAAGGAAGCTCTTTGTAGGAAACCGCTCTTGTTCACCCCTAACTTCTCTCTCCCCTTTAATTTGCAGACTGACGCATCGAACAGGGGGCTGGGGGCCGTTTTGACTCAGCAGGTGGAGGGGGTCGACCGACCAGTGCTGTACATTAGCAGGAAATTGTCACAACGAGAAGCTAAGTACAGCACGGTCGAGAAGGAGTGTCTGGCCATTAGATAGGCGGTCGGGTCCCTCCATTATTATCTACTGGGTCGCCCATTCACCCTCTGCTCGGACCATGCTCCCCTCCAATGGCTTCACCGCATGAAAGATACCAACGCCCGAATCACTCGTTAGTATCTGGCTTTACAGCCTTTTAATTTCAAGGTGGTTCATAGGCCGGGAGCGCAGATGGTGGTGGCTGACTTTCTCTCCCGTCCAATGGAGGAGGAGGAGGAGGAGGGGGGGGGTGAGTTGAGCATTGGCCGGATGGCTTCCCGGCCTAAGTCGGGCGGTGGGGGTATGTAGTAGGGGGGCGTGGTTTTAGGCGAGGCCGGCAAGAGAGAGAGTGAACTCAGGTGGTTTATGGAACCGGCACAGCTGTTGGAAATCAGGCAATTGGTGAGATTGATTGTGGTATTGTTTGTATCAATTAACCAATTGCCTTGATTGTTCAACAGTGAGCCTGAGAACCTATAAAAAGGAGCCTTCTGGGAGTTGAGGGGAGAAATGACTAAGATCTGGAGGTCTTATTGTGTTGGTGTTTGGGGGAAAGGTGGAAAATAAAAACCCTGTTCTCCTTACCCAAGCTTGGGCTGGACTCTGACTGTATTCACGCGAGCGGTACGGCTCACTTCGCCACAGAGACCAATAAGCCAGACCTTGCCAGAGTATTACAGTTTAGAGACCAATAAGCCAGACCTTGGTAGAGTATTACAGTTTAGAGACCAATAAGCCAGACCTTGCCAGAGTATTACAGTTTAGAGACCAATAAGCCAGACCTTACCAGAGTATTACAGTTTAGAAACCAATAAGCCAGACCTTGCCAGAGTATTACAGTTTAGAGACCAATAAGCCAGACCTTACCAGAGTATTACAGTTTAGAGACCAATAAGCCAGACCTTGCCAGAGTATTACAGTTTAGAGACCAATAAGCCAGACCTTACCAGAGTATTACAGTTTAGAAACCAATAAGCCAGACCTTGCCAGAGTATTACAGTTTAGAGACCAATAAGCCAGACTTTGCCAGAGTATGACAGTTTAGAGACCAATAAGCCAGACCTTGCCAGAGTATTACAGTTTAGAGACCAATAAGCCAGACCTTACCAGAGTATTACAGTTTAGAAACCAATAAGCCAGACCTTGCCAGAGTATTACAGTTTAGAGACCAATAAGCCAGACCTTGGTAGAGTATTACAGTTTAGAGACCAATAAGCCAGACTTTGCCAGAGTATTACAGTTTAGAGACCAATAAGCCAGACCTTGCCAGAGTATTACAGTTTAGAGACCAATAAGCCAGACCTTGCTAGAGTATTACAGTTTAGAGACCAATAAGCCAGACCTTGCCAGAGTATTACAGTTTAGAGACCAATAAGCCAGACCTTACCAGAGTATTACAGTTTAGAAACCAATAAGCCAGACCTTGCCAGAGTATTACAGTTTAGAGACCAATAAGCCAGACCTTGGTAGAGTATTACAGTTTAGAGACCAATAAGCCAGACCTTGCCAGAGTATTACAGTTTAGAGACCAATAAGCCAGACTTTGCCAGAGTATTACAGTTTAGAGACCAATAAACCAGACCTTGCTAGAGTATTACAGTTTAGAGACCAATAAGCCAGACCTTGCCAGAGTATTACAGTTTAGAGACCAATAAGCCAGACCTTGCCAGGGTATTACAGTTTAGAAACCAATAAGCCAGACCTTGGTAGAGTATTACAGTTTAGAGACCAATAAGCCAGACCTTACCAGAGTATTACAGTTTAGAAACCAATAAGCCAGACCTTGCCAGAGTATTACAGTTTAGAGACCAATAAGCCAGACCTTGGTAGAGTATTACAGTTTAGAGACCAATAAGCCAGACCTTGCCAGAGTATTACAGTTTAGAGACCAATAAGCCAGACCTTGCTAGAGTATTACAGTTTAGAGACCAATAAGCCAGACCTTGCTAGAGTATTACAGTTTAGAGACCAATAAGCCAGACCTTGGTAGAGTATTACAGTTTAGAGACCAATAAGCCAGACCTTGGTAGAGTATTACAGTTTAGAGACCAATAAGCCAGACCTTGGTAGAGTATTACAGTTTAGAGACCAATAAGCCAGACCTTACCAGAGTATTACAGTTTAGAAACCAATAAGGCAGACCTTGCCAGAGTATTACAGTTTAGAGACCAATAAGCCAAACCTTACCAGAGTATTGGCAAAAACCAACTCAACACTAAAAACTATTTTTCCTTCTGCCCCCATATTGAAGATGTGTGCTCTGATTGGGTGAATCCAGGTTAAGGTGTGTGGGGGGTTAGGCTCATTTATGACATGGACTGGTTTATCTTAAAGTAATGTTCTGTTGTTGAAAGCAGGGCTAAGCACCATGATGAACATTAATATGTTAGGAGGTAATTCAGCTCAGCAACTGAATACCTCTACCAATAGGTCAATTTGCTTTTAACAGCAGAGTGATAGTTGAAGTGCAATTGTTAACTCCAGCCAGTAGTGCAATCAAAATATTACATCCATGTGACAAGGCCAGTCATACCATACTGACCTCTGCTTGCAATTGGAGCTGCCTCCAAAAATGTAAATTACAAACTGGCAGGCCTCAAAAACCATTACCTACATGGAGTTTTAGACTTTCAATGGTTGATTTAAATTGAATGTCACAGATTAGCATTCAACTTACACTCAAAAAGGAAACCATGAAGCGTATGGTATTCTAAGCCATGCTGGCCCTAATTCCTTTTCTGTTCTGTGTCTCCTCAGAGGTAATAAAACTCTCCCTAGATCTATGCATAGATAATGAGCTCAGGACATTTGATGTGGGGGGAGAGAGAAACAGGGCAGCAGTGCAGTATTCTTATTGTCCAACCGGGCCACGCTATACTTCATAACAATGTCATATTGTATGGACCATGAACATGTTCGCCATACAAATTATGTTGTCTCTCGATGGCCGTAATTTAGGGACAACATATCCAACATTCCCCTCTGCTGTTCAAATGCGTCAATGTGCTGCATTCCGGCAAAATCCTAGGCCAGGCGTTCAGTCTTCAGAGTTGAATGATATTGACCCCCTGCCCTCTCCCCCAAACAGCTCTGACAGGGTGGTCCCAGCATCCCAATATAATTTATACCTCACATCCAACTGGCCTCCCCTCACTAAGCCCTGGCCTGAACCCACTCTACTCTCACTGAGCCCTGACCCCCCCCCAAAATGAGCCCTGCTGACTTTGTTTGGGAATCAGTTCAGACAATACTTTTTATTTCACCAAGGGCAAACCGCAGAGTACAAACACAGTTTTCTAACATCATTGCACCCTGTATTTTATCCTAACAAATTTACCAGATCACCAGAAACAATATAAAAAACATCAGTTATTCTGTACAGGTTTGGCATATAACGCATTTAACAACATGCCCTTCCATTGTCCATTTCTTGCCTTGTTATTTTCACATCTTGGAACACACAGACACCTTGGGAGTACTACCAATCTCTCTCTCTTGTTCATGCTATCAGAGAATCACATGGGACACTGCTAATAGCCATTTGTTATGACTGCTCATGTGAGCACAAATGCTTCAGGAGACAACCGTTTATGCGCTTGTAAAATATTTAAGATTATAAATGATACCCAGCATGTCTTGCAGCATCTTAATTTGCATTAACATTGCTCATGTAAATGTAATTGAGCACATAAGTTTTTGCACTGAGGTAGTGGATTATGACTCTTGTTTCTCAAAAGGGACAACAGTGCCACTTGCTGGCCATTAAAAATAAATTAGCATCTGAAATGTGGGAATGTTCAATCTATTCAAGAATACACAAAACTACAATGTTAGTCACACGCTTGCTTGGGTGTTATTTACAAGTAGTTTCTAAGTATCTTTCTAGGTGCTGGCGAATAAGACAATTCCAATTCATGTTTGCATTACATTACATTATAGACATTTAGCAGACGCTCTTATCCAGAGCGACGTACATAGTGCATTTCCGAACTAGGAACAAGTGCGTTAAAACAACCCTAGGGGGGGGGGGTAACCACACAATATTGATAACAGTTTGCTGCAGCATCCCCCACGTAACAGAAATAAATCTTCACGGTACACGTTGATATTCTTACGGACACACAGGTCCAAACGCACTGAAAATAAGCATTCGGAGTCAATTCAGCCCACACTGTTCCATCACTCTTTTTATACATGCCTCAGACAGTGGAAAAAAAGGGGTCTAGTTTCAACTATGTATGAATTGTATTCTTTGCCACTTTAAAATCCCCTTGTAAGTGAAAAAGGGTTTTATACTTAAAAAGGATGCTTTTCTCAACAGGGCGGCTCCCAACTGGTATAGTGTCGCCCAGGTATGGAAAGGTTTCAGTTTGTTTGCTGAGCTACACAAAGCTTCTTCCTCCAACTCTTGTCTGTACACATTACATTACAGGCATTTAGCAGACGCTCTTATCCAGAGCGACTTACACAACTTTATTTACTGAAGCGATTCAGGTTAAGTACCTTGCTCAAGGGTACAATGGCAAGTGTCCTACCTGGTAAACAAACCAGTTCCAAGGCCAGTTCCTTAACCATTATACTACACTGCCGCCCATCCACACTGCTGCAGTGTGATAAGAAACAGCAGCTAGCATCACACATTTCATAGGACAGCACATGTTTAGCTACACTCTTCAACAAGGACATCGTTCTGATCTGAGAATGAAATGTCTGTAAGGGCCTATGGCAGCAGACTCTAGCACACCTACACACACCTGTACACAACTGCTCTTTGTACATTAATACAACACACCCGCACCTTAAATAACTAATAGCACTCACTACTTTATTACCACTGTGCAACAGTGTCCAGGTAAGCTGAGAGAACACCATTACTTAGCCTCCTCTCTTTTAGCTTATATTGTCTGTCTGTTCTCTATTCCCCATCTGATGCAGCCAGTTTGTAGGCAGAGCTGAGGGTCTATTCCTCTCTGTTCTTCATTAAAGGGAACAAGATCTCTGTAAACTCATCACATAAGCTGGCCTCATGCTGGCGAAACTCTACTCTCATCTCAGATTCCCTGTTGAGGAGGTTTGCGGCACAATCATTCAAACACCAGATACCCTGTCTCTCCCACTCACATACATGCACAAACACACACACACACAAATAAGCAATATTGCTGTTGTTACTTTGAGTCATTTTCATAGCTTTAGCTATTTCCTCTGTAATAAATACTTTAAGGAGGCTTTGCTGTCCAGGGGCCTCTCCATTTGCAGAATGATCTGTGTACAAAGCCACTGCATAGGCAAGAAATGTGATTTCAGTGTCCTGGCCTCATACTTTATATACCCACTGTTAAAGGAACTGAGAGTGTGCATTTTATATGCCCACTCCACTGGGCCACAGCAATTAGATGAGGTTGAAGTGATGCCCTCATATTCACTTTCACTCATAAAGGTGCCTGTCATTAAAACCCAGATAAATATGGCCTTGGCTCTCCACACCCATCAGGAGACAGGAGCACCACCTCCACTGTGCGACTATTATTCTTATGGAAAATAAGAGCTTTTCAGCAGAAAGGAGTCCTGCTGCACTGGGTTTGCAGTGTGTAATAGAGATACAGTAATCTATGAACAGATCTGAGACTACACAGATTTCATCTTTTACAGCGGTGAGGGCATCAGGTCTTATCATACCCAATATTCTACAGCTGTTTCAGAATGCTCTTTTATCAGCCCTTGTAATTACCTGGAGCAAATCATACTTTTAAACAGCATGAGCACAGACACAAGGGTAATTCCATTACAGCAGATAAAGGGGTAAATAATGTGCCCTCTCAGCACTTATGAATGCTGGGAATTAAGACTTTTAAATGTATTGCCTGCTGACATATCTGAACTATAGTAATGGATTATTATTGGGGAATAAGATATTAAGTTAACACTCACTCTGCACCCCTGCAATGGACATAGCAACTCCAGCGATGCTAGACAGGCTTTCACATGCATGCAGATGCTGGAGAGGCAGCCTTGCGCTGGGACTGTGGTAGCACTTTAGTGTGTGCTAACGCTCCATGATGAATGATGATAACTTCAGAAAAAAGAAAACTGAACATGAATGCTTTACTTTATACGCGATGGTCAGTTGTAGCAGGGTTTTTGTGATTGAAAAAACTCAAAATGAAAGATATCGGATATTCAGGTGTCAAATTATCTCTGAATGCACCAATAAAGTAAAACGTTTTTCTCACATCTATTTTTGAAGTTAATTCAATAACATTAATTGGAAACTTGCCTGTAATTTTGCAAGGGATTCATTTTAATTTGGAATAAAAGTAATAGTGTAGAAATAACAACTAAAAAAGGAACCATTGAACCACAAACTAGCTTGCTTGAATGACCAGCAAATTGACCTCTTGAATATGTCTTGGAATAACTTGGAAGAACTCGACCATTTCAACTGAATGCATTTTATAAAAATAACATGATAATTGGAGTCAAAATAGCTGTCTCAGAATAATGAAATAGTCTGCTGCAGTTATAATAGAAAGCAAATTACAGGGCACAGGTTCATCTTTGTCCTCTTCTTGTATGCATATTTGCAGATCCACTCTCTTGCAAGCATAACATGGTAGTGGAGTCTTTCTCTTGCAACAAGTTTACACAGTGCATGGCTTTTAAATAGACTGCGCCATATTACCACTAGGTTTCAGATCATCTTTAAAAGCCCATGCTTATTGCTTGTGGTCATTTCCAATCATCTTTGTGAGTCAATGCACTGTATTGAGCCCTATTTGCATAGAATGTGTCATTTTGGAGATGTAATGTACACATACAACAATTATATGTGCATGACCTGCACAGTGCAGTGTGTCACTATTTACCTGATAGTGCAGTTGTGTTTACTTTCCACCCACTGGGTGCTTTATGAGTTAAAAAAATGTCTGGTACTTGCACTGGCTTGACTAGTGTAAAAACAACACAATCCTTTTGTAGATACCCCCTGGCATTTCTATCACCCTTCAGCCTGCAGTTAACCCAGAAGCACTGTGCTGTTCTCTGTTAATGTTGTGTGTTTTCAGCTTCCATGGTTACCACTTAAAACAAGTTACAAGCTGGTTTCCCTGCCCACTAGTGGCACAGCTGTCAGCCAGCCAGCATTTTCCAAATTGGCACTACAGCAGTCTGCTAGCAGACAACTGATGCAAGCCAGTGAGATGAAGATCAGCTATTTAAAGAATGCAAAACATTCGGTGAATGGTCCTTCCACTAGTGGTTCAATAGATTATTGCTAATTGGGATTATTCTCTGCTTCAACTCCTCCGAAAGCTTCCAAACAGTAATCTGATTATGTTTCTGAGTTTGAGTAACATAGTTAAATGCATTTATTAAATATACATTTGGTGACCACAATGGGGTTGTCCGATTCCCACCCTAATTTGGAATGTCCAATTATCTGCAAATGTCGCCACGTTCATACGCTGGAGATACACTGTGTTCCCAATTTTTGTGAGCTCTGATTCGCCTATCACAACCGATTCGGTCAGAGACCGTGGGCCTCATCCTTGCACCACACTGGTGCCTTAACTGAATGAGCCACCCAGTTAAATACATTTTTTATTGCATTCATTAATTTGTATGAAAATGTTTTACATATTCCCTTTGTAGTCTATAATGTTTTGTTAAGCATATATCATAACTCACGCTGAATTATCTAAAATGTTTGTGTTAAACCGCCAGCCATCTGAATGTGAACATTATGTTAATGATAATGTGGTTTGTATAACACATTCCTGTTGCGAGATATTCTACTGTAACTACTGTCAATAGAATTTAACAGTGTGACTCTGAAGAGTGACTAGAATACACAAAAATCTAAATAAATAAGAAACAATTTAAAATGAAATCTTGATTCTCTCATCTAGGAACAGCCTTTGCCTCTATTATTGACTCCATTATAGCCATACCCTAGACTTGGTGTTATCCTGTGGTATCAATGTTATGAATCTTAGAGCCTGTATTATCTGATCATTTCCTTATTACTTTTGAAATCGAGGCAACCACCACTTTTATATCAGAGACAAGACATTATTACAGCCGGTCGTTAAACTCTGACGTCATTCCAAAGTTTACAAATATGCTTCCGGAATCATTTTTTTCAATTGAAAAAAATACCACAGAATTATCGCTGGATGAATTGACTAACCAGTTAAGTTTAACTCTCAGAAGCACCCTTGATGTGGTTGCCCCTCTAAAAAGAAAGTATTGTTGGAAAAACCGTACTCCCTGGTACAATGACACTACCCGTGCCCTGAAGCAGTCCACAAGAAAACTGAAGAGAAAATTGCGGTCAGCTAAACTAGAAGTATTTCGTCTTGCATGGAAAGATAGCCTCCTCCAGTACAAGCAAGCTCTTGCATCTGCTAGATCTGCCTTTTTCTCTAAATTAATTGAACAAAACAAATGCAACCCAAAATTTTTGTTTAGCACTGTGGACAAAGTGACTAAAAAACTATCATCAGAATGTTCATCTTACCACTGCGTGAAACTATTAGAGACCAGATCTCCAAATTGCCTACTCCCCTAGGCATCACTCCTCCCAAAATATATGAACAGCCCAGATCTTGGTCAACAGAGGAAGATGTATCAACAGTGGCACTGAACTGTTTTACGCCAATTGACATGGAGGAGCTGTCCAAACTGGTTATGTCCTCAAAACTGACAACCTGTCTACTCGACCCAATCCCTACAAGATTGGCTAAAGAACTTTTTCCTGTACTAGGCCAGCATATGTTAAAAATTATTAACACATCCTTAGTAACAGGATATGTACCAGAGTCACTAAAAATGGCAGATATTAAGCCATTACTGAAAAAACCAAACCTCGAACCTGACAAACTGGAAAACTATAGACCCATTTCAAATCTTCCATTTCTATCAAAAATATTAGAGAAAGCTGTTGCGAAGCAACTTGGTGCATACCTTAGCTCAAACCATATCCATGAATTATTCCAGTCAGGATTTAGACCCTACCATAGCACTGAAACGGCACTTGTTAAAGTTATTAACGATTTACTGTTATCAGCTGACCAAAACTCTGTGTCTGTTCTTGTACTTCTTGACCATGAGATTCTACTGAACAGACTCCAGGGCTGTGTTGGACTCAATGGTCAAGCACTTGCATGGTTCAGATCATACTTATACAATAGGAAACAATTTGTTAAATTAAATGAAGAAGTATCCAGTTACTCATTAATGAAATGTGGTATTCCACAAGGATCAGTGCTAGGTCCAGTACTCTTTTCATTATATATGCTATCCCTTGGTGATATTATTCGGGCACATGGGGTAGGTTTTCACTGCTACGCGGACGATACTCAGATATACATTTCCATGAAACCCGGCAAAGCACTACCACTTTCTCGATTAGAGGCTTGCATTGCAGATATTAAAGCTTGGATGCTCTCCAATTTCCTGCTCTTAAACTCAGAGAAAACCGAAATGCTGGTTTTAGGTCCTAAAAAACAAAGGGAGAAATTGTGTACATATACTTTAAGTATTGCTGGTTGCATAGTTGTTCCAAATTCATCTGTGAAAGACCTAGGTGTTACTATAGACCCAGATTTAACCTTTGGCGCACACATAAAAAACATATCTAGAGTTGTTTTCTTTCAGTTAAGGAACATAGCTAAAATTAGGCATTTCCTATCAGAACGGGATGCAGAGAAATTGATTCATGCTTTTGTTACGTCTAGGCTAGATTACTGTAATGCTCTGCTATCTGGCTGTCCTAAGTTTTTGCTAAATAATCTCCAGTTTGTGCAGAATGCAGCCGCTCGCATTTTAACTAGAACAAAGAAATATGAGCATATTACCCCAGTACTAGCATCACTTCATTGGCTACCAATTAAGCATAGGATAGACTTTAAGGTTTTGCTTCTGACCTTTAAAGCTTTAAATGGACTTGCACCAGTATATATGTGTAATCTGCTTTTACCATATAAACCGAAAAGTTCCCTTCGTTCCCAAGACGCAGGCTACTTAGTAGTCCCTAGAATATCTAAAAACTTGACGGGTGGTAGAGCTTTCTCCTACAGAGCACCACTACTGTGGAACACCCTTCCAAAATTTATAAGGGAATCAGACACAGTCTCAATATTTAAGTCTAGATTAAAAACGCACCTTTATGATCAGGCTTATAACGAGTTGTAGTCCGGAGACAGGACCAGAGAAGCCTTTTTGTCGTAGAGTAATGCGGAGTGACATCCTTTCCTTACTGTCACCTGTCAACAGCTGTGACCCCATCTTCCTGGGCTGGCTCTTGAGAGGTGGATAGGATTGTTTACTCTCTCGTGACTGGATGGGTTCTGGCGGGGGTCCTTGTCCAACCCCCCCCCCCCCCCCCCCAGTTGGTGTTCCTGCTGCCTGCTCTATTACACTTTTCCTAACTGTTCTCTGTCTTTCTTTTTCTACATTCCGCCGGTGGGGCTCATGCCCCGCATCTCGAGAGTTGCTGTCCAGCTTCCTGTCCATCGCCGCTTGCCCCTCCCTCCCCACCACCGCTGCCAGCTGATCCTGCCGCCATCGGCACCCGGTTCCCCACCATCATTGCCGCCACATCTGGACTGTCATCTAGCTGCTGCCATTTCTACTATCATGGATATTGGCAGTCAGTTTTGACCATGCTGGTCATTAAGATCTAGACCCTGAGCCGACCTGAGGAGAATGGGTTTCCGCCTTGAGTCTGGTTCCTCCCAAGGTTTCTTCCTAGTTACCTCAGGGAGTTTTTCCTTGCCACTGTTGCCTCTGGCTTGCTCTTGTGAGGGTTTAGGCTGGGTTTTTTCTGTGAAGCGCATTATGACAACTAGTTGTGAAATGCGCTATATAAATAAATATTGATTTGATTTAAATAGTGAATTCTTTCACATCACCCACGTATGTGATGTTCTAAACACATGGAAAAGTCGAGGGACAGGTACTGTATATATTGGGATGTACATAAGGACAGGTTTGGATAGGGCTCCTTCCATTCTCAGGCCCAGCAGAACACGGATCCTGACGGCAGACGCAATGCTGACCCTGTTGTGAATGGTTACTGATGCTGTT
Source organism: Ilyophis sp. 1 JC-2022 (assembly GCA_022702515.1). Taxonomy (NCBI): domain Eukaryota; kingdom Metazoa; phylum Chordata; class Actinopteri; order Anguilliformes; family Synaphobranchidae; genus Ilyophis; species Ilyophis sp. 1 JC-2022. The sequence goes on along the minus strand of CM040399.1, from coordinate 22,135,445 downwards.
CTCCTTTTGCACAGTTGCTTTTTATGTGTCCCAAGGAAGCGCTCTGATCTCCAGTAACAGCAGTGGTTTGGCAGCCCACTGCTCCCTGAGACATAGTGATGTATTTTATTTACCTCAATGAAGCTTGCTCTGAGGCAAAATGGTGAGGCCCTGCAGTAAAAAACATGCATTTTTAAAGTGTGGGTTGGCTAGAGAAATCAGTAAAACACAAAAACTAGGGCAAACTGTCCCACACCTGTACACACTCCTGCTTTCTATGAAATGGCTTTACATCTCCAGTGAGAATTTCCCTGGACTGTCTGTGGCACCGGAGTCCTTCCCCACCATTTTGGCTGGAGATACGTACATTGTATTTCCAAGATCTGAACATTAATGTAACCTTTTGGGACCTCATGGGACAAAAATATGAGTATAAAGAGAACCATTAGTAGTTGTAAAAATGGCTCAGAGCTTTATAGGAAATGTAGACATGAATATTTTATATGTTTAACAGTTTGCAGCATAGCTGTAATAAAACTGGCAGGCCTTAATGACCAAACTGTTTTCCCTTTCTGCTAATACTACTGCAGGTTCATGTTGCAATATAGATACGCTGTTGCTGTTTTTTTTTGGCTCCAAACCAACATAGAAATATCTTGGATGCATAAACAAAGCCATTTAAATATAATGATGATCAATGCCAACATCTGACTACACTGTAAAAAAAAAAAGTTGTTAATGTCAAAGTATTGATTTCTGGGACATTTCCACTTATAATGGAGTTATGATAACACATTGATTCAACATAAAAACACATATGAAAAACAAATGATTATTTGGAATAATAAAAACCTGATTACTACTGATGTGAATAAGACACACGTTTACTCTGTTGATTTGAATATGTGTTTCATCAAATGGATTCTGTCCAATATTCTGATATTCTTGTACCAATTTGTTTTACCGACGGTCTCTGCGATTAATGATCTTGCTGTTAAGTCCACTATATTTGATCAATAGCACCATCTTGTGGAAGGAAATCATATTTACAAGATTCAAGAACTTTGCTATCCCACCTCACAGTAAAATCAATCAGTGGTAGCCTACAGTTTCACCACTATTAAAACAAATATTAACCATGTTAATAATAATCATGACCATAACTATTCACTCACTATGTCCTTCTTGTAATCACTGGTGAAAGGTTTTTTAAGAGAATGGAGATTGGAGGATGTTGGTTTGAGATGGATCCAACCATTCCATCGATAATCACAAGGAGCCTACTAACACACTTGCTGGTTCCAAAAAGTTAACAGTTGACACTGTGGATTTCAGTGTCATTATCACTATAAAGAGACATGTCTCTTTCTTCCATTTCTTTTTACGATGACTGCTTTCAGTTGCAGATCTAGTTGTTTGACTTTAAAAGACAAAGAAATCTCCCTGATCTGCCGCTACACAGCAGGTATTTTTCATACATTTACACATTCAATGTGATCACATTTAAAAAATGTGCGCCATTTAAACATGATAATGCTGACATTACAAATATCTCATTGGCCAAACAGCTGATTAAACTTACAGATAGTGTTGAGACATTTAAATAAGCAAAAATAATTTAAACAAATGGTGAATCTAAACACGCAGCTCTATCAATCACACATGCACAACCTAAAGATATGGCCTTTTGAAAATAATAAATTCTAAAATTCTTTTTAAATTGCTAAATAAAATCAGTACGCTTTTATTATATTAAATTATACACTTTCGTAGTTGGCTGTTTACTACCAAAAAATTCTAAAATAATAATAAACAGATAAACAAAAATATGAGGAGAATTACACATTTAGGATCAAAGCATTTCCTCAGAGTAATTGTTTTTCCAAGTGCTAATGAGTATTCTCTATGGTAAGGCTTCAGGCTCCTCCTCCTTTATTGAACTCGACTGATCTCCCCTGTGTGTGAGCTCAACAGGGCGTTGGACCATTGCAGCACTGAAACTTTGATTGGAACCTTGTGTTATTACGATCAGACCAAAATTGAGCTTTTTTTAACAATTATACTATGCCACCCCATATTTTGAGCATAAATATAAATAAAACATAAAATATAGCTCATTACCTGTGTTGGTTGCTTTACGCAGAATTTATGTTCATAGTCATCAAGAGTGTGCGACTTTCTTTTTTCAATTTATGAATTTTCTCCTTGTCTCCAGCTCTAATATTTTATAGCCATCAAGGGTGCCAATCATTTTTATGTATAAAAATAGAGATTGGCAAAGCTTTATATCATAATAACAGACTTTAATGCATGCATGACTGCAAGCATACACATACAACAATTTAAAAAAGGAAGAGAGCTAATCATTACTAAACAAATAACAAACTCTTCAAGCAACAAAATAATAAAATACCACCATCATAAATAAACTTTTGGTTCCAAATCATTCTCCCTCCTCAGGAATCCTTCACCCCTTCTCAGGGTCTTTGTGTTTGGGGGGGGGGGGTTGTGGATGAGGGAGGGGGGTTCATAGATTATGCTCCAATCCAATGAGCAATGACATCGGCTCACAACAGTGAACAATGACTCAGACAGCTATAGGCTAATTTAGCTGAAAGAATTGCTTGAAGAACATGAGTAATTCATGATATAGAATGTACCTGTTTACGTTAATCTGTGTTGAGGTGAATATATAAATGTTTTGAAGTGTTAATGGAGGGAGGGGAAATGTAGGACAACAAAATGTTAATAATGCAGCTTTTTAAATTATTATTTATTTGATTTTTTTTTACAAATTCTGGTATGCCATATACCAATGCTACACATTTATATGCACAGTTTTGCACAGCACTAACAACTAACTATACATTTGAAGAAGAACGACAAAGGGGTGACAGTTTCACAATTTATTTTATCAATTCTACACCAAAACACAATGGGTCTCATTCACTCTACGAACAAATTTGCTCTTAAAACTTCCTTTGAAACATTTTTACACACATTTCAGGATTAACTGATTTGCGTTCTGAGCTTCTATGCTACCAAAGGAAAAAATCCCAAGTAAGAAAACATTAGTGAATGCCAAAATTTTCATTAAAATGTTTTTTAAAAAGTATTAAGTTCGCAGAATAGTTGGTGAATGAGGCCCAATGATGAAATTTGAAACTTATTTTGAGACCACTCATCAACATCAAACTCGCCTAGGGACTCAAGCTTCTGATAGCAGCTATTGTATTGACTTGCTTCAAAATAAAGTTCAGGCCAGTTTCTCCTGGCTGAAAATCCAATCAGAACAGGCACAAATAATCTTTATACCTATATGAAATATAAATGGAAAAGAAAGAGATCAGGCTCTACTTAGATTTAAAATAGATCTCTTTCTATTTTCTCTTCTAAGGTCTTTGTTCAACATTCTAGCTTCTGCTTTCTGGTATTATCTATCCATACACACACCCACACAGATTCCTGCTGGGGGAAGGGGCACAGCTGAGAGGCAGATGGTGTCATTGTCTGAGCGTCCCTTGCATGAGCACCCCTCCACAGTCAGTCCTACCCTGGGGCTATCTCTGCTAATGCCGTCACCCCCTCAAACACATACCATTGAGGAATGATTCGGCTCTTTAAAGGCAACAGAAAGGCTAAATATTAGCAACTTAGGGCAGATGGGCAGCCATCTGTCAGACACTATAGATGAATCCTTGCATGACAGTACAGTTTTGTAAACGATAAAAGAGCTCATGAAGCATTGGTATACCTAATCAAAAATGTCTCATCCCAATAATACAGATTAAGCTTTTTTTCTATTATACTATCCCAACAATAAATGAAATTGTTTGCATTATGTACAATATATGTATGTGTGTGTGTGTGTATATATATATATATACCTAAAAACCAATATCTCTTATTTTAAACATTAATTTAAGGGAGGCAATGTTGCCATGTCTGCAGTTTTCTTGTCCAATTAAAAGCTACTTTGAAGAAGATGCAAAAAAGTTGCAAGTCGCTATTGTCAGGCTACTTTTAACATGCACCATGGGTGCCATCACTCAAGTGTTATGTTCTGAGATTCTGAGTTCTATCTGTTTTGTATTTTTTAATTGTTTAATTATTCTGATTCATGTATTTATGTTTCTGATTATTTGTGGTTTCACTGTTCTGTGTTTTGTATTACTGTCACTCCATGTCTTCGTCACACTTTTCGGGAGTCTGTGGGGATTTCGGTTTTCTCTGTATTTCCTCTCTCATTCCTTTCTTCATTACTAATTACTTAATTGTAAATAATACTAATTAACTAACAACCACTAACATCTTAGAATTAGGGTCTACTAATGACTAAATTATATATAGTATATAATACTAATCTACTAACGCCATAGAATCAGGGTTTTCTACTAATCTACTAACTTACTAACGTCATCTTTCCTCACTGCAGCTGTCTCTCGTTCTGCCTGTTCTATCACTAATTATCTTTCTTTGATTCCTGTATTAAATACACATGACTCTCATTTCCGCTTTCCGTACTCTAATTGTATTCACTTGCCCAGTTCATGTTCAAGTCTGTGTTATGTGTGAATCTGCTCTGCGTATTACGTGTTCCCTTGATATTTTATTATCGCTTTCCTCATTGTTTTATTACGTGCACCTGTTGTTCCTTACCTTTGATAGCGTCATTGTTTTTTGCCTCTGTATCTTCAAGTCGTTTCTGAGTATCTGTTTTTTTCCCCAGAGTCTTTGTTTTTTCCCTAGTCTGCTATTCCGAGTTTATGTCAGTTTTTGTATTTGTTTTCCTTGTCCGTTCGTTGCGGGTTATTTTTCTGTTCTTGGATTTCTTGGTTTCGACTACTGCCTGTGTTCTCGCGACCCTGATTTTTGGACTCTGTTTTTGTACCTCTGCTGTGCCTTCCCGGTTCCGACCTCTGCCTGTTTTTTGACCATTCTTTGGATTCTGTACCGTTGCCCATCATTAAACTTCGGTTTTTTGGTACTCCTTGCCTGCTACTGGGTCCCTCTTTTCCACCCGCCCTTACATCAAGAGTATACAGTGCAAGAAATTATGTAGCCTATATACCTGTGAAGAGCATATCAGCCGAATGAGTGCCATTTGCGTCCCATTGATATTATATTCACAAATATGCATGTAAATTAAAGGTAAAATAAATTTTACAATTAAGTAAAGTGTCCCGCACAATGACCTACTTGCAAATTTCAGATAAACAACTTAAAACATTAATAAAACCTGCACACAACCCTTAAAGTGTCCTTACCCACTACAACCATATTTACCATGAAATAAATAAATAAATAATCATTAAAATTCTTTAAAAATCTAATTATTTTTGTATTATTGTGTGAATCCATTCACTATCTCATGCTTGAACCATCCTTTTTCAGGATTAATTCATTTTAAGTTATAAAAAAATGCACATTTTAGTTGTGTACCATAATAGTCACTCAACCCTGTTACCGTAACATATTCCCCCCTTTGAAATATTTGGAACATTCCACAAGTCATATGTTCATTACCATCTGAATCGTCATCTGAATTACCGGAAGGTCATGGGAAGACATAAAGTAAGTTCTCTCTTTCTTTTGTTTTAGTATTTTTAGTGATATTGTGATTATGACTCTTACTCATATGACTGTTACTCAAATTATAGCTTGAAAGTAATGTATTTATTTAAAAAATTATAATTTTAGGTAAATCACTCGAATGTTCTTAATGTCCTCATGCCATTTACATGGATGCTTGTTAGCCAATTCTATGCTAAAAACTCAACCCTGTTACCTTCAATCCTGTTACTCGTTTAAGAGTAACAGGGTTGAGTAACAGTAACAGGGTTGAAATGGTCTGCTCTGGTTTGGATAATATCACCAATCTGAATGTATACCTATAGAAAAGGTTAATAAAATATTTATAAATAATATGATATATGCCCTCTCAAATGTCCAGATTAACTAGATTACCTTTGTGAGTTTAATCAATCAAGCCTACGTATATTTGTGTAATTTCTAGGGATGCACTAATTAATCATTTAACTCGGAATCGGCCGTTATTTGCTGATATCGGCTGATAAGATGGCAGTGGCCGATACTTATCTGTCAATTTGTGTCGCGTCAATCGGATATACATCTGATATCAAACTTGAATGGAACGGCAGCGTCTTTTATTTACAGAATTGACTGAAACTACGCTTAAATTATTCCTCTGACTATACTGCGATTAACTAGCTGTCACAAGCACTCTGGCACTCCACGTAGTTTCTTGGAGGCTACAAAATGCATGATGCATTGCTTTCAATAAACCTAGATACTTGCTGTTTATCCTTTATTATTTATTAAAAGCTTGTATTAGCCTACTGAGTGAATGTTGTCTCACAGCCTATCTGTTGAAAATAATATTTTGACTTACCATATTATTTCAAAGCTGAATAACAATATAATTATCGGTATCGGCCAATTGGTGGTTATCGGTTTTGTCAAAAGGGTCATCCATGCTCTGCATAAGTCCTCTGCCTCTGTTACATTTTGTAATATTCTAGTTACCTCATATACCTCTATGTCTTATAGGCCACCCAAGACAATAACTTTAAGCTAATTTATCAATCAAGCATTTTCTGTCTTCAACCTGTCTTCAAGGGAAGAGGGGCTAGGGAGCAAACCTTAGCCATCTCACAATATATGTTATTTTAAAATGTGTTATTTTTATCATTATAACATTTACTCGTATTTATTGTAATAGTGTTTACAAGCACATAAACACTTACTACTTAGACATTTACTTTAACTTTAAACTATTTTCTTGAGTGATCTCAGACTTTTGTATGCAGTGATATATTAGTATAAATATTATATAATGTTATTCACAAGATGACTATTCAAATTGAAATGAATGAAGTCGTACACATTAAACGTCAGTCTAACAATGTGAATACCATGCTTACAGGGTACTTACTAATCCACCACTAAGTGCTGCTGAGAAGCAGCGGCGCTAACACGCTCGACGCGATGCTGACCCAGAGAGGAGAGTGAAATACTTAGAGAAGGAACGGGAGAAATGGAGTAGGTACGTAGAATCAGGCAGCAAGAAAACCATCAATGATCTTAGCAAGAGAGAAAAATGTGCACAACGCAAAAAGTAGAAGGAGGCTTTTCAGAGGAGCAAGGCCATGAAAAAAGCTATAGAAAACCTCTCCACCCTGCCAGACAGCCCCCAGCTATCCCCAGTGTAAACCCACAGCCAAGCACTTCCAGTTCAGGATGCAGTTTTAGTTCATGAAATTGGTTAAGTGTCAAAGAAAATGCACAAGGGGGGACTTCAGAGCACATGTGTGTATTACAATGTAATAACAAAGTAGCGTCATCACAGGATAAGCCTGTGAAAATGTACATGATTACATTACAATGCAAAAGCAACTAAGTTCTTCATCATAAGTCAGGTTACAGAGGTGCCCCACATGTAACAATGTAATATATTGTAACAATTCTTAAACTGTCTCACTTATTTCCTGTGGTGCATTTAATGTATTTTAGACAACATGACCAGGTGAAGAGAAGATCACAAAATAAGCTCTACCAACAAATTAAACAACTACAAGTTCAGTTAAAAAGACAAAACCAACTAACCGAAAAATACAAGAAACGAATCCAACGTGTGAAAAAAAAACAATCCAAAGAATCGTGTGTCTCTGCGGACAAAAGTCAATAAACTGCTGAGACAGCTTCCACGGCACACAATTAAGAAGACCCTTTTGTTCCATGCGGCGCTGGTGGATGACATCCGAAACAAATACATAAATTCAAGAAGGGAGAAAGAAAAACAAATAATTTCAAAAATTGTCATAGGAAAGATTGTGAAGAAATACAGGCTACAGAGATTTGCTCAAAATACCTTCGGATTTTCCAAAAAAAGATGGATGATTGAGTTGGAAATCACCACATACAAACAGAAGAGGAACACCAGGATTGGAGATCGTCTCAAAAGAAGGATGAGATCCTTCTTCCTGAGGGATGATGTTAGCCGCATAACAACTGGCAAGAATCAGACCCTCACTCGACAAAAAAAAAAACAGATGCAGAAACGTTTCTCTCTTTTGTGCACTGTGACCTCTTTTGGTAGTGCACCCCACACTGGGTGACAGGGAGACGTGCATGTGCAAGCTGCACGAAAATCTTGGCTTTATCGTGCAGGAGTTACACCATTTGAAAGTGATCAGCACAGTCAATCTTGATGACCTTGTGAATGCCATCACATGCGACACTGAAATGCAAAGTGCATGTATGGAGAATGTTCTAACTGCAAGGCCCTCTCTTGCCCAGTGTCTAGTGTTATATTCTGTATATCTGTCTGTTTGTATTATTATTTGTTATTATTCTGGATTTATTATTGTTCATTTCACCAGTACATTCCCCTCTGTTCGTGGGTTGTCCGAGTCGCATTCGTGTGTTTGTTTACCCTGTCTCGCGTATACTGTACACTGTTTGGGTGACTTCGGGATTTTCCGAGGGTTCACGCTGTATTTCTGAAGTTTAGTTTTCTACTACTTCCTGATTTCCTTGTAATTGTATAGATTACTAACTCGCGCTAACAAATCACTCGGGTGCTTTATTAGTTACATGCACTTTACTAAACCAATTAACATAGATGTATACTAACAACTAACTGTCTGTCTTATAGTTAGATACTAACATTTAACCAGCTTCTCCGCTTTGTCTTTGTTACGCCCGGTACCCACCAGACGCGCAAGCGCACAGACGCTTATTGCGCGTGCAGATTTGAGCAGAACTGAACCCACCAGACGCGCAAGAGCACAGACGCTTTTTGCTTTTTCGGAGCGCATTCCGTGAACGATAGAGACGCGCTGTACAAACAAACAATTTGTGGGCTTCGCTAAATAATGGTTAAGTAAATACTGCTATTACATAGGTCTTACTGCTTAAAAGCTAAATTTAGCAATGTAAAGCTAAATGCAGCAAACAAGACAATGCCTCCTTTATAAAGTTCACTTTTATTTATTTGGGACAGTAATCAACATGCTCTAAACATTTAATTATATCAGAATTAGCAGCTATTCTGTAGTACCTTAAATCGATACAGTGATATCAGTACAATAAAAACAATATAATATAGAATAGAATAACGTTTATTTCCCTTTCGGGAAGTAAGCCTAGTCTTAATTAATTGAACAAATATGTATCCTATAATAAAGAAAAAGCATTATAAAAACGGGAATAACTGGTTATATGTCAAATGTATGACTTGATATAACTTCATTCATCCCACAATGGTCATTGTCTCTGTTCCCTGTTACGTTTATGTCATGTTTATGTCATGTTTCATGTTTAGTGTTTGTCACAGTTTATTTTCTGTTTGTTACAATGCAGTTCATTGTTTGCATACATATTTCCATGTTTTTCCGCAGCCTTGCGTTCATGCTGTTTCTTCTCTTGCTGTCACTCACGCTTCCCTAATTGTTTCATTCTCCCTTGTCTAGTTACTAATATACTAACATTATATCAGGACCATGTGTTCATGTTTACCTTACGTTTCTCGTGCATGTTGATTACTAATTTACTAACGCTAGGTCAGGATAGGTTAACTACTAACGATTTACTAATTGCCTCGTTACATGTCTCATTTTCTCAAGCTGTTGTGAATTTCCTGCTGCTCTCAAGCTAAATGTTTGCACCTGTCTACACCTGCATTTAAGCTCAGTGTTCATGTCTGTTCGTTGCGAAATTGTTGCCTTAGTTTACTATTGTCACTCTTGAGCGTTTTGCCATTGTTTTGACCACCGTTATTGATCTAGCCTGTTTATTGACCATCGTTACTGCCTGCCTATTGTTTCCACTGCCTGTTTTTGACCACAAGTTTTGCCTGCTGTCTGTTTGTACCTCTGCCCCGCGGATAGGACTTCGGTCTGACTCCTGCTACGCCCCACGACTACGAACTTTGCTTTTTCCCTGTTTTGTACTTCTGCTCCGCTGACAGCTACTCTGGTTAACAAACTCTTGCATGGATACCGACTTCGAGACTGCCTTCTCCCTCGGTACTGTATCTTTGGTCTGGCTGGATTTATTGGTTTTTGGACTTTGCTTGTGTGACTACGTCTTTGGATTTCCCCATAATAAAGCCCTTGCGGGTATTTATTATAAAGTTTGTGTTCTGAGTCGTGCATTACGGGTCCAACCCGCACACACGTCTCATTCCCTTTTTCATTAGAGCCTATATTAAAATATAATATGTATTAAAATAATGAATAACAATAGTAAAACTATTAGTAGGTTGAAAAACATTAATATGTGGTCATATGATGCAGATATTGTGCATATACAATGTATTTCTATGAGATTGCGCATGTGGAAGCCCAGAAAATTCCGCTCCATGTCCGCGAGCCGTCCGTCCGCCCGCCAGCCGTGCGCGCGCGGCCGGTGAGAACCACGGCAATTCGTTAACATGGGAGCGGAAGTGAAGCGCACCAGTGTGCGTGCGCTTGCGCGTCTGGTGGGTAACGGGCGTTACTCGCATTTCTAACTGCCCCTGAGCTATCTCTGTAATTCGCTCCAGCTGTTTGTACGTAGACTTCACCACTCGTGATTACTGAGCACACTCCGCTCCTCTTCGAGCCCGTTGTTTGTTATGTATGTTTCCGAGTCCCTTCCATGTTTTCGTTATGTACTCATGATTGAATTATTGTTTACCTAATGTGTTAACCGCACGTCGTTTGTTACCCCTCCCTTTCCTATGTGTATATAAGACCCACTATTCTGTTTCCCCTCTGTCAGAACGTTGATCATATTTCCTGAGCCTGTGATTTGTAAAGCCAGAGATTTATTGAGACACCTGAGACACCCTTCCATACGACTTCGATTTAGCCTTTTGATTCTGTTTGTTTGCCTTGTTTTATTGGTTTAGACTTTTTGCTTGTCTTTTGACTTTGCCTTTGCCTGCCGTTTTTTACCTTTGTCTGTGATTTCCCGGTTTTTTTGATTTTTGGATTTCTGACTACTCTCTTGCCTTTTGTTTTTGTACTGTCTCGAACTCTGATCACCTGGCTTTTGATCCCGGACTAGAAATAAACCATGTTCTTGCCTAATCCTTGTCTGCACTTGGGTCTCTGCGTCTGGGACATAACATCTAGCCAGTATGATGCAGAGAGTCAGGTGTCCTATCTCCAATGGGCAACTGTTGACAGAGAGCAAAAAAATTATCCCAACAACAGAACCTCAAAGGTCACAATCAAGAAAGAGTTCCAGAAGTCCCAAGAAGAATTGGTGGAACAACTGAACGTGTTCCTGCATAAGTTCAAAAAGCACACGTTTAACGTCAGAAAACAGTATGCACATTACAAAGCACAGGGCTTGCAAGCACATGAATGCTTAATTAATGTGGACTTCTCCTACTACGTTTGCAAGTATCACATGGAAATACAGTCCCTTCACTACGGAGACTCACATCAGGCAACACTGCACACTTATGTGCTTTCTGTGCACAAAACCTCTCCCCCTGGTTTGTTTCTGCAGTGTCCCCCTCCAGACAGTAGGGCCCACCAGCGATCTGGCAGCACTTAACAGCAGTACTCAACTATGTGCAGAGTGCATAACCTGATGTCACCACACAGTCCACTTTTACAGCGATGGCCCATACACCCAATACAAACAGTGGGCAAATTTTTACCTCTTCACCACAGAGCTATGTCGGAGGGGTTTCATGGCTGGCACGTAGAAATTTTTCAAGGCCAGCCATGGGAAAGGTGCTCTGGATGGTGTTGGCGGGGCACTGAAAAGAATGGCAGACAGTCTTGTCAGCAAAGGAATAGATATTCCAGATGCTGCAGGGCTGTTCAAGGCACTCCAGGAGACCTAGACAACTATCAAGTTGTTTTTGTTGAGGAAGATGCCATAGAGAAGGCGGTCAAACTGTGAGTGCTTCAACACAAAGCATTTCAGCTTCACAGGAACCGCCAGTGCAATGGCCACATCAACAGAGGGAGACAAGATGGAGAAAACACACACACACCGTAAAGTGAGAACACCGATATTAGTTCTATTTGAAATGAAGTTGTACTTATTCTGGGACCTCCATGTTACGTGTTACCCAGTGTTCAACCCTGTTACTTCATTGTTTTGTTACAAAATGAATAATAAATAATATATTATTTTCAAGTATGTTTGGTCTATCATTTATGTATTTGTTTAATAAATTACATGCAATAAATATTTTGATGAAATTTGGCTTGTGGCCTCCTTCTCAAAGGAAAAATGGCTTTGTCATTACTGCAAATTACAACTTACACGCATATATGGTCATTCTTTTGGAACAAATATCAATTATTTTAACATGTAACCATTCATTTCTTAAAAATGAACACTTTATTGAGGGGGAAATAAAGGATTTATTTAACGTACTTTTAAAAATAATATTCAAATAGTTGCATAAGTTTTGGTAACAAGGTTGAGCAAAATGCGGCCATCGTCAGCAAAGAAACCTTGTAAAAATTGAGATAATATTGCCTGAGATGGGCCAACACATTTTTTAATGGTTAAATACATGTTTTCTTAGATCCAATATTGAAAAATCATTTTAAAAAGTTTAATTTTGAAAAGTTACAAAGGCTAAATGGCACTCATTCGGCGGAATCAACCTTCTTCTGATAACTGCCATTCTTCAACACCAGATGTGCAAACACTATTCAAAGAATAATATATGAACATTTTTTATTATTTTAGTAATAATTTTAGTCGAGGAACTAATTGAAATAATTGTTTATTTGCCCTCGCCTCTTTGTTCAACACACCTGTAGGCTATTTCGTGCCTACCACCTCTTTAACAGAGCCAGCCATCAAGTCGTTCAATCCCGTGTCATGTTCGTAGTCTAGCCTACTATGGGAACACAGCTCTTCACATGTATGTATTTTACCTGTGAGGCTGGTCACAACCAGCATTATTGAATTACACAAATCATCCAGGCACAACTGGTGACGTTTCTAATCACATTTAAATGACCTGACGCAAAGTAAATGCCAGCTTAAAATGTGCAGTGAACCTAATAACAAGTAGCTTTTTCCCTTTTGATCGAATACTGTATGCTGCAGTGATATGTAGCTAGTTGGCGCACTTTGTATATCTCAGTAATGTGTGACATATGATCAAAAGTAGACTAAAATCTAGCTCTGGTGAAGGAAAGTAAAAAAGGTGAGGCGGTGAATCATAACACATTCAAACGTTTCACACGTCAGGCTCTCATACCTACTATTACTCATAGTCACAAGGCTTGTTTGAGATTACTTTCGGCTCGCCCCGAAAACAGGCGAGAGTTGCCAATTGCAGTCGGGGGAGGAGTCAAAAAGTCGGACACTTCTTGGTTGACTAGCCTACTCGCCTCGTGTCGCAATGGCAGATATCGCGTTCAGACAGCATTTATGAGGAATGTGTAAAGCGTTCAATTGTGAATGTCAGTACTCTGATAAACATCATTTAGTGTCTGTCTGACCGTTCACGAAGTTTATCTTGGAATAATGATGGATATGATAGAAGTCTCATAACTTCCTTGTGGGTGGTGACAGCTTTTCTGAGCCAAACCAGAACAAGTCGTTTCCCTTCATGCACGAAGTTGTGCAGTCGGTGGAGAAAACTGCGAGCTCATTGATCCCGTGAGATTTCCGCGGCTCGCGCAGTCGGATTTCCAGAGCAAGTCGGACAACATTCTAACCGTCATGCAATGCGCTTGGCAAGGCTGTGGTCAAAACTGCGCATGCCTAGCTCATCTCAAACAAGCCTACAGTTTGACTACCTCCAATAACGTTATGACCACTCCTACCAGTTCCTCATAGCGTTTCACTTGCTTCATTTACCGCAATGTCGGACCGGATGTAGGACTTTCGCAATTCGCGTAAATGAGGTCTCCTGCACTGCGGCTGTGCTACGCGTCAACCAGTCCTGACAGAAAGGGGTTTGAGTTACCCGCTTATTTCCACTTATCATTGGATAGTGTCATTTAAAGGAAACGCCTTAGCAGCATATCTGTCCTCCAATACGCCATCAGAGGTCCAGTGGGCTTTACGTAAACTTCTCTAACTAATTAAATTTGGGTTCATGAACGACGTAATTAGACCGATACCAGGTATATTCTCGCTGCTAGAACTGTGGTAAACGTTAATCTAGTGAAGGCAGCTGGGGCTCCTTGACTGTTTTTGGTGTTTCGCTTCAAACGCGTCCAGTCTCTACCCTTTTCAATTTTTTTTTCTTCGAAAGGAGCAAAATCCTGAAAAACTGAAGTTCTTCCGGTAAAGGTGAGGTAAACGATTCTCCCCATTCCCGATCTCCCCAAAATGGCTACACTAGTTAACGTTACCATCATTGGGAAACAAATGTTAGTTAACTTGGCTACTAACGTAATCTAATGTTAGCTGTCTGGCTTTTGGATAGATAACTTGCTCTCCAACCTAACTACGCTGCGGCCGTCGTACAAAATGGCGTCGTGGAAAATCGACACGGGGTGTTTAAATCCAAGTATGTATCATCTCTAGCTAGATAGCTAATGTTACTGTGTAACTCGCTACCTGACTTAATTAGCTAACGTTAATTCACTTAACTTAGTAGCTTTTCGATATATTTATCACGTTAAGTTAGCATTAGTCGATTGTTGACCCCCCCTGCTTTATTAACTATAACTTTATTAATGAGCCGGCGTGGCTAATTTACATTTACTGTGGAATGCACGGTATAAAAAACTTGTAATTCTATTGCTAGGTTGTTTGTAGTGATTGTGTGTTAGCTTGCTAGCCGTAGACGATAACGTAATATCGACGATAGTCGTGTTTTTATTTGATTGCGACAACTCGTTTTTTTCCGTTTAGTGTCATGTCCATTGTTTCTAAGCATGCGTTTATTTTATATAACGTTAATTGTAGAATGTTTCAAATGTGAATGGCTAACGTTAATTATATTGTTTGATAATGGTTTTGTTAAGTTATATAACGTTATTTATTATTGGTTAGCTAACGGTACCTTCTAACATTGACTAACGAAGTTCGCTAGCTTGATCAAAACGATTGGTGTTGGCTAGCGTTAGCTAGGCGACTAATCAAACCCGTTAATGTTACATTCGCGTTAACGTTGTACAGACTGATCTCTTGTCTGTTACTGGCGTTATGAAAATGTCGGCGAGCATAACTAACGTTAGTTTGACTGGTTCGATGAGTCGGTCGCAGCTCGCTTTATGTAACGTAGCGTTTACTTGGCAAGGATGCTGACAAACACTTAACTACGTGTGGCTAACTAAGTATCAACTAATGTTGGCAGTTCAGCTAACGTTACCTATTTCTCTTTCAAGCTTATTTTTTAATTGTATGGACGTAACGTTACACTGCTAAGGCACTCTGGGGTAGAGTGGGGGAAAGGTAGAAGTTAATATTAACAGGGTTGCTAAGCTAACATAAGCGTATTCACATAAGCTAGGCCAGGTGTATGAAACTTATGTCAACGTTGACCACGCTTAATAATAAGAGGTGTATTCGGTGAGGATGAAATTGGGATGGTTTGGCTTTTACCACTCAGCACCGTCTTTAGAGCATTTATTCACTGGCCTAACGTTTTTAAAGTACGTTGGCTAACGTTACTTAAACGTATTCTTGGTTGTCCTAATGAGTGTCGTTTTCTTTTCATCCAGTACGTTCTCCACACCCCACCCTTTGAACATTATTCTTTTGAAGATTCTTCGTTGTCAAGCCGCCAAAGTGGAGAGTGTGGCTGCAGAAGGGGGTGCTTCTCGTTTCAGGTGTGTGGCAATGTAGCCCCGAACTTTTCATACTGAACTGAACTTTTCCCACCTTTCAGATTGATCTCCTTTGGTGGTCTTAGTGGCGGCTGTTTTGTCGCAAGCTACCTACTCCCAAGTATTTACCATTCTCTAATTTGCCAACATGCTATTTCAATGTGTCCCATATACAACGGGCTCTGCTTAAACATGCAAGATGCATCATCTGTGTTCTTGAATGTTTTGTTCAGAGTGAAATAGTTTGTAGCTCGCTTTCATCAGGAAATCTATTGTAGTTCCTCCCACATATCCAAAAATGTGTAGTCTTGAAATCGTGGTCCTTGTTTATGAACACCCGCCACCAGCTAAATGCTGGTAAAATTGATTGTGGCTGGTAAGATTTTCTACTGTAGCAGCCATGTTGGCAGGTAACCAACCAGGTGGTTTTCTGTTGTAAAGGGTAATGGTGGCTGATAAAATTATGAAAATGGCTGGTGATTTTTAGAATCCACAAGTATATCTGGCCAGTGGGTGAAAAAGTTAGTCATGCCTTGTTTATGAAGACATTTTTTGCAAACTGCTTTGTCAAGTAAACGCATATTATGATTATGCCTGGCATTTATATAGCATCTTTCTCACACTCAAAGCGCTTTACAATGATGAGGGGGAAGCTCTCTTCAACCACCACAAATGTGTAGCACCCACCTGGGTGATGCAACGGCAGCCTATTTGCACCAGAATGCTCACCACACATCAGCTCAGGTGGAGAGGGAGAGAACAATTAAACTGGGGGATGATTAGGTAGCAGATTAAAAGAGCCAGTTTTGTAGTTTAGCCAGGACACTGGGGAATCCCCTTCTATTTGCAATAAGTGTCGTGATCTTTAATGACCACAATGTGTCAGGACATTGGTTTAACGTCTCATCCGAAAGACGTTTACTATATCGTTAAACTGTGGTGAGGTGGTGTACAACTGGGTGAATTGACATTAACCGCTGCTATATATTGAGCTCTCAATTCAGTATTGAAAGGACAATTAATGGAATTGTATTTGATAATATAATTGTTGCTACAATGCCCCTGTTCACAAAGAGTGAGGTGTAGGTATCTGCAGGCTTGCTTTATTTAATTGTAATGCTCCAATTCTCAGAACATTGCTGAAAGAAATGGCAGTCGACTGCAATCCACTAAGTGCATGTGTGGCTATGCAGTGGGCATGGCTATGTTTTTGACTGAGCTTTGGGGCTTTTTCAGTGCTTCTTCGGGAGGAGGAGGAGTTCGGGGTGCACCTCAGCACTATCCCAAGATTGTCGGAAACAGGTACACACAAGCCTCTTGATGAGGAAAAACCTCGCTCTTGTCTATCAGGGTTTTTTTTTTTAAAGTGTGTGAACGAATCACTTATCACTTCCTGTGTACATTTTCACCATGTATGCAGCTGCTTTGTCTATTGGCATCAGACTGTGTCTGGTACAGTTACTATTCACTCATCTGTTTTTAGCAAGTTTTTTCATGCGTCTTGTCGAGGTACCCATTTACTCATTCATTCACTTTTGTTTTAGCGAGTGCCTGGGGAAAGCCCCTGGGCCTAGCGTTCTGAAATGGGTTCCTTCACGAAGCACTAGACGAGAGGTCAACTCCAACGAAAAAGAACGACACGATGCAATCTTTAGGAAAGTAAGAGGGTATGTATCGCACATTTTCCCCTTTTCAGAGGCAAAAGTCCCACTTAAATGAGCCCTGCTTTTTATTGCAGCATAGTTTTTAGCGTAGCATTTTATTGCGCGGTATGACACTCAAATGAGGAGGGAAGTTCATCAGTTGATCTCCATAACATAGTTGTTTTTATAAAGAATGTTCAGGCATTCCCCCAGGAAAATAGTTGATGGAGGGTGAAGCGCCTCAGAGGGTTAGCAGCAGCTATAGCCTGGCTTGGTGTGAACATGACTATGTAATGCAAATTTTGTTAAATGGCACCACCGTGCCTTTTTTCCCCTTCCATGGAGACCTGAGTCTGAGGTTTAATTGATTTCTCAGGTGCTTGTGGAGGTGCTTGTGAATTTAGTGGAGATTGCACGCCTCCGCTAATAATACCTGGGGGGAACCCTGCTCTTTGTCTCTGGGGTTGGTGTGGTAATGCTTCTTTCCTTTTCTTCCTCCCCCCTTCCCTTCCTTCTCCAGCATACTTAATAAACTTACCCCTGAAAAGTTTGACAAGCTATGCCTTGAGCTCCTGAATGCGGGCGTGGATTCTAAACTCGTCCTAAAGGGAGTCATCCTGCTGGTAGGCGTGCATGCCATTCGAATGTTTGCTTGTTTGCTAAATGTTTGCTGTTGATTGTACATTACTGACTGTAAAGCACTGTGACTGTTTGTTGCCCATTTATAATTATGTGATGACTAGGAAATTAGCAGCACATCAGCATAGTAGAAGTTGCTGAAATGGTGTTGGCTACTTTTTTAACCCACTAAAAGGATGTACAGGCAGCAGTGCAGTGCAATCCAGGTGATGACCATGGGTGTAATACTGTTTATTATGTTTCAAATAAACTACAGTGGTTCAGAGCTAGACACATCCATATAAAATGTCATGAGAAATCTTAACTGCTTGTCCCGAATGATGAATGGAGTTTTCAGTCTTCAGTAGGTCACAGCTGTTTTGAATTTGACAAAACTGGATCTGTACTTAACAATGCTACAGAAATGGAATGTACTTAACAATGCTACAGAAATAGAATGTACTTAACAATGCTACAGAAATGGAATGTACTTAACCATTTTGTCACCTGGCCTTTGGACAAAAATATGAAATGTTTCCTTTCCAACCAGATTGTAGACAAAGCCCTAGAAGAGCCCAAGTATAGTTCGATATATGCTCAACTATGTCTGCGGTTGGCAGAAGATGCACCAAACTTTGATGGCCCCTCCCTTGAGATCCAATCCACGCACAAGCAGAGCACGGTAGGCATTGAATCAGCAGTGGATCAATCCATGATGCTTTAAAAAAATCTTTCCTTCCTTCCTTGTCCTCGTCTTGTTGTGAACGTTTAAATTGTTACACAACTGAAGGAAATACGATGGTGCATTCTTTGTAGAAGCTAGGGGTGCACCGATACCTTTATGTATTTTGTTTCTGTATGAGAACTGAGTACTTGGGTTTGGGTACTTACAGATAAGGGTACTTTTAATAATCTAGACTGTTTCTGTTATCATAAGTGAGGTTGCTTGTTTTGAAGACCCTGGAGTGTTTTATTATTTCATAGGTTTTTGTACTTGTTGCTTTATCAAAAAGAACGCAACTCTCACTGAGTTCCAATAAAACATAACATGGACTTGTAACCAAGTTTCTGTAAAGGTCTATGAGCTGTAAATCAACAAAATGTTGCCTAGGCGTTTCGTCAACTTGCTATTAAATTTTTTTTCCATGGTTTTATTCCATCAAAAAGCTACGAAAGCCACACACACACTCCAGTGTTTCCCTTATAACTTTTTGCGGGAGCGGAAGGGTTAATGGCATTCCTTAACATGAGACCCAAACGCCGTTTAACATTGGTATGATTACTCGAACATATTGGTGTTGAGCCCAATGTGGACAGGATTTTGACAGGGAAGAAGTAATGCAGTCTATATAATGGAGTAAGCGGGTCATTTCAGTCCCGATTTCACAGATGGCGCATCAAACCAACTCTTATCAAAATGAGTTAATCTCTCAACCAAACATAAATTGAGGTCATGTAATGTTAGATGGGCTAGCTAGATTGATGTCGGTAGCATTTGGCCAGTTATTTAGGTGCGCTAAATAGCCTATTCTTCAATGTTAAGACATTTAGTTAACTAAATTACAAAGATGGCTTAAGCTTCAGATGACACTTGACTCCAAATTATTAAATATAAATTAAATTTAAAGGACCACGATTTCAATTTAAAAATACAATTTGTTCATAAATGTAAGATGTAATAAGCTAGGTCTTACCTTCTCATTTTTTTTGTGGACTTGGGAGATTGACAGACTATCAGACACCTCGCAAACCAAATGCTCAGGAAAAATGCATCTCAAGGCCAGTGTTGCCAGCTCTTGGGAGACTATAAGCAACCTCGCCATCAAAAACAAGCCCAAACAGGCAAAGAGTAGAGGAGCGGAGGAATAGGCGTGTGGAATGATTAAATGAAAAGGTAAATTTAATAGCATAGGCTAGTGCCTATCAGCCCTTTTTAAAAAGGCTAGTGCCCTTGCACAATAGTCACCATAAATTAAATGCTTCTTATATTTCCAAACAAGCGACTAGATTGTTTTTTTAAATAAGCACAAAAAAAACACAACCTGACTTCCAATTTTTTATTTATTTTTTAAAGCGATTACGAGAAATGACAAGCTAAAAAAAACGTCGTCTTATAAACTGACTTAGCAACTCCGACCCCTCTTCTAATTTTTCTCAAGCAACTTCAAAAAATAACAAGCTAAAAAAAAGGCTTGTTATTATAAATGGACTTAGCAACTCTAAGACGGGCAGAACAGTGCCTGAAGTTCGGGATGTATCAGGTTAATAAGCAGGGATACCCAAAGAGCTTGCGTCATCGGGTAGGCTGTGCAGTTACGCAAATGGTGATGAACGCTTGTGGTCTGCCCTGCTTTTATAGTCTTCCTCGAGCTTAATGTACTTCCAAACCGGAAACTGGATGTTACACAACGTTGTTGGTATAAGGTCATATTTTTACGAGTACAAGCAGTGATCACGGTATCGAACCCGTGATGCTGTTGCTTATGAACGCTGTCTCCACAAAATGATAATGTTGTAAATGAGGATATCTGAATTCTTGTGAAATTTCTTCTGTTTTCCTTTCCTCATCTCCCTGCCTTGCCTTACTCTCGTGACTTGTAGAGAGGAAGTCAAACATAGGAGGGAAGGAAATGAGGAAACGTTTTAAAGAATTTGAACACAGGCAGTCGTCAGACTGGTGAGAATTCTGGGAAATTTGTACACATTTCCCATAATTCCTCTAGTGCAATTTGTTATAGCTATGTCTGTGACCGAATACGATCCCTATACCTTTTTGAGGGCGCATATTTGAGTCCACAAAAAGCTTTTGAGTGGGTGACTTTCTCACAAATGGGGGCACTTAAAATACCAGGATGAAACCCTTATTTACGGAGTTTTAAGGGAATTCAGGAGCACACTCGCACGCAGAATCATGCACTCATCCGACAATTTCAATAAGTAACCCGGAAGTAAAAACGTACAAGACATGTAACATAGATATTAGGGATGCAAATTAAGGAATTTCCTTAATCGATAGTTGTTAACCTTAACAAACAATAGTCGATTAATTGATGACATAAAAGCTAAATATAGCTTATGATAGACAGAATACAAAATGCATGTTATATTCCTCAATCAAAGATTTCTTGTAACATTTGAGAAACGGGCATTATTGTAGCATAACAAAAATAGAATATGAAGGCGTGTATAGGCTACTTTAACAGAAAAGAAGTTGCGCTCCGTCATCTGTTGCAAGCGAAACCGTTGCTCCGCTAGGCGCTAGCAGCATTAACATAATCGCTCTTGAAATTGAAAGGCGACAGTTAAACTAGTAGACCTAGCCTAGAACAGTCAACTTAAAACATATGCTATTATGTTTTGAATAGGCTCCTCATATGCATACTAGATAGACCTACGTATTTTTATTCAAGAACATTTAAGCATATCTACGTGGTCGGGGGTGAGTCGTGTGCGCAGCCTGTTTATTAGCTGTCGAAATCCCTCACCGTCAACAGTGCTTATTGCCATCATGTCCTTTTCAACCATGTTGCATACCCTCTGAGTAATAGCCTACTCTCCGCTCGTCTATCGTCACACACCCTCTTTGGCAACACTGAGGTGATGGTAGGTCGCGATCCACTTTGCCCTGGCAGCACGGTTGGATGTACGCTTTTCAGGTGGTAGGCTACATTAACAAAGTAGTTATACTTCAAAACAGCACCACAGGTATTGCAATGTATTGCAAACCACAGGCGCTCTCGCGTGGAGACCTTAAATCGCGATTACATTTCACACAAGAACTCTCGTTGAAACAAGACCGCAGATTGTTCAGTTAATCGTTTAATTTGCAATCTTATCGATTAAATTCTTATTAGCAATTAATTGATAGTTGATTAATTGTTAACATCCCTAATAGATATGCATATACGCTCTAAGAGCGGGTCATATTACAAACTACTCTTTATTTTTGTTAATTCTATCTTCATTCATAATCTACACTTTGTAACCATTGTCATATGTAAATTAATTGCTATTCTCAATTTAAAAAATTATGAAGTACTTCCTCACTAGTTTGGCAAGAGGGGGATTTCTTTCACACACTGCTTGCTAAGTGAGGGGACAGTGAACGGGAGTCGTATTCGGTTACGGCCTATGTCAGGGGTAGGCAACCCTGGTTCTTGAGTTGTAGGGTCTGCTGGTTTTTGTTGTTACTTGCCACTTGATTCATAAATTAAAGCAATTAACTCACCTCGCCTGGTGGCCTTTCGTCGAAGTAGTTGTCGTATTTAAGGTGAAAACAAAAACCAGCAGACCCTGCGGCTCTCAAGGACCAGGGTTGCCTACCCCTGCTCCGTCATAGTACAATTTTGTCATTTAAATTGTAAAATGAAATGTTCAAATATGGTTTTGGCCCAACGCTCTGTTTACTTTGGACGTTTTATCTGTAAATTATTTGGTTTCCCAGACTTTCAGGCGACTTTTGATCTCGAAGCTTCAAGATGAATTTGAAAACCGTACCAGAAATGTTGAAAGTGAGTATGGACAGATTTACATTGGGTACTCTCTGGTTGGCAGGGTGCTGATTAGGGTTGTGCTGATCTGCTATGACATTGTCTATTCCTGACGCCTTTGCCAACATAAAGGCGATGTTTGGGCCATTTAACAATGAGTGCAAACAGCCCTTTTAAAATAATTTATGAATTGTTTAAAAAAATTGTAATCCACATGTAATTTCCTAAATGTGTGGAACATTTTAAAATTCCTATTAATAAAATGTAATTGGTTGAAAATAAGCTGCTCTTTCTTCAATGCATTATCATCAATTCACACTTCTGCATTATATGGGGTTGATTGACTCTAGTCCTGACAATTTGCTGTCAGCTGAACGTGTCAACTGCAACGAAGAAGGCTGAATATATAGCCTAATACATTTAGCATACATAAATTATCACACAGCCGACTATTTGAGTAACTATTTTGCAAATGTTGGCCTACTTGAATGTTAGCCTAATGCACTGAAGCCAGAACTTATTTTCAAATTTTCTACTAATTACATTTTATTTATAGGAATTTAAAAATGTCGGTCTAAACGTAGGCTAAATCATAACTTGATTGTAAAGTAACACAATAGGTGGATAATGATAAATATCATGTGTGCCTCCCCTGGACGATCAGATATCGGCGATCTCTGATGAAGATGGGACGATTGGCCAACCGTAGTGCCAATCAGTATTTGTTTGTGGTTCAGTGGCACTATATCATGCATCTGATCGTATGTCTTATTTTCTCCTCTTTTAGTCTATGACAAACATGACAACCCTCTTACTTCTGAGGAAGAGGAGCAGCGTGCCATTGCCAAGATCAAGATGCTGGGCAACATCAAATTCATTGGGGAACTTGGCAAACTCAACCTCATCCATGAATCTATCCTTCATAAGTGCATCAAAACAGTATGTTCCACTTATTTGGGTAGCATCTTCATCTACATGGAAATGGTTAAATTGTGTTGGTCTGGAAAATGGGAATGATTGCAGTCTGTTATTTTGGGAAATCTAATGCCATTGTTTTCTTAGCTTTTGGAAAAGAAGAATAGAGTCCAGCTTAAGGATATGGGGGAGGATTTGGAGTGCCTCTGTCAGATAATGAGAACAGTGGGGCCTAGACTAGATCATGAAAAGGCCAGGGTAAGTTTGGACCATCTTTTAAGAGATATTCATGTTTCTTCCCCAATGCCCCCACAAAATGAATGTCCCTTTGTCTGCATGTAATTTCTGGCATCTCTTTCCCAGTCTTTGATGGATCAGTACTTTGGCCGTATACTATCCTTAATGGGCAACAAGGAGCTGCCAGCCAGAATCCGTTTCCTGCTGCAGGACACCATGGAGCTGCGAGAAAACAACTGGGTTCCTCGCAAAGCTTTTCTTGACAACGGACCAAAGACCATTAACCAGATCCGTCAGGAGGCAGTAAAAGTGAGTGTGCAATTGAGTTTGGTAGCTGTGTGTTTGGGGGGAAAATTGGAATTTGTAGGTTTAATTAGCCACTGTGTATTCACTGTTCAGACAGTCATAAATTCCTCCTCTTCCAGGATTTGGGTGTTTTTATTCCAGGAATGAGGCCAGACTTCTTTCTGGAAGGACACTTCATGCCAGCCAGGATTAAAATGGACAGGGAAACTCTGGGCGGGTTAGCTGATATGTTTGGGCAGATGCCAGGTATGTTCAGTGTCTGTTTGGGGGCATGTCTGTATTTGGGGGTGTATCTGTTGTAGAACTGTGCTCATTCTGGCGTACCCCTCCCCCCAGGCAGCGGGATTGGCACTGGGCCAGGGGTCATTCAGGACCGATACTCACCCACCATGGGACGGCACCGCTCCAACCCGCTCTTCAATGGCCACAGTGGGCACAACATTGCCCCTGTGCCCCAATCACAGTTTGACATAGGGGGCAAGCCTTTCATGAAGTCCAACCAGGCAAGGCGCTTTCCTGTTAAGTTAGCTTGAGTGCTAGACCAGCTTTCCTAACTCAGGCACTTCCCTGTGAATGGCCAGTAAGCTGAATTCTCCTTCTCTTGCTCTCAGGGACAAAACTTGCATTTCCACACCCAGAACCATTCTTCCCAGCAGCAGCAGCAACAGCAGCAGGCTAAAGACATGGCCCCACGCTTCATGAAGAAAAGCCAGCTCAACGCTGACGAGGCAAGCACCATCAGGCAGTACACCCCAGCAGCCTTTTCTGCTGATGGGTAAGGGGTCTGCTGTGAGGTTGCCACTAATGACTCTTTCCTGTTCCTTTCTTAGATCAGTCTGAGGCCAGCACAATCATTTCTGCTCAGTAAAAACCAAGTGCCAAAACTGCAGCCTCAGATCCTGACCATGATCCCTCCCAGCGCCCAGCCACCTCGTACACAGACTCCGCCCCTGGGACAGGTAAGCATGATTGCCCAGTGCCTTCGTACACAAACGTCACCCCTGGCACAGCTGAGCCACTGTAGCCTATTGCGCTGGAAAACTGGCCACACATCAGCTGAGGTGGCGAGTGAGCGATTACGTCAGTTAATGTCGGGGTGATTAGCTGCCTAATTGGGAGAGGCAGGTCCAATGTGATGCCCTGATTGAGTGAACTGGGTGGTAACTTGTAATTTTTTCCCCACCAGCTTCCTCAGCTTGGTCTCAAAACCAATCCTCCTCCGATCCAGGAGAAGCCACCGAAGACCACCAAGAAACCACCACCTTCTAACGAGGAGCTTCTCAAGATGACCGTACGTGCTTTTATGCCCTATTAATATTTTTTCATGCCCCTGGCTGTACTGCTAAACTGCCACAGGGAAGCTGTTTTTGTGCTTAACCCTTGCACTTCTACGGTTTCCCAGGAGACCTTAGTGACTGAGTACCTGAACAACAGTGACCTGGAGCGGGCGGTGAACGCTGTACGAGAGATGAGGGCTCCCAAGCACTTCCTGCCCGAGATGCTGAGCAAGATGGTAGTGTGCTCCCTGGACCGCTCGGACCAAGACAAGGAGCACGCCAGCACGCTGATCCACACACTGCGCACAGAGGGCCTTGTGACCGGCGAGAACTTCATGCAGGTACCCTAAACTTGGCAGCTTCAAGCTCACTCATGCTCTCCACCCCTCCTTCTCTCTCAGCTTATGTGCTCATATGAATACTCTTAATTTGACTGGCCATTTGGTTGCTTTGAACAGGCCTTCCAGAAGGTGCTGGACCAGTGTGCCAAGATCGAGGTGGATGTTCCGCTGGTGAAGTCCTACCTGGCGCAGTTTGCGGCGAGGGCCATCATGGCGGAGCTGGTGAGCATTGCCGAACTGGCCCACCCTCTGGAGAACGGTACCCACTTCCCCCTGTTCCTGCTCTGCCTGCAGCAGACTGCCAAGCTGCGTGACCGCGACTGGCTGACCGACCTCTTTCAGCAAAGCAAAGTCAACATGCTGAAGATGTTGCCTGGTGAGCATGCTCAGTCTGACCCTGTGAGAGCCCTCACTCTGACCCATTGAGCCTGCTCGTTCTCTCGGTCGCTGTGAGCACGCTCATACTCTCTGTCCATGCTACACTCCCCTCTGCTCAGGCACTTGCACGAGCTTGGCTTAGTTGTGCGTTTATTGTAATCGTCTCGCTCTCCCTCCTGCGCAGAGATGGACCAGAATAGGGACCGCATGCTGGAGCTACTGGAGGGCAAGGGCCTGAGCTTTCTCTTCCCCCTGCTGAAGCTGGAGAAGGAGCTCCTGAAGCAGATCAAGGCAGACCCGTCCCCACAGGCCATCTACAAGTGGATCAAAGACAACATCTCTCCCAAACTGCACACCGACAAGGGTTTCGTCAACATCCTGGTGACCAGGTGAGCTGAGATTGGCCTGAAGTTTTCCTGTGGATGTGCTTGCCTGAGTGCGGCGTTGTGAATGATTCCAGTGCTTTCCGCAGCTCTTTGACGTGTGCGATCCTCTCCCCAGCTTCCTGCAGTACATTTCCCATGAGCTTTGCATGGCTGAGGGAGACGAGCAGCTCTCTGCTCCCTCCAAAGATCAGCTGGACCAGGAGCAGCAGCTGCTGCTGTCCTTCAAGCCGGTGATGCAGAAGTTTCTGCACGAACATGTGGATCTGCAGGTCGGCGCTTTGTACGCCCTGCAGGTCCACTGCAATACCAACGGCTACCCCAAAGGTAAGAACTGTAGTGGCTGCCCATACGGAGGAGGAATATTAATTTGCCACTTACTAAGGCTCCGTTTTAAAATGTGTTTAATTGGGGTTTCTTGGTTAAGTTTTGTACATGTGCCTGGCTAATGCAGTTCTGTTCATGCTGGTTTTCCCAGGCATGTTACTGCGATACTTTGTCAGCTTATATGACATGGAGATCATTGAGGAAGAAGCCTTCCTTGCATGGAAAGAGGATATTACCCAAGAGTTTCCTGGAAAAGGAAAAGCATTATTCCAGGTAAGTGTGCCTGTGTATGCTTGATTGATTACTGGCTTCACTGGAATTGATTTGTCATTGCCTAAAGTTACAGAACCAGGACAGCTTAGCCTTTATTTATTTAAGTCTCGTTTTTAATCCTAAATCCCCCTCTACCTTTGCATGCATTGAGGGTTACTCTTGTCATTGATGCTGTGATTTTATTTAATTTTTTACCTGATCAGTGCTGTGATCTGTCTCCCAGGTTAACCAGTGGCTTACCTGGCTGGAAACAGCTGAGGAAGAGGAGTCTGAGGATGAAGCTGACTGAGCCAAAGCCTTCCCGTGCAGCGACGCTATGGATCGGTTACGGTCTCTTCCTCCTGTTCCACTCTTCCTCACCACCTCCCTCTCTCCCTACGCATATATTAAACCGCTGCGAAAATTCATTCCGCCGTGTACCACATGTTCCAGAGGCTTTTCTGTAACGAGTTTTCGCTAGCATGAAGTCGCCCCTGGTTTGCCAATTGGTGATGGACAGAAAGCCCGTCCCTAAACGCTGCGTTGTATACGCTTTTGAGTTAACCAATTGCAACACTGTAGGAATGCACTTTGCCTGGCGTTAACATTCGAGTCGTTGCAATATTCATTCATCCTTTGATTGTTGCAAAGAATCCTAAACTGTAATCATTGGTTTGCTGCCGTAATGTTTGAGTAGTTCTTGCCCGTGTTTCTACCTCCTAATGCTGGGGACTTGTCATGGACTTTGAGGGTCTGATTTAAATGAAAGCTCTAGATTAGCCTGGGCAAGTGCACAAGTTATTAATGAACCTGGTTTACTTGCACAAAATGACCTGATTGTGAGATTAAGACCTTTATAAGTGCTTCTTGTGGATGTGTGGATCGTAAGAACTGAAATTAAGCCTTTTAATCTATGGCCTCTTGTCACATGGCCCCTATTCCTCAATCTTTCGATCCTTTTGTGATACTTGAATTTATTTTCCCTGCCACCATGTTCAGGGACTAAACTCGGCCTGTTCGGACGCGACATCTTGAATGAACAAGAACATGTAAGAAAAGTGAATTTTTAACCGGTTTTAATTGGGGAATAAAAGTAAACGAGAAACTGAATTGGTATTTGTGCCTTTCATTGAAAAGTTGGAGTAAAATGTAGATCAAATCACTGTGCCTGTGGTGTGCTGTGTTCTCAGCAGTGCTGCATTTGGGTTCTTCCACAAGTTGAATTTGCTGGTATGTTTACAAAAAATGTACTTGAACACGAAACACATTGGAGTTGAATCGAGTCTTCACTTTTTGTCACTTGTAAAATGTAATTCTTTCTAGGGCTTTTAGGTTGTAAATGCGCACACTTTATATACTGCTATTACATTTCAGTGAAGATCAATATTTTCAATTGATCTTAGGTTTCTTTTTTTAAAAGTTTGTCTAGGTTGCTCTGTACTTCGTTCAGTATTAGCCTTGTACTATCACCCTTCAGTTATGTCGGATCTGTGGTTCTTGGATTACGGTCTTTGCAAGACTACATAATTGGTATGGCGATTGTATTCATGGTCCATACAAATATTACATTGCTATTAAGTAGTCTGAACAGGTCCTATCTATGCATAGCCGCAAGTTTTATTACCTCTGAGGAGACCGAACGGAACTCTATTTAAGGCCCACTATGGCTTAGAATACTATAATCTTAATGGTTTTTATTGTAAGTAAATCTGACATTTAATTGAACATCTAAGGGCCTGATTTACTAAGACCTTTAGCGGGTGCAAAAACTAAGGCAACAAATGATTGGTGCAAAACGAATGCCTTGACCAATCTGTCATGTTATTGGTTTTGCATGTGCTAAAAGGTCTTGGTACATCAGGCCCTAAGTGTCTGCATGGATCAGTGTTTCTCAACCCTGGTCCTGGAGGGCCGCACAGGTTTGTGCTGGTTTTCGTTGTTACTCTGTACTTATCGGCTGCTTTAATTGGTCAATTAAAAACGAAAACCAGCATACCCTGCGGCCCTCCAGGACCAGGGTTGAGAAACACTGACATAGATAATGGTTTTGTTGAGTCTTGCCAGTTTGTAGTTAACATTTTTGGAGGCAGCTCCAATTGCAAGCGGAGGTCAGTATGGTCCGTCGCATGGATGGGGGCAGAAGGAAAAAAAAATTGTTTTGGCAGTTTTTCCTTGTTTTAGTGGTGGTTCCTTTTGTCTGTCCACCATATATTTGTCATGCATTTAAAAATCTAGATGTTGCAAACTTGTTTGTCATGATTGATAACTGACAAATTGGGTGCAGATGTGAAAGCCTCCCTGTTGGCAGACCATTAAGGGTAATGTATTTTATTTTTATTTAAGAACTGGTCCATTTTTATTTGTCCTGCTCAAGATGGGCTAATAGAATAACTTATTTTCCTATTGGCTAACTTCAGTTGTAACCCCAGCAACAACAAAAGACACAGTGGGACAGACTCACAACACACAAACATATCAAATAAAGACATTCAATAATCATTGCTTTAATTAAGTGAATTAAAGTGGAATACAGCCATGTATAGCCCCTGCTGTCCCGAGATTAAGTGTCATTAAGCAGTCCAACACACAAAATCCGCCTCCACGACTTTCCTCCACGCATGCAGTGTTGCGGTCTCTACGCTGTCAAACTGCATCAACCTTCCCAGTCGTCGCCTCCTCTGCTGCATTAGCTTGTCCTTCCCTGGTTGCCTTTTGGAGATTGCCTGCACTCCCGGATCAGTCCCGACATCTTCAACTCCGGTGAAGAGCGATGGTAAACTTTGTTGCTGCAGATCCAACGGACATTCCCGAGCATATGTTGCGAATGCGTCTCCGTGGTGACAACCACAAACAAAATTATCTCCACGAGACAATTCGTCATTTATAAAAACGAGCAGCTGGAGTGCCCTGAACAATCTCCAGCCCGCTTCCCCGTACCACAACAAACACAGCGTATGAAAAAAAACAAGACAAAAGCCAGACACAAAATACATAAAAATTAAGAAACGCGAACACGAGAGACAGCTGGACTACATGTCGCCATTACAGCGTCACGTAGTAATGAATTAATGAAGCCCAACTACAAAGCCTCTGTCTAAAGCACGTTATAATGTTTCACAGCAGGGACAATAAGCTGCACTTCAACCCAGGTCGGTTATTTAACAGGTAGACGAACCTTTCTACAGACGCCCAGTAACCTTGGAGCTGTGACATCATTCCTCGTCTGTGGGGAGCCAGAAATATTCCACCACCTTCCTGCTCCTCCTCGGTAGGGCGGTGTCTGGTGGCTCTGCTCCAATCGGGGACAGGTCGCTGAAATGGGTTGGGCCTGATCCTTTCCACGTGCTGGGGGCGGCCACCCTGTACATGGTCCTGAACGGGACAAGCCCATGGCATTCTGTACGTACAGCTCTTGCACACGTCCGTCCATAGCAAGCTGGGCAAACTGGTCACGAGCTCTTATGTCACAGAACACATTTCCTCACAGCATTGGGAAGTTTAAAGTTCTTATTTCTGGTTAGCATGGAGATTGTGATTTTTGATTTTTGATTTTTTTTGGGGGGGGGTTCCGATATTAAAGAAAATAAGCATGTAATCTCATCTCTGCCACTATAATTTATTTTTGACAAAACATTTCATTCTGTGTATAGGTTAATGCGAATCAAAGGGCCAGCCTGTCATTCTTTAAAAGCTTTAAAAGGATTTTCAGCTATATATAAAAATATGACCACTCATTCTGAAAGGGGCGGCTGGGTACATGTAACACAATCACCTTTCTACAGGGTTTCAATTCTAACGGCACCATTTGCATTAGTCATGGCCATTAGATGATTATCAATATCTCGGGGACAGTGGCATTACCCACAGCTGGCCTATCCACACGCTTTTAGCAGCCCTCATATACGGCAGGGATCATCAGCACCACCCTTACCTGTCTGCGCTCCTGCCTGCATCCTCATTCCCAGAGTCCGGTGAGGAAATGTACACGGGATCGCCTTCCTGGGGAGAGGCCGGTCAGTGGTCTGCGTCATTTCCTGACCGCCATTGTCACTTCTTCACATTGTCAGTTTTATGTTAAGTGACCACCACTTGAACTTTTCAGTTTTAACAGTGCATTCTTTAGTGAAAAGTGGGGGGGAAATTGTTTTTAGTTTTAATTGTTTCCAAACAGCCCATCTGTTTCTCAGCCCATCCTGGTATACAAGTCCCATATAAATCAGTGGACAATGTAAAGTGTATATGTAGTATTGGCTTACCAATGTACAGTAAACGTATGCTAACGAGCTCCCATTTAAATGTAATATTCATGCATCATTTAGAAATGCCCAGCCTTGATTCAAATCCTGTTTAAATTTGTCGTAACCTCTACTTTTATGCACTTAAAACATTTACATTTTTACATTTTAGGCATTTAGCTGATGCTCTTATCCCAAGCAACTTGGTGCACAAAGAAAAAGGCCAGGTTCATAAATCGCCAACATTCCAAGTAGCAATTAATGAGCATGTAATGGACCGGCGCTAACACGAAACAGCTCAACATTTAAAATATTCAGTGCTGGTGGCATTTTAGAAGAATGGAGTCTAGGCTGGGGTCGGGCATTGCTACCGTAAAGTTCCGTGGGCTTCCATCCTGGTTCTTCAGGATCTTCACCCTCTGGTCGCTCTCGGTCATGCACAGGAAGTAGCTCTTGATATTTGCTTGACTCTGAGAGAGGATCACATCACATGGCAATGGTGGGAAAGGGAATTTTTTTCCCCCGCGGGGTTGTGTGTGGTGGCATACGAGTAAGCGTTTGGAGGAAATTAAAGACCATCTGTACAGGGATGGGATTTTAAGTTTTATTAACTTGAATAGCTGACTCTAAATACCTTCAGGCTTCATCAAATCAAATCAAAATGTATGTATATAGCGCATTTCACAAAAAATTGTCGCAATGCGGTTCACAGAAAACCCTGGCCTAAACCCCCACAAGAGCAAGCCAAAGGCAACAGCGGCAAGGAAAAACTCTCTCGTAGATGGGAAGAAACCTCGGGAGGAACCAGACTCAATTGGGGAACCCATCTGGTTGACTCAGGGTTTAGGTTTTAATGACCAACATGGTCAATCAGCCAATGTTAATAGAATTTGCAGAAGCTTCAGTGAGAGCCAGTGGCACTGGTACAACATTAATCTTTTTCTCTGAACAAATTTCAGGGGAGCCGGTTTCAAGACCAATTTTTTACCTTTTTCAGTTTTTTTGGAGGATAAATATGGTTGGGAGGGACAATGAGTGGATGTGGAAACCCTTTGAGGTGTGGATAACAATGGCTGGACAAATTATGTTTTCGGATTATTTAGTGGTGATAATTTACCCTACACATTGGTGGGGATGTATACCCCTTGTCCCTGCCAAAATATATGCCTGTGTCAGTAATGCAAGCCTATAATGCTTTATATAGAGTGTGTGGGACACACCGGGCACATGGTGCTCTAGGAGAGGCTATCTGGAGGACTTACTGATTTGCTCTGTCTCTGGGCCTTCAAGTCCTCCTGGGCTCTGAAGATGTCGGCTAGGGCCTGGTGCTTCTGCCTCCAGCTCAGGCAGTCAGTGGCACTGTCCTGTCTCTCTGCCACAGCCAGCCGCCGTTCACGCTCCGCCTCTCTCTGCGCCTCATTGGCTTCCGCAACCTGCTGCTCCGCATCCACCGCCCTGTGCCGAGCACTCCCCTCCCTGTGGGCCACAGCGCCAAGACTGGGTACCCACTTTTACCCTGTTTACCTTGCTTTTACCACAAATTTACCCTACTTCTGGGTACAGTTTTACCATTTTCTAAACCCTCTTTTTGGAGTGGAATATTGTGCAGAACAAATTGGGTTGTTTCAATTTCCATTTAATGCTAACTTTTCCACAACTCTCGTCTTCCAAATATCTTTGTTTTGTTTCCAGAGTGATGGAGAGAAGCACTGTAGAACTGCACATTGCAGGAAACCACTGAGAATGATTAGTGTGTTCTGAGCATGAGCTTCAGGACTTCATACACTGTAGGGATGGATTCATTCATCACAGTAAAGCACCGAATGACTTAACAGGGCAGGGTGAAATGCAGAATGTTCAATTAATCTTGGCAATACAATCAACCCGTGTATTTTTGGCCCCTAATAACAGCATGATGAAGTGGAGCTGTCACCAAACGTGTTTTAGGACTTAAGTCCTTATATTCACACTCTGTCTCATTGTGCTGTTAATTAACATGCATCTGCCAATTACTACTGTCAGCCTGAGAAACTGCCTTTGCTTTATTTCAGCTAGCAGACATGGGTGGATAATATGGGAAAAT
Source organism: Ilyophis sp. 1 JC-2022 (assembly GCA_022702515.1). Lineage (NCBI taxonomy): Eukaryota > Metazoa > Chordata > Actinopteri > Anguilliformes > Synaphobranchidae > Ilyophis > Ilyophis sp. 1 JC-2022. Next base: position 22,102,205 of record CM040399.1, on the reverse strand, counting down.
ATATAATATAACATGTAATAATGTACAAATCTATTAAAAAACCCAGCAGAGACGGGAGCAATGATGTCCAGAACATGTGAGTGGTAGTGCTGTAGTACAGCTTATGGGTGCTTGTGGCGTGGCACCACATCTGGGTGGTTGGTGTAGTACAGCACGTGTGTGGATGTGATGGGTATTACAGCATGTGTGTAGATGTGGTTTGGTAGTAAAGCATGTGTGTGGATGTGGTTTGGTAGTAAATCATGTGGGTGGATGTGGTTTGGTAGTAAATCATGTGGGTGGATGTGGTTTGGTTGTGAAGCACATGGGTGGATGTAGTTGAGGAGTAAATCATGTGGGTGGATGTGGTTTGGTAGTAAACCATGTGGATGGATGAGGTTGAGTAGTGAAGCACGTGGGTGGATGTGGTTGAGGAGTAAATCATGTGGTGGATGTGGTTTGGTAGTAAAGCATGTGTGTGGATGTGGTTGAGTACTAAATCATGTGGGTGGATGTGGTTGAGGAGTAAAGCATGTGTGTGGATGTGGTTGAGTAGTAAATCATGTGTGTGGATGTGGTTGAGTAGTAAAGCATGTGTGTGGATGTGGTTTGGTAGTACATCATGTGGGTTGATGTGGTTGAGTAGTAAATCATGTGTGTGGATGTGGTTGAGTAGTAAAGCATGTGTGTGGATGTGGTTTAGTAGTAAATCATGTGTGTGGATGTGATTGAGTAGTAAAGCATGTGTGTGGATGTGGTTGAGGAGTAAAGCATGTGATTGGATGTGGTTGAGGAGTAAATCATGTGGTTGGGTAGTATTTAATTATGGCCTCATTGCAACCTATAAAATACACAGTAATGTATAGTTTGTGACTAGTGCAGTATGACTGTTGTTAAATACGTATCATTGGCTTGTATAAACTGAAAGCACTGAAACTAAAGTATAAGAAAAATATATTTTTACTTGGCAGAGAATGTATCCAAGTTCTTTATATAATGCTTATCTATCTCACATGCTACATGTAACATGTTCAATATAATATGGTTCTTCCCCTCAAGTGCATAGGGCTTTATGTATGCTTCCAACTTTTAAGTATTGAAGTAAAAATGCTGAATATAATATGTGTACGCGCACTCACCTTTCAAAACCATAGCATGTCACACCAGGCAGGTGTCACTTTGACATTTAAGTAAGTAAATTCCAAATACATTATTGCAGTAACCTAGGTTGTTATTGGTTAGAACAGTAATACAACACAATGGTTCGATATAACATCACTCTGCATTTCTAGTATGATGAATGAAAAAATCTGGGTATTCGTAATAGGTGAAAAGGAAATAGTCTCACCTCTCTTTGAGTTTAGTATTCTCCTCTGTCAGTTGTTTCAGGTTTTTTCTCAGATCGTTTCTCTCTTTCTCCAAGCCATGGTTTTCTTCGAGGAGCACCTGTCTCTCGGACAAAGTCTTGTCCAGTTTTATCTTTGTCTCAAAGTAATTCCTCTCTGTTTTGGCCAGGAGCGACTGAAGGTCAGCATGCTGTGAAAGACAGAACCACACGGTGTTCTGGCTGACAGGGTGCTGCGCAGAGGATGGCGAGACTTGCACAGAGGACCTCAGTGTGCAGTGGGTGAGTGTAGTAGGTAGGGCAAGGGAGAGAGGGCAGAAAGACCACACCAGACGGAACCACTTCCGTAAACCCTGATTCAAACTTCTATGTCCCAACAACTGCCAGGTAAGTGTGGCATACTGTCAGCACAGATGTGCTATCAGAAAAGCAGCTGTGTGCTACCAGAACAGTGTTATGCTGTTGCTGTGCTCTATTGTAGTTGTATTTTAGAATTGCTGTGATGTAGCTGTGCTGTGTTCTATTGTAGTTGTGCTGTAGCTACACTGTGCTATATTGTAGCTGTATTGTGCTGTGCTGTACCCTGTTCTTCAGCTGCAGGAAGTCCTCATTCAGTCGGGCCTTCTCCTCAAGTGCTAGCTCTCTCTCATGCCTGCTGTTGATTGCCCGTGCCTCCGCCAGTGCCCGCCCCTTCTCAGCTTCACCCTGTGATGCGTCGGCGTCCTCCGCTGCCCGAGAGCACAGCGTCGCCCTCTGCTGGCTTAGGTGCAGTTTCTGCTTCAGCTGGGAGGGGTCAGGGCAACAGCGTACAGAACACACATCTCACAGTAGAGGGCACAGAACACACATCTCACAATACAGGGCACAGAACACACATCTCACAATACAGGGCACAGAACACACATCTCACAGTAGAGGGCACAGAACACACATCTCACAGTACCGGGCACAGAACACACAGCTCACAGTACAGGGCACAGAACATACATCTCACAGTACAGGGTACAGAACACACATCTCACAGTAGAGGGCACAGAACACACAGCTCACAGTACAGGGCACAGAACACACAACTCACAGTAGAGGGCACAGAACACACTCACAGTGCAGGGCACAAAGCTCAAATCCCCATCCCTGGCCTCCAGCCCCCTGCTGCATTTCCAAAAGCTTACAGCACATTTGGTGTGATGCCTTCTGGAGCAAACAGGAGGTCTGAGATACATAATTGCTAACTTTACGCAACTACTCGCAACAGTGACAAAGCGACACGATTCCATTCAAAGTCTATGGACAACAGCGAAAACAGCGGGGTGGAGTCGGTACACAGCGACAAATAACCCGTATGTTTGTCTATCTGAAATGTTGACTAGCAGTGAACTTTGTCACACTACCAACCAATCAGAAACGACGACCGTCAGCATGTCTAGTGACTGTATTGTAATCAAGTGTTTACAATCGGTAAGTTATTGGTGTCGCACCAAATGTGCTTATAACGCCCCTATGTCACTGGATGTGACCAAGTACAGCGTTTTTGTCGCTGTCATGAGTAGATGGTGTGAACCCGCCGTTATAGTTTATTTGTGCTGATGTGTCACTGTGAAATGCTGCTGCGGATTTGGAGCAGGGTGAACTCACCATGACCTGAGTGAGAACCCGTGAAACAGCGCCCCCTGCCTGTGCTGTTGTGTTATGTGAAACAGCGCCCCCTGTCTGTGCTGTTGTGTTACTGTGAAATGACGCCCCCTGTCTGTGCTGTTGTGTTATTGTGAACCAGCGCCTCCTGCCTGTGCTGTTGTGTTATTTTGAAACAGCGCCCCCTGTCTGTGCTGTAGTTACTGTGAAACAGCAACACCTGCCTGTGCTGGAGTTACTGTGAAACGGCGCCCCCTGCCTGTGCTGTAGTTACTGTGAAACGGCACCCCCTGCCTGTGCTGTTGTGTTATTGTGAAACAGCGCCCCCTGCCTGTGATGTAGTTACTGTGAAACAGCGCCACCTGCCTGTGCTGTAGATACTGTCAAACGGCGCCCCCTGTCTGTGCTGTAGTTACTGTGAAACGGCGCCCCCTGCCTGTGCTGTTGTATCACATTGTGAAGCAGGTCTTATGTGTGTTGTTCCAGCCCTTTCTTTAGCAAAATCCTGCAAACATGTAGCAAGGTGACCTCACCATTACCTGAAACTCAAATGCAGGTTCTCGTACCATCTCCCAGACAGCTTTGCACTGTCCACAAGGTGTTATTGTGTCCGTTGTGCTGTATAAATATCCTATAAATACCTGTACAGTTGGAACAGTATGTTCACTCGCCATTTCTCTAAGAGTTTCCTTTTTCATCACGGCCAAGTGTTAGCACCCTTCAGGGTTTCATACGGAGGGATAATTTTCTAGGTTTTTACCAGCCACATGGCATAAATAGTCTGTTGCCTCCATAAATAGCCCAGTGACTTCACACAGGCAGAAAAAAACTCATCACACACCAACACTGTTGTGGGATTTGAGCACAGGACGATCATGGGGCAGCATGGGATCCCTGACCCTGCTGTGGACTGTGGGCAAATGCCTGATATTGGAAACACAGGAGCTGTTCTTGTTCTTTGCTGACATCTAATGTTCAGTTGAGGGCAGTGCGCCAGACTGTAACCAGTTGGAGTGCATGTTATCTTAAACGTGAGACTAACACAGAACAGCTTGGCTGAACTCTGGTTACCTTTTTTTAAATCTTTCATTTGTTTTTCCAATTAAATAAATCATTGCCACTGGAATTTCAGCATCTACTGTAACAAGTACTGTTTAATAAATGTTTTTAGGAACAGTCAGAAATTGTGTATGTACACAAATATAATGACATTATAAGCTAAAAGTATGGCTTGACTTTTAAGGTTTACGTAGGTGGGCAATTAAAGGTGAACTATAACTGGAGCTGAAGCCCCCATCGCTGCTATGTGGGGCCCTGCGCATGCCTGTGTGGGCGCATGTCACAACCTTACCTCTTTGACCTGCGCCTGCAGCTCCTGGTTGAGGTTCCTAAGGTTCCTCATGGTGAGTTCACTCTCAGTCCTCATCATTATCCTCTCCATGTGGATCTCATTGGACAGATACTTGTTGTCCTGCTTCAGGTCCTCACATTCCTGTGTGATTGGGAATGAGATCCACGTGCCACTTATACTGAGCACTGACACTAAATAAAGAGCAATGCTCAGGGATGGCTCTCCATTGGGAATATCCGCACTCTGTGCGCCAGTCAACTTAGTTAATGAATGAGTAAGTCCATATGAATCAGACACAGAAAGGTGGATTTTGCCCACCATCACATATTGTTCTGAAAAGTGCTTTAGGTATAAGAAAGGAATAAGATTAGTATCCCTGAAGCATTATTTTGTTGAAAAAATGTTTGGTTTCAGGGAAATGTTGCCAATTGATTACATACAGATAGAACCTTTTGATGCCATAGGAATCATATAATATTGATTTAATACAGTTTTGAATATCCAATTCGCACCAAAATCTTTCTTGACAATTTAGATGGGTGTATTTTGACAATTTAGATGGATTCCTCAAGTACCCCCAAAACCCTACTACAATCCTACTCTTATAGTTTTCTATGTGGGACAACACATGAGAAGCTGTGTGTGGCTTGGGTTATTGTTTCTTCATATATTTATAAATATGAACAGTGAAAATGGTAACCATTCAATCCCCCATGAAGTTTAATTTGTGTTTGAAGTTGGCCATCTCATATCCTTGCCTATCACATAGTACTACCAAATTTTGACCACAAGATGGTGCCATTTCAACTATCCGTTAACATCAGGAGCACAATTTGAAAAGTTCATTGACCTATTTCTATTTGTTGAGAATTAATTGGATGCCAGTTCATTGAAAAGTAGCCTGGATCATTTTGTGTTGAACAAGCAGACCAGAAGACTACACCTGCTGTATCACCTCTACTGTTCCATTGTACCACTACTGTTCTCCAAGGTAAACTTTCTAAACTTTCCATCTTTTTTTCCAGTACTTTAATAGTTTCTTTAATTCAACATTTGACAGGTCTCTGATAGAGCTATGCCTATGGTACATTTATCTGCAGACGTGTGCAAAACTCCTATTAAGACAAAATAATAGGAAAATATATCTTAATGTACTGTATTTAGCTACCAGTAAACACAATGTTGAATTAAAGAAACTTTTAAAGCACTGACAAAAAAAGAACAGTAGTGGTACAATGGAACAGTAGAGGTCTTCTGGTTTCTTTGTTCAACACAAACTTATTCAGGCCTCTTTTCTATGAAATGCCCATGCATCCAATGAATTCTCAACCAATAGAAATAGGTCAAGGAACTCTTCAAAGTGCTCCTGATGGTTCTGGTTGGAATTTAAATAAATACTGAATAACTATGGGGGTAGATTTCTATCAAAAATAACCAAGCACAAAAGTATAATCCACAATTGTATTTATCATCCACACACACACACCTCTCAATTTGTGTTTCGTAAAAATAATCCACAATCGTATTTACCATCCACACACACCTCTCAATTTGTGTTTCGTAAAAATAATCCACAATCGTATTTACCATCCACACACACACACCTCTCAATTTGTGTTTCGTAACACTGGCGAATCTACATTTGCCGATCGAAGGACACGCTTGATGGGCTTGGATTTACGGACAGAATTTTGAGACAAATATTCCGCTGTTTTTCACCGTGTCGTTTCATGCTCGCTTAACTTGCAATTCGTAAGGTAAACTTCTTCTTCTTTGGTGCTACATAACACGACGGTGGGTCTGTTTGGCTCATCAGCGCCACTTTTAGAACAAGTGGCCAAAATTGCACATTATCTTTAAGAATTGGATTCATGGTAAATTTAATTAAAACAACCGAGTTGTGAGTTTATTTAGGTTGTAAAGTTAACCCCACGCTAATCTTGCGATGGCACGTTTTTTAAACAGTCATTGCACAAAACTCCAATTTTTGCACGCCTCCTATCATTACATTACACAGGGGTAGGTCCGTACATTGATAGGAACTAGGAAGTACAACACTATGAGCTAAAATAAGGAGAGCACTCCATGCGATTTTAATTCTCATTTTCATTTATGTGTCTTATCTACTAGCTAGCTAGCTGAACAAATAAAAGATTTCATAGGAGACATCGGTATCAGTGAGAATAGCTGTCAAATTAATTTAATTGGCTATAATACTTCACATGGTTGAGTTTGTTTTACATAATCTTTCCCATGAGGGGCGAAAGAGTTATGTAGCTACTGTGTACGGACCTACCCCTGTGTAATGTAATCTAGCTAGCTAGCTACATGCAATCTGATAGGAGTTTTGTGCAATGACTGTTTAAAAAACTTGCCATCGCAAGATTAGCGTGGGGTTAACTTTACAACCTAAATAAACTCACAACTCGGGTGTTTTAATTAAATTTACCATGAATCCACTTCTTAAAGATAATGTGCAATTTTGGCCACTTGTTCTAAAAGTGGCGCTGATGAGCCGAACAGACCCACCGCCGTGTTATGTAGCACCAAAGAAGAAGAAGTTTAGCTTACGAATTGCAAGTTAAGCGAGCGTGAAACGACACGGTGAAAAACAGGGGAATATTTGTCTCAAAATTCTGTCTGTAAACCCAAGCACATCAAGCGTGTCCTTCGATCGGCAAATGTAGATTCGCCAGTGTTACGAAACACAAATTGAGAGGTGTGTGTGTGTGGATGGTAAATACGATTGTGGATTATTTTTACGAAACACAAATTGAGAGGTGTGTGTGTGTGGATGGTAAATACGATTGTGGATTATTTTTACGAAACACAAATTGAGAGGTGTGTGCGTGTGGATGGTAAATACGATTGTGGATTATTTTTACGAAACACAAATTGAGAGGTGTGTGTGTGTGGATGGTAAATACGATTGTGGATTATTTTTACGAAACACAAATTGAGAGGTGTGTGTGTGGATGGTAAATACGATTGTGGATTATTTTTACGAAACACAAATTGAGAGGTGTGTGTGTGTGGATGATAAATACAATTGTGTATTGTACTTTTGTGCTTGGTTATTTTTGATAGAAATCTACCTCCATAAATAACGGAGTTGAAAATGGCCCCATCTTGTGGTCAGAATGTGGTAGTACTATGTGATATGCAAAGATATGAGATGGCCAACTTCAAACACTAATTAAACTTCATGGGGGGATTTAACTGTCATTGTTTTCACTGTTTGTATTTATAAATATATAAAAAAACAATAATCCAAGCCACAGCTTCTCATGTGTTGTCCCACATAAAGAACTTGCATTCTGTGCTGTCTATAAGGGTGGGATTGTAGTAGGGTTTGGGGGGTCCTTGGGTGTATTTTGACAATTGAGATGGACTCATGTCTGAAACATTATCAGAGAAAATGTTGGTGCAAATTGGATATTCAGAACTATAAAAAATCAATATTGTATTATTTCTATGGCATGAAAAGGTTCTGTCTGGACGTAATCAAGTAGCAACATTTCCCTTAAACCAAATGATCTTTCAACAAGAAAATGCCTCAGGGATGCTAATCTTATTCCTTTCTCACTCCTAAAGCTCTTCTCAGGAGGATCTGTGATAGTGGGTGTCATGCTCGTTCACCTTAGAGATGGAATTACCCGAATGGCAGGTCAGTTTGGCTCGCTGTGCTTAATAGTTAATTCAATGAACACATAACTACAAACCCCAATTCCCAAAAAGTTGGGACGGTGAATAAAATGTAATTAAAAACAGAAAGCAATGATTTGCAAATCCTTTTTGACCTGTATTCAATTCAAAACAGTACAAAGATAAGATATTTAATGTTTTAACTAATCAACTTTATTTTTTTGTGTAAATATATACGCTCATTCTAAATTGGATGCTTACAACACATCCAAAAAGAGTTGGGACAGGGGCATGTTTACCACTGTGTTACATCACCTTTCCTTTTAACAACACTCGGTAATCTTTAGGGAACTGAGGACACTAATTGTTGTAGTTTTGAAAGCAGAATTTTTTCCCCATTCTTGCTTGATATAAGACTTCAGCTGCCCAACAGTCCAGGGTCTCCATTGTCGTATTTTGCGCTTCATAATGCACCACACGTTTTCAATGGGAGAGAGGTCTGGACTGCAGGCAGGCCAGTCTAGCACTTGCACTCTCTGACTATGAAGCCACACTGTTGTAATACGTGCAGAATGTGGCTTGACATTGTCTTGCTGAAATAAGCAGGGATGTCCCTGAAAAAGACGTTGTGTAGATGGCAGCATATGTTACTCCAAAATGTATATGTACCCTTCAGCGTTAATGGTGCCTTCAAAGATGTGCAAGTTACCCATGCCATGGGCACTAACACACCTCCATACCATGACAGATGCTGGCTTTTGAACCTTACGTTTTGAACCTTTTTGGCCCAGAGAACACGATGTCCATTATTTCCAAAAACATTTTGAAAGGTGGACTCGTCAGACCACAGCACACGTTTCCACTTTGCGTCAGATGAGCTTGAGCCCAGAGAAGTCGGTGGCATTTCTGAATGTTGTTGATATATGGCTTAAACTTTGCGTAGTAGAGTCTTAACTTGCATTTTTAAATGCAGCGACAAACTGTTTACTGACAACGGTTTTACGAAGTATTCCCGAATCCCGAGCCCATGAGGTTATATTCATTACAGAAGCATGTCAGTTTTTAATGCAGTGCCGTTTGAGGGTTTGAAGGTCACAGGCATTCAATATTGGTTTTCGCCCTTTACGCACTGAGATTTCTCCAGATTCTCTGAATCATTTAATAATATTATGGACTATAGATGGTGAAGTCCCTAAATTCTTTGCAATCGTGCGTTGAGAAACGTTGTTCTTAAACTGTTGGACTATTCGCTCATGCATTTTTTCGCAAGGTAGCAAACCTCGACCCATCCTTGCTCGTAAATGCCCGAGCTTTCCTCGATGCTCTTTTTATACCCAGTCATGATAGCATCACCGGTTACCTATTCACCTATTTTCCTGTGGAAGTTGTTTTTTGAACATTCCACAACCTTTTCAGTCTTATGTTGCCCCTGTCCCAACTTTTTTTCCAGAATCAAATTTGAAATTAGTGTATATTTACAAAAATAAATAAAGTTGATATGGTAAAACAATAAATATCTTTTCTTATCTGTTTTCAATTAAATATATGTAAAATAATTTACAAATCACTACTTTCTGCTTTTATTTATATTTTTACATACTGTCCCGATTTTGGAATTGGGGTTTGTATAATTTACCAGAAAACAGTTCTCTATATCCATCCATAGTTAGCAATTATCATTGAAACAATCTTGAAGCAAGATCAGAGATGAAAGATCAGAGAAACAGTGGCATGTTTGCTGTGGAGTCTCTTGCTGTAGTATGTATGAGCTGGGCTTTCTCTCCATCATTATAACGATGATGGTGCAACATGGCATTTTAGTTACAGAGTGTGGAGATCTGACTTATAGGCACACAGGCATCATCAATCAAGGGATGAGGGAGGACATTTGAGTCTCTGTCCACAGCACAAACGCCGCCCTGCAGTTTGAACTATTAAACCCATATCCCAGGTGTAGAAATGGCATCGGATCAACTGTGAATGTGTGAACACACTGTTGCATTGCTCTTATACATACGTCTCTTTCTCAATATCCAGCATGGCTAACCCAAACCCAGAACATGTATAAGTATATATTCATATATTTTTGAATAGACAAAGACCTTAGATTGTGGTAAACACAGGGAATTACATCATGCGCGATTACCTTCCTCTTCCTCACCAGCTCCCCCTGCAGGCGGCTGATCTGGAGGAAGGAGGCGCTGGGGCTGAGAGCGCTGACTGGCCTGACTGCTCGAACGGGCCGGCGGCAGGGCCTGGACACCCTGCTCAGCTCCTGGATCTCCTCCGCGCCGTCTTTACTGTGGGGGAATCGCCCTGCGCCATTGCTGCCACTGCAGAGCGAAAACGATTTGGACAGACCCCCGTCCAACCCCGTCTTTCCCAAAGACCAGCCCTGCAGGTCCCCATGGGAGGTGGCCTTCAGCGTCGTCATCGCCAAACAGGCTCACGGGATCCCAGATCGGATCCCAGATCTGATCCTATTCCTGGTTACGATCCCGTAGCTGAGTCCCTGGCAACTGCGCCCAATGCTCTGGGCTTCAAAGCACTGGATCTCTGGTTGGCAGCTTGGATGAATCATTCATGGGTAACGGGACACCACCCTCAAAGGGGGCGGGGAACTGGACCCCACAGGCCGCAGGGGGAAACCTGAACAGGGCTGGGTGACTACCACAGTGTAGCTGGCTGCATTCACTAATTACACTGCTGTAGACCACTGTGAGGTTAGGGTAGCTAGCGCAGTGTAGCTGTAGGTCCTCCTGCCCACTGTCCTCCGCTCTCAAACATGACCGGCATCTCACTGTTTTACACACCCAGCCCGCGCCTCCACAAGAATGTTAAAACGTCTTTCAGGAAAGAACTCCGGTGTGATTCATTTCAGGAAGTGGCAAGCGAAACGCAATCCTTTAAATCAGAATGCATTATTCAAGGTTTACTGTTTACGTGGGACATGTCCTGACTCCCTGCTTCTCCCTCAGACGGGCCGACTCACAGATTTTACACATATTTAGACTGAGTCTAATTTTATGCTTTTATCCACTGGTGGGGGGAGTTGCACAGTGGAATGAAGGGAAATTAAAGGGTTTGAAAGACGCTTGAGCTCAGCACAGCCTACAGCTGCTCTCACAAAAAGCAGCAGCATTTACACAATCTATATTTACAGGCTACTCTACCTCTGCCCTGACAAAGATCCTTGTGGGTTAGAAAGTTGTCTGGATGCATGTGCAAATAAAACTACCCATCAAACCTTGGCCTATACTCACAAATGACTTTGGAATTTTTACGTGAAAAAATTTACGAGTAATTTTATAGGTTTGTAAAAAAAAATATATATTTTTAGGTTTGTAAAAAATAAGCAACCCACTGTACCTGGTCAATTCACAACACCCCTTCAGCCACAAGCATCAGCCTGACCATGTGACTTTTTACACTACTACTGCCTGTGTAATGCTTTTACACCACTAGAGCCTGTATGTCGATTTTACACTATAACAGCCTGTGTAATGATTTTACACCACTAGAGCCTGAATGTCGATTTTACACTATAACAGCCTGTGTAATGATTTTACACCACTAGAGCCTGAATGTCGATTTTACACTATAACAGCCTGTGTAATGCTTTTACACTACTAGAGCCTGTATGTCGATTTTACACTATAACAGCCTGTGTAATGCTTTTACACCACTAGAGCCTGTATGTTGATTTTACACTATAACAGCCTGTGTAATGCTTTTACACCACTAGAGCCTGTATGTCGATTTTACACTATAACAGTCTGTGTAATGCTTTTACACTACTAGAGCCTGTATGTTGATTTTACACTATAACAGTCTGTGTAATGCTTTTACACCACTAGAGCCTGTATGTCGATTTTACACTATAACAGCCTGTGTAATGCTTTTACACTACTAGAGCCTGTATGTCGATTTTACACTATAACAGTCTGTGTAATGCTTTTACACTACTAGAGCATGCATGTCGATTTTACACTATAACAGCCTGTGTAATGCTTTTACACCACTAGAGCCTGTATGTCGATTTTACACTATAACAGTCTGTGTAATGATTTTACACCACTAGAGCCTGTATGTCGATTTTACACTATAACAGTCTGTGTAATGCTTTTACACTACTAGAGCCTGTATGTTGATTTTACACTATAACAGTCTGTGTAATGATTTTACACCACTAGAGCCTGTATGTCGATTTTACACTATAACAGTCTGTGTAATGCTTTTACACCACTAGAGCCTGTATGTCGATTTTACACTATAACAGTCTGTGTAATGATTTTACACCACTAGAGCCTGTATGTCGATTTTACACTATAACAGCCTGTGTAATGCTTTTACACCACTAGAGCCTGTATGTTGATTTTACACTATAACAGTCTGTGTAATGCTTTTACACCACTAGAGCCTGTATGTCGATTTTACACTATAACAGCCTGTGTAATGCTTTTACACCACTAGAGCCTGTATGTTGATTTTACACTATAACAGCCTGTGTAATGCTTTTACACCACTAGAGCCTGTATGTCGATTTTACACTATAACAGTCTGTGTAATGCTTTTACACCACTAGAGCCTGTATGTCGATTTTACACTATAACAGCCTGTGTAATGCTTTTACACCACTAGAGCCTGTATGTCGATTTTACACTATAACAGCCTGTGTAATGCTTTTACACCACTAGAGCCTGTATGTCGATTTTACACTATAACAGTCTGTGTAATGCTTTTACACCACTAGAGCCTGTATGTCGATTTTACACTATAACAGCCTGTGTAATGATTTTACACCACTAGAGCCTGTATGTTGATTTTACACTATAACAGTCTGTGTAATGCTTTTACACTACTAGAGCCTGTATGTCGATTTTACACTATAACAGTCTGTGTAATGCTTTTACACCACTAGAGCCTGTATGTCGATTTTACACTATAACAGTCTGTGTAATGCTTTTACACTACTAGAGCCTGTATGTTGATTTTACACTATAACAGCCTGTGTAATGCTTTTACACCACTAGAGCCTGTATGTCGATTTTACACTATAACAGCCTGTGTAATGATTTTACACCACTAGAGCCTGTATGTTGATTTTACACTATAACAGCCTGTGTAATGCTTTTACACCACTAGAGCCTGTATGTCGATTTTACACTATAACAGCCTGTGTAATGATTTTACACTACTAGAGCCTGTATGTAGATTTTACACTATAACAGCCTGTGTAATGCTTTTACACCACTAGAGCCTGTATGTCGATTTTACACTATAACAGTCTGTGTAATGCTTTTACACCACTAGAGCCTGTATGTCGATTTTACACTATAACAGCCTGTGTAATGATTTTACACCACTAGAGCCTGTATGTCGATTTTACACTATAACAGTCTGTGTAATGATTTTGCACCACTAGAGCCTGTATGTCGATTTTACACTATAACAGTCTGTGTAATGCTTTTACACCACTAGAGCCTGTATGTCGATTTTACACTATAACAGCCTGTGTAATGATTTTACACCACTAGAGCCTGTATGTCGATTTTACACTATAACAGTCTGTGTAATGCTTTTACACCACTAGAGCCTGTATGTCGATTTTACACTATAACAGCCTGTGTAATGCTTTTACACCACTAGAGCCTGTATGTTGATTTTACACTATAACAGCCTGTGTAATGCTTTTACACTACTAGAGCCTGTATGTCGATTTTACACTATAACAGCCTGTGTAATGCTTTTACACCACTAGAGCCTGTATGTCGATTTTACACTATAACAGCCTGTGTGATGATTTCCTTGCTGATGTACTGTACCTTAAAAGCTTGTCTTAACAAATTAGAATTTACTACGATGATGGATTTGCTCTGCATGAAGCGCTCGCTCCAAATGCTTCTGGGAATTTATTTACAATTGGACATGGATACTGAGCCTTTGAAGTTAACGTGAACAACATGAGTTCCTGTTGAAGAGGAGGTATTTCTAAACCCTAAGTGCCGTGGAGTTTCCTGATATATTGGTGTTTTTATCAGACTAATTTCTTCATTCATTATGACTCTTGTGATCATGCTTTTGCTTTCCTGGTTTTGCATGTAAATTAATTCCTATACGACTATTAAGAATGTTTGTAAACAAAGGTCGTCAACATCAGTGGCGGCCGGTGATTGGCTGACTAAGTGGGGCGGGTCATGACAGACACGGAGATCATAGAGTAACATTGTAGCCGACTCGAGTGCACAAACAACTGGGCTTTGGTCTTTTAACTGCTACAGTTGTAGTGCAATTTTTTTTAGTGCCGGAGCGCAGTCAATCAAATATTACTCATCACGTCTATATTTTGCTAGATTACATTTTGACTGTTTAGGCTAATGCACATTAATAATGTAGGCTACCTGCTATAGGCTATGCTCATATTCATGCAACAGAGGATCGACTCATTAAAACACCAGTGACATCAACAGCGTAGGGGGGAAAAATAGGGTATTTATTGACATTACTAAACGTTTGTTGTACAATCAACGTGCATCTCTTTACCATTTATTTATTTATTCATAGATGTTTACCCGCGCCTTTGATCATTGATCATGGTCGCACTCGCAAACAATATAAAGCAAAAAAATATATCCTTGACAGCGGCATTTCAGCACTGACACTGGAGAGCGACAGCGTGTAGCTAGGAGAACAACATGACGATCGTCCACACAAAAAAAGGAAAAATAAATTAATAGGCCTAGCCTACCTTACAATGTTGCTCCACTATCAGCATGCCTCCTCACTTATAAAGAAACTTTGCCCTTCCCTGCACCGTGTTGGCAGTGTCGATGTAGCGGTACACAATGACGAGCTGACAATGCGTCGTTATGTCGGTGGTCTCATCTGCTTGGATAGACATGTAATCCGTGCTTTGTAGGTCCTGGACAACGTGGCCTTGCATTACAGACAGCCTACAGTCCAATAGCTCATTCTGTATGGTTTTTGAGGTGCCTTAAATACGGTTGCATTCTCAAAGTGCTCTTTCATTGCACCGTCCAGTGTCGATACAAAATCAGTCCCCTAAACACACCTGGATTCTCGGATGATTCCGTTTCATCGTGCCCCCTCAAAGCTAGTTCAAAGGCCCCACAGAACTTCACACAGTCGATCAATTTAGAAAGGATATGTCGGTTGTTGTCCACCTCCTGGTTGTGTTTTCAAATACTAGCGTGATATCCATCCGACAGCTGTGTAGCTATGTTAGCTCTTCCTAGCATGGATAGCTTAAGGCACGCTTCCATGTGTGCTCTGATCGTGTCATGTTTTTTCACTCGTTCGGAAAAGTGCTTAACGTCTGTCATCCCTGTTTTCGTCCACAGCATTTCACCCTGGCCCTGTTTTTCTGAACGGAACAGAAGGCAGGAAAAACAAAAAAGAGCATTCCGAATTGGGCAGCCACATAGTCATGATTTCTTATCATACCAGCTCCTGGAGAACACTCGTGTGTAGGACTTCCCTCTGTCCTTAGCCGCCTGCTGTAGATGATTATCTGGCCTATCCGGACCTAGCTCTTTTAAACGGAGTTTTTCTTGTAGACTAAGCTTCTCAAACTGAGTTTTAAGAATAGACTCCACGCTGTTGAGTGCTAATGTTAATGTAACGTTATCTGCTGCAGCCGCCATGAAGTTCACCGGACGAATGTGACATTGGCGTGTGCTCTCTCGTGCCATCTACTGACCATGACTACAATGTTCGTTTAAATTGGGTTAAATGAGAATGGCCAGGACGTTCTACCCAGCGCCCCATATGCTATCATAGACCTCAAGCTAAAGTGCAGTCCTTCCAACAACCGCTAGGTGGCAATGCATGTCAATGTAGTGTGTGAGGGACGTACGACTCGGCGCCCCAGAGCAACAGAGACGGTAATGAAGTCCGCAAACCAACCAAAGCCAATTATTCAACATACATGTATTGACTAGAACACATTTATATGGATTATAAATACAATCTATGAAATGTGTTCAGATGAAAAAATATATATATATATAATTTATTTATTATTATTTTTAAAATATATATTTTTTCCTTTCTATCCAATCAAGTGGGGCGCCGCCCCTAGCGTCCCTATGGACGAGCCGCCACTGCTTCCAGGTGGATAACTGACATCCTGTCAGCAGTGGAAATCGTTAATTTACATGGTAAATCAACTGAAGAAAACATTAGCAATTATGCCGAAATCGTGTTGTATTTGGGGTTGTATTGCCAACCCAGATAGCAAGGAAGTATTGAATCAACATTGATATTGTGTTATAAGCATCACTATCGGTCATCAACCAATTTTCAATGGTGGAATCAACATTCACTTTCTGATGGTAATAGTCACCGATGTATTAGGTTAAAATGCAAACATTGTATCAATTGTATCAAATCATTTTCAAATAAAAAACCGTTAGAATTATTCACTGCCTGTTTCTGCGGTCGCTGCTGTGCATGCTCGCACGCTGTATGTATGTTACGTACGTTCATTTATTTTTTCTTGGTTAAATTGGTTAAGTTAAAAGTTCAAGTTGCTACGGGTGACGTAGGAAAATAAACAAAAGGAGATTTAACAGAAAAGCGTATTTGTGGTTGATGCTAATGCTGCATTCGTTTATTAATTTCCAACTATAGGAATCCCGGTATCCGACGAGGGAATTGTAATAAAACGTCCTTTTAACTAAGAGTTCCATGTCTGAAATCAATCAAATGTCTTCCTTTTCACCCCAATCTAGCTACTCAAAATTCAACAGGTTGCCATTTGTGTTCTAATACTGCCATCTAGTGGGCACTTAGGTGAACACACCACATTAAATGAATGATATGTCAAGTCATGTCATGATATTGTATACAAGCTACAGTTTCTCAATAAATAACCAGTAGCCTACAAAAAATGCAGATGTTAAAAGAGCTATATGTAACACATTTACTGTACTAAATCAGAAAATGACCATGATATGTCATCAGAGATTAAGGAAACATGCTAAATCGAAATACTGGCTTCTCCGACAACAATACTAGTCAGACTATGTTCTCCTTTGAAATTCCCATTCCGGGTCGGAACGTGTTTTTGTATTGGCCTGTGTGATTCACTATTCTCCGAGTTGACTCCGTCCACTGCCAATTACGAACAACCAGATGTACAACAACACTCCGACAGCCGATTTACGAATGCCTAAGCTAAGTTCAACATCGTTTTCATTTAGCTAGCTAGCTAAACATTTTAATATATATGTATATAGTTACTAGCTAAACATACCACTAACGTTAGCTTATATCTGTGTGACCGTAAACATAGCCAGCCATGCATCTAGCTAACATTGACAGAGTTATAAAAAATCCACATGAGCAGGTTTATAATTTGCAAACAATAAATACATTGCAAACGTATACATCAGCTGATCAATTTACAGTGTAGGACTCGTCGTCGCTTGTCATTGTCAAAATAGAATAAGCTCGGCTCAAAATATAATGTTGCGCTCGGCTCGTCTTGCGCTCGTGTTCGTTGGGGGGTGCTCTGGTGATGGCAACCCGCGTGAGCTTCGAGTCTGGGGAGGAGGGGACGGGCAGAGACAACACTCTCTAATATTGTGAATTTGGACTGCAGATAGATTTTAAACGCTAATTTTCCTATTGAACTCTATGGAAAAATAAATCAGAAGAAGAAACCCTTCAAGTCATCCATCCATATCTACTGTATTTCTGGCAGCAGAGTGATGGTTTAAGGCTTGTTTGATACGTCAGACCCTTGCTGACTTAGAGCCATTTAGCCAACCATGTATTCCATACTGTTCTAGTGTACAGCTAAATCTAGTCCCACCCCCCAATTCCCATAGCGATCCATTCAAATGCAGAGACGTTATAGTATCGCTTGTAAGAGTACCAGAAAATAACATATCAAATTGGGTCACAGACATCAGGAAGTCATTGCATGCAAAAGATATGCGACCAAATATAAAAAATTATTACTTTATTCTATATATAAATGCAGGGGTGCCAATAATTGTGGCACATGTGGTTTTGTTAAAAAATAATTATTTCTTGATGAGGGATTTCTTTTCTCATAATTAATTTACTTCAATTAAAGGTTGGATTTTTCTCGTTTTTTCAGTGTGAGATTAAGCTAATTCCTCAAACGGTGAATTTTTTATAACCCTTTTTACTCATCTTTACCAGGGGTGCCAATCATAGTGGAGGGTACTGTATATACAGCTAAACGACCCTCATTTCACAACGGTATACATAGGCTATACAGGCTAAATATTTGCTGATGTGTTTTGGAGATATGCCATAATAGTAAATTAATTTACTTACGCAGTTTATCGCAGTGCATTGCGTTTTATCATTGGGGATACATTTCTCACGCATCATTGTGTTTTGTATGGAAAAGTAGGATGGTCCTCTTTATCAAAGAGGAGGGACCTACATTCCATTGTATTTATTTATAAGGCTTTGCTGAAGAAACTTTCCCTTTATCTCTCATCTTTAATTATGTTTAAATCCAGTAACTATGGTACCAGGTCTCATGACTTCTTAGCCTTAGATATACCACATATAAATACTGAGCTGGGAAAAACCAGTTTTCAATATTATGCCCCTGAATTGCAAAAAACCTTTAAAGTAGAATCTCTTATTCCTTTAGATAATTTTCAAGTTTTATACATTTCTTAATGTTGTATGTATGTTTCCTTTGATTCCCTGTATGCTGTTTGAATGCTGAATGTTAACGTGGCTGAATTGTACTTGTTTATACATGTTTTTATTTTGTTCACAGGTCTCTCCTGTAAAATAAATCTTGATAAAAAAATAAAGGATAATAATAATAACTTATAATGTAGCCTACTCACATTCTCAGTTTGAGCAGCAAATAATCTATATTTTAATTAGGTTTTTATTTTATTTGGCTTGTTATAAAATTTCTGCATAACACTTACTTTATTTCCAAATTTCCCAGAACAGCTAGGCTATTTGTCAATCGCCCTTTTAACTATTATAGCCTACAGGAGTCATCAACATGTTGTCAGAGCTGATTATGATATAAGCTATGGTAAATGCATTAAATATTTAAGTGGAGGGTTAATAATGCTAGACTACATGGCCTATACAAATATACTTCATAAATAACTGAGCAGTTTTATATTTTTATTGCATTATAGCCTACAACCTGCCGCAGTGCAATAGCTAGCTATATGACTTATGTCATATGCACATCTAATTCTATAACGGTGGATCTCACATATGTTCTCAGTCAAGCTGATATCCTGGATAAGGAAGCAATTTTTCCCCAGCAACAAGGCTAACCCCAGTAAAATTGCATATTTTTAAACGTAGGCTACGAGTTGGTAAGAAAAGTGAAGGTATCTAAATGTGTAAAAAGCCAGGTGGAATACTTGTAACTTGCTCTAAAAATTCCAGCTCATTTTGTAGCCTAATGTGTTTGCGTTCATATGGTCCCTAGTGGTAGTCGTTGACGACCCAATTATAGTAGCCTATTCATATTTCTCTGAAATTATAAATTAATTTACTTTAAAAAAAAAAAAAAACATTTTGACAACCCCTTAGGCTATTACAAGAGCGTTTTACAAATAGGATAGCTGTTCCTGGAAATTTGGAAATAGCCTATATGTTACGTTAATATAAAAGTTTGATAATAAGTATGGAAAACATGCAATACTAAACTTAGGTAAACTTAGGTCAAAAAATCGAGGCGGAAATAGCATGAATTTATGGGCATGCCATTAAACAAAAGAAAAATGATGCAATTGTGATGTACATATGCGCAATACCCCTTGGTAGGACAACTCGATGGGTAGGATGAATCGACAGAACACCGGCAGGTAATGCCAGCCTTTTCCGCCGGCTATCACCACAAGTATATTTCAGACCTGTGGGAAACACTGGCACTGTTTAGCAGTCTGCAAAAAATATCCGCCACTATTTTCCAACCACACTGTGGAAGTGTCGTAGCAGGTCATAAGACGCCCCACCAGTGTTGCCATGTCCGTGGTTCTACAGCTAAATTGGGACACTTTCAAAGTGCAGTCATGGGTGAAAATAAAAAGTCGCAGGGCACGCACTTATTTTACAAAGTTAAAACATAATAAAATACATTGGTTTCAGTTAAAAGTTTTGAGTCGCCATTTGGCTGGAAAGTCTTACGCCGACCCTGCGCCCCACTCTTACGCTGCCATGTCACGTGTTGTTTTTGTTGTATTCGAAGGAAAACGTCAGCGAAGCAGTGCCTCGTTTTTTTAAAACGAAGCTTCACGTCATATTTATGTGACCAAAATGTTTGTGTACTTCTTGAAGTGTGCTCCCGAATGTACTCAGCGAAACCCCAGAAGTAAGTGTCATCCGGGTGTATACTGCAATTTGAAAACGTTTCGCGTACTCTACAACTTTCTTGCCCTATCAACTGACCAAGGCTACTCAACAGTGTGGAAGAGTGCTGATTCGGACACGGCCCATGACATTCACATCCTTATGTGGATATAAAAAATCATTACGTAATGCACATTGTTCATCGTGGCTGTGTATCATGCAGTCATAGCTACCTGTCAACATTGGGCTTTTAAAATAAGAAAGATCAGTGTTCGCGGACTCCAAACCCTCTAGAGAGATTTTGTAAAGGTTAAAGTTAAATGCATCAATCTGATGTACTTTGAGAGCAAAATTAGAGGCTAGATCTATGAAGAACTTTGTGGTATAAGTTGTATAGATATGAATGGCGATGACGCAGTCAATTTGACAATGTGACCTTTAGCAGCATATCTTCAACATCTTTGTTATTATTATGAAATACGATTGTGGAGAGGGAGGATGCACATCAGATAACTAAGCGAGGTATTGACTAACGGTAAAATAATATTAGAAAGAAAAAACACACTGAGTATGCAACTGTTTTTCTTTCTAATATTATTTTACCATTAGTCAGCACCTCGCTAAGTTATCTGATGTGCATCCTCCCTCTCCACAATCGTATTTCATAATAATTTTCATATAATAATAATTTCATTTTCATTTCATAACTTCTTTTTTTTCTTTCTAATATAATTAAGAAAGTAAAAAACATATTTGGGTTCATTCTGAAACTGTGGCGGGTCGCCACAGTTTAGTAATTAATTGTAAACGTTGGACATTTTTGGGCACCCCAAGCCCACCATCCCCACCATGATCCTTGCATTATGACAGGGGTGCCCACACTCGGTTCTGGAGATCTACTCACCAGGTAACTTTACTGCTTGCCCTGCAATCTGAGAGCAAAGAGGATTGTGTTAACTAGTTCAATTAAGGAGGTGATTACAATCAGGTGGTTAAATACCTGGTTGAAAGTAAAACGTTAAGAATACATTTATTTCAGAATATTCACATACAGTTTATGCATAATACGCATAAAATAGGTAGCCTAATGCATAACTCGATCCACTTTGCCACTAGTGATGAGACGTATCCGTCCTAATTGCAGTATTCATGTTTGTCTGAATGATAAACTACCACTTTAAGAAAACCCCTTAAATTACGACGCAGAATTGTTTAAAAGGGTAGCCGCTTGCTGCCGCGGTGGTACAGCGGTAAAGACCGCTGACTTTTAGTCAGCGCAGTTGTACTCCGAGGATCGGGGTTCGCGCCCCGGTCCTGCCATAGCCGAGCGTGGCCGGTGCCCTGTGGAGGCGACAATTGGCGGTCGCTTCCGGGTGGGGGGAGGGGCTCGGAGAGAACCGCGGCGCACAGGGGGACCCAGGGCGTGTCACGGTCAGGAGCTGCGCCCTGTAGAGGACGTAGCGTCCTCTCTGAAAAAAAAAGTGCCAATTGACGGGGTTGTGCAGCGGTGGTTCTCTAGCGGTTGCTACACGGGGGGGAATTGAATTAGAATAGGGGTTCAATTGGCTACTAAATTGGGAGAAAAAGGGAAAAAATCAGAAACAAAATTTTTAAAAAAAATAAAAAAAAGGGTAGCCGCTTGTGAAAACCTTAGCTTCTCCGGTTACACTGCAGGCCAGGGCATTGAAATAGCCAAAAGCACTTACGACCCTCGTCTTGCTACAGACTGTAAAATGCACCATTTATACACGCTAAGAAAATCCTATTCAGATATAGAAACAATAATATTTTTTTCAAACATTGTAGGCTACAAATAAGCATTCGCCGTTTTCCCTTGCTTAGCCTACTGTAGCCTACTATACAGTACCTGATGCACTTTCGGTTTAGAACATACCAAATATTTTTCTTCAAAAATTTTTGTATAAATATGTGGAGGAAACCTAGTAACGTTAGGCTAATTACTTACCAGTATATTCAGCTAAAGCTGTTTTCTGATTAACCCTGAAGAGTTTATCGTGTTACATTTCGCCAAAGTACAGGTAACAACTTCACGGTTCGCACACACTCTGCTCTAACTGACTTCGCGAGAGAATTCTCAGACTTTGAACGAAGACAAGTATGCTACTCTATGCGGCATACTGCCACCTGCTGCACTGGAGTGGGTATAGCAGGGCTTTACTGGCAACACGGCTCAACAGAAGCATCCTGAGCAGGCCGATGCATCTGTAGACATTCAATTGTAGGCCTATGAAAGCAAAATACGGGAGATTCAAGGGGAAAAAATACCAAACAGGAGGACAGCGGGAGACGGGGTTAAAATACGGGAGAAACCCGGGAAATACGGGAGGGTTGACAGGTATGAGTCAGGCACGTCTGGAACGTTATGTATCGGTGCATCCACCGCCGCCGAGTAGTGCCACAGACTGTCCAGGAGCTCACTGATGCCCTGATCCAGGTCTGGGAGGAAATCTCCCAGGACACCATCCGCCGTCTCATCAGGAGCATGCCCAGACGTTGTCGGGAGTGCATACAGGCATGTGGGGGCCATACACACGACTAAGGCACATTATGAGTTGTCGTGATGAGTCACACAAGTTGATCTCAATTTTTCACTTTGATTTTCGGTGTGATTTTGGTTCAATACTAAAGCTTAAACGGGGAAACCGAAAAGAAAAGAAACAGCTTAGGCACGTAACACTAAAACGGCCGGTAGAAGGTGAACAAAAATGAAACCACCAAAAAAAAACTCTGTCTCAGTGAGAACAGCACAGAAAAAATAGCACAGTGAAGCTAACAGGAGGAAAATAATCCTATACCTGAATAATAAGCTAAGAAGCAAGTCCCTCGTGAACATAAAACAAGTTTAATATCACACGGTCACTTTACCTGGCTATACCTGGCTCAATGTAATACGGAATGACAAAGAAGCACCGGGAAGCGGAAGTGAGGAGCTTAAATACCCCGCAGGTAGTAGCACAGGTGAAACGAATAATCAGCGAGGTGAAGCAAAACCTCAGAACGGAACGTGGGAAAAAATCAAATGGATTCCCAACCGGAGAGAAAGGATGAGAACCGTAGTGAAAAAGGAAAAATAAACCACGGACCATGACAGGACCACCCCTCTAAGCGACAACCCCAGACGATCCCTCAAAATGATCTCTACGGAACTCTCTGATCAATTTGGGGTCCAAAATATTCCTAGCTAGGACCCAACACCGTTACTCTGGGCCATAGCCCTCCCAGTCCACCAAAAAACGACAACCCCTACTTACCCGTCTCTCTGCTAAAATGCGGTGGACAGTATAAACCGGACCTCCTTCCACGAGCCGAGGAGGAGGGGATTTCTCAGTAGGAGACAAAGGACTGATAAGTAGCGGTTTTAATCGTGACACATGAAAAGTAGGATGAACGCGCATGGAGTGCGGTAATAGAAAGCGCACCGTCACGGGTAAATTTTTTGGATGATTTTGAATGGTCCCACGTAGCGCGGGGCAAGTTTAAGAGGCAGAGGCAGATCTCGCATAGAAAGCCAGACCCGCTGACCCACCCGATAAGGGGGGACTGGCCGACGATGTCTTTCGACAGAAGCTTTTTGAGATGCCGAAGCTCACAAGAGTGAGGCGCGAACTCATCTCCACACTGCATGGCACCTCTGAACAAAAGAGCCAGCAGAAGGAACCTCCACATTTTAAATACAAAAGACGTCAAACACAAATCAAAGAACACATATAAAGGCGAGTGTATTAACATTGACTTTGCTAGCCAATTTAGCGAAGTTTAGACACACAGTTTCATTATGTTGCTCTCTGTACTGATTGGCTTAGTGTTGGATTTGCCTGGCTGCACATATACTTTCTTAGCTGCTTCAGCGTAAGTAATCCCTTGGGTAACTTTCGATCTCTGCACTTCTGCTGCTCTCTTACTGACCTCGCGGCTCCTGTATGCTGAGTTGTGTTCCTTTCCACAGTTGCAGCGCTTACAGTGGTGTTCAAATAAATAGCGTTAAAAAAGTGAATAAAGTGCAAATATCTTTTATAGCTTTTAGTTCCATATTTCAAGTGTAGTGGAAACATTACACATTCAATTCCAAATCAAAGCATTAACAAATTTTTATCAAGTCTGCATTATTCTTTTACAGGAAGCAAAGAAAAGGAATATTAATCTGTTAAAAAGAATAGCAGTGTCGACATTTTTCTCTTGAAACTCAAACACTTACTGTATAAACTGAAGAAATTTTTCAAGATTTAACTTCACTTTAAATTACTGAAATAATATTTAGTTGCATAACCATTGTTTTTGATAACTGCTGCGCATCAACCAACTTCTGGCACCAAGAAACAGGTATTTCAGCCCAGAATGAACAAACTACATTCCACAGTTCCTGTGAATTTTTGGGTTTTGCTTCAGAAACTGCATTTTTAATGTCACCCCACAAGTTTTCAATGGGGTTGAAGTCGGGGGATTGAGCTGGCCACTCAATTACCTCAATCCTTTTTGTCTGGAACCAAGATGTTGCTCGTGTGTTTGGGGACGTTGTCTTGTTGAAACACCCGTTTCAGGGGCATTTCCTCTTCGGCATACGGCAACATAATCTCTTCAAGTATTTTGATGTATTCAAACTGATCCATGATCTCTGGTATACGATAAATTGGCCCAACACCGTAGTATACCCATACCATGATTTTTGTGCCACCATGCTTCACTGTCTTCACAGTGTACTGTGGCTTGAATTCAGTACCCGCGGGTCGTCTGACGTACTGTCGACGACCACTAGACCCGAAAAGAACAATTTTACTCTCATCAGTCCACAGAATGTTATGCCATTTCTCTTTGGGCCCATCGATGAGTTCCTTGGCAAATTTTAACCAATTCTGCACATGCCGTTTTTTCAACAATGGTGCCTTACGGGGGCTTCTTGCGGATAGCTTCGCTTCGATCAAGCGTCTCCTGACTGTAACAGCACTTACAGGTAATTTTAGATCATCTTTGATCTTTCTGGAGGTGATGATTGGCTGAATCTTTGCCATTCTGACTATTCTTCGATCCGTTTTAACAGTAGTTGCTCGTTTTCGGAGGAATATAGGGCCTGACCTCGTACCTCATATACCCTATATATATTTTGGATGGTAGACTTTCCTCATCAAGTTTCAACATCACCAACAGGCTGTCACATTTCTCGCCATTACGTGTGGTTTTCAGGCATTTTTCCGCTATCACCTTTGCTCCTACCACATTTTCTTTAATCTGATCAATTGTTACATTTGTGGGTATTCCCGAAATTACACCTCGGACCATCTTTTTATCATTTACCACTGTTCCTTGTACTCTCTTGCCTTCAATCTTATTTCATCTGATAGCCTTCCCTTGCTGAGTACTGTCCCTGCAAAGAATCAACAGTGATCCATTATGCAAAACTCTTAACCTCAGCAATTAGTTTGTTTATTGCTTTAGTTAGTTGAATCGGGTTCCACTCACCAACAGAAGCACCCTCTTGAACCAGTTTAATTAACCACTTTATATTCTTCGTTACGATCTCCTGTTGCTACTCTATTTTGCTCATTCTCGGTTTCTTCCGATGGTGAACTTTCACTTTGCTGCCTGTGTTTTTTACGCTTTCGCCTACCATTAAGCTTCTGTTCCTTTTTCCAACCTTCATCCTTCCCGCTCCCGTTAGCTATTTCCATTTCTCCTAGCTCACTTCCTGATCCGTCACTTCCTTCTGCCATCTCCCGTCAATTCACAGTCCAGTTGTCTGCCAACCAGCCACATCCTGCAATCAGCGGCCGCTTTCCCAAACTAGAACCAAATGCGAACCGTGATGCGCTCAGCGCCGCTCACTCCAAAGATTGACGATATCTGCCAACAACTGCTTTTCCTGAAGTTCCCGGATGTGCACAAACTGAAAAACTGAAAGCTAGCTTTTGGAAGATTTTATTTTTACAAACTGAATTTCTCAGATCTGAATTTGAAATCCAAGTTTAACTGAATAGCCTACCGAAATTTAGATTCAAATCACATAATTCAATTTCAAAACGTATATACAAATTCAAATTATGAAATACAAATGCAGTGCAATAAAATTCAATTTCAAAACGTATATACAAATTCAAGTTTACTAAATTCAAATTCAGTTTTCTGGTGGCACACGTTTTACACCATACTTGTCTCATTACTTTCTAGCGTCTTGATTCCTGCCTGTTCCCTGTCTGCTTGCTGCCTGATCCTTGTTCCTGTTCCAAGTCCTGTGTACCTGTCCAGCTCCTGTTCTCCTGCCTGCCCTGCCGGTCCTCGTCCAGTCCTGCCCCGGTCCTCCTACCCCTCTCCGTCCAAGCCCCGCTCCAGCCCTGATCCTGTTCTCCTGCCTGTCCAGCCTGCTTCTGTCCTGCCGGTTCTTGTCCAGCCCTGCTCTAGCCCTCCTGCCTCATCCCAGTTCTGTCCCAACTCCAGCCCTGTTTTATTTTGCCCCGCCCTGTTTCCTGCCTGCCCGTTCCTGATCTCCTGCCTGCTGCCCTGGGTGGGCATTTATATATAATTAAAGTCTCCTGTGTGGAGTTCAACCAGCCTTCTGTCTCTGAGTCCTGCATTTGGATCACTGTAACAAGAGTGGGCTCAGATGTCAAGGACATATGGAATAGAACATGGATATTCAAATCTGGACCTCAAATCCAAGTCTGGCCCTGGTTTTCTTTCTCCCAGGTAATTAACTGAACAATTAGTGCTAGTGATTGGCCAGACTGTCTTCACACCTCACTCCCAGGTAAAGGGAGGATGGAAAACCAGCAGGTCTCTGACCTCGAGGACCATGATTTGAATACCAGGGGAATAGAAAATGGGACACCTCAGGGTAGCGTCATCAGCCCTGTTTTATTTAACATAATGATAAATTATGTTTTTCTGTATGTGGGCCCAGATGTAGAAACTTCGTTGTATGCAGATGATGGAGCTATCAGGAGGAGAGGGCGGGAATGTAAAATATGTGGCGGGAAAAGTACAGGAGGACATTTTAGGGGTGGAAAAGTGATTTAAGTTGTATCTGTATATAAATCCAATTGTATGTTTTTTACTAGGAAAAGGGTACCTCAATTCTCTGGGTCTGCTTTTCTATGGTCTGCCTTTATTTAGAGTTCCTGTATTCAAATATTTGGGTCTACGGTTTGATGTGAGGCTGACTTGGAGGGCTCATGTGAAACATATAGAGACAAAGAGTAAGAAGGTTCTGAATGTCATGCGGGCAAAAGCCGGGTATGAGTGGAGTGCTGAAATAAGTTCCCTACTGAATATATACCAAGCCCTCATATGGTCTGTCATTGATTATGGATGTATAGTATATGGATCAGCAGCTAAGACGGTCCTGAAACAGCTGGATACAATACAGGCTAGGGCACTTAGGTTCTGCTGTGGAGCGTTTAAATCAACCCCTCTTAATGCTCTCAGGATGGAGATGGGCGAGATACCACTCCGGTTAAGGTGTGTGAAACTTAGCTTGATGCACTGGGTGACACTGCAAGGATGTGCAGATGGACATACAGGTCCGAGTGTATTACAGAACTGCTGGGAACACTCAAATAAACTAGGTAGGCGTTTTGGATGGGTAATTGGAAATCAAGCGGAATAATATGGGCTAAAGGGATTTGGCTACTGCCCGTTGATAGCCCTGTCTGCCATACCACCATGGCTGTTTGATAAACCAATGGTAGAGTTTGGGCTGCTGGAACAGCGTATGAACTGGGGTAACACAGTAGAGATGGATGCGGGCGTGTCCAGGTTTATTAAAGGTAAATTCTATTCCTACATGTCTATGTACACAGATGGCTCCAAAGACCCAGTATCTGGTCGAGTTGGATTTGGGGTATTTGTCCCAATATTTAATACCCGGCTGAGCAACAGATTGAGTGATGGGTCATCTGTATTGATGGCAATCATATATTTTTTTGCTCTGATTCTGCCTCTGTGCTGTACAGTCTATGTTCATTTAAGTCAGACAGGGCGGGCCTGCTGTTAGAGGCATTTATATTATTATATGGGATTCGTAACATGGGTATTATTGTTCAGGCAAAATCTATTATTAGGACAGCCATCATAAGAACGTGGCAGAAGAGTGGAGTGAGGACACAGTTGGGAGATGGTATTTTAGCCTGCAGGAATCTGTCAGAGCAAAGCCAGCTTGGGGGGGGATAGGAAAGAGGAGGTTCTATTGGCTAGAGAGAGATTGGGGTGCACAGGGCTGAATGCATCACTGAAGGTTGTGGGAAGACATGTTGATGGGTTATGTGGGAGGTGTATGGTACTATAAACTGTGGAACATGTGATTATGGGATGTGGTAAATACGATCATGAAAGGGCAAGTTTATTTAATAAAATAGTGGAGGGTGGTGGTAAGGCGGACAGCATCTGGAATAGTTTGGGTGGAGGGGGTGGTTCTATGGGGGTGTACAGGGCATTGTTTTGAACCCTGGCCTGATTTGATCCACACTCCAGCACAGTAGGTGGCGGTAATGCACCTTTCTGAGGTAAAACAAGCTAGAAGTCTAGAAAACAGGCCTATAAGGTAAGCAGCATGGCTGCGATATAGATTTGGTACATGACATCACTTTTTATACAACATTGTATGGTCTGGAGGTAACTGATGATTAACAGCACATGGTAATCTGTGGGGCATCTGGTGCAGCGTGTGACCCGAGGTACGAGCTCTGTAACTAGAAGAAAAGCGTGTTCTGTGACGAGGCAACAAGGCACAACCCATCCGCTCAAGGCCGCAAGGACCAATGTTAATGGTCTGATGTGGTATGAGGGGAACATTGGTATGTTTTGTAAATTGGTACGTTTTATCAATTGTTTTCTAATCATTGTTGTACTCATTATTCTTATATCTTGAATTGCAGATTCAAGTGCCGTTTGTCTATTTATTGTTTATTTATATAGTAACATGTTGCCAACTAGCTTTGGTGTACTTTTTACTTTTATTGCTCTGCTCTAACACTGACCTCTGTCCTTTGTAGGGCCTTCAACTACGGCAGCCAGTGGGGTGCACAAGGGGTCCCTTTGCACTGGCTTGTAGTGGCTTATACTGACTCGTAGTGAGTTTGGTGTGTGGGCACATGTGTGGTGTTAACTTGCGGTGGATTCTTATTTCTTACCCACACTCCCCTCCCCTGCTATCACCATGGCTGCCTAGTCTCTATCCTTTGTCCCTTCTAACCTTCATTCAGCAGGTCCAGTGGAGCAGCATTTTAACGTAGACTTAATAAATTAATAAAACCTCTTGTAACAGCACTTGAACTGCATCCCTTTACTGCTGGATTCATTTAAAGGTGAATGTACCTACCTATTCTAGGGGTTTTGCCCACCCCAGTGTTACATTGCCATTTCAAATGATGCTGTATTCACATGTTTATTTTAAAAATATCAATTTTAAAACCAAAGATGAAAATCTCTTGATGCAAATGATGATTCCATTTATTTCAGTTCAGACAGTCGCTGAATTCATTGGTTGAGAAGACGAATTTACGTCACTGGGTCAGGCTTTTAGGTTTAAGGGTCTCGATGTATTGTCACGGTAATCTGCCTCCCAAGAATATAGTGTGGTTCTAGCCTTGTGAAATACCCCTGTGGAAAGCCTTCTTATCAAGCACCCTAGAGAGGAGGAAAATAATTTGAACTTTCCAGGTTGGTAATTGCACTAATGTACCCCTCAGAGTTTTTATCAGAATGTAATGTGGATCAGCAAGGGCAGAAAATTAATGTTCCTTTCCATATGTAGAACATGTCACCATGATCATATTGATGGAAGAAGTACAGAGCCTTCAGACGTTAAATTCCCAGGAGGATTACCATGTTGTGGTGCAGGCCGAAGTCACTTCCACACAACCCAAACAATTAGGGAGCGGGTACAGCAAAGGAAGCTGACCTGGGGCTCCCTCCACTGGCAGAACTTGGCAAAGACAATTCTACAACAATGGAGTTGAAGTTTTACTTCAAGCAGCCATTGTATTGCCTCAAATGTATTAGGCAATCGGGCTACTAGACCCAGTCCACAGTGTGCCACTAATTATTCTGATATTCTGATAAGAGCCATATGCAGGCCTAAGAGCATCTACTTCAGCTATAACATACAATGGCTTTTACCATAAAACATGTGATCATGTTTGAGATTGAGTACACCTGTCCCCCATAAAATGTGTGTATGTATATATACAGTCAAGCCGGAAAGTCTGCCCACCCCTTTCACCTTCTCCATGTTTTATTACATTACAGACATATTCTACAATAGATTGAGTTCATTTTTGTCTCAAAATTCTACACAAAATAGCCCATAATGAAAACATGTTTTTAGAAATGTTTGCAAATGTATTAAAAATCTAAAACTGAAATCTGTCATTTACATAAGTATCCATACCCTTTGTTTTAACATATTTTTAAGGTATCATATTTAATATTTGGTCGCATATCCTTTGCATGCTGTTACTTCCTGAAGTCTGTGACCAATCAACATCAAAAGACTCTTGAGATCTTATTTTCAGGTACTGTTACAAGCAATACTATAACCTCTCTGCATTTGAACTGATCTCTATGGGAATTGGGGAGAGAGACTAGATTCAGCTGTAAATTATGCTGGTACAGTATGGAACACATGACTGGCGAAATGGCTGTACGTCATCAAGGGTCTAAGGTATCAAAGGAGCCCCAAACCATCACTCTGCGGCCAGATATGGAGTAGATGCCAAGCAACATTTAAAGCCCAGTTACTTGCAGTGTGCTTTCGACCTCCAGCTAAACACTTTCCCAGGGTTTCAGTTTCAATTGCTAATTCATAATTCCAGTATCAATTATAAGCAACAATGAGTTAACAACACATTAAATATGTGGCCTTTACAGTAAGACAAGATATTAGTGAGGTGACAAAGAGAGCAATCACTCAGTGACAGTTAAGGGGGGGGGGGGTTGGGGGCTGTAGTATCTACTGATAGTCTATAGAAGTGAGTTCAAGTGAGCCACAAAGAACAAACTTGTTTTAGAACAAACTTCTGGAGAGTCGTCCAGAACCAGATGAGCTTGCATTTTATATATCAGGTTCCATTCCATGTGTTCTCTTAAAAACCAATAATGACATTTTAAAGTAAATTCTGAGGCAGTGTAAGGATTTGAATATTGTCTTGATAACATAATGTTAAGTGGTTGCAGTTATTACCAATTCAAACAATGGCAATAAAAACTGAACACAATAGATTCACATTTTTATATACGTATATCTTACAGCACATCACTTTGTCAATTTAAATAGATTAACTTTGTGTTCTGTACTGTAAATTGCCATAGGTACTGTGCTGTGTGCACATTGTTGCAATCTGTTAAGACAGTGTCCAAAGTTGCTATTTTAAGCATTTTCTAAACATTTTGGTCAAAGAGAGTAGTTTGCGCACATACTTAAATATATATTTTTTTTATTATGCAAGTCGGCTAAACCCTGATGCTGACCACCCTGATTTTGCCCCATCACTACACCTGGGACTTGAGTTAGTCAAAGCTACAAACATTCCTGAAAATCGTTCATCGTTAAGTTATCAACATGCGAACACCAGTTAAAAACTAGCATAACCCCAGCTCAGATCTTATGTGGTGATTTGAACGACGTCTGTGATTGCGTGCGTAAATATCATCCACGTTATTCGCTAACAAATATCAACAGGAACGTCTCGTTTTTCAGTGGACAGACAGAATAATGTCTGTTCTAATCACAACATCATAAAACGTGCTCGTACCTTGGTTAAATGACATGGAAAATACCGCTGTTTATATTCCGACTGCTTACTAGCGGCGATGTTATCCACCCGGAAGTCACGTCACGCTGAATTGTCGTATAGAATGTGGGTATGGCTCTTTATGATGTCATACCCACAGGCAGTCATCAGGTGACCATGCTTGATGCATGCCTTTCACCAGGTGACCCCTGTGATTCCACCTTCCAATCAAACAATTAGTCAATCTGTCACAGCCTGAACCTCTGTGAAACGGTCCAAGCCCAAGTTAATGACTTAACGAATGCAGTGACGTATGAGGGGATAAATGATTAACATATTCGAACTGAGAGGCCTGAATAGATGCTGCACATTCATACTTTAAATTCACTGTTCATGTTTGTTCTCAGAGAGTTGAACTTTGTAACTAATTTGGAATTGTAGCCAATTAGCAGGTCAATATCTGGGGGAAATTGTGGTGCTGTGTCAGTTGGAAAAGAAATGTGCGTCAGTGGTAGATCCTAAGCCAGTTGTGGCAGCTCCATCGGCAGACATGTTGTGTTTTGGTTTATCTACAGCTAGATGAAGCGCATGGATCTCTGCAATCTCCTCCCAGTCTCTGACTCCCCTTCTGCAGAATGCAGTTTGGTGTTCTTCGATTTGGAGACTACAGGACTTGGTATGGATTTATTTATTTTTTTGCTTTGTTTTGTTAGCTGTGCTACCACTAGATCGGAGACATTAACTTATCACTTTGTTTGGGTACAGGGATTTTTCCATGTGCTGACCCAGCCACTTGAAACACCACTGTGGTTTAAATGCAGCTTGCTGACTGCCAGAGTTTCCATTATCGACCTATCTGCAGCACCATTTGTCAAAAAAAAATCCCTAAGGGGTGATGCTGTGCCCTCTTATGTGCTGGTGTTTGAGGGGCGGGGTGTTTGTTTTGGGAACAGGGCGGGCGTGTGACATCGTCCAGCTGTCGGCGGTGAGTGGCGGGCACAGCTGCAACCTGTACATGCTGCCTCGCTGCCGAATACAGAGCCGGGCGGCGGCCATCACAGGGTTCCGCGTACGGAGGCGCTGTCTGTACCTGCACGGCCATGCCCTGCCCACTGTGCCACTCCCACAGGCCCTCACTGCCTTCATGGCCTTCCTGCGCATGCTAGAGCGCCCCCTACTGGTCGGGCACAACGTCCGCAGGTTCGACTGCCCCGTGCTGGCCCGAGCCCTGGATGAGTGGCAGCTGAGGGCCGCCTTCCAGCAAGTCACCTCCGGCTTCCTGGACACCCTTCCCCTGGCTAGAGACCTCCTGAGGGACAGGGGGCAGCAGAGCTACAAGCAGGAGAATCTGGTGAAGGCCATTCTAGGCGTGTCTTACCCGGCACACAACGCTCTGGAGGATGTCCGAGCGCTGCAGAGGTTGTACTACGCCCTCCAGCCCAATGTAGAACAGGCCCTCCGGCACACGTTCACCCTGTCCATGGCAGCCCCAGCCAAGTAAATGTCTTGTCATTTATTCTGACAACCCTCTTCTAACATTAAATGCATCCATAAAGCTAATGTAACACACATGTAAAAGA
This sequence comes from Ilyophis sp. 1 JC-2022, assembly GCA_022702515.1. NCBI lineage: Eukaryota > Metazoa > Chordata > Actinopteri > Anguilliformes > Synaphobranchidae > Ilyophis > Ilyophis sp. 1 JC-2022. Next base: position 22,068,596 of record CM040399.1, on the reverse strand, counting down.
ATATATGGTGTCTGAGGTGAAGAATTACCCTGGTTTTTATGTGTTTTATTTTTAAATATTATTAAAGGGTCTATGAATTATTCAATTTGTTGTGAGCTTTTCTGAGCGTATTGGATCAGTTTGAATCTCTTACAGGAGACGGTGAGCGTAAACAAGTCCTGTGTGCTCTCCATTTCAACCCATCCCTCTCCTGTAAGAGATACAAAATAGAGTTCTGTCAGATAATTAGTTATTTTTCTGACTGAGATGTTATGATCTGAATCTCTTAAGGGCAGGGTACATCTTGCTTTGCTATAGTTTGGTGGTGGTGGTGGGGGGCTTACTCTAGTGGAAAACAAGGGTTTCGTAAAACACGGGTGAAATATTAAAGGGCATAAATTATGCATGCCTTGCTAGGTGAAAAGTTCTCATATCTAATGGCCATGTTTCACACAAGGTTTGGTAACTGCTGCAGTCAGTATATTGGCAAAATATTCTCATCTGAAAAAAATGTCAAGTCTGCAGTACAGCTGCATGGCCACAATGAAAAGCTTGTATGCGTACTCTACAGAGTTTGCGTGCGCACAAGAACGTTTTCACATCACTTACATTTTGTAAATGTCAATTTGTGCGTTGATTTTCACATAAAGTCTGATCTATTTATATTTAGGATCACATCTGCATCCAAACATTTTCAATGAGGCCCCAGATGTGTTTTTGAGTTCGATTTATATCCTGGTCAGCTGGGTGGCACATTGTGCCCCCTGTTCAGGCTCTGTGTGTACTGCAGTGTCTTCAGTGTGACACACTGCTGCAGTACTGCCTGGGCTCCCTGTCCTCAGGGGAGGATGGCACAGGCAGGAGGACAGCTGTCTAGAGATTCTTCTAACAGCTGCATCCTGTATCTGTGCTGCCTGCATTCTTCAATTTAATTTAATTCAATTCAGTTTTATTTGTGTGGTTTACAGAAAAACAGGAAATGGAAACATTGGGTTCTTTTAACCATCTGCATCCTGTATCTACGTCTGCAGTCTTCTAACCGTAAACTGTATCCGCCGTACTCGCATCCTGACTCTTCTGCACCGCTGCCTTCAAGCGCTCACCATAGGCATAGATTTAGGTGGGGATGAGGGGTAAACATCCCTCTTAGGTAGCTCAGGCATAAACCATCTTTGATGAAACTCTGCATGTAGTTTCTTTTTGTTTGCTTGCTTGTGCCAGGCAGGGGCAAACCTGACACTCCTCGGAGGGGTCGGGCAGAATTTGGACAGTGTTGTTTTTCAGTGTTATTTTCCCAATCATGCACAGCAGCACTGCTATGGTCCCCACTTTGGCTTCTAGACCTTTCCTGCTAATGCTGCACATTTTGAGGAGGGAGAGAGGAGGGAGGGGGAGAGGAGATATGTTTCTTTATCAGTTCATGTTTGTCTTTTGTTTCTGGTTGTTTGCAACTGAAATCAAGAGTTGAGCATGACAGTATGCAGACCGAAACCTATCAATTGAGGCCACACTGTGAATGCAGGCAGAATTTGGCCAAGGTTGCACATGTTGTACCTAAATAATAATAAAATAAGACACTTAATAATTTAGCCTACATTTTTTTCATTGGATTTTTAAAAATCTATTTAAAATATGATTTTGGCAAACTGCTATAGCACATGCAGATGGTTGTGACAAGAACTAATTTGCTTTTGCAGTAGCACCCCCTGGTGATACAACGAGCCAAACAGGCCAGGTGAGAAGGTGTGGCTCAATGCAAGACCCACAGTTTGTGCTGCATTCAGCTACAGATTAGCCCTGTGAAAAAAGCACAGTCCACTGCACCCCCGCGCATCTGATGTTACGACAGACCTGTAAAGACCCGCATTGCCTGGGCCTGGGGTGTTTATTACTGGAGCAGGAGCAGGAGCAGGAGCTGGAGTTACAGACTGACCCAGTTGAGGCATCTGCTCATTAGTGTCATTGTACACTTTCCTATACAATAACATGTACGGGTTATTTTCACTTCCCTCAGGATATTGAATATTTTCTTATGCCTGTATGTATGTCCAGCTAGGTTTATTTACTGTATATTTGTATTTCTTCCTGTTCATTGGACACACAGGTTGACACATTCTGCCACTAGATGGCATCAGAACAGCAAGGGTTTGAGGTGGCGGCATGTATGGAGAAGTTGTACCTGTTTTCTGGCATCCTTCATGAATTATGTCTCAAGTAATGTTTTACACTTGTAATTTTATTTGAACCAGTTGAAGGTTTCTTGAAGCAGTGAGGTTTTTATGGAATTATGAGCGTGCGTGTTTTGGCATGATTGCCATGGTTTGACATGTTCATCTGTGTGGACTAGTTTTGTGGACACTGCTTACAAGGACAGGGGAAAATCAGGGCAGCCTAAAGGCTAACATTTTCAAGATTTTCTTTATATTTATTTTTCATTGTACACCTTGTGTGTACGAGGATGCTGTGTCTCATTCACTTTTTAAAATATTCAAATTCTCTTGTGACTAAGTTTTCCCAGTTATTTGTAGAGTAGGTAGGCTACTTAAGTTAAACATTTAATCATTTGTTGACACACAGTATATTGCACCTGTCTTATTAGGATTCTGTACAGGAACAGGTCTCATTACATTGTTTCTCTGTACAGTGTCTTTGTGACAGTTCTCTGTAAAAAGCGCCATACAAATAAAATAGAATTGAATATGCGGTAGCAGGTCTGTTTAGGTTTGTGTCTGGTTATCAGCGTGTCTGTCCGGGTTCAAATCTATCATTTGAAAATGAATTAATACATGCCGGGTTCAGATATGATATCCATGGGCCCAATTCAGGTCAGGTACAACTGTTTGGACCTGTAAAGACCTCTATGTCACATGTTTTGAAGGAATTAACAATGGAGGTTGCAATGAGCATTGCAGCATGAGCGTGAGCATTATCGGGCATTCCAAATCAAAGAGAAAAAGTGGGAAATGTTTTTAAAATATGTATTCTTTATGTTGGTAGTCTGTACTGTATCCCCAGCCCATCTCCCATTTAATAACCTCACTCTTGAGTGACATAGACCGATACGGGTTGGATGCATTTATGAAGGGTGGTTTCACGAGCTATGTCGTCTGGGGCTTGTGCCCCTGGTCGGGTCTCCCAATGCGAACATGTCTGGGGTGAGGACACAGATGAACATGAACCAAATTATCCCTATCATGGTAAATGGTGAAAAAATCAAGTTTACCCTGCCTGGAACAGGGTCACTGGGACCCATCCCTAGAGCCATAGCCTGGGGGTGGTGTTCATAGGCGAGCGTCTGGTGACCAGGCAGCTCACGTACCTCCCACTGACTGAAAAGGCCCCACCCAGTGACTCCATGGGGGACATTGGCAATCACAGTGAAACTTGGAGGGGCGTGATCGGGACGAACGGTCTTTCTGATCTGGACCCGAGCGGTGAAGGCTCTGGATGTTGTTAGGTTGTTGTGGCTGGCATGGATCTTCAATGACGGGAACATCTTTGGAGTGGAAGATAGGGGTGGTGGTCCCCATTTTTAAAAAAGAGGACCAAAGGGTGTGTTCCAAAGGCTTATGATCATGGTCCCTGAGGTATCTTGTGGGAAGTGCTTCGGAAGTACGGGGTGCCGGGGTAGTTACTGGGCCAGGTCAAGGGGTAACAGAAGGACAAATTTGCTGTACGCTGGCTCTAGCTCCTAGGCTATACCAGTTAGGTTGAAAGAAACACTTGTGAGAAGTGAGGGCTGCTAGTGCTACTAAAAAAAAAAAAAACTTTTTTTTTTTTTTTTTTAAATTTTTTTTTTGGGGTTTTTTTTAAAAAAACACCCGGTAACGGAAGGAAAAAAAAAACACATTTTTTTTTTTTTTTTTTTTTTTTTTTGCAAAAACGCGGTTCCCAGCAAAGTATTTATTTTTTTTTCTGACTTATAATGGTCTATATTCTATCTATCTATACATCCCAAAATATTAGAAAAGGGGGTGGTCCAATACATTTTTTATTTTTTTTTTTTTTTTTTTTTTTAACGGAGGAGTTAGGGAAAGTAAGGAAGGACACACTATTAGTTCACACTATTAGATGTGTATAAGGTTTGCCTGTTCAGCCCCCCAATATTAGTTTGAGTATCTTTTTTTTTTTTCAGTGGTTTTAACTTACCAATTAGGTTAAAAAAAAAAAAAAAAAAAAAAAAAAAAAAAAAAAAAAAAAAAAAGGCCCTAACCACCCCCCTGACCCCCCTACCCCCCACCCCTACCCTACTGTAATCCGTTCAGTCTCTGTACACTCGAAGCGAGAGCTGTGTTTGCCATCTTGGCATTAAGTCGAGCTCATTCAAGGTGGGTGTCAGACTCCGACAAGTGTGTGCGTTGTCTCCGCTTCTGTTCGTGATTTTCATGGACAGGATATCAAGGCGCAGCCTTGTATGTCTGGTTCGGGGACTTAAGGGTGGTATCTCTGCTGTTTGCGGAGGGTGTTGTTCTTTTGGCTTCATTGTACTGTGACCTCCGATGTGCATTAGAATAGTGTGCAGCCGAGTGTGATGCGGTTGGGATATGGATCAGAACCTCCAAGTCTATGGCTATGGTGCTCTCCCGGGAAAAGGTGGCTTGTCCTCTTCAGATGAGGGGGGAACAACTGCCCTTGGAGGATGAGTACAAGTATCTTGGGGTTTCATTCATGAGTGAGGGTAAAGGGGATCAGGTGATCGACCGCCATTTAGGTGCAGTGGCTGCAGAAATGCGGGCGCATCGGACGGTGGTGGTGAAGGAGCTGAGCCAAAAGGCAAAGCTCTCGATTCGCCAGTTCCTACTCTCACCTATGGTCACGTGCTGTGGGCGGTGACTGAAAGAGTAAAGCGAATAAAAGCGGCCGAAATGGGGTTTCTCCGTAGGGTGGCGGGGATTACTCTCTTTGACGGGTTGAGAAGCTCAGCTGTCCAAGAGGACCTCGAAGTACAGCTGCTGCTCCTCTGCATTGAGAGGAGCCAGTTTAGGTGATTCGGACATCTGGTAAAGATGTCCCCTGGGCGTCTCCTTATTGAGGTATACCGGGCACATCCAGCTGGGAGGAGACCCTGGGGCCGACCCAGGATACGCTGGAGGGATTATATTTCCCAGCTGGCCTGGGATCACCTAGGGATCCTCTGGGATGAGTTTGAGGAGGTTTCTGGGGAAAGGGGTGTCTGGGCTACTCTGCTTGCCCTGTTGCCACTGTGACTCTAAATTGGATTAAGCAGTTAGAAAATGGATGGGGATGGAGATAAGGCATTGGATTACCTACTTACCATATACAAAAGCAACAGAATTATTGTGGAATTGAAGTAAGTGAATATTCTCCAAACTCCAGTCATACTGACTTTCAGCTTTTCTATAGTGGGAAAATATGCCAAACACATTAATCAGTCCAGTGTAATGGGCCTTGTGTATTGTTTTTTAGTCACAAAAAACACCACATCATCCATCCATCAAAAACAGAATTTGAATATAACTTTATTGTAAAAAATAGGAATGTCTTTTAAAAAATCTTTGTTTCAATATTTCTACATTGAACATTCTTAAAATGCAGAAGTTGGCATCTATACTCCATGATTTCCACAACTCCTGTGTTTTCACAACTGTTTACCATCAGAATATGTTACCATTAAGGTTGTGTGAGACATGCCGGACCTTGACAGAACTTGGTTGGAATCGATATGCTTATCGGCAGAGTGCTGTTGTCATGATGTTATTTCATTACCAGATGTGAACCTAAGCATAATGTTCCCCCAACAGTGTTGAAATGTTGTCTGCTGGTTGTGCTGTGGCAGAGGGTGTCAGAGGAAGCCTTCAGCTTCCTGCCTTTGTGGATGACACCAGCGCTGGCCCAGCTCTCCTCACTACCACCAGGATGTTTATCAAGCCAGAGGTGGCTAGAGGGGTTATGGTTTTCCTCCATCTGTGTGCCCCATAATGTTGAATCAACCTTGAGAATTCTGCAGAGACATTCATTGGCAAACACAGGTTCTCTGCACATCTGTCTTTGTATGCTGTTTTCCCAAGTTCTTCAGTTTACTGTAAAGTTACAACAATGTTGTGGGAGCATTTTGTGCCAATTGGGTTGAGATCCATAGGTACTTTAATGGCAGTGACTTGTTTTAGGTACCACTGAATAACTTTCATAACCTGGCTTTGCTGTAACACTTTATTTTCTATACTAAGCATACTTCCAAAACGGCCACCGAAAAGCATTCCATATAAACTATCATATCAATATGCTCTTTGAACATATTGTTACTTCAGAAAACAATAAGAAAATTCTTTGACAGTGCAGTTTTTCATTTTTTGCACAATATGCACATCAGCAGGCATCAATCACACCACATATAGCTTGGAATTTTCTTGCTGGTGTTAAATAGATTTCCGACAGGATACTCAGTATAAAAATCTTACGTCAGAAGTGCTGTGAGCTCCTGGCCTGTGGGCAGTTTCACTTGAAGAATCTGAATGAGCCGTTTGCTTCCTTCCTACAGAATGCATTTGTGCAGCCTTCACTGGCGCCCTGAAATGACAACTACAGCCTGGAGACGAGGTTACGTCAGATGGAAAGAGAGCGGAACCTGAAGGAGGAAAGAACGGGAAGAATTCTAATGCTGTCTTAAGGTCAGGGCCACAGAGAAACGGCTGAATTGGTCATCGTCAGCAAAAACAGACCAACTGTGTGAAAGGTACAGAGTGATTGAATTAGGTGCTGTTGTGTATCTTTGTGGTCTCATGGATTCAGGGCAAGAGGGAGATTCGCCGTGCCTCCTGGAGGCTACAGCAGTACTGCAGTGCCTGGCCATAAGGCCTTCCAGGCCAGGCGGAGACCGTGGGGACCGTGTGACACATAACGGAGAACGGGACACAGGCTGGACTGCACAGGTCACAGCAAAGTCTAGGACAGGAAATGGGAATCTTATAAATACATGAATATCATTGTCCTTGACCAAATGTCACCAAGTTGGGCCAAACCATTCAAATTCAGTGGCTGTAGTGGTCATCTTCTGTCCTTCATGCAGCAGCATAGTCAAGCCGGAAAGCCTGCCCACCCCTTTCACCTTCTCCACGTTTTATTACATTACAGACATATTCCACAATAAATTGAGTTCATTTTTTGTCTCAAAATTCTACACAATAGCCCATAATGACAAAGTGAAAACATGTTTTTAGAAATTTTTGCAAATGTATTAAAAATCTAAAACTGAAATCTCTTTTACATAAGTATTCATACCCTTTGCTTTAACATATTTTTAAAGTATCATATTTAATATTTGGTCGCATATCCTTTGCATGCTGTTACTTCCTGAAGTCTGTGACCAATCAACATCAAAAGACTCTCGATATCTTATTTTCAGGTGCTGTTACAAGGGATACTATAACCTCTCTGCATTTGAACTGATCTCTATGAGAATTGGGGGGTGAAACTAGATTCAGCTGTAAATTACGCTGGTACAGTATGAAACACATGACTGGCGAAATGGCTGTACGTCATCAAGGGTCTAAGGGGTCTAAGGTATCAAATGAGCCCCAAACCATCACTCTGCGGCCAGATATGGAGTAGATGTGGATCCCTTTAAGGGTTGTTTCTCCTGACTTTTTCCCCCATAGAGTTCTATAGGAAAATGAGTCAGGAGAAATAACCCTTGCAGTGATCCATCCACATCTACTCCATATCTGGCAACAGAGTGATGGTTTGGGGCTCGTTCGATAGAAGTGAGTACTACCAGCCAGGCTCTGATTTGCTGACAAGCATTTCTAGACAGACAGTTATGCACATGCCATATGAAATAATGTATTACAAGTCGGCTGTGGTCAGGTCAGTGTTCTTGTGGCAACGGGAAGTGTAGGCCGTATATGTTCTGTTATCAGAAGCCATCTTGTGCAGCACTAGGATATTTTAGCCGTTTCTGCGACCTGCAGGAAGTGAGCCTTGGGACAGTGGACCAGATTAATCACTTGGACCCGGATACAGGGTCTGTACAGAGCACTGCACTTATGTAGTACCACCATTCTCACTCAGCAGCTCAAAAACAACTTTTCAAGCACAGTATGAAAATCCTCCTCTGCTGCTGGTTATGGCTGGTTATTGAATAAGCATGTGAATTTTGGGCAACAGAGTGTGGAAGCAGGGTCCTCTCTCGGGCCTGATAATGAGGAGAGAGAGCGAGAGAAAGAGAGAGAGAGAGAGTGCAGTCACTGAGGCCAGCTTTGAGGCCTTTTCACATGTGTATCCCAGGCGTTCTTGAGAGGGAAAAAGACTATTCTGATTGTGCATTGTGACATACAAGGATGTGTGAAAGGCTTCCCTTTTGTGGGTTTGGGATTCTCAGGGACAGTGCTAGCAGGGCATGGCCGTTAGCGCCGTAGTGTGCAGAGGGGCATTCTCAGCCTCTTTGATCAGTGGTCAAGTGTTTCTATTCACAAAGAGAACCTGGATGCCAGGGGAAGGCCTATTTTCATGGGCACATAAAGGAATGTCTTCCGAACATGACGTAACTGCCACTGGTGCCAACTGTTTTTTTCCAATGGACGACGGTCAGGACTACAAGGCACCAGGAAGGGGGAAGACGTCGGCTCCAGTCATGCCAGGTGCAAGGCTATTGGAGCCCAGATCAAGACCAGGATTGAGGAGGATGTCTGCAAGGGTGAGGCCTCCCTTGTGCATCTGCTGCAGGCACATGGCGTTACAGTATTGCGCTACTCACGTCTACTTTAACACGAAACATCACATTATTGTTCATGTAAATATGAATTAATGGGGTTTATTTATGATCAGAATGAGGGAGGTGTATGCTGCATGCTCACACCACACAAAAAGGAGCTCACATTAAAAAAAGGCTACCGTCTGTTTACTGTTTTACAGTGCAAGTCATAAACACAGGATGCACAACAGCTCTCCATGCAGTCAAACACAAACGGATTCAGTGGCTGTAGTGACTTTCACATGTGCGGTATACAGTACTGTACTTCAGCCCATCTGCAATCCTTCATGTAGCAGCATATTTACCAGTGTGCTGTTATGAGGTGCCATTCCATCAGTGTGCTGTTATGAGGCATAACAATCTCAGCGTGTTGTAATGAGGTATAATTACCTCAGTGTGCTGTTATGAGAACTAATTACCTCATGTGCTTTTAAGGAGAATAATTACATCAGTGTTCTTTCATAACATGTAATCACATTAGTGTGCCGTTATGCTGTAGGCATGGATATTCAAATCTAGACCTTGAAACCAAATCCAGCGCTGGTCTACTTTCTCCCAGGTAATTAACTGACTCCCTGACTCCCAGGTAAAGGGAGGGTGGAAAACCAGCAGGTCTGGACCGTGATTGAATACCAGGGCTGTAGGTATTTGAAAGGACTGAGGCAAAGTAAAGGGAGGAATAGCACGAACTGAGGGAGGATGAGAAAGGAGAGTAAGAGAGCTGAAACAAGGAAGATGGTGAGAAAGATTTCTCCATCCCTGTCTAGCCCACACAGTCAGTTTCTCTTCTAGCAGTTGGCAATTTTACAATTGATGGCAAAATTTTGCGAATGCTAAACAGAAAGCAATACATGCTTAGCTAACGCTCAACTTTGGCCAGATCTACAAAAGCACTTGTGTGAGCAGCATTTGTGGAGAATAGGCCAGGGACATCCATGCACAGGTTGATCTAAAAATAATTAAAAATCTAATCGTAAAGGTGACCTAACCTGAGCAGACGATCCATTACATAAATATGTTACCACCTCATCCCAATGGCCAGCCTGGTAGATGCCACTTGCTTATCATAATAGCCAGGATGTTTCCAACATTAGCATGTAGTCTACTGCATTAAGATGTTACTACCTTGTTGTAACAAGTGTCTTGAACACCGCTACTAGAATGCTAGTACTCAATTAGTGTATGGACCAGATAAGCAGAAGATGACAGATTCGTTAAAAGAGATGGTCAAGCACAAGAATGAACTCACACGGAGACATAAGCTATGGTTTAAAGGTAAGAGAATGGTTTGTGTATTTCTTTTTAAAATGTTTAGTTTCTCTTTTACCCTTTAATTTATTTATATTTTAGAAAAGTAGAAAACCGGTGCACTCAACAACAGACATGTAAGAATGTAGAATGATTCAATGAGAAGCTTACCGATTTCCAAATGATAATAATCTATACCCTTTTCTTTGTTTAGACGTCACAATCCAAGACGTCACTTCAATTACTAGGTAAGTATGACCTTACCATTTATTTACCATATAGTTGGTTAATTTAAGAATCAGGAATCAACAGGGATGTAAAATTGGTTACTATAATTATCATTATTATTAATCACGGTTAGATTTTATTCAAAGTTAATATCAGGGAGGATTCACTGCTATGGTATTAATTAAATGTTTAAAGATGGTAAAATACTTTAATCCCTTGTTATATATTTTTGCTTGCTATTATTCATTGGTAGCTTCTCGTCAAGGATGTACTTATTATATTATTCAACCAGGAATCTTATTTTAAAACCGAAACTCTTATTTTGATACCAGAACTCTTATTTCAAAATAAGTTCAATAATTCTTAAACCAGTTCAGCAGTTGCATTACTCAACTTTGGATATGAAAACAAATAAAATACCAATTCAAATATGAATATCAAAAGCAACTGTCATATCACTACCAATACATCAATACTTTACAATTCTAAATACATGAACCTGCGTACTCCCGACGAGTGACTCAGTCCTTTTATAAAGTGAGATCGGATCCTCATCCAACTCACTCAGTTCAGTCTGTGGTTATTGAACCACATTCTGGTTGCTCCGCCGGTGTGTAGGGATGGAAAAATAAAATAACTGTCCTACCAATTTGTAGAAGGCACAATTCAACTGCTCTCTCTCTCTCTCAGTTCAAAGGTGATTCACTTGGGTGGCTCGCCAGTCTACACTCTGCCACGGCCCCTTCAGCGGAGACGAGCAGGACGCAGACGATATCCAGGATCCAGTGAACTCAACAAAACTATAAATTAAGCTCCAACAAAAAAACCCGGCCTTGTATAAACAAAACCCAAAAGACTAATTAACATCCCATTTCAAATAACTGCATTATTTCCATATATGCATGACATTCTTAATTGTGGTGGTCATTTAAGTTGCATTAAAATCCATGTCAATGATCATGTCTCTTTCTATACTCTTACGGTTTGTATACGCTGTTTAAATCAACTTAAGTCAAGTGCTTATCTTTGCTAAGCCAGAGGTGTCATTAGCTTGAGTCAGCTAACTTAGCTTCATATTAACAAAAGATAAGCTACATCATTAACTGGAGCTAGTTAATTTAGCTTCACATTGCTATCGTCATGCTAGCTACTGGCTGATCATCATTGAGACAGTATGGCAAAGCAACTGCAACCCGCAGCTATCGTCATCACTCCAATCTGGTACAATATCAGGTCGCAGGGATGCACGAGCGAGATCCGCCTCCGAACCCACCTGCAGTCTCGATGACGAAAACACCCGAACACCCCCGACACCCTACACACAACAGATCAAAGAGCAACGCCGACAACCGCGAGCCAAGAAGCTAGATCTAAGTTAGGCTAAACAGTTTTAGGAAGACGTGTCTCATCTCAATTACCAACGACAGTATATTAAATACACCATTCAATGACCTATTACTAAAATGAAAATACTAACTCACTAAGGGAAGTTTTCGAATGTACAGCCGTTCGAAGGGAAACGTTGGAAGGGTGATTCGGTCGCTGAGAAAACGTGCCGTTTTTCCCCAGGAGCAATGGAAGAACGTTGCCAATACGTCGATAGCTCTTTTAACAAATATTTTTCAGTTTGATTATATGTATAGCCGTCACTACTCATTTTACACTCGAATAGTAATATGAAAATTCTCACTCGTTATATTTATGAAACTTGAACTTGTCTTCACACAAAATGGATGCTACGTTTTCTCTCTCACTTAACTAAAAGCGACGTAAGGGTGGTCCTACTTTCTAATTGGCCAACTCTCAACGAGATTGTATTTCTCATTGGCTTATTACCATCTGATAAAATCCACGAAACACCTTTCCAAGTTTCTCACATGCAATACCATTTTGGTTATATACATTTAAGTGAACATTCATGTCCTGGTTTCTATTTATTAATTTAAATGAATTATTTTTAAAAATTCTTTTTTTTTCTTCAGAGTCTAATATTTAGTACTTATTCATTTCTATTAAGAATCATTCGATTTATTTAACTCTGGAAGCGCATTATTAATAGACTCTATTTGTCTGGGTTACATTGTCTTAATGGCCAGGCTGGTAGACATAACCTCTTAATCCTTATGGCTAGGTATGTTTAAATCTTAGCTGGCAGTCTTTGGGGGTCATCAACCTCATCCAATGGCCAGATGTTACCCCGTCTCCAGGCTTCTTGCCTGAAGCTGAAATGCATCAAATGTTCATAATGCAACATACAGCATGCATTTTTTTGCATATTTGTCACATAAAAATGTTATTCTATTGATTCAATAATAATTTTATGCTGCATCCAATTTTGCAGCACCCACTCAGCACAAGATCTCATATTTAATCATATCCATTTGTAAGAAGCAAAACATTACATGAAGACACAAAGATAGTGCATCATCAACAATTTTTTTAAGTTGTTTTGTGGTGAGAGATTTTCCTGTGTCGCGTATTTTTGCAGAGTATGCTAGTAATAATGTGCAGTCTTACACCAGTCTCCTGCAGTGAAAGTTCTTTCTTATCACAGCCCAGCACATATATCCATGCTCTTCCTGTTTCCTGTTTCCAAGAATAATGGCCTTGTTGACGCTTCTCGTGGTCATTATTTGTTGGATTGGTTACCCTCCACAAGCTCAGCATCTACACCAGGACAGCTACTCAGTATACATCCTCTCCAGTGATTAGAAACGGCACAGAGCACTTTTACAGGTCCGTATTCATTACTGCCAATCTGCTGTCCTTCATGTAGAAGCATATTTACCTCAGCGTGCTGTTATGAGGTGTAATTACTTTTAACCCACAGCAGCTGATCTCGAGCACCTGACAGCCATGGCCTGGGTTTGCTTCCTCTTGTGCCACCTCAGTTGGGCCATCCCCACTCTGGCGATTAACCCCAGTCAAATCAAAGGTACAGTCTTTTACTCTTCCCACGATTCTTTTGGTTGTTGTTTTGTTGAGATTTATTGATGTTTGTTTGTGAGACTCCACCATCTTTCTCATATGTTATGAGCTGATCGTGTGCATGTGTTTCCCTACATTTTATGCTTAGGGTTTTTAACGTCATATGCAAAAATATATATATCTTACCTAGAATTATTACTATATTATTATTACTATAATTTCATGTATAGTAATCATGTATAAACAATATAAAACTGTTAAATATAAAACGGTTATATAATGTTATAATGATATATATCTTGCAATGCATGTTTTAAAATGGGTGGAATCACTAGGAATACATACCAGATCTGGGTCAAATATGTATTTCAAGTATTTCATGGCCTTTTAAATACATTTCATTTGACCATTACATTGAAATATATTCAATGTAATAATACATATCAATAATACATATCAATAATACATATCAATTTGCAAGTGAAAGAATGTTTACAATCCATTGAAGTAATATAACTTGTAAAAAGCTAAATGGCTACCTGGTACCAAAAATGGTGCCAAAAAGGTGAATCTCAAAAAAGAATAAAAGACATAATAGTTCTTAATGCATATTTTATTCAACACAAACTGGTATGGTATGCACCTTGTTGCATTTCAAAAACATGACAGTATTGAATAATTTTATTTTTAATTACTATTTGAAAAGTATTTAAATTAACAATAAAAAACAAAAAATAAAATGTGAAAATTCTATTTGAAATTATTAATAAATTAGTTATTTGAATTATTGTAAATATGTCAAATACCTCAAAAAAAGTATTTTAAATGCAAACTATTTGATTAGTATCCGTATTTGACCCAGGTCTGATGCATAAAAACAAAAATTGCTGATTAAATAACTATCTTATTTATACTGTTTGTAAATTACTTATTGTGATAGAGTAGCATAAATTACTTATGATATAATGTTTAAAAGGGGGTTTTATACTGTGAGTGTACTGAGACGTTTTTCACGGGCAGAGATTTTCAGAAATTTGACAACTTTTTCTTTCTGTTTGTCTCTTATTCACTTCAGTTTTCCCAGAAAATGGTAGAGTTTTAGGCGTCTTTCTGGCATCACTCCAACCTGTGCAAAATAAAAGTCCTCCTTATGCCTTTAATGCCTCTCAAGCCAGAGAGGTGTGTCTGATGCTCAATGTGATTATAGCTTCAAAAGCTCAGGTGGAAGAAGCCCATAGAAATGGCTTGGAGACGTGCAGGTAATACTACACTGCTGCAGCATGGGTTATATCAGTGCCATCCGCTAGTCCAGAGAGCCCTGGGCTGTTCTGCTCAACTGCTTAATATTAACATGAATTGTGTGTGTGTGTGTTCCTGCGTGTGCATAGTGCATACTGTGTGTGTGTGTGTGTGTGTGTGTGTGTGTGTGTGTGTGTGTGTATATACAGTCAAGCCGCAAAGTCTGAACGCCCCTTTCACCTTCTCCACGTTTTATTACATTACAGACATATTCTACAATAGATTGAGTTCATTTTTTGTCTCAAAATTCTACACAAAATAGCCCATAATGACAAAGTGAAAGCATGTTTTTAGAAATTTTTGCAAATGTATTAAAAATCGAAAACTGAAATCTTTAATTTACATAAGTATTCATACCCTTTGCTTTAACATATTTTTAAAGTACCATATTTAATATTTGGTCGCATATCCTTTGCATGCTGTTACTTTCTGAAGTTTGTGACCCATCAACATCAAAAGAGTCTCGATATCTTATTTCCAGGTACTGTTACAAGCGATACTATAAGCTCTCTGCATTTGAATGGATCTCTATGAGAATTGGGGGGTGAGACTAGATTCAGCTGTAAATTACACTGGTACAGTATGGAACACATGGCTGGCTAAATGGCTGTAAGTCATCAAGGGTCTGAGCTATCGAACGAGTCCCAAACCATCACTCTGTTGCCAGATATGGAGTAGATGTGGATGGATCACTGCAAGGGTTATTTCTCCTGACTCATTTTCCTATAGAACTCTATGGGGAAAAAAGTCATGAGAAACAACCCTTAAAGGGATCTATCCACATCTACTCCATATCTGGCCGCAGAGTGATGGTTTGGGGCTCGTTTGATACCTTAGACCAGGGGGAGGCAACCCTGGTCCTGGAGAGCCGCAGGGTATGCTGGTTTTTGTTTTCACCTTAAATACAGCAACTACTTTGACCAAAGAAACCAGGTGAGGTGAGTTAACTGTGTAATCAACTGCTTTAATTGATCAATTAAATGGCGAGTAACAACAAAAACCAGCAGACCCTGCAGCTCTCCAGGACCAGGGTTGCCTACCCCTGCCTTAGACCCTTGATGACGTACAGCCATTTCGCCAGTCATGTGTTCCATACTGTACCAGCGTAATTTACAGCTGAATCTAGTCTCACCCCCCAATTCTCATAGAGATCAGTTCAAATGCAGAGAGGTTATAGTATCGCTTGTAACAGTACCTGAAAATAAGATATCGAGAGTCTTTTGATGTTGATTGGTCACAGACTTCAGGAAGTAACAATTGGCATTAAAATTAATAGAAATCGCCTGTGTAGATGCTTTTGTAATTGTGGTTTAGATGCTTCAAAGTTAAAGCCATTTTTCAGGGGTGTTTCTGATATTTTGTCCACGCCCTGTATATATATATATATATATATACAGTGAGCACCATAAGTCATTGGACAGTGACACATTTTCTGTTATTTTGGTTCTGTACTCTAGCACTTTGCGTACAGAAAGGGTACAATAACAATGAGGTTGAAGTGCAGACTGTCATAGTCTCCCCCATTTTCGGGCAGTTTAACATAATGTAGAATAAAGTAATCATTTTTAATATTTGGGCGCATATCCTTTGCAGGACAGGTCTGTGACCCAACAATATCTATATCTATCTTATTTTCTGGTACTCCTACAAGCGATACTATAACTTCTCTGCATTTGAATGGATCTCTATGGGAATTGGGGGGTGGGATTAGATTTAGCTGTAAATTACACTGGAACAGTATCATCAAGGGTCTGACGTGTCAAACAAGCCTTAAACTATCCCTCTGCTGCCGGATATGCAGTAGATAACTTGAAGGGTTTTCTTCTCCCAACTTATTTTTCCATAGAGTTCAATAGGAAAATTTGTCAGAAGAAACAATCCCTAAAGTGATCCATCCATATCTACTGTATATCTGCCAGCGGAGTGATGGTTTGATGCTCGTTTGATACCTCAGACCTTTGATGACTTACAGCCATTTCGCCAACCATGTGCTTCATACGGTTCCAGCATAATTTACAGATAAATCTAGTTCCACCCCCCAATTCCATTCAAATGCAGAGATGTTATAGCAGGGGTGGCCAATTCCAGGCCTCGCGGGCCGGTGTGTATGCAGGTTTTTACTGCCACCAGTTACCACGGTTCAATCAGCTAATTAGTCATACACACAATCACCGATTCACTTGTAAATTACAGAACGATAAAATGCTACAATACACGCATTGACGCATACCGGCACAAGAACATTCATAAGCTGCTTTTCATATCGCGGATATGTAGATTAAAATATCAGATCGTGTAAACGATTGGGCTAATTAAATAATTGTTAACTGGCGGCAGCAAAAACCTGCATACACACCGGCCCGCGAGGCCTGGAATTGGCCACCCCTGCGTTATAGTATCGCTTGTAAGAGTACCAGAAAATAAAAAAGACTCTTTTGATATTGTTGGGTCACAGACATCAGGAATGCATGGCATGCAAAGGATATGCGACCAAATATTAAAAATGATTCCTTTATTCTACATTATGTTAATAATGGGGGGGGGGCATGTACAAAAGGTTTTATAATTTCTAAACGGTTCATCCGATATGGATGAAAATACCCTCAAATCAAAGCTGACAGTCTGCACTTTAAAACCCAAAGTGCTAGGGTACAGAACCAAAATAACAAGAAACGTGTCACTGTCAAATTAATTATGGTGTATACTGTGTGTGTTTATATATGTTTATTGTAAACATGCTTCTGTAAATTAACAGATTTTGAACAATGATCTAGGTGAAAATAAGTAATCTGCTCTGCCATTTTTTGCTAATTTAGCACAGCAAATGCAATCCTTAATTCTTAAAGATGAAGTAATAAACCAAGAAGGAAACTCCTTCATAACACTTAACAAAAAAGTATTTATTTTTGCTGCTAGGTATGGGTGGACTGATGAGCAAATTGCTGTTCTCCCTCGAATCACTCCCAGTAAGCCGTGTGGCCAAAATCGAGTGGGAGTCATCCCATGGCGATCAATTCCCAGTAGACCTTTTGATGCATTTTGCTTCAACTCATCAGGTAATCATCTTTAAATGTGATTTACTGTTTGACCTGAGAGTTTTCATGGGAGTGCATTTCAGTGAAAATAGTTGTGCACAAACCATCTGTGGTTGGAATGGAGTAAACAGGAAGGGCCATTCACTAGAATGGAAATCATGAGCTGATCATGAGCTGAACGAGTATGAGGGGAAGGGGGCATAAAAACATCCTTCATTCACTTCCTATGGGTCCCCTGGGTGCTGCCACAAAGTTTTAATGACCTGAGAAGAAAAACAAAGGTTTTGTCACTGAGAATCTTGAGAGTAAAAAGGTGATTGGTTGCTCATATTTGCCTGTTTGGAAGTTATGTTGTGTTCTTTTTAATGCTATTTTTCCATTTGGAGCAGATATAAAGGCAGAGATACCTGCAAGGACAACTCAGATCCCCACAACCTCTAAACCAACAACCATAGCATCTTTATCGCCTACGCCTGCTCTTCCTTATCCTTTTACTCCCCCCCTCCCCCAACCCACCCAATCCGCTCCATCTTCCCCACGTCCTTCATTTTCTTCCACTCTGTCTCCTCCTCTCTCCTCTTCTAGTCCTCATACTCCTGCTCTATCAACCTCTCTTTCGACATCAACCACTCTTTCGACATCAACCACTCTTTCTACATCAACCACTCTTTCTACATCAACCACTCTTTCTCCATCCACCTCTTACCTTCTTCCTCTCACCACATCGCCTGTTCACCCCATTTCTGTTCGACCATCCCCCACCAACACTGAGTCCCTACGCCCAGAGCTCCAGGATATGAGCAGCTCAGGGTCACCATTGGGAGGTACACTCTCCCCACACCACTGTGATATTACTGTAGCTATAGCACTGCTATGATATTACTGTAGCCATAGCACCACTCTGATATTACTGTAGCTATAGCACCACTATGATATTACTGTAGCTATAGCATCACTCTGATATTACTGTAGCTATAGCACTGCTATGATATTACTGTAGCTATAGCATCACTCTGATATTACTGTAGCTATAGCACTGCTATGATATTACTGTAGCCATAGCACCACTCTGATATTACTGTAGCTATAGCACTGCTATGATATTACTGTAGCCATAGCACCACTCTGATATTACTGTAGCTATAGCACCGCTATGATATTACTGTAGCTATAGCATCACTCTGATATTACTGTAGCTATAGCACTGCTATGATATTACTGTAGCTATAGCACTGCTATGATATTACTGTAGCTATAGCATCACTCTGATATTACTGCACCTATAGCACCACTCTGATATTACTGTAGCCATAGCACCACTCTGATATTACTGTAGCTATAGCACCACTCTGATATTACTGTAGCTATAGCACCACTCTGATATTACTGTAGCTATAGCACCACTCTGATATTACTGTAGCCATAGCACCACTCTGATATTACTGTAGCCATAGCACCACTCTAATATTACTGTAGCCATAGCATCACTCTGATATTACTGTAGCCATAGCACCACTCTGATATTACTGTAGCCATAGCACCACTCTGATATTACTGTAGCTATAGCATCACTCTGATATTACTGTAGCTATAGCACCACCTAAAGTGCCATGACTTCCCTTATGTCTGTGACCCAACAATATCAAAAGACTCTTGATATCTTATTTTCTGGTACTAGATTTAGCTGTAAATTACGCTGGTACAGTATGGAATACATGGTTGGTGAAATGGCTGTAAGTCATCAAGGGTCTGAGGTATCAAACGAGCCTCAAACAATCACTCTGCTGCCAGATATGCAGTAGATATGGATGGATCACTTTAAGGGTTGTTTTTCCTGACAAATTTTCCTATTGAACTTTATGTAAAAATAAGTAAGGAAAAGAAACCCGTCAAGTTATCCATTCATATTTACTGCATATCTGGCAGCAGAGTGATATCTGGCAAGGCTTGTTTGATACGTCCGACCCTTGATAACTTGGAGCCATTTAGCCAACCATGTGTTCCATACTGTTCCAGTGTCATTTACAGCAAAATCTAGTCCCACCCCCCAATTCCCAAAGAAATCCATTCAAATGCAGAGAAGTTATAGCATCACTTGTAAGAGCACCATAAAATAAGATATCAACAGTCTTTTGATGTTGTTGAGTCACAGACATCAGAAAGTCAAGTCATGGCATGCAAATGATATGCAACCAAATATAATTTTTTAAAACTTTATTCTACATTGTTAAACTGTCCATTATTTTTTGATGCCCAAAAATAGGGGGGACTATGTACAAAAGGTTCTATAATTTCTAAACGGTTCATCTGATATGGATGAAAATACCCTCAAATCAAAGCTGACAGTCTGCACTTCATTGTATCGTTTCAAACTCAGTGCTAGAGTACAGAACCAAAATGTGTCACTGTAAATGTCACAATGAATTATGGTGCTCACTGTATATATACAGTATATTTATAAATATGCACAGTGAAAATGGTTACTGATAAATCCCCCCATGAAGTTTAATTCGTTTTTGAAGTTGGCCATCTCATATCCTTGCTTATCACATAGTACTACCACATTTTGTCCACAACTGTCCGTTATTCTTGCTTTAATAGTTTATTTAATTCAACATTGTGTTTACTGGTAGCTAAATACAAATTGTAGCTCCTGATGGTTTTGTTTGGAATTTCAATCAATACTGAATAACGGATAGTTGAAATGGCACCATCTTGTGGTCAAAATGTGGTAGTACTATGTGATATGCAAGGATATCAGATGGCTTCAAACACTAAACTTCATGGGGGGATTTAACCAACACCATTTTCACTGTGCATATTTATAAATATATGAAAAAACAATAATCCAAGCCACAGCTTCTCATGTGTTGTCCCACATAGAGAACTTGCATTCTATGCTGTCTATAAGGGTGGGATTGTAGTATGGTTTGGGGGGTCCTTGGGTGCATCTTAATGTATATTACATGGATTCCTAATGTCTGAAACATTATCAGGGAACATATTGGTGCAAATTGGATATTCGCAACTGTATTAAACCAATAGCATATGATTCCGATGGCATGTAAATGTTCTATCTGGATGTAATCCATTAGCAACATTTCTCAGCAAAATTTATTTTAGCAAAATAAGGCTTCAGGGATGCTAATCTTATTATTTTCTTACCCTTAAAGCTCTTTTCACAACGATATGTGATGGTGGGTGTCGAAGTGCACCTTTCTGTGTCTGATTCATATGGAATTATTCTAGTAACAAATACAAAGTTACACCAAGAAATTCTGTAGGTATACAGTAACAGAGTGGTGCTAGCTACTGTAATATCAATTTTATAAGGATTAAAAAATCTTCAAACTTCAACTCACTGTAGCGTAAATACACAGACTTATCTGGGGCAGAATCCTTCCTCACTGTCTTACTGTTGTCAGTAGAAGTATAATCCTTTAATTTCCCTTAAAAAGAAAGTAAATATCTGTTCTCAATAAAAAGGAACAATGTTTCAGTTCTCAGTAAAGACGTGCGGCACATGGGTATTTTAATTGATCCTTTCTGTTTTCCAGTGGTTCCAACTGTACTCCTCGTTACCATTCCCATTCTGCTTCTGTTGGCCGTGGTCATTACACTCTGGTATTACAAAATGTGAGTATGCTTTTATGGCTACAGACTGAATGTCTCTTCAGATTAATATGAATTACAAATAGTCACACCAAAAAAAGTTGTGGGATTAGACAAACCAAAAAGATAGTGCTTAAATTGTTCAGCATATGGTCCAACTAAACACTTTAAATGGGTTTACGTTTTTTAACAGGAACTCTCCAAACTCTTCCCTTTAGCACTGCAACATGATAAACGGTGAGAATGCACACTGAATTGCCTCGGCTCATTTCCCTCTGCAGGAACAGATGCAGAATCGTCCCGTTCTGGAAAAGTGGCCAGCAAAAAGAGGACATTGAGACGGAGGTGTGGGAGAACCTCTGTCAGAAGGAAGTGAGAGAGCAGCAAACAGAGATGGAGCTGGACGGATTCAGGAACTACTCGAAAGAATTCCGCCTGGATGAGGAGCCCGAGATGCACACCGACTCGCCCTAAGCCTGGCTTTCCACGGGATAAAAAGTGAACACGGAGCGCAGGTGAATTTAGGGGTTGCATCCGACTCACCATGTGAGCTACTGCTGCATTTTCCACCAGCAGCAGAGCTGGACAGAGGAAATCATCCCAGCAGCAGAGCAAATGATGCAGAGCAGCATAGACGTGTTCATTAGACTTTAGGTCAAAAACCCCAAAGCACATTTACAGAGCACATGTGGTACATGTGGCTTTATTCATATCATCCTAGAATCATCTATGAACTGTGTCTTGACGCGGGAATGCTGATGTACACATGCCTCATGTGAGACGAGTCATTTTCGATATTCCAAGCTCCTTTTCCACTTATAAATAATGTGATTTAAAGGAGGATGTTTATTTGCAGAGATCACACTTTGTTTATTTTTGATACTACCGTTACCTAAGAATTTTTATATTTAAATAACCTTAAAATGACCTGATCCAAGATACAAAAGTAGTTTGGCCTTGAGTGTTTGAATTCAGTGATGAAAATGGTGGGTGTCACAAAGGTACTCACCACGTCTCTGCTGCAGATGTTTCTCTCTGCTTTTAAATCTTGTGGAAAAGCAGCACAGCTGCTGTGATGGAACTTCACCTACGTATGTGAATGTGTTGTTCATTGCATTATATTTTTGGACAGTTTGCTTCTGTGCATATTTTTGGAAGACGGCATCCAAGTTCATGAAAGTTCGCACTTTATTGAGGACGTTACTTGCGTATCAACATGGTTGTGATGCTTGAAGAGCTTTTTTCTAGCGTTGTTCACGTCACAAAAAGATTGCGAACAGCCTCAGGTGTGCAGACAGCATCCAAGTCCACCTAATGAAGGTTCTCTTGGGCTGTCCCTCCGCCTCAAACTGCCTTAAACCCAAATTAAATACTAGTATTCATTGTAAATAGTATTCAGCATATAATAATCTGTGTGTGGAATAAATTGTGTGGAATAGATTATTTTATGGAATAAATAAAGGCTTTTCCTATATTTGTAAAGCAATAAACTACTAATTTGTTACTATAGAATGTCAATTCTAAATTTTGTTTATTGGAAAAAGCATTAAATGCATAAGTCGATCCGAAATGTTAAAACCTCCATATTATTGAAGAAACGGACCTGATGTTTGCAACAAAAAGACAGGAAGATTTAAATGACACAGCCGTGGAAACACATGCAAGGAATGCTCAAGAACCACTCGTTTTTTGTTGTGCTTTTATACGGTTCTAACAGGTAAATTTGTATCGAGTTGTCCTGGGGGGTGAGGTGTTGGCCCCTGCCTGATTGGTACCCAGACACTATTGTTGCGAAACATCTCCGGAACCAGCCAGGCATCAGGGCCTCGTCTGCAGACTCTGCACATTCCCCAATACACAAACACACAACATCATCTGTATGTTCCGAGATCAAATGTTGCGCTTCTATGTATATATTAAAAGTACATTCTTAGATTCCCTCCTGCTTGACCACAACATACGAAGAATGATGACGGTCAACCTTATAGTCGACACTTGTGACATCCTGCAGTGAGGGAATTGTACAAAGTGGCTGGCTGGATTATTCATAGCATGTACACAAGATCTGGGAACCCACAGATACACAACATGGTGATGCATTTCCTAAATGAGAAACATGGATCCTGTGTAGCATAGTAGTGGTTTTTGGCATTAGGACAGTTGAATGTTAAAGTACTCTTATTTACATTATGTCTCTGTGATGACGAGTTGCAATATAACGTAATACAGATGCTCTAGTGTTATAAAGTATTCCTTTTTAATGACAGAAAATGCCGTTCTTTCCTTCTTTGTGTTGTCCAAATTTTGTCTTCTTCTATGGAGTGGAAACGATGTAAAAGGCGCTGAGGCTCATGGATACTGTAGTACTTGAATTACCAAACTAACCAAAAAAAACATGATTTTTCCTAAATTTCTTTTGAAACATTTGTAACCGAGGGTCATAACATCAATCCTAATGTTTCACTATCCAGAATATCCTGGGATTCTCTGTTGTGTAATATTGTGGTTATTGCTTAGATTAAAATCTATGAATGGGAGAATTAATAGATATAAAAACCTAGATGCCTCTCATTCGAGTTGTTCAGAACTATTTTTCTAGTCTATGGTTCAGATACGTCTGCACAGCCGCCAGGGTGTTTAAGATTCGCGTATAAACAAACAAATACAGGCATCCCCTGATAAGATTACAAGAACTCACTTAATTCTCAACTAATTTCGTGAAATTTGGCTTGTTATAAACATGAGAAATTTTTGTAGGCTACTTGATCAAGGTTACTTGATTTCCCAATTTTCTCAGAACAGCTAGGCCAGGGGTAGGCAACCCTGGTCCTAGAGAGCCGCAGGGTCTGCTGGTTTTTGTTTTCACCTTAAACACAGCAACTAATTATTAGAAAAAAAAAAAGGTGGTGTGAGTTAACTGGTGTCATGTCAACTGCTCTACCACCATTATGTGGTGAGTAACACAAAAAAACAAGCAGACCTGACTCTCTCTCTAGGACCAGGGTTGCCTACCCCTGAGCTAGGCTATTTGTAATACGCCCTTTTAACTTATCACTTCTAATCGCTTATGCCTGCAGGATAACAAAACAATTTTTTTAAAAACTCTTGCTGCATTCAAGTGATGTCATAGTTTTCAACTCGGCCAACCAACTCGCTTGCGTTCATAATAATAAATAATAATAATAATGCCTGATATTTATATAGTGCCTTTCTCGACACTCAAAGTGCTTTGCAATGATGAGGGGGAAACTCGCTTCAACCACCACCAATGTGTAGCACCCACATGGGTGATGCAACGGCAGCCATTTTGCGCCAGAATGCTCACCACACATCAGCTTATTTTATTTATTTTTTTGGGTTGGGACCCCTACTCTTTGCGATAAGTGTCATGGGATCTTTAATGACCACAGTGAATCAGGACCTCAATTTAACGTCTCATCCGAAAGACAGCATCTCCTACAGCACAGTGTCCCCATCACTGCACTGGGGCATTGGGGTTTATTTGACCAGAGGAAAGACTGCCCCCTACTGGCCCACCAACACCACTTCCTGCAGCAACTTCGTTTTCCCAGGAGGTCTCCCATCCAAGTACTAACCAAGCCCACACCTGCTTAGCTTCATTCAGCAGGAGCAGATTGCATGGTGGTATGGCTGCTTCACATGCTTTAAGGTCAGAAGATCTCCTGCATAGACCAGAACAGCACATACGGGTACTTTTGGGGGATAGAAAACCTACAAATCCTATTAGATTAATGCAATTTGACATGTGTTTAGCGGAGAATCTTGACACGTTTGTATGCATTTTATGTTAAACAAAAACCTGCTTTGTTTTATAGACATGTCTAGTAATTATTTTGCTACCTTGCCTGAACCTGAGCTTTCGCGATACCTTAATAAATGAAGGTTGATCGGTCAGCCGTCGTGCCCATTCAGCCTCCCTCCTTCAAAGTGGATCAATGACCCGACACAGTGGCCGGACATTGCTTATCCGGACATCTACACATATTTGATCGACTCATCAGTTACAGTAGCATTAGGATAAGTGTTGTCTGTAAATAACCAACCTATTAATAGCCAACTGAGATGTAGCTGGAGACGACATTCTGATGCTGCTAGCCAGGGCCGTTTCTAGACTGCTTTGATTGGGGGGGCATGACGAGATGTTGGTGGGGCACAAGGGGGGGACGAAGTAGCGGGGAGTCTGGGGGTCCTCCCCCCAAAAAATCTGAGCCTTTTAAAACTAATTTTCGGCATTTCTACCCAACCTCACACAGGGCATTTTCTAAAATAAAATGTTTAATTTTAAAATAAAAATTAATTTATTAACTTTGAAGATTTATTTTTTCAAAGCCCTAGATGAGATTTGAGATGCTTTCATAATATAAAGCTAAAGCATAGGCTAATCAGTATATTAGTGGATATGATAATTTTATTAAATTTTAAACCCATCTCCACCCCCCCTCATCTTAGAGGACAACTTTATTTATGCCCAATAATACCAAATCATTATCTAATCTTGGAAACAAGTATATTAAAGATGAGCTATATTCCTTCATCATTTCAGTCTTTGTGCCATTTTCTATTTACATGTGAAACGACGTTACTGTAACTGGCTCATCATTTTCATTTATTTTGTAGCCACTCCACTGACTAGCCAACATGCAGCAGTAGGCTAGCTAACACACACACGGGCGCTGCACACACAAGTGCAGCCAGCTAGTGCAATGCTGCAGAATCGCAGCTATAACAACTAGGTTAGATGCAACATGTAATCAATCTATTTAAAATCAAATCTCCCAGATGGAGATTCTCGCCACTATCCTCAACTCACTGAGTAAGCTAGGCTAGAGAATATTATATCCTAAGCAATGCGTAACAGTTAGTTATCAAGAAGAGAGCATAGATTGATCAAAGAAACTGACCTCTTTCTTTCTCGTTGCGTCTCCATGTTTTTTTAGGGTCGTTTTTAACGCTCTTGTTCCTAGTTTGAAAATGCACTATGTACTCGCTCTGGATAAGAGCGTCTGCTAAATGTCTATAATGTAATGTAATGTTTTATATGGCCAAACCAACCAATCAGATATTAGAGAAATATATTATTTAGATGTGGCATTTTTATGATTGGCCGAATCGTCTGTAGCTCTAATCGCCTACCGTAGCGCCGACTTCATATTGTCTGATTACATTTTTTCTGGATTTGGCTTCAAAATGGCCAATAGGAAAGCAGTGCATTTTTTGATGACCAGTGACAAAATTACAGAAAACTATGAGCGCTCAAAGAAAATAGCTATAACAGTGATTTTTTCAGAGTTTTCATTGGATGGGCAGACTATTCCTCTAGGTGGGCAAGGCTTATCTCCTGGTGGGCAATGCCCACACCAGCCCACCCGTAGACACGCCCCTGCTGCTAGCTAACATGACTGTTCTTTGAGCCTTGGTTTCCCCCTAAAGGGGGCACGGCCTTGACACTTGATGACGCGATGCCTGGTCTCGGCGCGACGGTGGTCTCGGCTCAACTCAAATCAACTGTCAACAAACATTTTTTGTAGTCCAATCTTCTAGGCTAGTAATCGAATAGCAATAGATCTATAGCAAGAAACCTTCAGTTATTTCAGGTGGTTAAGAATGCAAATACCACATGGAATTAAATGCTGCAGTACTATAGTTAAAGAAATGTCTGTGTTTTAAATTTGTAGCTGTGCTGAATAATCTGAATAATCTTTATGGGAAGCCATTTTTTCATATTTCTGAGATGCATTCTCGATCATTTCACATAAAAATCCCACATAATATGGTTTATTGACTCAGATAGGTAGCCTACATTAATACAAGAAAGGCCATGAAGCCTCGGACTACATTTGTAACTTAACCACAGACAACGCTCTGTCGGGTTCCTTCTGTGGGAGACATTCGCGAAGGCGCTTGGAGGTGACGTTAGTTTGCCCACTTGGAAAATGTTGTGGCTATGTAGTTTACTGCTGCTCTGTTAGATAATCAGATTTGTGTCCGAAGTATTTGTGTCAAGCAAAACATAATTCATAAAAATAATGCTCACTTAGGGGATCATATTGAGGGGTGAATCCACTTTTATGACAATGTCATTAACGTTAACTTTATTGTCTTTGTCGTCACCAATTTTGAAATGTACCCGTGTAAGCTATTCTAAGTTGCCCAAGCCCCAAGGTAATGTAGCTAACATTACCTTGCAAAAGACAATTACATTATTGTAAACTAGGCCAATAGATTTATTTAATATAAAATTTATTATAGGCTGTACAGACTTATGGGAAATATGAGTGTGTTGCACAACTAACGTTAAAGGGGAATTCCACCCAAAAATTATGTTTGGTTTGTAGAAAAGTAGCGCTCCTCCTGATTAAAATGAGCTTTCAGCCAATTTTCTACCTGTAGTGAGAGCAGAGATATAACCCCAAACTACTGCGCATGTACCAGGTACCTGCCTTACTGTGAACTACAATGGCTTAGAGCGCTTGCAGTTTATGGGCAGAGTCAGACAATGGCAGTCACACATTAGGCCCTTTTCACAACAAACCGGAAGTGACGTCACAATGGGTAACAGATATTCCTGTTTCTTTCCGAACCGGTAGATGCTGATTTACATTTACGACTGAAAGCTAGACGAACAGCTGGCATATGCGTGTAATCATAGGATGACCACTTTCCTGTACTTTTCATGTATCCCCTTGAAATTACTCTTAACATGACAGTTGATATCCCAAACCACGTAGCCTAACTAGCTGCTAACCGTCAGTAGCTACCGTACTGTCTTTGCTAGCTGTTAGCGACTAATGTTACCAGTTTTAGTAGGATCTCCATGGCTAACTCTTACGTCTAGCAAGCTAAACATGAATAAATTCCCTTTCACGATTTGTTTTGTGTAACATTATTCAAATTGTGTTAAATTGGTCTGTCTTTGTTCAACAACAAGCTAGCTAGTTTACCTAGCTAGTAAACCGATGTTGTGAGCGTTCGCTCCGGCGGAGATCGGACTCATCTCAGCCACAACTGCTGGTGAAGAGAGCACACACATCTGCGTTGTGTTACCTAATCAGCCCAGGACAGGTGTTTAAAGTTGTCCAGGGTACGGGGCCGAGACCGGAGCACATGCCGAGAGTGAGCGAGTCTGCTTGTTGACAACAAAGCCCGAGAGATGCCACAGCGGACGAGCTGACAAAGCTGGCCCACTGAGACCTAATAATACTAATACATATATAGAAAAATATAGAAAAAATACATTGCTTCTGTAATCTAAAGCTATACCGTTCAATTATGGTCAGCTAGCTAACGTTAGTCTTGTGACCTGTGTGTACCTGTATTCAGAACTTCGGGGGCGTGTTCTCGGGTTGACGATAATGTCAATCATTCCTAGCATTCCAGGCTCTACAGGCTGTAGTCCATGTATTTCTCTTCCTTGGATTCTCTACCAGCAAATCCAAGGAAGTGCAGAGCGCCGTTTGTTCTATGGTTCTTATGCAGCCACAGTGGTCAAGGGGATCACTATCACCTATAACTTTGTAAGGGGATCTAGTTTTTCAGCCCAATGTTGTTCTAGGCCCTAGTATCCCTTTAAGCTTCTGTAAGCTAATTTTCACATTTGAACATCTGTCCACTGCCAGCTATCAGGAAGCTCACGCTACTACAATGTAGGCTACTACGAAGCGAATCAAAACGCCTTAAGTCCATCTCAGAACAGAAAACTGTAATAAAGTCGGATGCCTTTTTAAAGAACATCGCATGTCTTCCAAATGACTGATGGGCACACAAAGTACCTTTTATATTCAAGAAAATGCTGTGGAATTTCTCAAGGGCTGTCTTTGCTCTGTTTTTGGCAGAGAGGGTCAAGTAAATAAGACAAACTTTTAAACATGCTCTTCATGGCACAGGCCACCCTATTCAATGGATGAAATTACAGAGTAGCCATGTAGCCTACATGTTTTCACTTAGCAGGCTACTATGAACTTACTTACTATGAAGAAACAAATCCCGTCCGAAAGGAATCCGATATAGGCTACGCTACATAACTTTATGTATTATGATGGCATACTATAACAATGATGTTATGTTATGTGGCCAGCAGAGTTGGGGGCGTTACTTAAAAATTGTAATATTACATATTACTAGTTGCTTTTTTAAAAAGTAAAGCGTTATATTACTATATTACTTTACAATTAAGGTGATGCATTATATTACCCGTTATATTACTTTGCGTTACTCTGTCATAAAATCACTTAAATCAGTGTTACATTATTCCCCTTTCAGAAGTATGATTATTAGGACCATTTAACCTCACGTATTCATTATAAAATGTTGTTGAAATATGTTGTAGATTGCTTAACAAATGATTGAAAAATGTATCACCTTCCTAGCCAGTAGGCCTATAGCAACCGATAAAATAAGTCTACCCGTATTCATTCTTGCATTCTCACAATGCTTTGTTAAAATCCTCATGAGGGCGCTTCACGCCAACATTAGAGTCGACTGAGATTAATTCAACAGACAAGACATGGAAAATATCCTTTTTAATTAACCTTCTTAAATGTATTCAGCTCGTTTCAATTGACAGTATAACCGTAGTAACAGGGTGTTCAAAATGTTGCTTTTAAAACTACATTGACAAATATGAAAAGCTAATCAAATGAAATATAGGGCTTTCACATTCAGTCGGTGTGGATTCATGGAAATGGGTTAAATAGGCTACGCTACTTAATTATTATTAATCAATTGGAGAGGCCTTCGTAATAAATAGCCTTAGCATATGAAACATAGCCTACAATATTAGGTTGAGTCATGCGTTGCTAATTTTGAAAATGTAAATTAATATTATTACACACATGTGCAGGTGCAGCTCAAAAAATTTTAATATCGTGAAAAAGTTCAATATTTTTTGTCACTCATTTCAGAAAGTGAAACTCATATTATATAGATTCATTACACATAGTGAAATATTTCAAGCCTTTATTTCTTGTAATTTTGATGATTATGGCTTACAGCTAATGAAAACCCAAATTCACTTTGACATGAGTGACAAAAAATTGAACTTTTTCACGATATTCAAATTTTTTGAGCTGCACCTGTATATAGTAATGCGTTATATTACCACGTTACCCAAAAAACTATTATTACAGTAACTCATTACTTTCATAATGCGTTACCCCCAACTCTGGTGGCCAGATTTAGGCTACTTATTAGCAATAGCCTTACGGTAACATGAAATTGGCTACTAAAATATTTACAAGGCCATCTCAAATGCCCTTCTGTAACATTTGTCATTGTATTTTTTCGTGCTACAGCCCGACAACCTTCTCTTGCAGCCTGTGTGTGAGCCATAGACTATACCAGCGCAGACAAATTACGTCTGCTTTCAGGAGATCTAAAAATTCTCACGCCAAGATGACAGTCGCTATTAATGCCTGCTTAGTAAATCAGACGGAATACTGTGCATCAAAAGGAAAGTCGCAGAATGACGCTACTCCTGCAAATGACATCCGAATAGCGATTTTTACCCATTGCGACCGTTTAGTAAAACTGATGTAGATGTTGACTTTTAAGCGACTGCGAAAAGCAGTCGCAAACTTTTAGTAAATCTGGCCCCAAGCCTTATTGGAGGAGAAAAAAGAAAAAAAAGGGACAAAATGGTCAAAAAAATTTAAATGCCATTTTGTTTCCGATGAATAGAAACTTCTATTTACTTCATAATTGTGGTGAAATAAATTAATAATGATGTATTTTCAAAAAAATAAAAAATAAAAAAAAGTATTTTAAGGGGAAATCAGAAAACCAAGAGCCAAAATGGTAAAAAAATTAAATTTAAATTTTTTTATAAATAAGTGAATAATGTCTTTTTAGACATTTCTGTCTTTTAGGGGAAAATCAGTAAAAGACACGAGACTGTTACGTCCCAAAATCCCCTGCGTTGCAATAACCAGGTGTACTGTATTGGAGGAAACGCAAACCACAACACTCAAAGACAAACCCAGTCAAGCACAAAGTGATATAAAAGACAAAAGGTTTAATAACATGAACACTTATGATAGTAACTTATCTAAACACATATGACAGTTTGACAATATTTACAGGAACACAGTCTGCAAGCTCTCACTGGGCTGCAAATGTCCAAGTCCAGACCCACATCGAGATGACAGGGGTCTCCTCCTGGTCTAGCGTGAATGCTGCTTTGGTGTTATTCAGCAGCAGTAAGTTCACTGTGTGCCTACTGAGTTTCATGTTTCTAACATTAAGCAGCTCACGGGAAATTGACCGACGGCAGATTACGAAGAGAGAAAAAAAAGCAACAACTACAGTAGGTTTATAAGCCGAATAAAGGCAGAAAATCCAATATGGCGACAAGTCCTTGGGCAGATTTATTTTCCAGGAGGAACAGTATTTTGTAAGACTGTTTTCAAGTCCATATTGGTGAAACGGGGCTGGACTCACGATTGTTTAAATACAGAACATTCACAGTCAATCCGTGCCAAAATACCCTTCTACCAGTATGCCAAGTTTAGACCTAGCTTTGGCTAGGCCAAACCTTTAAAAAGTAGAAAATAAGTAATACTATTAAAAGACTGGGGCCAATTCAAGATGGCGAAATACATTTTTTCATATTGGCTGAATGAAGACACATGGTGGCATTATTGGCTTCAGATTTCAACAAATATTTAAAAATTCCTTTAAAATCACTGGTCCTTTATAGATTTCAAGCCAACTGTAATGATCAACTTTGTCATTTGACACATGTGTGTGTGTGTCACCAGCTGGACATAAGCCATCCAAACAAGCCAACCAAGTTTGGCAAGTCTCCAATGTAACAGCTAAAGGCTATCCAGAAGCTAAAACAACTTGCAGTGCTTGGACCCTTAAATACAGTACATAGAGTACAAATACAGCACCTTGCTTTAAAAATAAATAATGGAAAAATCCATCGAAAGACATGGGACTCTACTTTCTTAAATTATGCCCCCAAAAACACTTGATAAAACCATGAAAACCAGGAAAAAGAGAAAGACTATGGAGGCAGATTTCTATCAAAAATAAACAAGCACAAAAGTATAATCCACAATTGTATTTACCATCCACACACACACACCTCTCAATTTGTGTTCGTAGATATAATCCACAATTGTATTTACCATCCACACACACACACACCTCTCAATTTGTGTTTCGTAAAAATAATCCACAAGTATGTGTTTTCCATCCACACACAAACACCTCTCAACTTGTGTTTCGTAAATCATCATTTGGATGAATGCAAAAATGATATTCACAAATGCAAATAACATTTACAGATATGTAATCAAAAGCTTGGCTTGCGAACTGGCGAATCTATATTTGCCGATCGAAGGACATGCTTGATATGCTTAGATTTACGGACAGAATTTTGAGACAAATATTCCGCTGTTTTTCACCGTGTCGATTCACGCTCGCTTAATTTGCGATTCGTAAACTAAACTTCTTCTTCTTTGATGCTACATAACACAACGGTTTGTGTGTTCGGCTCATCAGCGCCACTTTTAGAACAAGTGGCCAAAATTGCACATTATCTTACAGAAGTGGATTCATGGTACATTTAATTAAAACAACCGAGTTTTGAGTTTATTTAGGTTGTAAAGTTAACCCCACGCTAATCTTGTGATGGCAAGTTTTTTAAAAAGTAATTGCACAAAACTCCTATCAGATTGCATGTAGCTAGCTAGCTAGATTACATTACACAGGGGTAGGTCCGATAGGAACTAGGAAGTACAACACTATGAGCTAAAATAAGGAGAGCACTCCATGCAATTTGAATTATCATTTTAATTTAGGTGTCTTATCTACTAGCTAGCTAGCTGAACAAATAAAAGATTTCATAGGAGACATCGGTATCAGTGAGAATAGCTGTCAAATTATTTTAATTGGCTACAATACTTCACATGGTTGAGTTTGTTTTACATAATCTTTTCCATGAGGGGCGAAAGAGTTATGTAGCTACTGTGTACGGACCTACCCCTGTGTAATGTAATCTAGCTAGCTAGCTACATGCAATCTGATAGGAGTTTTGTGCAATGACTGTTTAAAAAACTTGCCATCGCAAGATTAGCGTGGGGCAGCTGTAGGCTATAGGCTAAAAAAAAAAACTAAAAAAAACAGGATGGCTACATGGAATGTCAGATCAATGGGAGTAGGTAAATTCTAAATAAAGTAAAGTAAAAAGGTACAATATCAGTGTATTAGGCATAGCTGAGCATAGATGGGCAGGTAAAGGACATTTCAGACCTGAGGATAGCGGTATAATTATGTACTCAGGAAGAACAAAAGGGGGCCTTTACGGCGTAGCTATATACCTGAATAACGAAAACGAGAAAGCTCTCTTAGGATATCATCCAATAAATGAGCGCATGATGTCAATTCGTTTGAAGGGAAACGAAAGGAATATTACAGTCATTCAAGTGTATGCACCAACGAGCCAAGCAGACGATGAAGATAGACAAGTTTTACTCAGAACTACAGTCAATTATAGATGTTGTCAATAAAAGAGATGTTTTAATAGTTATGGGAGACTTCAATGCCAAAATCGGTACAAAGACAGGAAATGCACACACAAAATGCATAGGACCATATGGTCTTGGAGAAAGGAATGTAAGAGATCATCAATTGGAAGAATTTGTAATAGAGAACGGCCTTGCAATAACCAACACATTTTTTCAGCACCCAAAAAGAAGACTCTACACCTGGACCTCGCCAAATGGTAACATCAGAAACCAAATTGATTACATACTTATACATCAAAAATGGAAAACATCTGTAAAAAATGCAAAAACGATTACCAGGTGCTGATTGTGGAAGTCACCATGAGATGTTATCGATAACGTTAAAGCTGAAAGTTGCGAGACTAAAACACTTCAGAAAAAGCGGAGGAAAGAAGATGTTTGAAAAGCAGAAAAGACGTGACAAGTAAAAAACGGTATGCAGATCTGTGTAAAGAAATAAAAACGTCATGTAGGGAGGATAAGAAGAGATATATTGAAGAGAAGTGTAATAATATTGAAGAACAACAAACTAGAAACAACTCACAAGCTATGTGTCAAGAAATAAACTCAATGACAAGATCTTTCCAACCACAACTAAGAGTAATTAAT
The DNA here is from genome assembly GCA_022702515.1 of Ilyophis sp. 1 JC-2022. Taxonomy (NCBI): domain Eukaryota; kingdom Metazoa; phylum Chordata; class Actinopteri; order Anguilliformes; family Synaphobranchidae; genus Ilyophis; species Ilyophis sp. 1 JC-2022. The sequence continues at coordinate 22,034,418 of CM040399.1, read as the reverse complement.
GACAAGAATGGTAATATTCTGACTGAAAGTGAAAAAATTATGTCCAGATGGAAAGAAATACAAATGCAATGACATCATGGAGGATTTAGAAATGGGAGAAAAGGTAGACTCACAAAGCCGAGAACCATTGAAAGACGAGGTGGAATGGGCAATTAAAAACTTAATAGATGTTAAAAAAAAACAGGATACGACTTATCGCAGCTGAAATGATAAAAGCAAGCGGGGAAGAAGGGATTGATGTGTACCATCATCTATGTAAAAGAATCTGGCATACAGGAAAATGGCCACTAGATTAGAAAAGAGCAGTTTTCATCCCCTTGCTTAAAAAAGGAGATCTTAGAGAGTTCCAATTATCGCACAATATCTCTCATGAGTCATGCAAGCAAGATACTCTTGAAGATTATTCAAAAGAGAATGGAGAGGAAGATTGAAAAAGAAATTAGCATTACCCAGGCAGGTTTTAGGAGAAATTCAGGCACTCGAGATCATATATTCAATTTGAGAATGATAATTCAGAAATGCAGAGAATTCAATCAGGACTTATACACGTGCTTTATTGATTACTCTAAAGCATTTGATTGTGTTGCACACAATCAACTCTGGATCACACACAAAAAAAAAGGGATTCCCTGGACGGGAAATAAGCTTGATCAGGGAATTGTACAGGAGACAACAATCGGCAATTCGCACAAATTGCGGCACCACAGAGTGGTTTCCCATAGAAAGAGGAGTGAGACAGGGATGCATACTGTCGCCATATCTATTCAACATCTACACTGAATCAATCATGCGGGATGTAGAAGAAGATGGAAATAGAAACACGTTTGAAGAACTGAACATACGTGGACACAAAATCAAGGAACTTCGATATGCAGACGACACAGTGTTGCTCTCTCACTCTGTAAACGGGTTGTATATGCAGACGACAGTGTTGCTGTCTCACTCAGTAAACAGGTTGTGTATGCAGACGACACAGTGTTGCTGTCTCACTCAGTAAACAGGTTGTGTATGCAGACGACACAGTGTTGCTGTCTCACTCAGTAAACAGGTTGTGTATGCAGACGACACAGTGTTGCTGTCTCACTCAGTAAACAGGTTGTGTATGCAGACGACAGTGTTGCCGTCTCATTGTAAACGGGTTGTCCAATATAATATCTTCAGTAAAAGCCCACAGTGGGGAAAAAAAGCCTGTACTTGATTGACAAAGTTTTGGAAAATGTCTCTAAATATGAATATCTGGGAACTATGATAACAGGTAATGGTGAAATCAGAAAAAGACTAGCTATCGCATCCTACAAATTGGGAAAAATGAAAAATTTGTGGAAGGGACAAGATACTCAAACAAAATTAAAGATTTTAAGGGCTTGCGTATTTCCAACTGCAACATATGGACGGATGCGAGGCATGGACACTAAATAAATATCTCAAAGAGAATCAATGCCTTTGAAATGAAATGTTACAGAAGAATATTAAGAATTCCACAGACAGAACACAGAACAAATCAGTCAATAAGGGATGAGTTGGTAGTAAAAGAAGACTGGTTAGAAATGTTTGTAGTGAAGCAAAAACTTAAATATTTTGGACATTTGAAAAGACATGAAGACATGACTAGGGAAAACAACACTGGAAGGAAGGATGGCTGGGAAAAGAGGAAGGGAAAGGCCAAGGAGACAGTGGGAGATATATATAAAGGAAGTTATAGAAAGGACAGTCACAGAGGTTTTTGTGATATAGTCAGGGATGCAACGTCCTCACGGATAAGCAGAACATGAACAGTACAAATACAACACCTTGCTTAAAACAAAATAATAATGGAAAAATCCATCAATCTTTTTTGCAGGGTATAAACCCTTTGGTCAAATAATGCAATATTCCAGAAGGTATAAGGCAACTAAAATTCAACTGATTAATAGCTTGCTTATGCAAATCTGGAATCCTACTGCCTTACATCACCACCCTATCAGGGGACCCATTTCTGGCAGTGAAAACACAGCTGGTGACTTTCTGTCCTGTGGCTTGAAATCACATACCCTTATGGGAGAGAATTGAGGCAGTCAAATATTCAGAAAATTGAATTAAACTTTATTGCACTTTACTTTATTACATACTAAAATATATCAGCTGGAAACATATTACTGGAAAACAGAAAAGGCCCATCTCAAATTAGAAGGAAGCACAAAATAATCTGACTTCTGTTGTCATTCTGGGCATGGATCACATGACACTGCCAAAAAATTTTGACTAGCTTTTCAGGCAGATGTTTTAATGCAGAGGGAGAAAATGGAGGCTAATCGCAGTTGTGGGTCCGTGTTGAGGATAGCGAAGAGCCAGAAGGCGTGGCTTGACAATGATCACTTACTTAAAGCCTCAGTCATTTCAGGGACAGCCTGGAAGAAAAGTACAAGACAAAAATTAATTCTCCGCATTGTTAAGAGAGCAATAATTTTAAAAAAAGAGTCATTGGTCAGATTTGAACTTCAAAGTCCACAGGGTGGAGCAACGCCATAGAAATTGTGAACATAAGGGTGCAGGTCTAAATTCCCGGTCAAACCAACTCCAGCTGTGGAGACGCATTTATGCACGTGGTGAGCTCAAATCCGCATTTTCAATGAAGTGGAATAATGGGTCGTACAAAATTAATCAGGTGAACCGGTAGATATGTGGTTGCCTCCGACTGTGGCTTTTGTCTCTGGGTTATTGAAATGTTTTACCGGTGGAAACCTCAGCCTCCATTCTGGGACTGCTAATAAATGCTGGCAGCTGCCTCTGATGTTTCATCTTCCAGGTGGCACTGACACCCACTGCCAGCCAACAGGTCTTTCAGAAAGGCAAACGGGTGCCAGCCAGGTATTCTAGACCACAAGTAGACAACCCCAACCCTGGCCTTGGCCAATTAATTCAATTAATCTAAAGTACTGAGTACAGTATTAGTAGGTGAAAATTAAGGCTAGTCTTTCTTTGGGATTTCAGCAACCTTGGAGCCAGGATGCCTGCCTGTATCTCTGGTCTAGATACAGTGCAGATCTCCTTTTAAGAGGCAAGAAAGTAAAGTTCAGAAATGTCTTTAAAAATAGGTGTGAGCTATTTGGCAAAGCATTTGTTTTTATTTTTGTCTTGAGCCATTTCTCTCCACAAGCTTTAATAATTGCGATCATGCCTTTAAGTCTTGCAACTGAAAAGAAAATCCATCACATCTCGTAATCTGGGATACACGAGCAATGGATGCTTGCGGACCACTCAGTATCATCGCAGAGGACATCATAAATCAAAGTTGCATATTACAATGATTCGAGACCCGAGAGAAATCCTTAATGGAGAAAACTTAATCATTTATACGAACCCAGAGATTTAATAAAATATTACTGCAGGTTACTTTTAATGTTCATTTGTATCTTAGTGTGTGCTTATGAGAGTCTGGGACTAGGCATTCCAGAAACCTGCATAGCACAGGAATTCATCTGGGAGTAGGAATATCAAACCAGGAAGTACTTATTGGGGCATATTAGCACTGACCATTAGTTGCGTCCCTTAATAATTAAAGCCATTAATTAATAAAGGCTAAAAGGGGATCACTTCAAAAGCATTAACATTCCATGATCGAGCTGACAAACTCTTAATGAAGAAATTATGAGTAAAATCTATTTGCATTGCATTCTGTCATATCACCCAGCTGTTTTATTGGACTACACCAAAAAATATACCATACAGACATCAATTATACTTATTCCAACAAACTGTACTTTCAATAAGAGAAGGGAGAACAAGAGGCGTTAAGCACAAATACCTATTGAATTCTGGGAAGGCAGGACAGTTAAAGCAGCCAATATAATTCCCACGATTCTTCACTCCAACTACTACTTGCTAGAATTTCCCAAGTCATATGTAAATAATTATTGAAATTTTTAATTCCATCAAAAATATGAGATGCAAGGCAACATGCTTGCAGGCAGATTTCAGAACTGTCCTATGGCCTCAGTGAACATATTGACGTACAGACAGTTTTGTATATTTCCGGGTAGGAGACAAGTGGAGGAGTGGAGGAAAAGAGGTAGGGAGTGAAGAATATTGGGATGCAGCCCCGGTTACATATTTATTTTGTACCATTACCTGATTTGTGTAAGTCAACAACCATCTGTCCCTTTTGATTTGACAGCTCCTTAGCTCTCCCCATGGTGATGTATTTTACGTGTGTTACCTCATTTTTATACCCTAGTAAAACAGGAACTGATGGAAGGCCACAATACAGTTCCTTGGGACAGCCATGAATGTAAACCAGCACGATTTTATTGCAAATTTAACCAGGTAATTTTGTGACCTGTGCTTTTGAGAAAAAAAGTTACTTCATTAAAGAATAATTGTTTTTAAATAGAAGTGTTCCCATATTTTCTGCATATTATATAGCTCATTATGTATTGTTTGGCCTTTTGTCCTCATTTTTATCAAGAGTGACAATAATTCTGGACCTGATTATACTGTGAGATGAGATATTACTTCAGATTTTTTTATTTTTTTATTTTTATTGAACCAAAACAAAAGCTCTGCTGACCCATGGTTTATTAGTCATGCCATTTATAATATGAGGTTTAAAAGCCCCTTCCCCCCCAAGAGGAACCCATTGCACAGGCTTCAGAACAATGGAATTCTTGAATGAAATACATTTTTATAAAAATGATTACCAAGGATGTAGGTGTTGCCACACCTACATATTTAAATAGATATTTAAACATATCTATTTAAAGTCATTTGATTACTTCAAACTGCATTAGATAATACAGCACAACAAACTCAAAGTACACGATAAAATAGAATGCATTGCCATCTGCTCTGCAAACCACACAGTGTTATATCACCTTAAAGAGATCAGCAACCAAACCGTAGTCAGCAACCTGGAAAATGGGAGCTTCCGGGTCCTTGTTAATGGCCACAATTATCTGAATAAAGATCAGAGACATATACTCATGTATAAATACTGTCCTCTCCAGCACCACAGGATCTATAACTACAATTATGTATTATATCTATAATCTATACAATCTAAATCAGGCAGGAATAGTAACAACCAAAGTTTTTTCAATGCCCAACAGTGTTTTTTTTAAAGTGAGCACCGAGTTAAGACCACACATGACAATATCTGTCGCAATTGAGCTTTTTTTTTTTTTTCATGCACAAACCAGGGTACTTTTATGTGCATTCATTAGGAAAAGATTCCATCAAATAATTACTTCCACTGACTGGATTATGGCAAACATTGTCTGTTGTGCTGTGGAGACTTTATTTTAAATACAATTTTTAAAAAAATTTATAAAATAAAAAAATAAAAAATGAATTAATAGAAAAGTGGCTTCCTGGATAGATGGATTATCCAATAAAACGTGACATAACAAAATGCAAGAATGTGAATGGTGGATTTCCTTTGCACATACAATACATCCCATTGACATCAATGAGAAAAACATGATTAAGAGTGATTACAATGTACAGTTGGGCAGGTGCCCAATATTCAGAAGGAATCCCAACCAGAACACACTTTCAAGGCTCTTTGAAGCAAGGCGGAAAAAAATAATCTAAATAAATAATACATCATTTTTTAAAAAGCTTCCACGGTTCCCTTTAAAAACATACTTCTTAAGTGCACAGAATCGTGAAACGGATCTGCTCACTTGACAGACGGAATCCACTCAGGAGACTGTTGTCATGGCTACAGGAGTGTTTTTTCCCCTCACATTTACATAAAGCAGTTCACTTCTGGGTAGAGTGTTACTTTAAACCCCATTACTGGTAATAAAAGTGGGTCAGTCCAGTGATAAGAGGAATAGGAGAACAATCAAGCCAGTGCCACCTCTATGGCCCTGAGACTCACCTAAAATTTCCAGGTAAATGTTTTTTTTCTTCTTCTTCAAATCCCATACTGATGCTCTTGCAAAACTGAGAATTTTCTTTATATATATTACTTTTTGGCCACATTATTAAGAACATCAAGGAGTCCCTCATACAAATCACTGCCAAGAGCCTAACTACTGCTTATTAAATTATTTTCATCCTTTTTCGATCACCTGCATGTCTTTTAAATTGTTTGCATCGCATTTATTTCTGAGTTCACCAGCTGGCTTTGTCTGTGGGACAGATGAATGTGTTGATGTTTGTGAAAAAACGTCATTGTTTTGGTTCATTTAAACAGATGGAGATCATTCGCCTGGGCACAGCTTGATTGGACGGCCCAAGAGAAACATCGACTGCAAGAATTTGAGACGCAATTGGCTCCGGTTTGCATTCACACACGCATGGCCCAGATTGAACGTTGCTGCTTGTGAATGAATGCGTATGACCAGAGAATTAGCAGCAGATGTACAAGACTGCTTGCTGCCAATGACTACTTGATAAAGCAAGTCCACATTACGTTTCGGAGTTTCCTTCTAAAAATATTTGAAGTGACTGCTCAAACGGACCTTATGAAATGAGCGCCAATACAATAATAAGAGCGTCAGAGTGTAACGACTTAAATTGCGTTCAGATATTTTGGCATGAAGCACATTTTGTAGTATAAATTCAATAACAGGAGAAAGTGAGAAGGTGCACTGAGCATACCTTACTGTCCTTCATTCCAGCCAGATGCTGAATGGCACCAGATATTCCAACTGCAATGTACAACTCCTGGAGATAAAGACATACATATGATGACAAAATAATACTCATTCACTGTAGACATTAATAAACAATATTAAACTGGTATGTATGAGGATTTATGCAGTGATAAAAAATCTTTGATAAATAAAAGTTCCTGTTAATTAGGACGCTGTATATAAGACACAAGTTTCCGAAGGCCAAGGCAGTTAACAGTATATAGATGAAATTCATTACAGGACAATATGAGCAATGCCCTGGTAATAAGAATGCTTTGATACATTTTGATATACAGCCACTTTGTTACATGAACATTTCCAGCTTAATCACTTCAACAGAGATTCACTTGCCAAGCATAGCCTAATCTGACATGACTTCAGGACCGTGTTGACTACAGCATTAATTGAGTGGTAATTATGAATGCCCAGGGCCCCTCTACGGCAAGAGCAATTAGTCAGTCAGGGGGAGGACCAAGAGAAGAGACCGGAAAACTGCATTAAAGCCTGACTAACATTAAGACGAAGAACATTTATGAAGTACCGCTCCTGTTTGATTCCCATTTGGAAAAGGAAACCACACAGACGAGACTGAAATGCATGGTTCTGGGAGTCAGTTATTAATTAGATCATCTAACTAGCAAGCAAACTTATTTAGTTTAAGTTGCTTCTATACAAACATTTCACATAAATGGGGACTAGTAGAGGACTACCATAAATAATGTAATTAATTGGTTTATCCTAAACAGTGACGTAAAATAAACAGTGCTGGACTTAGGGGTGGGCAACATATTGCGCACAATATTATATTGATATATTTCTTGCACACAATATCATTTTGGCATAGGGTATGTGCCGCAATATATCCCGGAAATGACCTCCCACCCCCATTACCAGTGATTGTCAGGCCTGTGAGCTGCCGCATGAGGTAAACACATTATCAACAAACAATTTGATAAAGGAAACACAAAAAATAAGTGTGGAAAGACGAGAAGAAACTGAGGCTTCGACCTCCACTTTCTCAGCAGAAGATCATCAGTGATTTGGAAATGGTTTGTAGAAAGCATGATGCCCGACAGAGCACTGTTTCTGCAAAATATGTCGGAGACAAAAAAAATAAACAAGCTTCGGCAAAGGGAAGTTCAAAACTATAATTTGTGAGTATAAAACGCAACATCTTATTTCACTTATTACGAAGCAATTAGTTACATTTATTTTACTGTATTCCTGGGTTTGGTGGGTCAACTGTCAAAAAGACAAAAGCACTTAATAAGCAGTCAAGAAAGTTATCATGAAAAGCACCTAAACCTTTTTTTGCACCACCCTTTTTTTTGAACAAGCTCAAAAAAAAAAAAAAAGCTGTTCTTTGAACCTGACAACAACACAAAAACTCTTTCTTCAAGAGATGCTGATATCAATAATCCCACACACACACAACATATACACACACAGAGGTAGGACCGACCGATATATCTGCCAACGATCGATCGGGTATCGAAAAAAAAAAAAAAAAAATTGTAAAAAAAAAAAAAAAAAAGCTCGGGGTAATATCGGATAATCAAAAAAAAAAAAAAAAAAAAAAAAAAATATTGTTATTATTTGTAGTATAGTTTTCATTTTCCTGTCAGATTTTTTTTTATTTTTTATTGTACTTTGTTATTCGTATTCAGTGTTTCCCCAATAGTATACGAGAACCAACAAAAATGTATATATTTTTTAAATGGCAAAAATAACGCAAATATTTATTAATTTGGAAATCAATAATCTTACGCGTTTGGGAGCCTGTGTCTGGGAAATCTGAGCGAGAGCGTAACAAAAAGAGAAGTGGACCAGATACATGCTGGCTTTCTTTATGTTGATTGATTCTTCTCCAAGGCTTCTCTAAGTGAAAGTTAGTTTTTGATGTTTAATATGTTCTTGTGGAACCGCAACAATGTCACTGTATGTCTCTTGTTTGCACTGTAAGTAGCGCAAACTAAAGTTACGGCGTGTTTGTGTCAACTCCACTTTTTGCTACCGTCTCGTTGATTTCCCAATTTATCAACCTCCTCAGTCCAAATTACATCATCCTACCTAACTAATAGAACTCAGCTTATGCAAATTTACCATTCCAAATCTACTCTGTCCCTGTGTAAAATTGCGGTACCTCAAGGGTCCATATTAGGACCACTATTATTCCTGCTACATACAATGTACCCACAGTATGTCAACATGCAAATTGTCTTCTATATGCTGATAATACTGTACCTTTCCTCTCAGACTCAAATTAACTCCAAATTAACAGCTGACTAACATTCCCTTTGTAATTGGCTACATTCAAACCATCTGTCCATAAATACAAAAAGAACTGAATGCATGCAATTCCAGTCACCACAAAAACAACTTTCCATAAATACCCCCATCACTTTGGCACAACACAGACTCAACATTACAGTTGCATACAAATACCTGGGCATTACTCTGAACTCTCACCTTACATATAGGCCACACATTCAATCTCAGCAAACCTCTTAATCAAAAGATGTTTGTTTTCTATAAAATCTGGTAATATCTGACCACATTTGTATCTATTGTTTACCTGAATGTCATAATTATGTCTACTCAATCCTACTGCCTCCCTGTCTAGACACTGACTAAAGCTGCTGTTGAACCAATCGCCAGATTATACAACAGAGCATATAAAATACACTCAGGACTCCCCCCTCGACCCACCACTGTACAGCCCTCCAACCCGCAACAGACCTTACTACGGCACCTTTACCTCTATAGAATTTTACTATCAACTGCAAAATAATGAACTACCACAAATGTGTGTGGTAACATATGTAACAAAAAAACATATGTAACTTCATATCCAAAGACTCCTCACGTCAACACTACCATACCACACGTTCCACCTCTGACCTCCAGAATCCTGTATCACACTTACAAAATAACTATGGCCGCAGATCTTCCCACCATCACTACACAAAAAATTGGAATGCAATCCCTTTATCCCTCAGAACTGTCACATCACCCTCATCTTTCAAGCACACATACAAAGCACCTAATCACAAACCAGTCATGTCCCCACAGACCCTGACCCTGAACCAGCTCCCCAAAATGAAACCTCTTTTTGCCCTTTATTTCTCCTTTCTATCTTATTCATCCCATTGCTTTCATTAAATGTCTCCTTTCTGTATATGGCACACCCTAACATAGTGCCGCCGACACACCTCACACTCATACCTCCTTTGGGTAGGTTGGGCTCAGGTTTAGAAGTATATTTTGTACTCTTGTAATATCTCTGCACATTTTGATTTTAATCTTTTTTCCTGTACAAATAAATTAAATTAAATGAAATGAAAACCCCATTTAAAAAATCACATTCTGGCGTAACAAATGAACTTCCAGGCTTCTCTGTATTGAAACTGTTAATAACGGGACTGTTCGAATGGCATTGCATAAATGCTGGGCACCTCCATGTTCCACCTGCCCGGCACGGCACTCAACCCATCTGCATCGGGCACATTGCCATGTCCTGGTGCCCGGCAGCGCATGCCGATCCTGCCCCTCCCTACCAGGGCTTTCAGAGGGCCGCGAACCGGCAGGCCGCGCAATTACCCCTAAGAGAAGCGCTTAGGGTGTCTGCCACAGAAAGCAGGGGGCCCAGTACCACTTCCACTCTCTCTCTCTCTCTCTCTCTCTCTCTCTGGGGAGCTCTGCACCGCATCAATTGCTTTCAGCTAAATGCATTCACATATGAATATTTCAGTACGATTTAATGTTTTTGCGGCGCTCCCCCGAGGAGCAGAGCATCAATTTGTGAACACGGTTCTGCCGGAGTTAAAAGCCAGGCCCGGGTAACACTGCATGAAAGGCCCTGTCAATCTGCCACGCTTTTATTTTTTCCCCCCCCTTTTCTATTTTTTTTTAAGAGCCATGGAGTGAATAAAAAAATCCTACCCACAATCGCCTGGTCCTTAGCTGCATACAAATAAATCTCTAAAGTTTTCAATTACACACTGCTGGAAAGCACATTTTTATTAAACAAATAAAATGTATATTTATTTTTCCTCAGAAGAAAAGTATATGTGCACGGAGCTGCGCAGATTTAGGGGGAAAATGGACAGACGGCCTGCCGCGGTCGGTCAGGTGTTTCTCAGCCCCAGCCGTCTGTGGCAGCTGTCGAGAGATGCTGGGACAGCCAGACACACCTGCTGTCCTGGTGCTGAGAACGCCCCAAAAGTGAGGCTGAGCTCCCGGCCCAGGTGTGAGAACACAAGTGCGCTACACGCAACAGGGCCGTGTGTGAGAACACAAGTGCAACCCCCCCTCCCCACAGTCAAAAGCCGTGCGCAGGATAAACAAACAGTGCATCCTGGGTCCAGCGTCCGCAAGGTCTCCTCTGACCCAATCCCTCTCTCACACGCACTTTACACCGTTCACAGCAACACAGACAAACCTTATGAACTATTTAGCATGAGCTGCAACAATCCATCACTATGGTTATATAGAAGATAATATCTCGCAAAAAACGAATACTAAGAGGTATGGTTATTGTGGGATTATTGTGCGTGCATTTGGGAAACGTAAGGACACTGTATGATGCAATGATAAATTGTGCTGGCCACTGCACCTCCTGGTATCCCAACATGCCCCACCGTCTTCCCGCCCCATTCCAATAATATAGAGTTGTGTGACAACACAGAGCAACAGAGGACAAAACTTAATATCTTGCATTACTGCGTTAATTCCTCATTTAATGCCTTTCAGGAAAAAAATAAAGCAAACGACAATTGTTTGTGCTTTCACATCTTTCCCCACAGTGCTTAATGAAATCCGTACATTTATAATTATCAAGTGCAACAAATTTACCACACTCATATCTCCTTTGTGAGGTTTTAAAAAATGTCTGAAACTGAACAAAAGGTGCTCTGAATTAATACAAAGGCATGAATGAGGTTCTCACAGTCAGACATCTCTAAGCTAATCACAATGTGTTTGAAAGGAACAAGCTGAGGCGTTGCTCTCCCCATTAGATTTGACACATAGATAAAGGTCTCTAATAAGTTAGAATAACTGTGCGCTGATGAGGATTAACCCGAGGAAAGATACAAGCTCTTCATTTGTAAAATAAAGCAGGCAACAGACAGCTACACTTACGAGGGGGTAATGGGTCTGTCTTCCATGGCAAACAATGCGGAAACTGCCCGCAGGCGGCAATCAAAAATTAATATTAATTATTACGTGAATACTGCATTAACTCTGAGGAATTATAAATTATACATTCGCAACATGGTTCTACTTTCAGGGGCCGCGTGCATTACCCTTCGTGTGCCTCTTCTGTCCTGGCGGAGGGTCCACAGTGCCGGTTTTGGCAAAATTCTGTGAATTATTTCCGGTGAATCTGACTAAACAGAAGTCTTCAGATCATCAACCGCTAGATCATTAGCCCAGATAAAATATTTAAAATTTGATATTGGCGGAAGTTCCTGGTTTGTGGGCTGGGCGGGCTTTTGGTACTTTAGGTCTTTTCGCTAATGGATCCGGTAAATCATTAAGGACCTTGGATCAGCCACTAAACTACACTTCAGGAGGCTAAACGGCCCTAATGTGTGGGTAATGACAGCTGGGGGACGTCCCAGCCGAACGGGATAATGGAAAATTAACCTCTTTAAGATTATTTGATTTGAAAACGTGAAACGATGCCGGACATTTGAAGTACTGCACGAGCACTGATGCTGAAAAACATTCAGTGTATTATTTTTCTTTCCGTCATGTGAGCGGAAGCGAGATGACAACTAAAAGCGCAAAAGCATGTTTATCACTGACAGGAAACCTGTTTGTTTATCAAACAATGCACACCAATTAGATGGGGCCCAGAGTGTTGGGTGTTGAGTGAGTGTGACAGACAGACAGACACACATAGACACACAGCGAGATTCAAGAAACGTTCAAAGCCAAAAGCGAAATAAAATCCTTGAGCCAGATCGTGTGTATCGGATGGTTAGAAAAATCATTATTCTATACCCACATAACATCAAGATAAACAACTCCACAGTCAGAGTGCCTGTAAATATCCCATAAATGCATTCCAGTATTGGCATGTAGAGTATGTGTGTAGAGTATGAACTTCTGGTATGAGAATAGATCATATCCCATTTGTCTATGTATTTTTCTTCCTTTAACTCCACAATGCCATCCTTGTTTGTTTCTACTAGACATCAAATCAATTCCTTTGTATAGTAACAGCGATTCTCTTATTTCATTCCATGAAACAAACAACCACATTTGTCCTTTATCCAATGTCACGATTAAACGCTAGTTTATTCAGTGAAGTGATTTAAACCGCAATTAATTTATACTTCCTTTTAAATATGACTATAACACAATTTCCATTAACTTTTTTCTGCATTAGAATTCAGGTTCCAGAATAACAAAATGTTAAAGGCTATCTTGACAGGTTCTCTCTTAAAATACAACAGTTCCTGGCTCCATGGCCCATACAGCCCTGACTGAGGAAATGAACACACTAATATGAACTAGCCCTATATTAAATATTACATTAATAAAGGATTTCACCAGAGTGAACGGTGTGCGTTTGTTACTTACTGGGGCCACAATCTTGCCAGTCTGTCCGACCTGCATGTCATTTGGGACAAAGCCTGCATCTACGGCTGCTCTGGATGCCCCAACTGCATTAGAATACACAGTGCAACTGATTAATAAATATACTTGCGTTTCCACAGCAAGCGTATCAGAATTCATGTACAATAAATCCATAAAATTTACAATAAAAGCAGTAAGGTTTTTCCTTACTCACCGACGCACACTCTCACGCACGCAAGCACGCACGCACGCTGATACACAGAAACACATCACAAACAGATGACTGTTGGCGTGGCCGTTTTACCTGCGGCATTCAGCTTGTCAGCCAGGGCGTAGAGCAGCTTAAAGTTCTCGCCGCTTTTCAACCCCCTGCCTGATAGGAGAAACATGAAGTTAATATAGGTGTGATTACACTGTATAACCACTACACTGGCTGTGCAATAAATACCCGCCCAACAACACTGACTGACACATGGTTTCAAAAAGAGCTAACTCATAACTAGGGTTGCAAAGGTGCAGAAAATTTTCGGAAATTTACCATGGGAAGTTAAGCTTGGGAATTTTTACAATTTTGACCAAGTTTTATAGTAAAAGTTAGCCTATAACATGGAATTTTGTTGGAAAATACACATAAAATGCTATTCTAGATCTTGCAGCATGCTTTGGTTAAAACAACCCAATTTTATGTGAATTCAGTTGAATTTCAACCCTGCACTGTGCATTCTTCCATTACATGTGCAGTGCATTCTTTTATCACATGCACAGATAATTCCTAGCATTCTGCACACTACTGCAGGGCCCTCTGCATGCACTGTGCTTTCTTCCATCACATGCAGAAATAATTCCCAGCATCCTGCACACTACAGCAAGGCTATTGAGGCCACACGACTGCATTTGAGCCCAAGGACTACATCCATTTTGAATGGGACTTTTTTTTGGCGGAGGGGGGATTATGAAATACATTTATTTTATTCAACATTCATGTTTTTCATTCAATGAAAGAATCCATTCAAGTTCTACTCACAAATGTTTGCATGGATGGTATGACAAAACAAAATGTTTATATTTATGTCTGCATATGACGAGGTAAATACAGCCAACAATTCCAGTTTATTCCTGTTAATTCCCGTTAATTCCCATATATTCCCATGGAAAGTTTCCACCTTTGAATATTCCCGGAATTTTGCAACCCTACTCATAACACTGTGGGGAAAATGACACCAAAGAAGCAAACACAACTGCTCCCGTTCCTGACACTGAGCGTTCCAACACTGAATGATCGAAACAAAGAAAATAACTCCTTATGATAACAAACTCCTCATCTAAGCCAAGAAGGAAGACCTGTGCATATTCTCCCTGGTGATCTACTCTATTACTGAGGTTTATGCTATTGCAGTGAACGTTCACCCGCAGAATGAACCAGGGAGTTTTACCTCCAGACACCACCACCTTGGCGCTAGTGAGCTCAGGGCGGTCACTCTTGCTCAGGTTCTGCTCCAACCACTCGGACACGCCCACGGGAGGGCAGGGGGCCACTGAAACAATACACATTTGTAAGGATTCAAGAGATATTCAAAATGCTCAGAAAGACAATATCTGTGCTAATTTACAGCACATTGTGGCCCTTAAGTAGTCTGATGTTCAACCACGCTTCACAACAGTCCGCTCCGCTATACAATTTGCTTCTTGTGTCCTGCATGTTCAAATAGGAGCAGAAAGTTTTAAGTATTTAGGACGAATACAATATGAATGTTTTCGGGAAATGTAGACTTTTCTCTGATGACCTGCACGTGCAATGCACCCCAGACTGTCTGAAAGAGCTGTTCAATATCAATAAATAAATATACAATGTCTCCTGCCAGCTGGGGGGGTAGGCGCACAGGGCATGAAATTTGTTTCTTCACCCACTGGCCAGAGATGCTTGCGGATTCTGTAATGATAATCAGCCATATTCAACATTTTATCACCCACATTACCTTTTACAATACACAACCTGGTTGGTTACCTGCCAAGGTGGCTGCTAGAGTAGCAAATCTTACAAGCCACAATTTTCCCAGCATTTGGCTGGTGGCTGGTGTTAATTTCACAGCCTGTTTACCGCAGTACGCTACCTTGCTCAGTCACAGCACTGCCTCCTTCCACCGGCGCCGGCTCAAAGGAAGTCCCTCTTACTGTGAACACCTTCACGGTCTCGCTGCACTTGACCGTGCTGAGCGCGTTCCCTGTGAGAGCAGAACAAACGAGGAGCGCGGTTAAACCACGGCTCCGCCTCTCCCTAACATCGTCCATGGAAGGCGCAAGTTAAGACATTTGAAAAGTGGGGTGCATTGTGGGAGTTGTTCAGCCGCTTCCATCGCTAGCAAGCTTTCAAAGTATGTCAATCTAAAACTAGCTGATCTGTTTTCAGCCTAACTGTGCTACCCCAGTCGTGGGAAGCGGCTGCATTTCTAAACATATTTTGGGGAAAAAAGCTCAAAACTCCAAGAGCAAAGCACCAAGGCCGAACAGAGATGAGAGGTCAGTCATTCCACTCAAGAACAGTTTTATTTCGTTGGCTGTTCCCATATGAACCTTTTGGCACCGAGGCTCAGGACATGCCCGGCTGAATTCCATTCCCCCCAGCGATGATCTGACCCCTTGCCAAAGATTAATTTCATTCAGAGCAGTTTGCATATTGTGATTTTATGAGCGTGATCGGATCAGGCCGGCCACGAGGGCTCCTACTGGAAGGCATCCAGAACAGAGTTAGGGTGCTCTGGCAGCAAGGCACCAAGAAACTAAAATATTATGGAAATGCGATAACTAAACTGGTTGTACATTTGTTGTTTGGCCACGACAAGCCAAGGGGTTAACTAACCTGCATAGATGGTTCTGACAAATGTGTCTGGAGATTTGACCTCAATGATGTCTGAGATTGGAGCTACATCCAGTTTGGCAGCAACTCTGGGTAGGATATTCTGATGAAGAAAAAATGGGGGGGTGGGGGGGGAAATAAAGTACATTTACACTTTTTTTCATGAAGAAAGTGTTGGTTTAAAAAAAAACACCCCGTCCCCGTTCAGTCCCCCCCATCCCAACTGGGAGTCCCAATTTTATTTGTAGGTTTGTATGATCATTACGATGTCCTGCAGCCTTTCAGCCAATCACAGCATGTACTCTTCTCTGTTATACGCTAAAACAGGTTAGGTCCTTCTCACCGAGTGTTAGAAAGCATGTCAAAAGACAATACACACCACAGAGATCATAACATACGCTCTATTATACAACTGTATGGGCAATGGCTCTCAGATTTTAAATCAAAACTGCAGTGCAAAGAAAGGCTTAAACTCTGGTTGAACTTCAGTATGAAAATAAATGAGGAGATGCTAATTAAAAAGTAGCCTTTGAAAAGTGATACCCAAAGTGTATTATTTTACAACAAAAAAAAAGAAACTGAATCCACCAGATTACGACACATTGTGTGCTATGCATTTAGCCATTCGGGGAAACCGAGACTAATATCCTGCCGCGGTCAATACCAGTCTGGTTATAATACATAAGATATTGTTTAATGCATTGTAATTCAATTTAAATACCATTAGATCTGTAAGCTGACAGTTCTATTGCAGAATGACAGATTACAAAACTTGTAATTGAGGATAGTACTACACTTATGGCAGAGTCTCCACTCATGCAAGTGTAATAAGAAGCAATGTGAATCATAGAGTTCCACCACACTGGAAACACAGTATCTAAAGCAGTCCTTGGGGTGTGGGCACATTCCACCTGGAAAGAAAAGTACAGACAAGGAACAGAAACTGTGAAATTTAAGAAAATATGAATACATCAAGATTGAAACTGAACACTGGAAAAAGCGTATCAGGAACCTCTGGTTTTTATGATCTTGACCTCCGACCTTTCTAATGTTTCTGGGAAGCAGTGTGGATGGCATTTGTTTTGAGTTTCACCCAAACTTAAACAGGACTCGTTGTCGTTATTATAAAAATAAAAATGGCACCCATTTTTTTCAGACTGAACCAAGAATTAGGCGACCACTTACTAAAGTAAAACGAAGCACAATGCCCATTCAGCTCAACCCCTGAGAATGACATGACAAAAACCCGACTGTCAGATACAAACGGCATAACTTTAACAATATGGGAATGCTGAATAGGATTAGTAAACGGAATCTGGGGGAAAGGTCATCCCTGCTGCTCAGGCAGGCTCTTTTCCTTTCAGTAGAAAAGCAGAGAATGGACAAAAGAAGAACAACACAGTTGTCGCTGTTGGTTCGAATGGCACACTCGTCTACACCTCCGACAGAGGTCTGAGGATAGAATATGCGCAGGACTGAATAAAGCCAATCGGGGGAACCCGATAGGCCTACCTGTCTTGGCTGTAAATAAACCATGAAGATCTATGGCTTTCGATCTCAATGCAGTGAAGCATTTGCACCCATTCACATTAGCACAGCTGTAGACAACTAAGACTGAGGGATCAAACGTACAACCAAGGTTTTTTTTTCTTTTCTGGAATACTTGCAGTTTAAACATAATCGATTTTTTAAAAACCCTGCCCAATCATCGTCTATATCATCATTTTCACAAGTTATATTATAAAGAACCAAAGAAAATAAATACTATTTTAAGAACTTCCTTATTCCTTGGAGATTTCTAATTAGTTTTGTTTTGTGAAACCAAAAAAGTTATTATACTGCCCACTGCTGGAAGATTTGGTATTGGTCATTAATGGCCTCATTTCTGATTTCATTAACAAGATTATTGACTTTTTTTAAAAATTTGATTTATTTATTTATTTTTTTAATCACCAACGGAATGGAAAACTGGCCTATCATACAAATAAGTTAAATATGATACGGTTACCAGTATTAACTGGGCCGTAGTGACTGCATGGGCACCATGGATTGCCGTATAAGGAAGTGTGTGGGCATGTCAAAATGTAAAGGTAATGTAGGCCTCTGCGGTGGCGTAGCAGTAAAAGCGCTGACTTTAAGTCGGTGCAGTTGCACACAGAGGATCAGGGGTTCAGGCCCCTGGTCCTGCCAGATCTGGGTATGGCCGGTGCCTTGAGGGTGTGACAATTGGCGGCCGCTCCAGGGGTGGGGGATGGGACACGGTGAAAATAGTCGCGCACAATCGGCCCTGGTCGAGTTGGAATCGCGGTCAGGAGCTCAAGGAGTCCCGCCCCGATGAAGACGTGGCGCCCACCTTCCTACTACCGGCTGATGGGGTTGTGTAGCTGCAAATTCTCAAGCGGTTGCTACACAGGGAATTGAATAACATAGGGTACACTACACTTGGCTACAAAATTGGGAGAAAACAGAAAAAAATCTGAAACAATTTTTATTTTATTTTTTCAAAAGACTTAGGGGTAATGTAAAAGTAACATATAGCTGTGCAAGAGGGAACATGTCAATGCTCAGATGGAATAAATAACCAAGTTAACTGGCTAACACTATTCAATACATAGTGAGCAGTGAAACAATGTCACCAAAGATATATGTTGTCTGATACGGCTGTTGTGAGATAGAGAAAACTAAATTAGCTAGCAAGCTATCTCACTGGGAAGTTCACATAGGAAATTTGGTAGAAGGCTTGAAGATAAACTGACCGAGTTGCCAGATACCAATAGCTTGCTAACCTACATAGCTCGCCAGTCAGACAGCAAACATTAATCACCATTCTGATACGCCAAACAGACTCCACTCAAATTTGGGCGATTTGACATATGTAGGCTGTGTGCGACATTCCCAATGATTCAATTAAACACAAAATATGTGAAATTAACAATCATTGAATTACACAAACAATAAAAATGTAGAATGATTTGAGTACAAAGCACACTTGGTCTTACCTTGCCAAAAGCTGAGGCTCCAGCACAGATGTGCGTGAAACTGAACTGCTGCTGAATCGCCAGGATCAAGGGAGTCAATTCCTCTGTTTGAAAAAGACACAAAACCTGCACTGAGCTTTAAGATAAACCAACCAAAGGGACTCACTCCTGTGCCCCTGTCCCAAATAAATAGTTTGCATTAAAATCCTAATCAAAGTTCTACAGTTGGAGACTGATCAGTAATAAGACATGAATGCATACATTTTTAGAGGAGTCACCTGGCAGAGAGCCTTTGTATGCATCATGTTGTGCCAGCAGAACTTTTTGGACTCCCTTAACTTTGCTGAGCTCTTCTGCGACCTGTTACAGGAAAAGCAATTATATGCATAGCACAAGACTCTGTGCTCTGTGCGTGTGTGTGTCAGAAAGACAGTGTTGTGTTGCATATTATGATTATCTAGCCATACTATAACCTCTCTGCATTTGAATGGATCTTTATGGGAATTGAGGGGCTGGGGCTAGATTAAGATGTAAATGAAACGGGAATAGCATCAAGGGTCTGAGGTATCAAACGAGCCTCAAACCATCACTCTGCTGTTAAGATATGCAGTAGATGTGGATGGATAACTTGAAGGGTTTCTTTCCCCAATTTATTTTTCTATAGAGTTCAATAGGAAAATGAGCCAGGAAAAACAACCCTTAAAGTGATCCATCCAGATCTACTGCATATCTGGCAGCAGACTGATGGTTTGAGGCTCGTTTGATACCTCAGACCCTTGATAACGTACTGCCATTTAGCCAACCATGTGTTCCAGCACAATTTACAGCTTGACCAGCACCCCACCCCCCATTCCCATAGAGATCCATTCAAATGCAGAGATATTATAGTATCGCCTGTAAGAGTACCAGGAAATAAGATTTCAAGAGCCTTTTGACATTGTTGGGTCACAGACATCAGGACGTCATTGCATGCAAATGATATGCAACCAAATAATAAATATGATGACTGTTTGTTCATTTGTCCAATTACTTTTCATCCCCTAAAATGGGGGGGGGGGTTGTATAAATACACTGCTCAAAGAAATTAAGGGAACACTTAATCAACACAGTATAACACCAAGTACATTAAACTTCTGGGATATCGATCTGTCCAGTTAGGAAGCGTAAACGATTGTGAATCAATTTCACCTGCTTTGGTACAAATTAAAGTGACAACAGATGAACAGGAGAGGCAAGAGCAAGACAACCCCCAAAAAGTAAATGGTTTTGCAGGTGGTGGCCACAGACCATTTCTCTCTCCTTATCCTTCCTGACTGATTTTTCTATAGTTTTGCATTTTGCTAGTGCCCTTGTCACTACTGGTAGCATGAGGCGGTACCTGCAGCCCATTCAGGTTGCACAGGTAGTCCAGCTCCTCCAGGATGGCACATCCATACGTGCCGTTGCACAAAGGTTTGCTGTGTCTCCCAGCACAGTCTCAAGAGCATGGAGGAGATACCGGGAGACGGGCCATTAGGCGAGAAGAGCTGGACAGGGCCATAGAAGGGCAACAACCCAGCGGCAGGACCGGTATCTGCTCCTTTGTGCGAGGAGGAACAGGAGGAGGACTGCCAGAGCCCTACAAAATGACCTCCAGCGGGCTACTCGTGTGCATGTTTCTAACCAAACTGTCAGAAACAGACTCCATGAGGGTGGCATGAGGGCCCGACATCCTGTAATGGGACCTGTGCTCACAGCTCAGCACCGTGCAGCTCGATTGCCATTTGCCAGAGAACACGAGAATTGGCAGGTTCGCCATTGGCGCCCTGTTCTCTTCACAGATGAGAGCAGGTTCACACTGAGCACGTGACAGACGTGAAAGAGTCTGGAGACGCAGTGGCGAATGTTATGCTGCCTGCAACATCATCCAGCATGACCGGATGGTTTAATTGACTTGGTGTTATACTGTGATGATTAAGTGATCCTTAAATTTTTTTGACCAGTGTATAATGTTATTCATTCGCATTCTGGAACAGCTAGGCACCATTAGTTAAATCCTGGTCATTGAGCAAAAAAAAACCCCACCTTTGTGCAGTTGGTTCCGGCGACCAGGCAGGACACCTCCCCACCTACTCTGCTGGCAGCAGTAATAGCGTTAAGCGTAATTGGCGACAACTTGTCATTGTTGTGCTCGGCTACGACCAAGGTACTCTGAAACCTGTGGAAGAGATTTGACTACAGAGGGGAAAAACAGAAGAAAAAAAGCCCATTTCCATCATTTTAAAGAGGGATCAGATATTTATGAAAAGTTTATTTCAATACAACATGAATTATGTTTATTAGTCAAACCAAACCGTCCAATCCAGTTCTAGGTGCAGCAGAGCTGATTCCGATTTCTATTTGATCCTACAAATAACTCGATAGCTAACGTTACCTCTTTTATAACATTTTCTCTTTCGCAAGCACTTAATTGCTCGGACAACTGGCAGTAGCTACAGCAGACGGGGTCATTTAAGGTCTTGCAACCTGGGTTGCATAATATCCAAGTTGGGACCGCGACTAGCCAGCAAGGTATACTCTCAGGTCAACCTAGTAGCTAGCGACATACGTCGATTCTAGCAGGCTACATACATGCACAGCCATTTAGCTAACTAGTTATCATAAGTTACTACGTTTTAGGAGTTCGCAAATTAACGTGGTCAGATTGGGTAGCTAACATTAGCTAGCCAAATAACTCTAGTAGCTAGTTAGCATATCTGTGCATACCAGTAAGTTGATTTACTCGAGTGTTACATGTGATGCAATCCAGCAACGATAATAACCTCAGTTAATGACAGTCTTACAAATAGAATTCTAACGCTACCCAGCTTCGCTCACCTGTCCTCCCCTGACCTCTCGCCTACTAACGCTAGCTAACGTTAGCTTTCCAGCTAATTGTAATTTTTATTCCGTATGCATCTTGCATCTTGCATCTTGTTTTTTTTTCATGCACCATTATTATATATTCCAGTACATGCATTAACTCACCAGTTGTCTCAAGTTTGTTTTGTTAATCGCCTTATACATGATTCACAGAGTGCCTAAAACTACCAGCAGCAAACAGACGGAACAGTCTGGTTTGATGTGACGTCATGGCAGGCGAATGGTCGAATGATTTAACCAGTCCTCTCGCGAGACTGACTCGTGTTACTATTGGCCATATAGCGAATATAGAGTTCAGTGGGTGTGACACGCTGTTCAGTGAGAAACAAACTTTAGGCTACTTGATATAAAATGTTTTTATAAAACCGATAGGCTACAGAACGTTACGTGGCGATATAATTAGCTTATTACAAGGGTATGTTTTCTATGAAAATAGCCTTAGCAGTTATTTTTAAATAAATTGAAGGCCTAATATTAGACGAGATACCAGTCAAATTGTAATAGCCGTGGTACAGTGAATATACAGTAGCTAATGTGGGGCAAATGAGCCTTTCATGATTTTGCTGTTTCATCAGCGTAACCCGATTCCGATATTTTGCCACCAGTGTTATGAGTTCGCATTGAAATAATAGCCTAATAGCTCTGTAGCTTATTGTTTAATTTATTTCTTTACTTGAATTACCCTGAACTGAATTAGGAAAATAGGCAACATAAATGTGAACTGAATGAAAAACTAGGTAGCTAGCCTATCCAAATCTATTGATGAAAATGGTCAGCCCCAGACCAATTCAAGTTTCATGCAAAACATCTACAAATAGGCTACCTGTGTGAAGTCCTTCAACTCAATTTTAGTTTTGAATTCAAAGTTTAATTTCCCAGTTATACTTGTTAAATAATTCCCTCCTCGCCACAGTAGGCCTATTGCATTAGCCTATATTTCCCCATTAAAATTTATCATGGCATGTGCATAGCCGATTTTTATTTTTAAACCTATAATACGATCTTGCCACAAATAAAAAATTATATATCAGTTTTAACAATTAGATTTCTCATATAGTCTATGACACATCAATTTGAAAGTAGGCTATAGTCTCCAGATAATAGGGACATAGGCTAAGTGTCCAGAAAATAGGGAATATGTATTAAATATTTCAGTTGGGATAGCTATCTCATATCCACAATTCACAGATGATCTTGATTTAGGCGACTGAACATTTTCAGCGAATGCAGGCCTAGTAGCCTACGTAACTATAGGCTAGGCTAGCCTATGCCCCGGGACGTGCCATTTGGTAGCCTATTCTACTAGCCCAGCCTACTCTTTTGTCAGTGGTATAGCTTGATAAAGATCCGTAATTGGGTTACAGATTTAAGTTGGACTGCGTTAAACATTCTACAATTTTGCCAATCATGTGAAGCAGATAATGTGCTTTTATTCCATTGTATCCGCGAAATCGCCATATGCCTAATAGACTAATCAAAATCACCATTTGGTCAAGAAAATTCCCAGTATAGTTTTCTTCCAGAGAAAATGGAATTTATCTGAATCTCAACGCTTAGCTCTAGCCTAGACCTACTCTTGGTAAAGTTATTGGTGAAAAAATCAAATAAGGCGTTGTTAATAATTTATCCACCATTGCAGGATTCAGAGAGTGGTTTCTATTAGCCTACTTTGTTATGATAATTGACCAAATGCCAATGCTTGAAAACGACATCCTCCACTAATTGTAATTGTAACTTTAAATGATGTGTGTCTCGGGTGAAGGTCAATGCCAGAGGTGAGGTTCGACGCGGGGTCAGTCTTTGACAAGAGGTTCATGTGAGCACAAGGGTGGCACCCAAATTCCGTCTTGTAGCCCAGCGGTCCCCAACCTTTTTTGGGCCACGGACCGGTTTCACGTAAGACAATATTTTCACGGACCGGCCTTCAAGGTGTGGGGGGATAAATATGACGAAATAAAATGATACGACTGGCATAAAAACAAATATATAGTGCATATAGTGCAAAAATACAACTCACCATCTCAAGAGACACAGACGCATTCCGGTCATTTTTCAAAATAAAACATCTTTCAGATTCTGACCGCTGTTGTAGCCTATAGGACACAATCGCAACATTTGTTGCAGGAACTGTTTCTTTAACAAAAATGCATCAACAGACGAGCCGTTTAGGCTATTCAATTTCATCAAAGGAAATAGCCTAGTGTTTTTTTAACAAATAGGATAGGCTAAATAGAAGAAGAAGAAAAATAGGAGTTTTGTTTCGTTGCGTTTTCCAGTTTCCTCCGAAATTAAAAACGGAATGTGTTTAGCCTAATTGGGTTTGTCTGTCTTTAAGAAAGTAACTAAAAAAGATCGAATGCATCACATTCTCAAACCTGATCAGTCTGGTTCGGCTATTTAGGCTAGCCTACTAAAGACCTTCTTTTGAGCTGCCTGACTAGATGCACGGTTTTAAATGTGTAATGATTGAGAATAAATAGCATATGTATTGAGAATAAATAGGCTAGGCCTACATCACTGCTTTCTCCGATTCTGGTCAACTACAGTAGCAATTATATTATTTAAGTTTGTTCACATAGCCTATAGAGTTTAAGAACTGATTATAGGCCTATATTAACCGACTATTCCTTTAATTTAAACTGAGAAACAGAATACATGCTACCATTGTTTCACTCGAGTATCTTTACAATTTGTCAAAATAGTAAATCATAGGTTTACCTGTATGAAGAGGACCATAGACAACCTGTGTGTAGGTAAAATAGCCTAGCATACCGCAGTCTATACCGCAGAGTGGACCGTACCTGCACGGAGGTAGGCCTACCCAAGGTGGTTCATATAGCCTCCAGATATGTAGCCTCCAGAAAGGACATTGAATTATTGGACATGTGATGAGACGTGGCATTGATCAGAAAATATATACCCTATTATGGATTATGGGATGTGTAACCCTATTTTTATACAGACTATGGTATAACCACGTCTGCTGGTAATTCTGGTTGCTTATGGGCTGATGTCTATTTGTATTGTTTAAATTAATGAATTTAAATGCAAACAAAAGCAACTATCTATTAATTATAAGTACATACAACGAACACACAATGGGTTGTTAGCTATTTAACAGGTAGCCTATCTCATTTTGTTTGCGTATTGTAAATTGATTTAAAACAATATGCATAGTCATGTTAATTAAACGTTACAAATATGAACATTATACTTTTAACATAATGTACATTATATGACATAACTAGCCTACAGCAACGTTTTGAACAGAGATCACTTTACATAATTAATTAGCCTACTTATTTGGATTCGTAAAAAACGGCGAGTGAACAGTGTGGGCTCAGATGAAGTATTTTATAGACATAGTTTTTACATAAAATTTTATTTTCGTTTGAATTTTTTCACTATTTGACTTACTACTACTTAATACTATTTTCCATAGCAAATCAATTAGCCTAACACCAGAAATCATCCAAGGGGCCCTTGTGTCACGCCTGACTGTACTTATACCTTTCTTCCGGTAGAGGGCTCTCATTTCGAACAGAACCATGCGAAAATCAAAATGGGCATTTTGATATGGGACATTGTAATGATTTTTATCCACTAGTCTAGCGTATCATTTGAAAAAAGTTATACCTTATTGAAGCATTCAGTATTATGTGAACCGGGCTACATAACCGTTAAGTCCATGCTCAAACTCTATAGGCTATAGAAATACTGCTGAGGAAATTTATACATAAAAAATATGACATTGATAACGTAAACCTAAAGTAGCTAATTAGGCTACGTTCAGGAAATATACTATTCTCCACAGTGTGTGGTAAGTAGACAAATAAAACGAACCAATGGAATTAATTAATAGACATTGATCCTTGGTGTTTCTATTTGTGCTTAAGCATAGCTACAGAAATACCATTATAGTTTTTTGGCTATCTGTTTTAATGGAGTTATTCAGCAGTTCGTTCAGTTTGCCTTTCAAAATATGTATTGTGGTTAATTGAAAGGAAGGATGCTTAGGCTACACAGTGTAGGTTATGGATGCGCTGCCGTTTGAAAAGTTGTAGCCCATGTATTTGATCCATTGTCCTCTTCTGACCAATCCCTTCACTCGGGTCTCCCATTGCCCCCTTTTGACGTGTCTGCGTTCAAGTTTGCATGTGACGTCACGCTGCGTGTGGGACATCGCTCCCTCTTCCCCTTACGCCACTCTGAGAACAGCGAAGTTATTAGCCTGCGACAGCCTGGACTGGCAGCTCTTCATTTAATTTCTGCATCTATCGCACTCTCCGTCATCCGTCCTGTATGGTGGATATTATTTTCAATTCTTCTTTCTTGGGTGATATGGGGGATCATTCCAAAAGTAAGTCGAATAATGTGTCTGATTTCATTTGAAAGAAAACGCTTAAATGAAAACACTGTTATTGTTTGCATTTTGTATGCAAGCGACGTTTTCTAGTTTAAATAAAACCCTTGAAGGAGGCTATGTGAAAAAAAGTGCATTTATTTAATGTTTTGTCTGTAATCATTTCCCGTCTTAAGGTCAATAGCACGAACTGTTGAATTTGAAAAGCATTCGATATCTTCATCTAGGCTATTTCATGCAAGCCAAGCAAATACGAGCCATGACAGAAATAAACGGTCTCATTTAGAGTTTCAAAAGCAGGCAAAATAATAAACACCTCACCCTGTAATTTATAGTAACCTAAGTACTAGAGCAGTACTAAGTCTCATCGCACTATAGAGCAGTTAAGACAATGTGCGTGGGACTAGCATGTAAACATTATTTTTCTGGGAATAAAGTGACAGCGGAACAACGATACTCGAATACTTTTGTATAGCTATAATATAAATGCAAACAATGATTTTCCAGGAACTGTGACCACGATAAATAGTTGATTGGATTTTTTATATAGAGGTACAGTTGGTTATGTGATTAATTTTCTCACAGAGAAGTCTGGAATCGCTATGTGTGTCGGCTGTGGAAGTCAAATTCATGACCAGTACATACTAAGAGTTTCCCCGGATTTGGAGTGGCACGCAGCCTGCTTAAAGTGTGCCGAATGCAGTCAATACCTGGATGAAACGTGCACTTGCTTCGTCCGGGAAGGCAAGACATATTGCAAAAGAGATTATGTAAGGTAGGAATCTTTAAATCTCTCTTCCTTTTAAAAAATCCTCCTTTGCATGGAGACCTGTAGAAGGCTAACAAAAGAAACATAGTTATGAAGAAAATTGTAGTTTATCTGCCCTTATAAAATAAACTGCATATAAGTTAAACAATATAGTTGTTCACTGTATTTCGGTATGATTTTGATACAAACAGCATCCTATATGATCTTGTGAAATTTTGCCTGCAAAGGAAAATGCGCGTGCAATATTGACATATTAGACAGTGTAATTACAACGTATGTGTTTGGGCTATTGAATTCACCTGGTTTTATCCAGAGTTGCAATCTTCACAATTCAATATAATTTGTATTTTGTGCTAAACAGATATCTTCTTCATTTGAATAAAATGCTAAATACCATACATGTATTTTAATAGTTGACATGTAAAGCATTAACACACCTATTCGTTTTCATGTTTGTCAATAAGTGTTATTTTGTTAAAAAATCCATTCTGAAACGCGCGTACGTCACCTTCACAGGTTGTTTGGGATAAAATGTGCAAAATGTAACCTCGGCTTCAGCAGCAGCGACCTTGTGATGAGAGCTCGAGACAGCGTGTACCACATTGAGTGCTTCAGGTGCTCTGTGTGCGGCAGGCAACTGCGGCCCGGCGATGAGTTCTCGCTGCGGGACGAGGAGCTGCTCTGTCAGGCTGACCACAGCTTGCTAATGGAGCGAGGTTCTGCGGGTAGCCCGATAAGCCCTGGACATATTCACTCTAGCAGGTCCCTTCACATGGCAGGTCAGTCAAACCTCTGTTATAGTTCTTAATAAGAATAATGTTTATTATTGATATTATTATTATTATTATTCCTAAAGCTACAGTTATTCAATAGACAACTTATTGACGACGGAGTTAAAACGAGTAAAATCCATAAAGTAGTTGCTTAATAATAATAATAATAATAATAATAATAATAATAATAATAAAGAACCACCTTGTATACTTAATTTCGTTTTATGATCAAACATGATGGTGTTACGATGGAATGCCTGTCTGGCTTCTTCGTGTGTCTTTTAAATGCCTAAAGGATTTTTTAAAGCACAGTAGTAGTGTAGGCCTTCTGCTAATATAACATGTAGGCCTAGTTTGAGGGACACAATTTCTCTCATTTTGAATACCTGTCTTTATCTGGATAATCTGACACTGCAATTAAACGATACCGAATACTTAAGTAAATGTACAGTATACCGTGTAAATGTTTGATGAAATTAAGGCGGGGACCGAGCTTTAAATAATCTTGACACAAAGTAGCCTACAACGGAATGGTAATATTCCACCGAGTTCCAACCCCTTTGCGACCAGGAAAACATTTGACAAATTCAAGAGATTTACCTGAAGGGAATTGTTTTGACATAACCTGCATTGTGGTAGTGGGTGGCTATTTAAGTAACTGCATGGTTAAAACGTCTCGCTTGTCCTAGAGCCCATTCCATTGCAAGGGAAATTAACCTAATTTTGGGGATCCTGCTGCCTCGCTTTAAGGCAGCACTGACGTTTTATGTTTTGAGTTTTGTTTTAGATTGCGTTGCGATTATCATAAACGCATGTCTTAAAATGGAAAAATAGAGTTTTTGGGAAACCTATTGCACACACACACGCACACCCACACAAACATGCGCGCGCGCACGCACACACACACACACACACACACCCTTAGCCCACGTCTACAACTTGTAGAAATGGTCCTGGGGCTCCTCATTAAAAACATGTTTGTACGAAGAGGCATTTTCCTTTAAGGAAAAAACCTGGAAGCAAATGTATTCCAAAGCAGAACCATTTTTTTCTGGTTGTTTTTTGCTGTTATAAATATTATTTTGATTGTCTGAAAACTTGACTCAGATAATGTTTATTTATTGTGATTCCTACGATTAATTTAGAACTGAAATAAATGTAATGCGATATTCTAGTTAGGATATAATAATAATAATAATAATAATAATAATAATAATAATAATAATAATAATAGCTTCATAATAATCGAAAACAAACAGCTGGATATGTAGGCTAGCCGATATTTATAGCTTACATGAGAACACATGCACGTTCAATAGTTTTTGTACGAGATATAGGCCTACTTCATATTGTATATGCTAATATGGGCCTGCAGGAGTTACTAATGGGTACTAATGGGTCACTGTTAAAATACACTGAAGATTTAAAACTTTCTCGAACTGTTTACACTTATTGATCATTTCATTATTTAAGCATTTTAGTGTCGGTAACGACTAAAAGTAGCAAAAACATTTTCAGCATATTAAATAATTATTTCTGCCTACATTTGTCTGATAAGTTGCAGTTGTGGTCTGCGGTTTGAAACAGCTGAAATTGTAATAACACCATTGTAACTATGAAGCTAATATTTAAAACTAATATTAAGAATGTCTTCACATTAACGTTGAACGCTTAATTTCCATTTGTTTGAGAAAAAACTTTTCAAGAGATTAAGTCGATGTTATTTCTCCAGCAGATCCAGTATCTGTCAGACAGCCACCGCATCGAAACCACGTCCACAAGCAATCTGAGAAGACCACTCGCGTGCGGACGGTGCTGAATGAGAAACAACTCCACACCCTACGAACCTGCTACAACGCCAACCCACGGCCGGACGCCCTAATGAAGGAACAACTGGTTGAAATGACCGGGCTGAGTCCGAGGGTGATACGAGTTTGGTTCCAAAACAAACGGTGTAAAGACAAGAAGAGGTCTATTTTCATGAAGCAACTTCAGCAACAACAACACAGTGATAAAACTGTAAGCATGTTTGTAAGTTCTATCGCGCTTTTATTCAGGCGAATATAGCGCGTTTAATACTTGTTTATTATTTTATTTTATTATGCTTTAAATTGATTCATTTACATCTTGAATGTGTATGAAACTTTCAGATAAACAGACTGCAAGGACACGAGTGTGTAGTTGGTATAAATGTGCATTGTTTTAAGCCTAAAAAATACAATATATGTTTTATGGATTATCTTTCCGTTTTATTTGGGGGGCTATTCAGTCATGCCACAAAGCATTTAGTCGTGACTTTAGTTTATTTAATTCATAACAAATGTTACATTGACTTAAGTTCTTTATTGAAAATTAAGCCAAACCCTTGTGGTTTGTTTGATTCACCCCTTCTGTCACTTCAAAGCAGGTGATGAGACATGTAGCTATACCTTAAAGGCATTTTCTTGTTTTAGATTTCAGTCTTAGTAAGGTCAAAATAGACAGAATAATCGCTCTGGGATGATTTTCAATGCATTTATACTTCATGTATTTTTTGTGGCTATGGAGTAAATCTTTGGATAATCAGACAGTGTTCTGTACACTCTCATAACGTGTACAGGAGGAAAGGTGTGTGTGTGTGTGTGTGTGTGTGTGTGTGTGTGTGTGTGCGTGTATGTGTGTGTATGTGTGTGTCTGAGCTGTAAATTAATGTTTAGTGTAATTTCAGTGATTTTACATTGTACAGATTTGTATTTGTGTGTTAGTTCTCACCTTTGAAATGTACGTTAGTTTATTTAGGACAGTTGATTGCATATGACATAACAATGTTTTACAGTTTTAAATATAATAATATAATAATTCCACATTTAAATATAAAAATTTTAAAATGTTCTTCGCTTAAATGGTCTGACTTCATTTTTCTCCCATTCAGAATCTACAAGGACTCACAGGGACAGCTCTTGTAGCAGGCAGCCCTATTAGACACGACAGTGCAGTCCAGGGTAACCCAGTGGAAGTGCAAACATATCAGCCGCCTTGGAAAGCTTTGAGCGAGTTTGCCTTGCAGAGTGATCTGGACCAACCAGCCTTTCAGCAGTTGGTAAGGGGACATATCGCACACACCACTACACAAACATGGTCTCTCTCTCTCACAAATACATGCGCGTCGCCACACAAACGCATCTTCCTTTAGCTTGGTATCATTGAAATCAACCAAAATGCATGGGATTTTCTATTTTGTTTTATCGAAAGAGTATTAGCCTAGAATTACAGAGGTAAACCACGAATGTAATGGCCAGTTTTATGTATAGTTTAGCTATCCAACAACAGATATGTGCTGTAAAAATCAATCTTTCAAGAGCATTCTTCACATCCTTAATGGGACTGTGGTATCTGATGACCTCCAGCCTCTAGTCAGCCCCCCCCTCCCTTTTTTTTTTGATTCAATACAGGATATGTCCCTCAATGCTTTGGAGTACTCGTGGCCCACTAACGCACTTTTAGCCTATTGAATGTCACTGTTGCCGTGCAACAACACAGTTCTGGCGCTGTCTCTATGTTGCAATTAGCTAACTCTTGAATGGCAGTTACTTTGCACGATTGAGTAACTCATTTCAACCCACTTCAAACCAACACATTGCTCTTTTAACAAGGCTAATTTACCGCATATTTTAATACACTCACACTGCTCTGATTTCTTGTAATCACTGGCACTGTCTATACTCCATACATAACGATACATCTTCTTTGTTTAAGGATTACTCGTTTTACGTAGGCCAACAGCCAATCGATTAAACGCGTGTGTAACTGTAAAATTAAAATGACATGTCTGTTTTAATAATCTTTTTGTACGTTGGTGGTTATTTTCAAACGGACACTATACATTTTGTTTTAGGTATCTTTTTCGGAATCTGGCTCCCTGGGTAATTCTTCTGGCAGCGACGTGACTTCCTTATCCTCGCAGCTCCCTGACACTCCTAACAGCATGGTACCGAGCCCCGTCGAGACGTGAGACAGGCCAATTACCGATGGTCCCTGGACAAGCATGCTCCCGACACCCTGCACGAGAACAGACCATGTCAAGCTTATCACAGCATCCAAGAAAGAAAGAGAATTCTAGAAGCTGCAGGGTGTGTGAACAACACCCTCGTAACTCGCACACAAAGATGCTGTCTAAATTCTTTTCCAAGCATCTCAAGCTTTGGACAGTACCCTGCGCGACCAGCAAGTGCCACTACCGTGACGTCACCACATTAATCCAACAAGAGAGAAGACCTTGTGATGGATATACAAACAAACATGCCTGAAATTGATTAGGAGCAACTGACGCTTCTGTGTTGAGCGTTAAGATCATTTTTCATTCATGGTGATCATTGTGTCTTGTTTCTTCAACATGTGATTTTTTCATATTTTGTTATTGAGTCCAGAGACCCCCGTGTTTGTCTTAATGCGCATGATTTCAGAAGATTATATAAAACAGACTCTTGTTGTAAAATATTTTATCTTAATGGACGGAGGACATATTGCTCGAGCCTCTCGAGCAGACGTAAGTTATTGTTATTTATTGTCAGAACAGCTCATATAGGGATTAATAATTGATCTTAATAAACCTATGTTAAATGCTGATTTCATGCCTGAGAAACTTTGTAGCCTATACGTTGGAAAGCCCGGCGCGCAATCAAAGTCTGTTCACATTTCTAAATTAAATTGAACAGTTACAGTGACACATATCACGCTAAATTGTTTGGAGAAATAGTCTCAGCTTTTTGATTTTCTTGCACTTTGCTGAGAGATGAAAGCCAGACTTCTAAATTCATTAATCTTGATACTATGCCCAGAACTTATTAAGCAAACCGAAAGTCAAAACCCTTTCATAACGAGGCCTACCAGTCCTTCTCGCTGATTAATGTATCATTTTCGATTAATTTCAATATTTCTGAAGACCAGACTCAGTAGTCCCTGATGTAAATATTTGATATTTCTATTCGCAGCAGGCCTACTTTCATGCACTTAACAGAGTGGAGGACCCCAAATAGCCCACCTCCAGTCCGAATATTTCACATTAATATCAAATGAACTACGCCTAATTTCAAAGTGAAAGGTCAATTAATTTGAACTGCACCGAGATAATCAAGAAGAGAGGTAATGACACAATAACTAAATTAAAAGATGATTTATAGGAAATTGTCTTGGCCTTTGAATTGTCGCATATTGCCTATTATGACAGTGTTCCATAATTTAACGATTTATTAGCTAAATTAATTACAAAAAGCTCAATTTATTGTAGGTTAGATGTAACACAGTGATGATTTATACGATAGCCCCTCTGTATTGTTCAAGACATACTTAATACATTATTATAATGTACACGTGATAGCCTATAGTAAACGATGGCTCGGCAGCAAATGCAAAATTAATAATCCCTTTAATGAAAATTGCGTGTTCGCTGTTTGAGACTGTTTCCAATCAAACCAATTTCGTAACAAAATTAGATGTATCAACGTCCACCTGAATATGACTAACCCCTTTACATAGGCTACTGTCGAATGTTTTAAGAATGGCCACAGGCGGGAGTAAGGGGGGGAGGGGGTCACTGACTTGGTCAGCTTGCAGCTTGGGTGGATTTGCGATGTGATCAGTCCAGTTTCACTTGTTATGTCATAAGTCTAGACGCAGGGCAAGGATCGGCGACTCCTTATCTGTCCTTGGCATCACCTGCAAACGATACATTGACTGAAGCCACAACAAACCCACCTCTTTGGTTCACAGGAGGAGGCGTGGAAGGGGAACCCCAGCTTGCAGACCCACTCTGGTGTGTCTTGGGTTTATTTTCGTTCCTGGCTGAGAATCGCCGCTGGACACAAATCGCCCAAGCTCGGTCTAGTTGGACAGGCGTTTCAGAATTCAGACCTCGACAATTTGTCTCCGAGGACTTTTTAATAGTAGGAAATAAGTTACCTGGAAATGGACAAGCGCTCCGGGCCATTGATGGAAACCAAAGGCAGGGTTTCACTCAACAATGAAAGGATTCCTTTTTCCCAGAGGCCTGTGTAATGCCAAACAATCGCTGTCAATGGCTGCCAATCAGACTGATGTTAATATAGATGTATATCGGCTATAGCAAAGCCGAAGTAGCAGATTCTATAAACAATCAAAGGGATCGTTCAAAATTTCAGTCTATTTCTTGACTATAATCTCACGCACAAATTATTGGCTTTCTTTCAAAGCTCCCAGTTCATTATTTTTACTCAATTATAAAAACGAAAGCGAATATGAAAAAAATAGGATGATGGTGTATCTGGCTATTTTACTGTTCTGTACGTGCCATGCATTTCCCCATTAACCCTGAAGGAACCCTTACATCTTTTCTTCTACTAATCGTCTATTCTAATCGCAAATAAGCCTCACGGAGAACTCTCGAATTGTGCTTAATTAGGGGTATTTGTGGAATGTGGAATGAAGAAAACAATAAAGATAAGACAGGATTTAAGGATTCAAGAATAACAACTAAAAGCACATAATTACTCAAGTCAGGTGGCCCGCGGTTACAGCTGAGAAGATCAATATCATGAACAATGCAGCCTATCGGTCTAATTTACAGTATTAGGCTATTTGGTTGGTGTCAATATGGGGGGGAAATGTACGCAGCATTCTTCCATTCCTACGCAGCAGTAGGCCTACAATAAACTATCGTGATATCGCTAATAGCTTCATGAATTAATTGCATTAGCCTAACTGCAGGCAAAACATGGAAAAACGGCCACAAATATTTGCATTTGTCATGTCACATATTTTTTGTTAGGCGACACAAAGGGTGTCACAAAGCAGGACATTAGGCCTATAATGAATGGGTCCTAAAATGTATTAATACCATTAATACAGACACACACACACACACACACACACACACACACACACATATATATAGGAGAGACCAGGGATGGTTTCAACAAATGGCCATTACAAAACATTGAATATCTCCAATCTAAAAACAAGCTAGAGTGATGAAACTCACTCTGTAAATGCTCACTTAGGTTTTCTTCTTGCATGTATAAAATGAGACCTGTTCTTAAAATAAAATAATCAGTCACAATTTATACTTCATCAAAAAATAATGTTTTGAAAAGTTGATTGATTTATACGTTATATTTTAGACTGGGGTGGGTTGTAACAATAGAGTAGCATAATGGTCTTGAAACGGATTTCGTAACCAGCTCATTGTTTATGGAAATAGTTAAAGAAAATCATTCAGTCGCAGAGACACATAAGTATATAAAATAACAAGTTTGCTGATCTACTGTTTTGGGGTATTGTGAAAATTGTAAAAAAAAAAAAAAGTGTTACAACGGTCCCTGGTCTCACGTGCGTGTGTGTGTGTGTGTGTATATATATATATATATATATATATATATATATATATATATATATAGTAATACAAATTATTATTATTATTTGTAGTATAGGTCTATTAGGCTACCGTGTATAGGCTATTAAACTGGAAATCGTTTTGTAGATTTTCGTTTAGCCAAAAGAAAATTGACATCAAGTTTCGAATTTCGTTGAGAACTTCGAAAATATTCGTAGAAGTGCGGCTGTCATTAGGTACGCGCTCACACAGGAACACATTAATAAAACTGTACTCATTCTTGTGTGGCGCAACTGAGGTGGGCAATGCCCTTAAGTGGACACAATAGCAATTTCAAGTGCGTTAGGACACTTGTTTTTAAAATAATCGCATTAAACCGCATTATATCAGCTATATCTGGATATGCAGCCGATTTTATTATAAAATAAACACAGGGGACTTTTCACACATGAATAAAAGCACAACAAAGGTAATTCTACTAACTTGTTTTCAAAACAAACAAAAACAATGCCATCATGACAGCAAACCTTAGCTAAGTCAATACAATCAAAAAAAATACAAAGCCGTATTTTCTAAAAAGACAACAAATATGCAGGCTGTCGCTAGTAGGCTACTGTTATTACATTTATTTTCCCCCACTGTCAAGCAGTAATAGCAAGCCCACGTTTAAACAAAGGTTATGAGATACGCATGAAAAAGAGTAGAAAGAGGTATGCAAATTAAAAAGTACATTAAGGTTATAATATCCCGTCTTTCATAACTTCAACTGCATGAAAATTCACAATCTAGACTAAAAATACAGCCGTGAAACCTCAGAACGCCACGGACTTTCCAACCTCAGTCTTTAAAAATACAATTAAGATCACTTAAACCACACATTTAGTAGGCTACACAGTAATAAAATAACCATGAAGTAAAAAAAAAAAAAAAAAAGTTACCATTCAGTAACAATTCTCCCTGTTTACGTGCACGAAGAAATTACATTGTTCCCAAAATAAAAAAATAGTTTAGCCCATAGCTAATTTGTGCATTTTGTGAAATAAAATTTCTACTCAGTTATATTTATAGCGCTTTTTACACACGGTCACAAAAACACTTTACAGAGGAAATGTATAAACAAAACGATAGTCTTGCCTGCATGATTATGCAACCTATTGCTTTCATGATTAATGACAAGGTAGGCCAAAAAAACTGGGAGCTTTATATCAGAGAATCAATGGCAACTGGCTTGTGCGACTAAGATTTTGGACCCGATTTAATTTAAGACCGTATTCACAACGAATTCATTTTTGCTGTGACGATACCGCGTCCATATTTTAGCCTACACTTCAGTGGGTCTCATTTCAGGGTCGTTGTTAATCATCGGAATCGGAAACACTTCAGTTTTCTTCATTGAGATAACATTCATTCCTATAAACTAACACGCATTCAAGCGAACAACTGCGATTAGCCAATTATAATTTCGC
The DNA here is from genome assembly GCA_022702515.1 of Ilyophis sp. 1 JC-2022. Taxonomy (NCBI): domain Eukaryota; kingdom Metazoa; phylum Chordata; class Actinopteri; order Anguilliformes; family Synaphobranchidae; genus Ilyophis; species Ilyophis sp. 1 JC-2022. The sequence continues at coordinate 21,997,761 of CM040399.1, read as the reverse complement.
AAGACGCTAATCTATACATATGAACTCTGCACTAATTAAATAACAAGCGGACTCAAGTTTCCCAGGAATTGACCAATATCAGATATGTCAAACCTATCTGTTGTTTTTAGCCATATCAATTTGGTGCATCTATGCGCAATTTGGTGCATGCAAATTCACGCCTCCAAACAGAGCCTCGCGGCAGAATGAAAATAGATGGAGGCTAATACAGACAAAAGGAAATTCGGAATTAAAATAATAAAAGGCTTAATCCCAAAGAAAAGCAATCCCTGTACTGACCTTACAGGTCCATGTACTGCCTTCACGGATGCTATAGTTATATTTTAAAAAAAACTTCACTTCCCATACAAATTGTTTTCAGTGATAAGGTTCTACTTTAATCCGGACAGAACAAACTGTGTAAAACAGTTAAATTATATCACCCTTGCTTGAATATAGTAAACTGAGAAATTATCTTTTATAAAGAGCTAATTCCTATTTATTTTCTTTAATTAAACAAATCAATCTGTCACATCAAGTTGAACAGTGCACTGAACGATCTGCTCTCACACACATCGGTTCTATAGTTACAGGTTGCATAGGCGAAGGTAGGCCTACCTATGGAGTTTTGTGCGTCCGTGTGTCTACTGTATGTATGACGCGTGCGCAAATCGCTCTGGATACAAACCTCTGCTAAATGCGCGTGTGATAAAGTAGTCTAAACAGAGCAGCGCAGGTCATGAGAAATGTCTCATTTGGTGATTTTCAGTTTGTTCACATATGTTAATGTAAAGAGCAGGACAGGGACTGAGGTGTCGGTTTTGGGGGGTCCCGGAGGTAAGGACTGAGCAAAAACAGTTCATTTGTCTCGGAAGCCCAGAGGATCCTGAGGTTTTTGGACTCCTTAAGACACTGTTGGAGTTGCCATGGTTTCCAGCCTCCAAACTCTTAAACACAGCGAGCAGAGGCTATGATCTTTAATGCCTCCGCCTGTCTGCAGATCTTTTGTTAAATACTTATATTTAACTGCTCCCTTTCCTTGTTTGAGAAAAAATTTATATAATTCTTCCCATCCAACGGGATAAAAAAGGAAAAAGAGCGTGAGCGGTAATAAATAATTTTATTACATGTGATACATAGGTAAATTATTAAATAAATTAGGTTCTTTCACAGTGCTTCACAAAACAGGCCCGAAACGAGGCATTTTCAAAAGAAAGAAAAAAGACAGTATATATACGTCAGACAAAATGGCTCGTACTTATGCAAAAAGAATACGCGTACCAGACAGACGCACACACTGGTCGTGGATATGACACAAAGTAGTACAAAAACAGTGATAGGAGGGAAGGAGAAGAAGAAAAAAAAAAAAAAACCTAAACTAAGCAGCGCCCCCAGGCTTATCACAACAGCGCTGGTTAACAAAATAAACATATAAACAAGAACCATTAACCATTCATTAACTTGCTCATAATTCTGGCTGGTTTATGAGTGTTTTTCTCATTTCCTTTGAATCTTTCAAACAGCTTTTTTAAATTTTTTTATTTTAAATCAGCACTTTCAAAGCACTTCATCCATACACTCATAAATCACAAAACAAATGACTACAATCAGCCTGATAAACAATAGGGAGAAATGTATTGTAGGTCTGATTAATTTCTTACCAAATGGTGTGGAGACTGTCATTTAAAAAAAAAAACTAGTTGTAATAAACAGAACTGGGCCACTAAACCCAACCTTAGCCTTAACGATGCAGGCAGAACATGAAGAGCGATTCATACTGCTGTGCTTTGCAGCGAGCTCGTGTATATGCTCTCGTTAATACAGTTCTGAGAGAGGTGAGGCAGCTGCAGCGGGATCAATCGGCCTGCTTCTTGAGGAAAAACTGCAGGGCCGCGTCCCACTGTTCTCTGGGGAAACGGTTTGACAGCTCGAGGTAGTCCAGAGACAGCGGGACTCTTTCTGCAGGAGAGAAACAAATAAGAAAGAGAGGGAGGGCTAAGACAAAAAAAGACAGACAAAATGCAGCGGAGAGGACTTGAAGGGCCACAGTGTCCCTCAGGATGGTGCACAGTCACGGTGGCGGGGGGGTGGGGGGGGCATTCCCGTCTCGTTACACAGCGACTGCCTCTGGTCGACTGGGCATCTGACGGAAGCGAGTCGGCCTCATTTTATCATCCTCACTGCTATTAGTTTTCGTATCACGTAAACTGAATCTTATGTTACGCGCAGAGAACTAATAATGGGAGTTTTGAGAGTTAATGGGGAAAAACTGCTGGAGCTCGCACTCACCTGCTTGTGGGGACGTCTTGCTTTCTGTCTCGCTGGAACCTTGAGCAAAGTCCTGCGGGGTCAAATTAAAATAAATAAAGTCAAACGTCTTCCCGAAGCATAATCAGTGGGAAAAGATGAACATTTGTGCAGAGTTAAATGGGAGCTGTAAGCACACTAGCAGGCCCACTCCATTAAACAGGAGCTCTGCATCGTGTACCCGTTCCGATTCCCCCGCACAACCGGCCGGAATGCTAACCGGTAACCGATGAAGCAACGTACTGTTCGCTGTCTCCACGAGCCGCTCTGACGACCGGATCCCATCTGACAGCGGTTGCCACTTGTGTTCAATAAGTTCTCAGTAAACTCAACTGGCAACCGCTGTGGAGCGCAAGTGTTTTTCCTTCTCTTTATGACAGCTTCCTTTTTCCGTCCAATCACTGAGTTGTACACAGGGCCAGTGCAGCAGACGTCCGATTACAGCGTTTGTTTGCCGTGCTTGCCGTTCCGGTTCAGGACGGATGTCTGTCAAATTTGACTGATGGTTTGTTTCAGACGTACCTGTTAAGCTCTTCAAAACAAGCGCACTGCGGCAGATTTATCTCTGTTTGGCAGAGGCAACAATTTAATCTCCTCTAATCTCAAGTCACACAGATAACAAAAGGCCTGTTCCAATAGCCCTTTAGGGAAAGAGGAGAAGTTGGGTTTCATTGATACGCAGGCTGCTTTCATACGAAACCGACACCAAAAACACGTTTCCAAACGTCGTCCTAACTTCATTAGAAAGCGCTGGCTAAACCAGCTCCTTTAAAATCTCGGCTGGCTACGAACATTTCTCACTCCCCTGTTAACCTTTTGCTTAGATGTCATTTTAAAGAGAAAGACGGCCACGGACGATATCTTGTCTCGTACCAAAAAAACGTTCACAGGCCTTTTGTTTCCCGACTCGGGTCTCGGATAAATGACCGGGCAAGAGAAACAGCGGAAAGCCATACGTCTTTCCGCTGTTTGACGGAAACGACAACCGTCTCTCCATTTTATAGTTAAACTAATCTCAAGATAAATACTCTAGGTAGCAGGGCAGGCGAGAGGCGAGACAGTTGGGGAAGATGAAGGAGGAAACCTGTTTACTGGAGGCTCAAGCGGTGGCAGGTAAATTTAGGAGAAATGTCAGAGACAGCCATCCATAACGCCCGCCCTTCCAACCCGGGGAAACGGGAGTGAACAGAAAATGGTGGAAAAAAAACCCTGAACAGACAATATGCTCGCGGCACGGCCACACCTCCTTCCCTTCTGCATTTACTGATACGGCTGTAAAGTAGAAATCTGTCTTCACTCCCTTAGCAACAGGAAACCGAGATTTCACTGGGCCTTTGGACAGGTGATGCAGGGCTAGCGAGGGGTGGAGTCAGAGGCCGTAGGGTCAGGTGTGTGGACTGCACTTGCAGGAAGGTGCACAGCAGACACACGATGATGTACCATAATTATATGTAGGTGAATTATACGTGTACATAGGTGGACCATAACTATGTGAAAGTACACTTAGCCTGTTTGATGGTGTGGACCACAGCGGCATGAATGTGGAGCATATCTATGCCAAGATGGAGGGTACCAATGTGATGGTAAACTGTACCTATAAGAAGGTGGACCATACCAGTGGAGGTAGATGGTGCCTGTATAAAGGGGGTTCATATACCACTGTGTAGGTAAACAGTACTCGTATGAAGGTAGATCGTCCCTGTGTGCACTGTATTTGTGTGTAGGTAAACTTTACCTGTATAAAGGTTCATTGTACCTGTGTGAAGGTGCAATGTGTCCATGCGTAGGTGGACTGTACCTGTATGAAGGTGGACTCTAAACCTGTGCGTAGGTAAACCGTACCTGGATAAAGGTGGATCATACCTGCAAAGGTGCACTGTATCCGCATGCAGTTTAACTGTACCTGTGTGAAGGTGCACTGTATTGTCACGCAGGTAAACTGTACCTGTGAAAAGGTGCACCGTATCCTCACACAGGTGAACCGTACCTGTATAACTGTGCACTGTATCCTCACACAGGTAAACCGTACCTGTATAACGGTGCACTGTATCCTCACACAGGTAAACCGTACCTGTATAACGGTGCACTGTATCCTCACACAGGTAAACCGTACCTGTATAACGGTGCACTGTATCCTCACACAGGTAAACCGTATCTGTATAACGGTGCACTGTATCCTCACACAGGTAAACTGTACCTGTATAACGGTGCACTGTATCCTCACACAAGTAAACTGTACCTGTATAACGGTACACTGTATCCTCACACAGGTAAACCGTACCAGTATGAAGGTACACTGTATCCTCACACAGTTAAACCGTACCTGTATAACGGTGCACTGTATCCTCACGCAGTTGAACCGTACCTGTATAACGGTGCACTGTATCCTCACACAGGTAAACCGTACCTGTATAACGGTGCACTGTATCCTCACGCAGGTAAACCGTACCTGTATATCGGTGCACTGTATCCTCACGCAGGTAAACCGTACCTGTATGAAGGTACACTGTATCCTCACACAGGTAAACCGTACCTGTATGAAGGTACACTGTATCCTCACGCAGGTAAACCGTACCTGTATGAATGTGGCCAGCAGCACGCAGCTCATCTCCTGCTGCAGGATGACCTTGTTCTGGGGGTTGTTGTGGCAGGCGCAGATGAGCGTGGGGAAGAGCACGCGGATGAGCCGCGGGTGGCTGAAGTACTGGAACGGCAGCTGACACAGTTTCTGCAGCACACTGGGCTGGCGGCCAGACTGCACCATCACCTGGAACACACACAGAGAGCGCTCAGCCAGCTCCAGGGCCCGCCGCATCAGAGCGCCGTAAATCACACCGCCCCCGCGTAAATCCACCGCAAAAAACAACACACAAACACGCCGCTCAAAAGGAGAAATAAAGGTCAAAGCCGCCCACTTGACAATTACACGCTATAAAACGCAACGACTGCTTAACAGTGTTTTTTCCCTACCTTTTTAGTTTTTTTTTTTTTTAGTTACTTGTAATTACAGGCTGCAGGTACTATTAGCAAATTGTGAAATTCAATAAAAGGAATGGTGGCAGGAGTCCTAAAACAGTGAGGCTGACAGGAGCAGTGACGAGATCAACGGTTCATGATGCCTCAGGAAAGCCCTGATCCATAGCAGCACGTGCATCGCTGAAACAATCGGACTGATTTTCCACACGGGTCAACGCTCTGTGACTCAGCATCCGGGCCCTTATATTTAGACATTTTATCAAACTGTTCATGTTGACACATATCAATCAATTACCTCTGAAAAGAAAAAAATGAAGAAAAAAGGAAGTAAAAAAAATAAAAAACAGTTCAAACAATAAAAAATGTTTACACTGTATACCCGAGTGTCCAATTCAGCACAGTAATGTGGAGAGAAAAAAGGGAGAGAGAGAGAGAGAGAGAGAGCGAGAGAGAGAGAGAGAAAGAGAGAGAGAGAGAGAGAAAGAGAGAGCGCTGGTGGCTCGGTCCTCCTGCCCCTGCTTGGGCCGTCTCACGGTCACTCTATGAGATGAAGCAATACCGTTAATGGAGTCCTCACTGAAACCACACCTCGCCCCTCCTCCTCTGTTTACCAGAGCCTTTCAGCACAACCATCATATCCAGCTAACCAATATTAAAATCAAATCACTCCCAGCCTAGTTTGATTAGAGGGGAAAGACAGGAGGAGGAGGAGGAGGAGGAAGAGGCGGGGCTGGGGAGAGACAGGGTGACTGACGTCTGCCCTGCCGTTGGCTTTTCCTCTCTCTCCTCGGAGCCCGGGGCAGGTCGAGGCCGGCCTGGGAGGGAGCGGGAAAGTCCCCCGGGGGGTCAGGACGGTAAATCGTAGCTCTCGCAGGTACTGAGCTCAGTCCTCCAAACTGGAACCAGAACGGCGGGGTGAGGCTCCGCGACCACAATGACATAAATTACCCAGGATTTACAAGATTTTAAAAACACTTTTAACAATACTCTTCCAGGGCATTCTGTTTAATAATGCACTTTAGGGTTTTAAGAGCACGGTAAACAAACCCATAATTCACCTTTTCTTTTCTGCATGGTTTCAAGGTGAGGCCTCTCTGGACTGTTCTACAGCAGCGTTCAAAGGGTTCTCAGACGACGCTGTATCAAATTAAGGCTGCTCTTCAAGATGTTTTTGTGAACTGTTAAAACAACCACTGATCAGTCTTTTTTCCTCTTCCTCGGGGAGGAAACGCACACACCGGCAGCAGATCCTCCAGATATGAAGCCCATTATTTATGCCCGTTTGCAGTTAGCACGCTAATCTTACCCGCAACGTTCAAAGAATGTTGACCTTACACACAAAAAAAAAACAAAAAAAACATCTTACTTGTCTCAATTAATGATGGGCTCAAGAGGAAGTGTATTGGGTCTAACAGCTCACCAAATCCCTCTGCTCACAGAACTAATCCTTCTCACGGATAGTGGTCGAGGTCAGTTGTTTGTTGGTTTCAACGTTGAGGCAGAGGAGGGATTGCATGAGTTGAAGGGGGAAGATTTCCATTATCACCATTCTGGACCGAGCTCTCCCATCTGGGTGTGGCTGGCAGGGGCATTTCATAAATCCGCGAAATAAATCCGAAATGAATCCGCAAAAATTAATCTTTCGGTTGGACGTTAAACATTTTAATCCGCAATAATGTAAAATATCACTTTCACGTGTGTAGGGGTTTGGGGTAGGGGGTCCTGGGAAAAGGTTTGTTAAATGTAAGCGCTCAGAAGTAGTGAGACTTAGTACGGCCAATGTGTGTGTTGTACGGGGGGGGGGCGCCCCACAAATCATGCAGCCATCTCATAATCCTCCACCTTCCAGCACCGGGTCTTCAAACTTCCAAACAAATTGTCCGTCCTCAAGTGTGCTCGGCCGGGAGGCCATAAAACAAGGAGGTCTGGCAGTAATGGTGGAAAAAAATGTTTAAAAATCACGAGTGCGACCTTCAAAACAGACTTTTCTAGCTCCTACGGGTCGTAGAAAAATAACTTTTCTGCGCTCGGCCTTTCCAAGCGGGGATTTGCAGTGCTCAGAGGCTCTGCTCATAAACACAAGTATCTATTCAGGCCCCCGGGTAATAAAAACAATGGCGCGCTGTCTGAGCCCATGAATCAGGCCGCGATCGCGATGACGCTCCCGCATCCTGACGGTCTCGCGCGACCGCTCCTCTCTGCCCTCCCACGCGCTAACTGCAGATCGGGCTCCCCGGGAACAAAAGGGCACGTAAACTTTGTGATGTGAAACGCAAACTCGACCAGGTGAAACCCCATTAAAAACGTAAAATAGGGCTGGAGGAGGGCCTTTAGGCGGGACTGTTGACTTCTACCAGTGATCCGCGACACTAATACAAGGGGATAAAAATGCAATGCTTAAAGCATAAATCTGTGCAAGTGAGTGTGTTTTTGTGTGTGTGTGTGTGTGTGTGTGTGTGTGTGTGTGTGCGCGTACCTGCACGTGTCAGCATGCGTCTTTCTTAACAAATAGAAATGACCAACGTAAAATGGCCCATCTAAAATAAAAAATATATAATGCACTTTATAATTGAAATTGGAAAAGCCAATTTCCCGAAGAGATGAGCCACAATGCTTGGGACAGTGTGCAGACTGAGTACGAGTCTTTCCGAGACCTTAGTGGTTTTAGGCTAGGACTTGCACATGCACCGATATGGCCGAGTCAGACCCGTGTCCACAAACTGAACTCTCCCATCAGCCCCAGGTCAGGAGGAAGAGCGACAAAAAAAAAAAAAGAAGATCATTCACAAAAAATAAAATAAAATAAAGCAAATCTTCAAACAGTTTAGAGTTAAGAGCCCAATTCCAGTTACCCTGCGCGTCTAGACGCCCCAGCACCCCCTGCTCACGGGACGTGGCCGCGTCACCCTTCAAACGGAGCCACAAATTTTAGAGCCCGGCCCCTGCTGAAAATACGAAACAGATCCTGCCTCTCTCTTCTCTAAACATTTGTATTACCATAAAGTAGGACCGGTCGAGTTACTGATAAGAGAGGAGAAACCACATCAGAGGCCGATCTGGGGATGACGAGGCCCTTCGTCGAGGGAAGTTACTGCCGAATAGACTCTTCTTAACAGCTTGTGCCACCCACGGGAAAGGTCAGGAGATTTCCCCTGCTCCTAACCCCGCCCTACGCAGACTATCCGACGGCAGCTTGCACAATCACCTAAACATTCGCTGGAACAAAAAGGGGGATAATTTGAAAAAGGCTTCTTCCACAAAGAGCAAACAAGTAAATCAACCTCCAGAAAAGAGCTCCAACGCGGCGCCTGCCAGGTCCGACGACGGATCTCCTGATTTATCGGGTCCTCGGGCGATCGTCAACTTCGATCCGATCGCAGATAATCTGTCTGGGATAATTTGGGGGAAAGCTGTCATTGCCCCGCGCCAAAAATTCAAACAAAGTTATTATCCGCTATTCGACACTGAAAGGTTTATAGGCGGCAAACGGAAGAGGGAGTGCTTTTAAAGAACCCATTCCCCGAAACCATGCGCTCGCCGTTCAACGAGTGGGGCGTTTAGGAATACGGGGACTGCGCCCGCAGTCGCCCACGTATCGGCCGCGCCCCGCAGTCGCCCACGTATTGGCCGTGCCCCGCAGTCGCCCACGTATCGGCCGCGCCCCGCCACTCGGCCGCCACACCGGGGCCGGGCGTCTCTTCAAACGCCATTATTCCAGCACTGAAAAGACCCGCTTCCCGCTGTGAGTAAAGAGTAGCGAGTCGCCGGACCCTGCTGGTCCGCCATCGTCACAAGAGACCCCAGGTGACGTGGCCTCCGCGATGGAGGCAGAGAGCGATTGTTGAAGGATGCGTTCAGCGTCAGTTTAACGGGTTGGAAGTGCTGTCTCCGGCCTAGCGCTGCAGGGTGGAACACACGTCTCTCTTTTTTTTAATTTTTATATTGAGGGGGGGGGGTGAAGGGGGGGCCTGGGGGGAAGCCGCTTGGTTTTGAGAGGACTTCTGTCTGCAGGCATTGTGTGTGTGTGTGTGTGTGCATGCGTGTGTGCATGTGTGTGTGTGCATGTGTGCGTATGTACATGCATGTGTATATAGTTGTGCACACACAATCATTTGGGCGTGCATGCATGTGTGTCTGCCTGTGTATATATCTTTTTACACAATAGCGTATGTAATCATGTGTGTGTATTTGCATATGTGTGTAAATCTTTATGTGAAACTGTTATTGGTGTGTGTACTGTATTGTATAATTATGTGTGTGAGTGCGTGCATCATTTTTAATATTTATAATAGTCCAAAAGACCAGTACCAGGTTAGAAGAAAAGCTAGCCCTGTCATGAAATGTTGCGGCTTCCACTGAGGAGCTATCAAAAGCATGAGAATTTCACTCAGCACATCTCATTCAGCCGCTTCTCTCTACACCAGTTATCTGTGTGCATTAGGAAAGTGATGACTGACTGATTTTAGTGAATCATTAAAAAACTGAAATAAATAAATAAAAAAAATGGGGAAATTGACCAGTTGAAAATGACTCATGTAGTAGCAGAATCCAAGTAGCAATAATATTTAGTCTGAGAATTACAATCATTTCTCTCATTTCTCAGACTTCCCTCGGACGTCCAGACAGGAGATTATGACATAAAGGTGATCCGTGCTGGGCCGTTTTATTTTTTGTACAAACGACGGTGCGTAAGTCACCCTCGTGAGGGGCTTTGTACTGTGGGGTGAATCATTTATACCCCGGGAGCGCGGGTGTAGATCATTCCGGATAGTGGCTCCGCTTCAAAGCCGTGTTTTTTTTTTTTTTTTAATGCTCTGCGTTATTTCTTGTGCATACACATAAACAAAGCCGGCCTTGGATCAGTGGCCTGTGTCACGGGCCTGGCCCCGGGTCAGACATGCTTGCCTCCGCCACCATTGCTTACATTAGCATGTGAAAAGCTAAAGCTGTTCTGAATATCCCCCTCTAAACATTTATCCTCTTTAAACCCCATATGGGAGGGGGAGAGGGGGAGCAAATATTTTAATTCCAGAAACTCGGCACTGCTCATGATCATCTTTTGGTGGGTAAAGAGGAAGAAAAATTTACGTAACATTATTTTTTTTTTTTCCAAAAAAAATTAATGATAAAATGTATTAATCGTTAAAAAAAAGTATTCTCTGTTATTCAAATAAAAAGGTGTCTTTACAGTTTAATATGCTGCTTTGACTCAATTGTTACCAATTACTTTTTTTTATTTGCCATTGTATATACAGCCGTCATATTACTGGAATGAAGAGCACCCGAATGCCGTTATTCAGTCTAATCACGATGAGCTTTGTCCTTTACTTTAAATTACGGTTCTAAAGAACGTCACACTCCGTTCCTCACACTCCCAACGCAACACTTTTTTTTTCAACATGGCCGACTGCGGCGTTAATGTCAAACGCGAAAAGCGGAGCCCTTCCTTTGAAACGCAAGTGGCGCGCAAGGCTACGAAGCAGGCAGGACGGACGCGACGCCCTGAACAGCCTTCTTCACTCCAAAAATCAAGGGGATTAAAAGTCTTTTGCTTTGTGTACATTTTTGTCTTGGAGGACACGATCAGACTCGCGGGCGTTCTGAAAAGGCCCAGAAACTCACCCAAAAAACCCGCAGTTGGAGGGGCTCTTTTCTGTCTTTTCAGACCCTCCCCTTCAAAAAGTATCTTCCGGCATTTTCTCTCTCTGCCTATCTCACCTTCCAGCTGCCTGTGTTGTCTCTGTTGAGAAAAGCTTGGACAGGGCCAGTGGGGAGGGGGGGGGGCTGCATCCAGATCGTTTATGGGGGCGCCCGTTCTGAAGCTGAGGGACCAGTATGGAGGGTCTGCCACAACACATTTTGTAAATTAGCAAAGCGGGGGCCTGGGATGAATGAATATGCAAGAGCCTGCTATTCCCAGCTCGCTCGTTTCTGCAAACTTTTCTGCGCGTGAACAAAGCTGAATCATCCGTCAACCTCCTGCCTCCCCCCCTCTTCCTAATCCAATCACCAGCCCTCATTCAATTATCCAATATAATATGCAAATGAACCCCACAATGGCCAGAACATGCTAATTATGCACATCAGAATAATTAAATTGGACAGCGGGAGCAGAAGGGGAGAACTGAACTGCGGCTATAAAAAAAAAAAGAGAAGTGGATCCTTAAATTAAGAACGGAATAAAAAAAGTAGAAATGAATTAATTACGAGTCCGTAATCTGCCCGTACGCCGCCGATCTCTCGAGGACGTTTTGCTTTCGGCTGAGATTTCCCAAGGTGCTCGGGCGTCGGCAACGCCGGGAGCGGTTTCCCTTAACCGAGGGACGGGCAACTGCGGCACGCGGGGCGGCGGTGCCAAGGTGGTCGACCGCGGAGAGACCGTCGCTTAACTCTGCCAAAGCGTCTAAAATATTCACGAGGCGCTCTTTCCTTGCTTTTGTTTAGCGCTCGAAAAAGGAAGACACTGCCCAACGAGCAGGAACACGAGCAAAGACACCCAGCACTCGACTGGCAAAGGAAAGTGTAACAATTAGACGAAGAGATAAATCCCAGCGACTTGCGGTAACTTGTGGTCACAGTCAGCAGCCTCCAAAAAGTGGCAGCATTTTAATCCGTATTTGAATATATTCTCAAATATGAACAAAAAAAAAGAGAAAAATAAGACCTTTTATAATTCACCTCTCTGGACAGTAGGTGCAGTGATGGGCTGCACGACTGGTTCTCATCAACAAACATTCTTTAGCTCTTATGTTCCTGATTGTATCTGAAAGTCTAAAATATGTCAGATATTGTCAAAGATATGAAATATAGAATATAAACAAAATATTATTTAAAGAGGTAACTATTTTTCCGTCTGTTTTAATGAGGGCCCCCAGGGGTCCCCGAATTCCAGTTTAGGAACCCTTGACCTACAGGATTGGACGTTAAGAAACCACACAATTACATTCAGAAAAGATCCACAGTCAACATTTAGTAAAGACACAGAAAAAGACTCAAATGTTTGAGCATACCGTCTTAACCCACGTGTTGCCCTTGGGTCAAAAATGACCATTTTCTGAGTACAGAAATGAAAACCCCCTAAATGTTATTTTTCCAGCATAAAATTCTAAGACTTTTCCTGGAGTGACCCTACCATTTTTTATTTTTTTTTATTTTTTTATTTTTTTATTTTTTTTACAATTTTATAAAAGTGGTACACCATCAAGATACAAAGATTGTCTTATGAGTCTTTTCATCCCTGTAGTTATGAAATCAGTCATAATCAAAATTAAGTGTCACATCTATTACAGCAAAAATAATCAATTAGGTTTTGTGTCTGTCAGGACTGTGAAATAGGAAAGCACAGTTATTCACCAAGTTTATTAATGAATGACAGGTTGCTTCTAAATGAAAAATAGATTTTGGGATTAAAATTCAATGACGAAGCTTTATCGCAAGAGGACTGGTGAAGGTGGGCCATTTTTAACCTTGTGGGCATACATAATACAAAGACAACACAGTTATTCTGTGAGATGGCACTATATAATGACAGCAGCCTACAATCTTAATCCTCATTTTAACAGAAAAACAGACTGCCGGTTTATTTTAATTTTAATTTGTACATTGTACCTCTGTTTTTAACCTCAAGGGCTGAAAAAAGAGCTAAATCCAAGTGGATTTTAGAACGTCGGACGCTGGATGTGGACGGTGGAGGTTACCTGGTTGTCGGGGTGGTTGACGGTGAAGTAGCCCACGCAGACGATGACCTCGTGCAGGAGCTCCTCGCTCGGACGCTGGGAGCAGTACCACAGCAGGGATCCCACGATGTGTCGGAAGGCCAGGGAGAGACCCTCTGCACCTAGGACCGACTGGACAGCACAGAGACGGGGGGTCAGTCCCGGAGCAGACGCCGGGGACTGTACCCGCAAGAAGCACCCGCGCCACCGCCGAAACCCAAACAACCAACCAACACTAGTTTCCACAGGTCACCTGAAAGCTCCCAATACTGACACCAATGCCGATCGGTTCGGCATCCAGATCGTTTATGGTTAAAAAAAAAAAAGTTACAAAAAAAGCTAACTAAACACTAGCTTAAATAGCAGTTCAGGACAAACCACAGTGGCCAGTAGGGAGGATTAAGCAGGGTGCTGCTGGTGAACCGGACTGCCACACGATCAGTACCACAGGCAAAGGGCTTGCAGGGTCCACCACGACCGCGAGAAGAACCAACCCCCTCTTTCCCACCGCAAATGAGCCGCTATCTGGGTCCCACACACAGTATTTATTAAGCCAGTCAGCAAGACAGAACATGAATCAGGGGAACGGGACATTTGGGGGTTCAGGGGGGGGGGGGTTGTCTGAACAGCCACATAAACAACAATACTACCTCAGGACCCTAAAGCCAGCTGTAGATCTCATCCTCATGTACAGTTCCCTGCTCTATATGTGTTCAACCACCAAGTTAGGTACAAGGACCGCCTCTAATAGGCCAGGCCCATTCTGATTAGTCAATTTTGATACCTCGTAAAAGCAACTCCTGAAGATTGAATTTGATTCGAGCCTAGAGTGAGAGGGGGGGGTGGCAGGCCTCTGAACGTACCCGGTCCATATGACATTGTGCACCGCCTGCGCATTTCAGCCCACCTGCTGAACAGACAGACTCCAGGCTTACCCAGAAACATACAAGCTGGGCCTGCCTCAGAAAATACACTCTGCGATGCCCTCCCCTCTCCGCCTTTTAAATGCACTCTAATTTTGGCCTTGTTCCGCGGGCTGGACGTCCTGGCCCCTGGAGTGACGGGCGACGTTCGACTGTAAGCTGGGGAAGAAACCGGCTCGACTGCCCGCAAGGCGCCTTCCACCGCGCAGAACAGGGTAATGCGAACCAGGAGGCCGCTGCAAAAAACATGCACACATTTAGAATGTTCGTAAAAATTATTGCGCCGAACAGCTTTGACCGCCAGCTGTTTTGAATAGAGGGGGAGAGAGAGAGAGAGAGAGTGAGAGAGTGAGAGCAAGAGAAAAAAAGAAAGAGAGAGAGAGAGAGAGAGAGAGAGAGAGAGTGAGAGAGAAAGAGAGAGAAAGAGAGAGAGAGAGAGAGAGAGAGAAAGAGAGAGAGAGAGAGAGAGAAAGAGAGAGAGAGAGAGAGAGAGAGAGAGGTGTACCGGTGTGATCAGAGCAGCGCATTAAACAGTGAGTTATGCTGAGGTGCCCTCCCTTGCGGGCTGCTTTGCCGGTCGCTGATTTAGTGCTGGTCGCCCTCCTCTTCCTCTCCGAGGCCCGCCACGGCCGCCGCGGCTCCTCCGCTAATGGGACACGTCCACCCGCGCGGTGACCCGCCGCGCTCAGCCTAACCTTAACGGATTAGCGCGGGTCAGAGGGCACGCGCGTTTGCGTAGCGGGGTCAGCTTTGTTCCCCACAGGAAATGTCCCGTCCTAATGGCAGCTTGGGAGCTCTGGGAAGCACCCCTCCTGACCGCTTGCATGTTATGCTTTCCCCGCTGCGACGGGGTCATTTAAGTGCGGTCCTGTGGTTGCGGTGGGGGGGGGGGGGGGGGGTTTGGCGGTGAGAGGTTACCCACAGAAAAGAGCTTTTTATGTTTTTTACAGCCCCCCCAGTAGGAAACGTCAGTCCGCAGGACGTGAGCTACTTAATACTGTGAGGGCCGTTCTGAGAACTGCGCCGACCTGCAAAAAGCAGCTCATAATTAATTTACATTATTAAAATAACCCTAATTGTAGAATAACCTCTGGACCTGTGGCGCCGTTTATTACTGCAACCCACAGGGAGACACAAGCAATGCCTGGACAGTCCTGATACTTGAAGTGAATTGAGAAAATATGTAGGAGGAAGCATGAAACATGACAGTCTACAGGCTGTCAACAGTCAATACACCACTTTTTTAAAAACACTTATTTCACTTAATGAAAAGCATGGAAGCATATCTGACATACGCTTTCATGCTAATTTGCCAAGCAAACAATTATTTTGTGGTAACAAACAGGGTAATAGAACTGAATCAAATCACTGGAAACTCACTGGTGAATCTCAATTGGACAAAATTTCACAGTGTTTGTGGCGAGCCCCTCAAAGTTGACAGATCCCCCCCCCCCCCCCTGACAATAGTCAGTGCTCCCCACACCTGCCAAATCTGAAGAGGCATTCAGTGGTGAATCCTGTGCTTGACTACTTCCAAGTCTGGTAGAGGCTTTTAAGTCAAGAAGTTGCAGGTTTGATTCCACGTGCAATACTCAACAATGTAATTCTCTAGTTCCTTACCCATTTACTGCTCTTCCCTGGGGCTTCTACCCCTTTCTCCCACCACGCCTTCACAGACCGTTCCTAAGCCTAACACAAACTCTAACGGTAACCCTCACGCTCTACTGTTTCAAGCCCACGTCACAAGGCAACATGGAGGCCCTGATGCATCACCTTGCCCACCTGCATAGTGTACCTTTCTTTGCTTGGACTGCATTTACCAGCTACTTTAAGATTATGGGCTATAATCTGCCTAACCAGCTGGCCTATTTGCTCTGATATATTACCTCCCTATTGCCATTAGCCTAGCTTCAAGTATTGGCATGAGGCCGGCCAGCAGGGGATGGGCTCTTCCCACTGGGCAAGATTTCTTCCCACTGGGGAGTTTCTATTTTTTTACCTCACTTGCAGGATTTTTGGGGGTTCTGGCTCGGCGCTATAAAGCGCTATAAAGTGCTATACAAATAAAACCACTATTGTAGGAGCGGCAGTGTAGTATAATGGTTAAGGAGCTGGACTTGTAACCAAAAGGTTGCAGGTTCGATTCCCAGGTAGGACACTGCCGTTGTACCCTTGAGCAAGGTACTTAACCTGAATTGCTTCAGTATATATCCAGCTGTATGAATGGATACATGTAATAAGAAGTTGTGTAAGTCGCTCTGGATAAGAGCGTCTGCTAAATGCCTATAATGTAATGTAATGTAATGTACCCCCCATGCAAGACACTCAACCTGAACTGGTTCAGTAAAATTTCAGCTGTATAAACGGATAGTTACTAAAACTGAAAGCCCTCGGCTTATAAAGAATAAGGAATATGAATAATTCCCAGAGGCCCGTGCGCTGCGTTCTACCTGGAAGGCCGTTAGATCGAGCAGGGCGAAGCTGTTGAGGAAGCGGACGCCCTGCAGGGCCACCTGGATCACAGTGGGAGGGTAGCCCTCCTGGGGGCCGGCGGAGGTGGGTTCGGGGGAGGAGCCGTGGAGCAGGATGCAGTAGAGTGTGTGCAACACGCCCACCAGGTCAGTGGACTGCAGGAGGGCGGTCAGCCCCGCCGGGTCCTGCCGCTTGTTGTCGAAGATGCTGGGAGCTCTGGAAAAGAGGCACACGACGGCCGCGTCACGTGACGGATCTACGCTACAGAAAACATAACTAAACGCCTCTTTTAGCTCACAGGCCATGGCGTTAGTAGCAAAAGAGGGGGAAATATTGAGGGGTAAACTAAGCTGTGGGAGAACAAGACTTCACAGCTGCAAAGCGAAAAGAGGGAAGGGTCATTTTTCACTTCAAATCAGGGGGAGGGTGTGAAAACACAATTACGACAACACATAAAACATCCCGTGTGCTTTAAACATGACAGAACTGTGTAATGAATACGGACTGGGAGCCCGCCTCCGCCCCTCCGGGCCTAACGCAAGGTGCGCTTTCCCAAGGTTTTGAAACATTGTACTTACCCCCCCCCCCCTTCCCCCCCTCTTCCCCCCCTCTTCCCCCCCTCTTCCCCCCCTCCCGTGAAATGGGAGCACAGCGCAGTGGGAAATTAGCGCAGCGGGCGCATGACTTGTTCCGACAGTCAGCGGAGCTGCGACCGCCGCAATGAGAACGAGCGCCAGAGCACGGTTCTGACAGTTTGGTTGTGAAAAAGTGGGGGATCTCAATTAAAGGGGCTATGTAATGAATGTTTTAGGCTCAAATTCATGTTTGGTCAATCATTTGATGCACCATTGACTCTTGCTTTTCACCTACTTTGGGCTAATAGTGGTTCCAAGACTGTTTGAATGCAGCTCATAAAAGACGACACATGAATAGATTGGCCGGGCATTGGCCGAAATTTTCTGTGTGTGTTACGTAACAGACAAATAAGTATTTTAATTCGTTGCAGATAGACCAATTGGATAGTGTAGTATAATGGTTAAGGAGCTGGACTTGTAACTGAAAGGTTGCAGGTTCGATTCCCAGGTAGGACACCACGTTGTGTTGTGAGCAAGTAGCTAACCCTGAATTGCTGAGTATATATCCAGCTGTATGATGAATTGATAAATGAAATAAAATAAGTAGTAAAGTTGTGTAAGAGCGAGCGTCTGCTACCTATAATTAAATATATGTATGTGTGATATGTAATGAGCTGTCATTAGCTTGACAAAGCAGCTAGTGTGATGATAGTCAATGTTATATTATAATATGTATTGACAAGGAATACCTCGACTCAGCCGCCTATGATCGCGTGTAACTCCGATTTCAGCCATAGTTCATCAGCTGTCCCAGCTCTCAAAGCTACACCGACACACAACTGGCTAGCTACATGTCAATCAAAACGGGCCATTAATATTCATGTAGGGCGGGACTATCTGCTCAAACAAGACTAGGGTGAGAAAGGAATTTCTTATAAAAAGCTTATAAAACCACTAAATGGCAAATAGAAGTGACACAATTTACATTGTTCATTTTTAAAACTCATGAATATCTTGTTTTTATTCAAATTATAGCTAAATAAAAACGCTTGCATAGTTCCTTTACACAATTACTATAGCTAATTATTCAATCGTTCTCTGTCTAGAGTAAGCTACTGAAACACAGACACTTGATATGGCAATACTTATTTTATTTTTGAGAAAGCTTTTTAAGGCTTTAGTAAACACCTTCATTACAAAACTGAAAGGCCTCCTTCTACCACTGTGTCCAAGTGAGGAGGCGCCTATCACTTTCTCGCACGGCGTCCTGGCGGCTCTCACGGACCGGCGCTCGAGAGCTTCCGTTAAAACGCCCGGAGGTGTCGGGGCGTCAGCGGGCGATGCCCCTCGGTCGGAGACGTAACCGGAGACGGCACGCCGCGCAGGTTCCACGTGGGTGGGCTTCTGGTGCTTCAGCGCAGCCTCTTTGCGAGGAACAGGCGGGAGGATCGCGGGATGCCCCCTGTAAACGGCGTGGAGGCAAACAACGCCTGTAGCCTTCCACTCTACCCTTTAATTTTATTTATTGTAACACAAAATGGAGGCAGATAACAGGCACGCGCCGTCTTAGTGTGGGAAGTCCCTCAGGTCTGGCTGCCGCGGGGCCTGCAGTGAATGGCCTGCTCTATTAACTCCATAAGGGAACCTGCCTGTACAGCTGTAATGGAGTCTCATCTGTTCTGCCGCCATTTAAATAAAAAAAATAAAAAAAATAAAAACAAATAAATAAAAAGAATTCTACCAATTTGAATCCCGACAACACCCTTGATTTCATAAGTCCCAATAATGCTCACAAGCTCTTTTTTATGAGCTTGTGAGCATGGATGAGAGCATCTGCTAATGCCAGTAATGTGATGTAATGTACAGTAACTGTTAATTACACTCCTGGCTGCAATCACCGCCATGACAGCTACATCAGCGCAAGATGAGCGCTGTAATGGACTCAAAAGGACACGGCGCTCAGTAACACAGGTTGCGTCGTTCAGAGGAACCAAACACACCATGAAAAACTGACCAGAAACGACAAATTCCAAGAGAAAGGAAGCGGACTGATCCGCTCACGAGCTCACAGTACAGCGTTGATGTGAGATGTGATTTGAGGTGCGCCCTGACCTCCCCCAACTTCAAGAGTCTGCCATGTTCTGGAGGCATTTTAAACGTCAAAGATAATAAGATTTAAATTACCTCACTCTCTACAAGGTTATTTAAATCAAAGATAATAAGATTTAAATTGTCTCACTCTCCACAAGGCCAATCAGTCATGCACCCCCATGTCCAGAACTCTCGTGCCAGGCAGTTAAAACCGAATCATTTCTAAACCAGTTTATGATTTGTGGCAAAATGATGAAGCTCGTTTTGACCTCCGGAGAGAACTCTTTCTCGCGCCCGTTCTGGTCCTTGGTACAGCTGGGAAAAGCAACCGGCACAACCGGAAAAGGCCCCGCGACATGCTGACCTCAGACCTTGTAAAACCGGAAGACAGGACGGTCGCCGCGACCTCTTTCGGAGCAGGAGCCGCGGTCTCGGGGAGGGAGGGCGGGTGAGCCACGGAGAGCGCGGGGGAAAAGCTCTGTGTTTTCTCACAGATATTCGGTGACAAGCGTGTGGCGGCACGGGGCGTCAGACAGCTGGGCGTCGTTACAACGTGCAGCAGGTGGAGGGGGCGGGGCCCCGGGGCCGGTGCCAGCGCACTTCCCTCAGACGTACGTGAGAGCCAGAGCCGCAGAAGCGCCAACAGAAGCGCCCCGTCTGGACGGGTGAACGCACTGCCTGGAGCTGCCAGCCATTTTGTTAATTGCCACCTTTTTCAAATTGTTTGGATTTGGAAAATGACATTCGGCACAAGCGTCGTACCCTGCCACTTACCTTTCTTTTTTCAGGGAAAAGAAAAAACGCAAAAGGTAGGTAGGCAAAAGTAGGGAATGTTTGCCCCAGGGGTAAAAAAGCACTTGAGTTTGTCAGCAGGATCACACAAATTCAGTCAGAGGATGGCAGATGCACATACATTTTGAGTGTATGTTGATTGGCTCAGAGAGGAGGCGATGCACTTAGACTGCATAAGATTGGTTTAAGAGTGGACTGGGGTGGGGGCGGGGGCGGAGCTAAAGGATGCCACTCACCGGCCTGTCACCGCGAAACACAGCCTGCACATGCTGTGCAGCAGAGCGGTGGCCTGTTGGAGAAAGGCGGCCATCTTGGGACTCTCGTCCACAGGGCCTTGGATCGACAGGAAGCAGCTGTACAGCTTGTCAATCAAACCCATGTTCACCACGTAGCTGTAGGACAGAAACACAGAAGAGGAGCTTCAGGGAGAATTCAGAATATCTTCAAGGAAACAGAATTCATCGTTATTTGCTTTTTCACTCGTGTGTCAGTGATACCAACTTGGCTTATAACAGAAAAGTTGTGTCACTTTATGCTTAATGGTTGCACAGGAAATGGTGCATTTCAGAAGAAATGATCCTAATAGTGGAAAAGGTTTCATGAACAAAAAGCTGACTGTAACCACATAACTGAAAAAGAAAAAAAAAAAACACCTACGGGCTGGAGAATAAAGATGTCTATGGACTATGAGAGACAGAAAGGTCATCAAGGTGATCTTCACTACACCTGCACCCATTCAAAGATGACATCGGAGCCCACCACTGTGACTCATTGTAATACGGTTAATCTGTCCGAGAGTGACAGGTCTGTCTCCGCCCCCTCTGTAACAAATCATCTGTAATTGGGCCATTAGGCTGTCCGCCGTGTCTCCCGGGGCGAGGCCGGCACCGAGCCTGCGTACACGGCTCTCTCGCCCAGTACAGGTGGGTCCGCCCTCAGGCGCCGTCGAGGTATCCAGGACCGCCGGACCTCCCACAGCTCTCACCCCGCCCGCCGCCGTCCCCGACGGCCTATTCCAACCGCGCGCCTCTCTCGTCTCCGTCTCAAATCCGGACTCCTCCCTCCACCCGCCCACTCCCTCCCTCGTTTTTTTGTTAAGGCTGTCACTCCGAGGCGGCGCTGGAAATGACCGTTTCTCTCCCCCTCTCGGCGGCTCAATAGGTCACCTGTCACTTGAACCAAAGGCCCCTTGTTATGACTTTATCCTCTTCTGTGGCTCGGCCGGAGCTGAAAGGAGCTTTTAACACGCCGTTGTTCTTACGCCCCTTTGAGGCTCAGTGTCCGTTTGAAAGGCTGGTTTAAGTGTTCCAGCGCCTCTTGCATGTATAACACGCGCGCGCGTCCCGACGCGCCACTGCCGTGAGAATTACTTAACGCATTTATTATTTACGCTGTAAAAGGACCTTTAGGTGACTCGTCGGGACTAAAAATAAAGTCCTGTTAAAGATGTCCATGTTAACCTCCGATCTGACTTGAAAAAACAAACAAAAGGCTGTTTTTTGCCTGTTAAAGCTCTGCAGAAGGCAGAGGCAGCCAACAACACTGAAGTAAAAATAATGCTGTTGAACTTATTTCAAAACCTTCCGCCCCCGCGGTCTGCTTCCCAGAACATGCACCGTATGAGGTGAGTTTCAGCAGCTATTCGTCACTCGGAGGGATTAGAGCTGGGATGAGGATATGTTTCGCCCCTCCCCCGGTTCCCCTCCGCTTCGCGGAGTCGCGGCCCGGCCAGGTCGGAGGCGGGTTCGAAAGGGACGGCCGCAGCTGCTCCGGTGCGATGACTCACGCGGCCGGCACCGACACGACCGGTGGAAAGACGCAGTACTAGCGGGTCGCCTGGCTTTCCTCACGTCCGAGCGTGTCGAAACCCCGCTCCCGTCGCCGGGCCCCCGCTGGCTACGCCTCAAAGGCCGCTGGCTCCCTCGGGCCAAATTTTTTGGCTGCTAGTCTGTTTGACCTGAGCAGCCGAGAGCCCACCGCTCCGTCTCTGCCTTCTCCCCGTGCCATGAGCGAAGCCCTGCCTATCGACGGCACTGACACGTTACAGACAGGGAAGCGCGTCTGCGTCTACTGCCGCGCTGACTGAGCTCACACCCAACAGGAAGCGTTCAAGCCAGGATCGCCTGACCTGTGCTGTCAGAGGGAAAGCAAGCAGAGGAGTTCTGGAAGCTTCCCAAATGTAATGTTTCAAGAGATTCCATTGCGACATTTTATTTGGTCTTCTGGTCAGTCCAAACAGATGGTAACAGATACAGCCAGCGACACAGCTGCAAATCTTACTAAAGTGCATACTGCTAGAGAAAAAAAACAACAAAAAAAAACACTATTTTAATGGGGATATTTTAGCAAGGAAAAAATATAAAGGAAAAATATCTCTGCATCAACTTATTAAGGAAGCAACAAACAGAGAGAGAGGGAGAGAGAGGAGAGGTGCAAACGGGCGAGGGTGAAGTGGTAGAGAAAAGGATGGGGTGAAGTATGAGGAGGAGGAGGGCTGGGGTGGATTGAGAAAGACAGGGGTAGCGTTATGGAAAAGGGGGTGGGGTTATGGAGAGAGGGG
Organism: Ilyophis sp. 1 JC-2022; assembly: GCA_022702515.1. Lineage (NCBI taxonomy): Eukaryota > Metazoa > Chordata > Actinopteri > Anguilliformes > Synaphobranchidae > Ilyophis > Ilyophis sp. 1 JC-2022. The sequence goes on along the minus strand of CM040399.1, from coordinate 21,975,371 downwards.
CGGGGTTGGTGATAAAGGAGTGGAGTTATGGGTTTTGGAGAGGGGGGGTGGAGAGATGGAGCAGGGCAAAGCATGAACACCTGATGAGGTCCTGCACGCGAATGTTGAAGGTCTCCACAGTGGAGGTCTTGCTCTTGGTATCGGGAGAGGTTATGCGGGGGGCGTCTCCCCGGCAACCCTCGGGTCGAGATGCCAGCAACGTCTCCAGCACAGCGGCGCTGGTCTGCAGCAGGCCGGTGGTCAGCCCCTCAAACACCTGCTTGTTCACACTGCGCACAAATATGGACGTATTCTCATCTGGGACATAGAGCTGAGAAAGAAAACAAAGAAACACACATCAGAATCTGTCGTGGACTCCCACCTTAAAACAAACAAAAAACCAAAGAAAAACTGCAAAAAGAGGAACCCAATAGAAACTTTTCAAAGGGTTCAGCTATTTTGCCGATATTTTAAGCCTCTAGTGGCAAAACGCTGCTATTGCCACTCGCTGCAGAGGGAGCTGCACACACGTGACTGACTGAGTGACTGAGTCAGTCAGTGAGTCAGTCGCTGCCTAAAACAGTGCACAGCAGCCCAGACTCGGCTGTGGTCTTGACGTGCTGCCCCTCAGCCCGACGCTCTGCAGTTTGTACATCAGTCTCCAGTCTTTAAGCGCAGTATCAGCAGCACTTAGCACATTCCCACACAGGCCCTGGGACACCCACATCGTCAAACGCAGCCAGGGCCTCCCCGGCCCCCCAAGAGCACCGCCTCAATCCTTCATAACTGTCAAACGTCACTGCACATCAACACGCAATCGGTAAGTAATCAATCAGTCGACCCATATCTCCTTAGCGCTGACATCCAAACATACCCTGTAAATAAATGGCAAAGCGAGGACACTCCACTAAATTTGAGACCCCGGTTTACCGAAACAGGTACAACACTAATACATCACTGCACTAAGAATGCCTGAAGATGGAACAGGTTCCTTAAGGTTCCACCACTGTGCTTATATTTCCATGTTCTTATTTTGTAGTACTTGAATATCGTCTCCTTTTCAACTTGCACAGAAATAATAATAAGATAATAATTAAATAACTCCATCGACCTAACTCAGCTTGTCAATCGTCAATCGTGCCTTTTGACTTACCGCTTTCCCAATGCACTCGCCTGCAAGCCGGCGAGTATTAGGCGCCAGGCGGACCACGCGGCGCTACAGGAGAGAGCTAGCGCCGACTGCAGGAGCGGCGTAGCGACCGCTGACAGCTCGATACAGCCAGGGTCATTCAAAACGTGCGCAATTAAGACAAAGGGCGCGAAGGAAATAAGTTCCCCTTTTGTCTGGTGTTAAGCCCAACAGTGTCAGCTGGAATCCTGTTACTCTGTGACATAAATAACCGCGCACAAGTCGCTTCATTATTCATCAGCTGTGGGCTACGAGTTGGTGGTTAAAACTCACCATAACAGATTGTTTCTGGTGGCGTGCCAGGCGCAGGAGAGCGAGAAGCCTCAGAGGGGTTTCCACAGCGTAAGAGAAACCGCCGGGTCCCCGGGACTAGCTCAGAGAACCGCTGGTGCTTATGGGGGGGTTCTGTGTTCATCGCCAAACACGCTCTGCACTTTAAACCCGTGTGCGTGCACGCGCACGCATGTGTGCACGTACGCAAATGTTCATGTGCGCATTTGTGTGTGAGTGTGCACATCTGTGCTGATGTAATTCATCCAGCAGGACTCACTCACATAAGTGCATTCTCACACACACACACACACACACACACACACACACACACACACACACACACACACACACACAGTGTTAGGCAGGGCCTCTGGCTGATTGGTGAAACAGAGTCATGCAGTGACACACCCCCTCCTTAAACACACAAGCAGCACTGTCAGCGCCACTGTTTCAACAACCGACCTCACTACAAAAGGCAAGTGATACAGTACTACAGTGTGCATGTACACGTGTGTGTGTGTGTGTGTGTGTGTGTGTATCCCAGGGGGAATGAGACAGCCCATTGGTTATCATCACAGTTCAAGATGCACCAGAGAAGGACATCTTGGTACACCCCTATTTTTGTAAAAAAACCGCCTGGTGGCTGGTGGCTGTCTGTGGGGCAGTTTAAAGGGCGGTAACAGCAGAGCTGTTAACCGTGTCACTCGTCAGCGCTGCTGCTGAGGGAACAGCCCCCCCCCACCCCCCACTCATGACTGCCCTGGACTGGAACTCTATCACAGGGGTGGGGGAGAGGGGGGGTGATCCTGCAAGGGTAATGTGTTTACTTAGGGGCATGGTCCCAGGAGAGAGGGGGAGAGAGAGAGATAGAGAGGGAGGGAGGGAGGGACAGAGAGAGAGAGAGAGAGAGACTCCTCTGTGTGCATGGCCGGTCGCAGTGAGGCTTTAGAGCAGGAGCGCTGGACCGTGACCAGGCGGCAGTCTGAGACAGGACGCCGCTCCCTCCAGAAAGGCCCTTTCAGCTCAGCCGCCTCGGCCGACACCCAGCCGTATAAACGGACGAGGACGCCTAGTCAAACAAGAGCGGGCGTGCTCGTCCCCGGCCAACGCCGCGCAGACCAGACGCTGTTTGCCAACCGGTGTCCTCCTTGTATACGGCCCGTGACAAAGCACAAAAGGCTCGGGGACACCCCTGCCCTGACGTCTGCGTACGCCCCCCGCCAGCCAGAACGCCAAACCTGGCTCCTCCTCGCGGCCGTTCTTGCGGAATGGCGCACTGCTCCAAAACACGCACCGCAGCCTGCCAGGAAAACAACCCAGTCTGTCCACCGGCGCTTCTATACCGTATGTTCTCCCTGCTAAAATAAAAAATGCACGCTTTGTTTTTTTCTTTAATAAAAAAGCCCTACTCTGGACCTGGAAACATCTATGCTAATTCCTGCTGTGCTTGGGCCATTCAAGCCGTGTGCATGACATAACTTTCCAATAAACGGACGGCTGAACCGCAGAGCCGCTGACTAAACATCCTATGATGGACAGACTGCTGGAAACCAAAGGAGCCGTCAGCGTTGCCACCCTAATTATTCCAGGCATCCCATAATAAAAGAATCCACAGGGCCAGATCCCAGAGCAATGAACCATGGGAACTGAGACAGAGCAACCAATCAAAGCAGAGAAAAGCAGCGGCAGAATGATTCTCAGTCTCTCTCTCTTTCTCCCTCAGACACGCACACCTGCACACACGCACCTGCACACACAAGCCATACACACACACACACACACACACACTGTGCTCTGTACGGACCAGATAACCGCGATCGGCCATGCTAAAACTTTCCTTTCAGGATATGTTTGTCGGCACTCCTACCGTGAGCTGATGTAACAGCAGATCGATCAGGAAGGTGATCTTGTTGCTGAAAAGGACGTACGAGCAGTTGCTATAGCAGCTGGAGCAGGCCAGGCAGAAGGTGTTCACCGTGGTGCAGAGGGACCTGCGGGGGAGACAGAGATTAAACAGACTGGTCCGCATGCATACGTCCACCAAGCATGTTCCAGGACCGAGCCCGTCCTTACTGGAGACCTCATGTTTCTGCTGATCTGTGAGCTGAAGAGCGTATGAGGCGGTCTGGTGATGTATTCAATCAATTGCTAATTGTGTTAAAATTCAGCATAATGGCTTTCAGAGCATAAAGTTCAGGTTATAATAATTCCTTCCTTAGGGGGACTATTCCTTCTCCTCCTCCGCCATGGACCCCCCCCGCGCCCCCCCCCCCCCCCTTTCTGGTTTCTATTTTAGGGAAAGTTTGCACATTCTTCAGGGCCTGCGAAACAGGAAGTGCAAGGAATGATTGACAGCAGAGGACTTCTGGAGTCTGGAAGGCGAATGCAGGACTCAGGCGACGGCAGGAAACCAGCCACGCTCGCTCGAGACCCCTCGGCGAGCGACGGCCCAGCCGCGACCGGCGTCCGCCAGACCGGCTCCGTTTTAAGTTGAGCCGAACGTTCTGCGTGCCCAACCGCCACGCGCTGCAGTGAAAACTCCCTCATTACTTCCTCCATACAGACCCAACGGTTGCGTCTCGCTGCACGTTGAAAGCAAGCGAATCAGAATGGCCCGTTCCAAAGGGGGAGACCGTTTACCTCGCGACCATAAATATTTTGATATCTACCGTAGCCTTAACATCTGCTACTCATTTGCAGCAAAACCTCACCCGCGTACAGGACGAGGACCGCGAGCAAAGATGCGGTCTCGGGATCTGTCAATATCTGGCCACGGACAAAAATATACACTTTAGTTTCCAGGGGACGGGGCTTGTGAGAACTCAATACCGCTATTCACGGCGAAGTGCAAAGAATAACTTTGGCATGGAATGCAGACTAACCAAATAATAATGTGACGTCACGGAGGAGCTGTGTCTGCTGCAGTCGGCAAGATTTTAAGAGCGGTCCACACGACCGCAGTTTCAAAACTGCTGCGCGGAAATACAGATGGAAACTGTTAGAAATGCATCGAGCGGCGATAAAATCTGTTGCAGTCAGAGCAGAACATATTACAAAAAAAAAAAAAAAAAGCCGGCAAGGTTTCTGGAGAAGAACGGGAGCCAGGGCTGCAGGCCGTGTTCTATTTCCACCCCCGCATTTTTACTCATGATGGCCTTCACCCTGTGGGAACGGCCGCTCCGGTCTCGCACAAACGCATGAACGGGGCGAGGGGAAGGGAACGGTCCATCGAGTCCTGAGAGACAGCGAGCGTGAAAAAGGAGCAGCGCTGATACAGGTCCCATTCAGCCAGGGGACGGCGGTAACAGGAGAACCCCGCTCCCAAACTGTGCATTCTGGGCACCCGACCAGCTCCGCCACTGCTTGATTGATTCGCCCAAAAAAAAAAAAAGGAAGAAAAAAAAAAAAAAAAAAAAGGAAGAAACAAAAAAAATAAACATGTTTGTGTTCCTCTGCCCCTGCCAGCTTTTCACTAACAAAGACCCCGTCCCGTTGCAAAATTTTGCCGACAAAGGAACGAAACGAAAAACAGCTGAGACCTGCACTGGCACTCGCTTTTCGGCCCCGATTTCTCTTCGCCACTGAGTTCGGCGGGATGGGGAGACGCGGGGGAGGCCCGCGTTGACTGCGCCCTTTCCGCCATCGCGCGTTGCGGCGTGCCATCGGAGGTGCGGACTGATGAGGGTCACATGACACCGCCGCCGTTTCCAGGTGCCTGGCCAACGGATGGAGGCGTCAGGTGATCGGGACTGAAACCTAATTCTGAAATGGAGCCAAAACAATTTGGACACAGTTGATTTGGTTACAACACTGTCACCACTATGGATGGATGAAGATTGAGGAGGAAGGGGGGGAGGGCAGGGCACTGGGGCTGAAGCAGCGGGGTTTATAAAAATTCCACAGTAAACGCCCCCTCCGAAACTAAACCCTGCAACCTGTCAATTACATGACCAGACTGAAGCGGTGTCACCAGGAACATCGTAACAATCCCTATTTTATCGAGCTGAATGATTCTTTGTCTGACGCTGGCTGTATTTTTGCCAGTCACAAAGGAGGCTTAACTGGAAATGCCCCAGGAGTCAATCAATCAAGACGGTGTCTGACAGCAAACATTTTAAAAAGCACAGAGGCAGGAAGAACGCACAGAAACATGTATGGCTCTGAATGGAAGAGGTGAATGGAGGGGCACACGCTGATTGGACGAAAGGGGTCACATGGTCAGTTCACAAACACCTCGTTAGTAGAAAGTAGAGAGTGAAAGGCAAAAAAAAAGGCCTACTTTCTGCAAGTCCGCAAATGGCTTCCCATGTCTTCCCATAATACAAATGTTTATTTTTGGTGAGAAAAATTTGCAGAACAAAAGGAACTTTGAGCACATCAACTGCTTTCAAGCCAAGATGGGTTTCATGGCATGTTCTGCTCATTCAACTTTCTGTTCTTACATTCAAGTACAAGAGAATGAAATAAAAAAACGCATCTTTCATTTCAGTAAAACGAGCACAAACCACCAGTGCTGACTGTGGCCGGCAGCCCCACAGGGGAAAGCTGAGTTTGCGCTAGCATCGCCCAGGTCGGGAGCGTTTTCAGGCGTCTCATCGCTCACTAGAGCCCCCCGCTGGTCGGCCGGGCACCCGCGGCCCGCCTGTTGAGCTGCACATAAAGCGTCTGCACGAGTCCGTCTGCAGCGTGATTAGAAGCGGCGGCTGATAGCGGAGATCGCAGCAATGGGCGCACGTGAACACGCGATTGGGCATTTCAAATTTGGAGGGAAAAAGAGGTTGAAAGCATAAACAAAAAAATTTATAAAGGAGCACATACTAAATTATCCCATTAACTGCCCGTCAAACACACGCAGGAGCCCTTTCGAAAGGAGAGCGCGGCATTCCCGAGTACAGCTGCGTGGTCTCCGAGCTGTGGCCTGCAGGAAACCCCCAGAGGGGACACAGCAGCGCGGTCTCTCCAGGGCCGAATTATGGGAGATCTCATTAGGAATTTACAGTGTATGGGATAACCCAGGACCCAGGTGGCTTGCGCTGTTAGATGGCAGATTAAAGGGCGCACAACTAATTTCTTTACTCTAATCTTATTAAGGGGGAAAACAGCTGTCGGCTGTCACCGTGCGGGAGCAAACCTTACGTGACAAGAACACAACAAGCCCTGCATATTACGTAGAAACACAATGACACTGAGCACAATAGCGACTCCACAGACACCGGTCTGTATTCAATCAGCATTTGTCCTCAACTCTGGCTTACAAGTAAATGCAAGCGTTACACTTTTTCTTCACACAAACTCATTTGGCGAGTTTGTTTATGACATCGATTATGACAATTTCTTTTTATAATTGTTCTTGTTTTTAAATCATTCAAATTATGGACAAATGTCGACTGAATCCCAGCAGCTATTTTTGTGTCGACGGATTTCATATATTATCTACCACTAAAAATAGAAAATAAATAAATAAATAAAACTGCTTTGTTATTTTTGTTCTTAAGGTGAGTTATTTATTCCACCTTAGTTTGCCTCAATGAAGTTCTGACAAATAACACAGCTTATTTACCTTTCATCTACTAGTAGTAATAATAATAATAATAATAATATTATGCAGAGATATTCAGCCTAGTAGTGAAATATTAAATTTTGAAAGCTGCCACTTGTTTGGCTACCAGGCATTGTGAGCATTTTCACACTGTGGATGAAGCCTGGGTCTTCAGGGGTGACTGTGGGGTGATGGGGGGGGGGGGGGGGGTTTCTGAGGGAAGCAAAGCTTCACAAGACAGGAATCCATCTCACCTCCACCCCGCCCCCATCCCTCGACAGCCCTTTTTCAAAGCGCTCGTTTGGCGGCGCGGACCTCAGGCATGTTCGGGCCGCCCGGCGGACGCGGCAGCACACAAAGGCGCTTGTTAATCGCGCGGCGCGCTGTGGATCGCGCTTCAACACCTTGGCACCTCCGCGCTCTGATTACACCCCCCCACCGGCCTTCTCTAATTGCGCTTGATTAATGTGACACTCGATTTCCGCCGCTTCTCTTCTCCCCAAAATCACCGCCTCCTTCCCTTCGTGCTGACAGTGCCGTGTCAAAGATTTTGAGGGCCAATCTGGAGAAGTGACAGGAGGCCACGCCCTCCTCACGTCACCCAACGCAGGTATGCCGAGCTGACCCGCGCATGCGAGCGTACAGGTGTGTGTGTGCATATGTATGCGCGTGTGTGTGTGTGAATGTGCGTGCATGCCTGTGCGTGTGTGAGTGCATACATGCATGTGTACGTATGCACACGCGTGTGCGTGTGTGTGTGTGTCATCCAGGCCCACATTCCTCCCTCTCGGAGCCCTGGAGCCCTCTTGTCAAGAGTTCACATCCGACGACGCCCGCCTCGCCGAACCCGACTCCCCTGACCGCGGTGTTTAGCGGCCTTTCTCCGCCTCCGCCTGCCAGACTGCTCCGACCAGAAACAACAGGAGCATTGTTAATCTCCCCATAATGCAGCCTTATCTTGTAGACGCGAGATTACGTTTCCGAGCAGGTCCGTGCTGCTGGGCCGCGCTGGGGGACGGCGTGGTGTGGTGTGGTGGGGTGGGGGAAGGGGGGGGTGGGGTGGGTATAAGGGGAGATTGGGGGGTAGAGGGGATGTGGATAACAGGCTGAGTAATCTGCTCACATACTTTAAACAGCTTGACCTTGTCAACAGCAGCAGTCCAACTGCGCCGGACAACAAACGGTTAATCCAGGCATTGGGAGGCGGGGCCAACGAGGAGAGGAGAGGAGAGGGGTTGGAGGGCGGAGAAGACCCATTCTGGAGCGTCAGCGCAGACATACACAGTCTCTGCCATTTGGGGACGAGAGACGGGGGGTTTGGGGGCGCATACCGGTTTGACCTTCGGATCACAGTGACCTGATCTCAGTTTAAGTCTTTAAGAAGTCTGTTCTGCATCCCAGGGGCAGATACAGCTCAGATAAAAACGGGCAGATGGCTGTGTGTGCGCGTGCATGCGTGTGCGTGCGTGTGTGTCTGTGGGGGGTGGAAGCTACTCATAATATCCCCTATCACTGTGGCAGTTTAGTCACTAAAAATAAGAAGCCACAAAACATGCAGTGGCTTGTTATTATTATGATATTGAGTGTCACTACGGGAGCTGGTTCTGTACTGTTTAGTTGGTCCATTACTATGCTATATGAGCTATTGGCTTTAAATAATCGATCGATCTACTATCAACACATCTTGTACAGCAGAAAAGACCATAATATCCCCCATTAGCCTACGCTAAAGTTGTTATGTTCTGTTAGCATTCAGCCCAAACGGATGAATATGAGCCCACTTAAGGTGGTCCAAAAGACAATGCAGAATTCACATTCAACATTAGAATTAGAATCTTTTAGTTTTGAACTACAGGAAGACGTCATTACACTACATGAGGGGAACCAGTGATTAAACAAAACTACAGCGTTTCAGAGATGCATTTCTTTCCAGTTATACGAACTTTATGAAAAGATAATTGATCGGATTACTATTCGGAATAAAGAAACCATTTGTCTCAGTAACATATACGGCTCCGTTAAAGACTTCCAGTGCGTAAACACTGTATGCATTATTCCAGCGAGAACACCGTACACCGCAGCGACACGTGACAAAACCTCCCCTGAGATTCCCGCTTCGTTCTTCGGAAAATAAAAAAAAGCGTCATTGCTCTCGTACATGAGACCCATTCATCGCGCTTCCTGCCTCAGGGCCCGCAAGGTGGACGAAGTGAGATTTGAAACCGTGGCTCGCATTCGGCCCGTTTCTCCCCTCTCCTGCGCCCAGCCAGCCGTGACCGAGGCGTACACCTCCCGGGAGACCCCCAAACATTTCCAGGTCGAACCCGCGCTTTCGGAACGAGGGCGAAGTCCTCGCAAAGAGAAAAAAAAAAGAGGTAGAGCGCGAAAGAGAGGAATCCCTCCTGCTGGACTGCCACACAATCCTTTCCTTTCAGCCCGCTCCCGGTGACATTTAATTTGATTCTGCGACCGATCGCTCCGATACCTCCGAAAACGCTTCCAAGACTTCCATTCCTGCGGACGTCCCGCGAGTGGCGGTCCGAAGACGACTCCGGAGAGGTCGGGCCTCGCACGCAGCAACAGCATCCTGAAATGACACCGCGTGGGGCGGCTTTGATTTCATTGGATAAGGCCCAAGGCCGGTCACACGACACCGAGAGGGGCAGCGGCGGCTCGTTAACCCGCTGCTCCGTACGCCGTGGCTACCCAGAGGAATAAGTAATGACTCTTTTTGACCCCTGACGATGTTAACGCTGTTGGGATCTCTTCTCACCGACGTCCAATGCTGTGGGGCCATCTGTTTTAGTTTTTTTTCTGTGTTCCTTGCTTGTTTTTATTTTATTTTGCAGCACCGCTCTGGCCCTCTCATCTGGGGTGGCGGCGTCTCCCCGAATGTCTCATGAGTGAGGTCTGCATGCTGAGGGAGTGAGGTCTGCATGCTGAGGGAGTGAGGTCTGCATGCTGGTGGGAGTGAGGTCTGCATGCTGGTGGAAGTGAGGTCTGCATGCTGGTGGAAGTGAGGTCTGCATGCTGGTGGGAGTGAGGTCTGCATGCTGGTGGAAGTGAGGTCTGCATGCTGGTGGAAGTGAGGTCTGCATGCTGGTGGGAGTGAGGTCTGCATGCTGGTGGAAGTGAGGTCTGCATGCTGAGGGAGTGAGGTCTGCATGCTGTGGGAGTGAGGTCTGCATGCTGTGGGAGTGAGGTCTGCATGCTGGTGGAAGTGAGGTCTGCATGCTGATGAGAGTGAGGTCTGCATGCTGTGGGAGTGAGGTCTGCATGCTGAGGGAGTGAGGTCTGCATGCTGTGGGAGTGAGGTCTGCATGCTGTGGGAGTGAGGTCTGCATGCTGGTGGAAGTGAGGTATGCATGCTGAGGGAGTGAGGTCTGCATGCTGATGAAAGTGAGGTCTGCATGCTGTGGGAGTGAGGTCTGCATGCTGAGGGAGTGAGGTCTGCATGCTGTGGGAGTGAGGTCTGCATGCTGTGGGAGTGAGGTCTGCATGCTGGTGGAAGTGAGGTCTGCATGCTGAGGGAGTGAGGTCTGCATGCTGGTGGGAGTGAGGTCTGCATGCTGGTGGAAGTGAGGTATGCATGCTGAGGGAGTGAGGTCTGCATGCTGGTGGGAGTGAGGTCTGCATGCTGGAGGGAGTGAGGTCTGCATGCTGAGGGAGTGAGGTCTGCATGCTGAGGGAGTGAGGTCTGCATGCTGAGGGAGTGAGGTCTGCATGCTGAGGGAGTGAGGTCTGCATGCTGAGGGAGTGAGGTCTGCATGCTGAGGGAGTGAGGTCTGCATGCTGGTGGAAGTGAGGTCTGCATGCTGAGGGAGTGAGGTCTGCATGCTGGTGGGAGTGAGGTCTGCATGCTGGTGGGAATGAGGTCTGCATGCTGTGGGAGTGAGGTCTGCATGCTGAGGGAGTGAGGTATGCATGCTGAGGGAGTGAGGTCTGCATGCTGGTGGGAGTGAGGTCTGCATGCTGGTGGGAGTGAGGTCTGCATGCTGAGGGAGTGAGGTCTGCATGCTGGTGGAAGTGAGGTCTGCATGCTGAGGGAGTGAGGTCTGCATGCTGGTGGGAGTGAGGTCTGCATGCTGGTGGAAGTGAGGTATGCATGCTGAGGGAGTGAGGTCTGCATGCTGGTGGGAGTGAGGTCTGCATGCTGAGGGAGTGAGGTCTGCATGCTGGTGGAAGTGAGGTCTGCATGCTGTGGGAGTGAGGTATGCATGCTGAGGGAGTGAGGTCTGCATGCTGGTGGGAGTGAGGTCTGCATGCTGGTGGGAGTGAGGTCTGCATGCTGAGGGAGTGAGGTCTGCATGCTGGTGGAAGTGAGGTCTGCATGCTGAGGGAGTGAGGTCTGCATGCTGGTGGGAGTGAGGTCTGCATGCTGGTGGAAGTGAGGTCTGCATGCTGAGGGAGTGAGGTCTGCATGCTGGTGGGAGTGAGGTCTGCATGCTGGTGGAAGTGAGGTATGCATGCTGAGGGAGTGAGGTCTGCATGCTGGTGGGAGTGAGGTCTGCATGCTGGTGGGAGTGAGGTCTGCATGCTGAGGGAGTGAGGTCTGCATGCTGGTGGAAGTGAGGTCTGCATGCTGTGGGAGTGAGGTATGCATGCTGAGGGAGTGAGGTCTGCATGCTGGTGGGAGTGAGGTATGCATGCTGGTGGGAATGAGGTCTGCATGCTGGTGGGAGTGAGGTATGCATGCTGGTGGGAGTGAGGTCTGCATGCTGAGGGAGTGAGGTATGCATGCTGAGGGAGTGAGGTCTGCATGCTGGTGGGAGTGAGGTCTGCATGCTGGTGGGAGTGAGGTATGCATGCTGGTGGGAGTGAGGTATGCATGCTGTGGGAGTGAGGTATGCATGCTGAGGGAGTGAGGTATGCATGCTGGTGGAAGTGAGGTCTGCATGCTGGTGGGAGCTAGGTGTCGGTCCCCCATAGCTCTCCTCCCCAAGCTCCGCTATTCCACGCTGGCCCGTCGCTCACGCTGGCGGACACCCACGCCACGCGCCCGCCGGCCCGCCACTCACGATCTCCCCGAGCCTGCTCCTTAGGTCGGGTCAAAACATTCTCCAGCCGAACAATAACAATGTTAATGGGGGTTGGTGAAAACGAGCAGCTACGCTACGCAACGGAAGACCTGGGAAGAGCGGCAGCGGGTTTTAGCCTGTCCTTCCTCCAGGTCCCTGGGGAAACAGTGTGGCTCCTTTTCAGCAGCAGGGAAACGGACAGACTGGGATTCGCACATTACCAGGGGCCGGATAAACTCCAGATACAGGAGTGCGTTATTAAGACAGGCTCAGGTTCTTTTTGGCCCTCACTTTTTTTTTTCAATTTTTTTTTCACATCCTACTCTTCAATCTGGATATAAAATGGCAAAATATGTTTCCTCATTAACACACAAGTGTCCACATAAGAACGAAGTCAAAAATGTATCCACAGCTTACATGCATAGAAGCGCATAGCTTGTAATGTGGTGTGTAAGCTTTTTATTTACTATGGGACTATGGGACGCACTATGGGAGTGAATGTTCAGGAGGCTGATGTTTCACTCAGGGGTATCTGGATATGGTTATCTGTGGTTTCTTCCGTCTCCTCCAAGCCCGCACCACGCAAAGCTTTCGGTGGGAAAAGCCGCAGAGACCCGTGGCTATGCTAACGTCGTTTTGCGGAACAATTAGCTTGCAAATGCAACGGCACAAGACCGACATCGACCCTAGGGAGGGGAATGCTCTGTCTTGCCTGCAGCCGCTGTCCTTCCGGTTAATCGCTAGACTTGTTTCGGAGGAGGCGATCGATACCATAGCATTACAGCGCGAGCGCTGCGATCCTCCTGCCGTCCTGCGAGCGCTCGATAGGTTCCTATGATGGATGAGTGTCCTTGTCAGACGCTTTGCAGCGAGTGAGCGTCAGGGAATGGCAGGCTGAAGCATCAGAAGATGGCAGGTGGGCCTTCAGCGCCCGAATGGCTTCCTGTACTCTAACCCCTTGCTCCCCCATGCCTTCCTCGTGCAAACCACAAGCCTGCGTGATTCCCCATCACCACAATGTTTTTTCTCACGTTGACAGCAAATACTGCAAAAAGTGTTTTTTGAGCTTAACATGATAGAAAACTACAACTCCCACAGACTCCATTCCTAGAAGAACCATTGCCATAGCAGCAATCATGAAAATTCTATATGTTTATTGTTCCCAGATGCCACAAGAAGCCTGTGGAAGCAGAGTATGTTGGTGTGCACTGGAGCCTGTGCCCTGAAGGGATGTCAGAGGTTCAGCAGAAAAAAAAAATTGAATTGCACTTCACAGGCAATCTAGAAAGAAGCAACTTAAAAAAAAAAATTGAAGTAAAAATCCTGAACTGACTCCTAGGCTCTAGGAGTGCAATTTTTCAAAAAATGACCAAGCATGATAACACACTGAACATGTTAACACACAAGTTAACCTCCTCACCTCACAGAGTCAACTGATATGACTTTCCATATACAAGCTCTGTCGTCCACTGAGAACTTATCATGGGGGATACAGTACTTTTGTGAGGTGGTGATGAAAATGCAGGCTTTCTGCCCATTAGCAGCAAGTAGCACAAATTACGATAACAGAGATTTTATATCACTAGTGAGAATATGCACTCTGGTTTCTTTCCTAGACTGCCAGAAGAGTTCCAGGAACAATAGAAGTTGTTGAGAGAAGTCCCAGTGATGAAGTGTGAGGTTCATTGATGCAGAAACAGAATTTTTAGTAGCAACATAATTTGAGTACAAATAGACTATCTTTGACTCAACTCTCTTGAAAGGATACTTGTTTCCTTTCCCTATAGAGACTAATCCCCCACCCCCACTTTAAAAAAAGAAAGAAAAAACTGTGTCAAGTCATCTGAACTTTATGTACAGCGCTACCTAGGACACTACTGGTAATCCCAGAAGGCGTTGCACGCTTCTCAACAAGTCAAGGCACGGTAATAACAGAGTCATGAAAGAAGTGAACTGCGAGGCCATTCCTTTACGGTTACAAAGGGCCACTCTTTCCTAGGTTTTGATTGAGCGCCGACGAATAAAAATGAAAGAAGTGCCTCATCCGCCGCCCCCACCCTTTCTAGAACATGTCAAGAGGATCTGTAAGTGCGGGAGGGAAGCGACTTCAAAGCCGAGCCGTTCCGGCATGCAGGCACCGTTTAGTCGCGCGCCCGCGCACAGGAGGGCGCCTCACCCCGAGCCGTCACGGGCTTCCCCCTCGTTCTCGAGTTATAACGTCGGCTGCCGTGCCGAAGCAGGCACCGAGCCGTCCTACGGCATCGTCCTCATCCGTCGAGGAGATAAATTGCCCTGAGATACCCAGTAAAAGCATTATAAATACAAGGGGCATTTATTTCCATTAACAGAAGAGTGCGCAAAAAAATATAAAAAAATGCTAATGCTAATGCCAATGGCGGAATTGAGTGGTCCTTGCGGTCCATTAGAGCTTCTAACCAGAGAGTGTCTGGACCCTGAGAGGACATCAGTGGCAAGGGCCCACAACTCAAAACAAGAACCATTTTGGGTGATGGATTGTGCTAATGTGCATTTTGTATATATCGGGAGGAAAGAAAAAATAAACCCACGTGTAAATGAAACTAAAAGATTGCTCAAATGGAGCGGCTTCGTCCCAGCTGGGCCGTGGTGAGCATCCATTATGATTCTAGCGGCATTTATTGAGATGGGAGAACTATAAACCTCGTAATGAAAGAACGAGCTGAGGCCCTGATTCTTTCTGATCCAATTACTGCGCAAACAGAAATCAGGGCTTTAAACGAGAGATTTAAAAAGTTAAGATGACGTTCCCATTACAGCGCTGCAAATTCCATCTTAGACAAACTCTCTGAAACACTCCCTGAGTTTGTGAGGCTGGTGCTTAGGACAGGAGCTCCCCAACGTTTTCAAAACCCCCTATAATGACCATCGCATGTCTGAAGTCACTTCAATAAAATTATTAATGCTGGGTGAGATTGTGGCGTCATGCTGGGTGAGATTGTGGCATAGTATGTAGGCAGTAGTATGTAGGGAAAACTACCCATACATGGAATCCCTGCGTGGCCTGGGGTTAGGTTTAGTTCATGTGTTTAAAATGTGCAGTATGGAAATATTAACTAAATATTTTTGACACCCCCTGGGATTCCAGTGTGGGAACCCCTGCTGTAAGCCACTGTCCCCTCGAAAGTAACCTCTCCCCGCCCCACCAGAGCTCTCTCTTGTGGAGCTGGGGGGATAAAGAGGGGGGTGGACCCCAGCACTGCCATCGGGCAGTCACAGCTGGTGGAGAATGCGGGCATTTAAGGGGGGCCAGGGCGGCCGGTCACTTACTTCAGCGGAATGCGCGGGACCGTGGCAGGCGTGGACACCGCGGTGACTATCTGCAGGATCTGTTCCAGGGCCGAAAGTCCCCCTCCGACCTGAAACGCCACTTGATCCGCATTGTTCTGTGAGGGAAGAACAAGAAACGCTGTCAGGACCAGCGAGCCGGACCGGAGGAGGATCAAATTATTTTCACAGAGGTATTTTTTTTTCTACCCCCCCCAACTTTTTTCTTTTCTTTTACCCAGCATTCCTTTTCCAAAGAAGCTGAAGCTGTAGTGAAATCTGAAACAAAGCGATCCCCAATGCATTCCTGTTAAATCTCAAAAGTACAACGGCCCCCTCCCCCTCACCACCACCTCCAGTGCAGTCTGATCTCAAGGCAACAAACGTCCATACCTACTCACAAAACGAGGAGGGGGGTTTGGACCGATGCACCAAGGGACACAAACAGGGGGGTAGAGAATCACAAAAAAACCCCGGGTGAACATTCTAGAACTTCAACATCAACCATCAACAGCAACATAAACCTTCCTCACAAATGCATGCCAATGGTCACAGGCAACTTTACACATGCATTAGTCAGTCTCAAATCAAATAATGAATACAAAAACAAAAAAAGACTAGCAAGATACTTGCGGAGATCATACCACAATTATTCCACCTTACATCTCTGAGGTGATTCATTTTTGATGACAAAACAAAATAAAAAATACAAACTTTACTGTACATGTACTTTACTGGGCTATTAGATTTTTATGTGCCATTATGAAATTTCATGCAGGCAGTGATGAGTTGAGAGAAGGAACAGAAGACAGGCTTCTGCACATCTTCAATCAGAGCGCTCTGACAAGAGGCTGGCGTACTGAACGAGGTCACCAGAATAATGCCTTGCACAGAGAGGTAACTGCCAAACGGGCTTGTACAGGGTCTTCAAACTGTCATCTGTAAAGAACCGCACAAAAAAGCAAAAGGCTTGAGTGAAAGAAGTCATTGCTGTATGGACTAGAATCGTCAGCTCTGAACAGGTACGTTTAAGCGATCTGTTTGCACAAGTGACATATTTACTTACTTCCTAAAATTCCTTCCTAGTCCGGGGCTCGCTGTTTCAGTGACAGCAGGTTATGGAGACGTATAATTACAGGCTGAGACCCCCAGAGTGTCGAAATCGTTCTCTTTTGTTTAGGAGACGGTGGCGTCAGACATTCGCCAAAGCCGAACGAGAAGCCCTCCAATTGGACGCGTTGGCGCCTTGGTTGTTGGGATAGGGGTTGGGGGGGTGCTGACCGGTGGGTCCCCACTTCAAACGGAACGTGCAGCAAGGTGCCCCGAAAAAGGAAGGCTGGGCTCTGCCGTGTCGTTCACCAGCATTTTTTCAGAAAGCCAGATAATTCCGGCCTCTCGGTTCCAGAGACCTGCGAGTCTGAACACATTTAAACTCCAAACGAGGGAATCGCTTTTTCCTCAAAATTGCATGTAAGCTCTCTTCTCTGTCAATCACATGCACCGTCTATATAATTCTCCATTATCTGGTAGCCAAAAAGCTTTTGGAGCTCCGCTGTGTTTTTAGAGGTGGGTTTCAAACAATGGCGGGTGCACAGGGGGCGAATTACCACTGCTAACACCCCCCCGAGCCTCGAACGCGCACGCTGGTGAGGAGCAGATTAGGCCAAACCCTGAGATGGCCCCCATCGACGTGTCTGCCGCAGGGCAGAATGGGCTCAACAGGTCCCCACGCGGAGGTCGGATACTAATATGCGCCTCTAAGCCGGATCAATAGGGTTTGACAACGGAGCGTGGCTTAGCGTGCTCTTAAATCGCCCGTCCACCAACCGCCCCTAAAAGCATTTTGGCTGCCCTGAAAGAACGCAGATTTGCCGACAATAGTTAAAGGGACATCTCCGGGAAAAGGCGAGGTGTACAAAGACCTGCATGGCCCTGACTACTTGCTATCTGTCTGGGGCTAAGAATGAACCACGTTTCTCCCGATTAGCTACTTGCTATTTGTCTGGGGCGAAGAATGAACCACGTTTCTCCGGATTAGATACTTGCTATTTGTCTGGGGCGAAGAATGAACCACGTTTCTCCGGATTAGATACTTGTTGACAGGAGCCACTTCTAAAGTGCTTGCATTTTTCACCTAAAACCAATTTTTATCCCCAATGGTTTTCTTTTTTCCAACATTTTGAATTCACAGGCTCCCTAAATTCAGGATGGCATTCTCATCCTTCCAACTTTTCCTCCTTTCTCCGTAAAACTATTCCTCTTGAACAAAGATTTTTAGATTTTTCCCCACTACCGTTTTAGCGAAAAAGCACAAGCTTCCAGGAAAGGCTTCCAAAAGCTGGCAGCATAAATGGGAAACATCGATACAGCCTGCATGTTGGTCCCCATAACGGTTCCACTGAAGACAGCCGCTATAACACAGTATTACACTGAGTGAAATTCAACTGAGGCCCTGATCAACAACATCCTGTCCGGAAGGCAATCAATTACATATTTTATTTAGCAGGCTCCCTTATCCAAAATCACTTGCAGAGCAAATATTTTAACCATTTCCCATTAATATAGCTGGATATACACTGAGCTAAGTGTGAATATCCAGTGTAGTGTTCCCAGGCTTAAGTGTAAAATATCAGTACAGCATACAATTCAGTAACTGTCGAGTTCCCCTGACCACTGCATTACAGTACCCTTATTCACTGTCCACATTACTCTGTAGGACTCACACACTTCTTCAGGCCATAATCCGTGGCCCAGATCTTCAGTAACTCTTCCATTTGTCCTTCCATTTGTCGCGGGCGCTAACAGCAACTGTAACCGAAAAGCAGCCCTTCTCTGAGGAGACGTTCAAACCACGGTGCTCAATATCCCGACGTTCTGCAACACAGCTGTCGCCTGTAATCAGCAATTTCTCTTTCCCCCTGTTATTTGAACAACTGTAGACTGGAAAGGTTCAGCGTCTCTGTTCATCGACTGTCCCAAAAGGCGCAGCGGCACACCGTCCGGCGCTGTGGTACAGTTATTTCGCCAACGCAGAGCTGCGTGAAGTGCAAAGCGCCGAAGCGACTTATGAAAAATGAGTCGTATTAAAAGTAGGAAGGCACGTTTTCCGAGCGATGTGCTGCATTGCTGTCGCGTCTGCGCGCCGCTGCCGAACGCATTTTGATTGACAGTGTTGCCCTTCTTATATTATTGCTCTCCTTATGGGAACCGTTTCAGTGCTATTACAGTGAAATGTTGTCACTGCGGAGTTATGTGCAGTTGATACGAGATATGATAGAGTAAGTTAGTGGAACATTACGCATTACTGATGCTGTGCACTCATATTTCATGCTATATTAGAAAAGCCCAAATACTGGTAGTCTGATGGAGGCAGCGTTGATTGAATAACCCAGAGGGAAACGGCAGCCCTGCCTTTCATTAAATAGCCTACACAAAAGAGGGTCGACTGTATAACAGCATTAAGGTGAGATCTTACCAGCTAGCGTGACGTACCTCTTTCTCCTTCCGCGGCCTATAGTCGCTGACTGTTGACGTTAAAGCTGCCAAAACCCGGCCTCTCTCTCTCTCTCTCTTCAAGTTCTCCCATCGCAACATCTGCGTTTGATAAAGGCGTTTCTCAGCAGCACTCATTACAGTTAGGCCCAGCGAGGTGCAAAAGGCGTGTTTATTTGTTACTGACATGACAGCGCGTTACTGTAAAGAAACACGGTGTTAACACGCGCCCTTTTGAACGCGACTAAACGAAAGGGGAAAACTAAACCAAACGCGGTGAAGCTCCCCTTTCCTGCTCGTTTTTCATCAAGCCTCACAGTTTAGGCCTTCCCCAAGTAAACACATCATACGATGTGATTACACAGATCTTGAGTAAAAAAATATTACAAACCTGGGGGTGGAAGGTTATGCAGGATGACGCTAAGCACACACTGCCTTGTTATTAAACAAAAGCCGTGCGATTTTGGAAGGACTGCCCAGGTAATGTCATGAAATATAAAATATAATCCCTTCCCTTAATCTCAAAAAAGCCATGAGTCATCAGCAGCCTTTTGAGATAAAACACAGTTTTAGGTTAAAGTTTTTCGTGTGAATTAAGATTCCCACGTGCCTTCGCAACAGGGGTCTCCAACATGCGCGAAGACATAAAGCGAACGCATCCGGATTAAGAGATAAGGAAATATCACACGGTAGATTATAAACCGAACGGTACGTGTTTGACGAACGAAAGACATCCCAAATTCCCCCGTTTTCGAGCTCTGAGGAAGAGTTGCCTGATTCGACTCAGACCCTCCCTAGAAGGCTGACTACTGGCCGAATAATAGGATTAGTGGCTCTTTTTTTGGAAAAAGAGCTTGACTAAAGACTTGTGGAAAGACGGGGGTGCCAGGGCGGGGGAGAACAGGGCCACAACCCAAACTTGAATTACATGGCCTAGGAATCTTATCCAATTATTATCTTGGGTAACCGTTATTACACAAGCTAATCAAAAGGCCAAGCAGCTGCTAATTTGAGGAGATGATGGAGGTGGTGAAATAGCAGGCCGGCAGGCCAGACTTGCCTTTGTACTTGCCTCCTGCCAGCCACTCTAATTAGCCCATGACAACGTGAAGGGGAGGGGCTTTTCCGACCCCTTGAGTCCAACAGATGGGAAACAACTGGCTGGGGGTTCATTAGGGAGTGAAGCAGGGTTGGGCCAGGGGCCAGTGGCCAGTGTCTGCGCTCCGGGATAGTGGAGCTGGACCTTAACGACAAGCTCCTTAATCGGGAGGGAGGGAGGGATTGAGGGAGAGCGAGAGAGAGACAGAGACAGGGAGACAGAGAGAGAGACCTCCACACACAACCAACCAGCCCGGCAGAGATTAATTAATACTGCAAGCACGCCTCTCATCCAGGGAAGAAACCCGTTTCTAGAAACGTACAAAAACATTTTCTTTATAAAATAGCCATTTTGAATAAACAAACAAAAAAAAAAGGCTCCATTTCGTAAAGTAGACTGTAAACCAGTATCAAAGGGCAGGGGATAAAGAAAGGAACCGCCAGAGCTGCAGGTTCCAAATATTTTGAAATGCAGTGAAAGCTTCGGTGTTTTTACAAGACTTAATGGCACAATGTTTGTGACACGAAGAAGAGAGCCGATTTAACGGGAGACATTTCCCTCAGAGATGGTTTCCCAGTCAGTTTATGGTAAATACTTGGTTTGACGTTCATTAGCGACTACTGAGGCTTAAAAACAAAGAGACCACATTAACGACGGTCGAGTCCTTTCAAAGCTGCCCGTACAATCAACTTTAAACACGGTTTTCACTGTTTGTTTGACCTTAGTTCCTGTAACAACCAGGACTGTAATTATAAAGTATAAAACAGACATTTCCTGCATTGCTAACAAACTTGTCTCGCTCGTAGTAAATATTGGAAACTAGCAGGCACTTGATGGGTGAAGTAGATTATAAAATCTTATTATTTACTTCAATGCTACAGTATGACTCACCCTGGCAACGATTCACTCCAGAACTTCAGTCATATCTACCAAACAGATTCAAGTCTGTTCTTCATTCATGCAAAAGGAGTTCCCATGGGGCCGTGCCCTGTCCTCAACTATGCCTTTCAATAATTCAATTAGGCGGCAATAAGAAGCATAAAATATTCAATTGAAAAGACTGCGCAAGGCGAACACAAATGTTTACACTTAAGAGTTGAAGAAAACAATCGTTTGGAAACCGGTAAAAGGGGGGGACACCGTTGCTATCAATTTTCTCTTTTCTCTGTGGAGATTTCCGGGGAAAAACCACAATGTTGCGGTCACCTTGTTAAAGTTACGGCTGTTGTAAACCAGGTGATTTACGGCACTTGCTGCAAACCACTGAAGAATGACAAGAACAACAAATACGAGGAGGGCGAGCACCTCCAACCCTGACCCGAAGGTCAGCCGGACAGGGAAACACGATCCTCGTGACAGAATGCGCCTTTTGCCCTCAGAAAGTGCAGCGGACAGACTGGTTCATTGACAAATTCTAGCTCAGCCAAAGATCCTGAGGGGAGGTAGCAGACCAACTCTGACCTGCCCCTTCGTTCGGAGACGAACCCAATGCGACGCGCGATCATTTCCACGCCGTGAAAGCGCCATCGATGACGGATTTTTCATTTGTGCCAAGTGCTCCGTGAGCGGGGCCAATGTTTCAATTCCATCCCTGCCAAAGCCAGACTAAAATAACTTCCAGTTCTAAAAAATAAAAAAAAATAAAAAAAGTTGTTATTTGAGTGAGAGCGCATGCAGCGGCATGCAGGCCTGCAGCACGGGGGAAACTGCAGATCAAACCAAAGTCAAACGGGCTCTTTCTCCCATTCACAGAGGGGAGCCCTCTGTGTTTCATTAATTACGAGCAAAAACCTCTGCCGAAAGCCCAAACCCTCTTAAATTATGAATGCGCCCGTCAATTAGCAAATGCAGCCCTGAACTCGGCCATAACCCGGCAAGCGAAGGAGGTTTCCTCCTCCGCATTGCAAGATAGAACAAACCAATCCGCCACTGACAGGTGTTGACTGGTTCAAAGTGCGGGCCGCATCAGAAACATGAAATGCTGAAGCGATTGCTGAGTGGTCATGTCAAAACGATGTGATATTTGTGCTTCTTAAAAGGCAGCAAGGGCGGTTCTACGAAAACATTTTGCATCAACTGAATGATTCAGTCAGAGATGAGTTTGCTGTCATGTTCGGCGTGAATTCTCACATAAATATTCCACTTTTAAGTAAAAAATGTTCAAACTAATGTGAATGAACAATCTAAGGTACGTAGAATAGTACTGCGTGCACCCTTTTTTCCCCCCAAAAGGTATTTTCAATGACAAATTTCAGGGATGGAACCTCATCTTGAGGCAACATAGGTGGCATGTCGGTTTTCCACAGTATGGGAATGGAATAAATCAGGAAGTGAGAGATATAGTGTTCAATAGTGTTCTGTCTCTCTCTGAAAGGTTTGTTTGTAGTGAGATCAGATAACCAAACTGCAACCCATCCCCCATTTCCTCTCTAAACTCAGGAGTCACAGCCACCGCTGTCAGATGGAGCCATCCTTCACTGTTACGAGAGGAGCGCTTATTCGTGACAGGAGCGTACAGGAAGGCCGATGCCAAAATGCCGCTTCTCTCTTGCCCTCTCCCATGGAAAATAAGAGCAAACATATCGAATTTCATTGCGTTTATTTATTTAAGCGGAAGAAATTATGCGTATGGCTCTCCAACTGACATTCCTCGCGAAACGAGTCTTCAATCGGAGGCGGGTGATAAAATCTTCAAATTTCTGTCTCCCGGTCAACAGGCCACCGAATCGGAATCATCCACCGAATCATTTTGCTGGGAACTCCGGCAAACCTTGGCAGTACAGACTTCCCCATACCAACACACCCCTTTCACCTCTACACATATGCTCAAAGTTGGCGGCGGCCCTCCCCCACGCCCGTCCGCCCGCCCCACTTATCCTCCCCCTCTAACAACTTTATCAAACGAACAGAACCACACGTTCGTACAAACCCCGGCACTGGGGGGCGGGACAAAAGGACTGCTCTCAGTGTTGGACTGAGAGAATTATCAAGGCTGACAGCGCACGGCGAAGGAATGCCTAAACACCGTCCTGTTCCTTTTTTCCCCCCTCTGCTAATCCTAACAGCGTTGAGTGTCACTGAACAACAATGAGCTGTTTCAGGGAGTTTTAAAAATCAGGCCGGCTTCCCAGGGCCGGTGCGAGAACTGCCACCTAGTGGACATCCGAAAAAAATAGGAGCTGCGCTTCTGAAGCTAGACCAGCTCATTGCTAAAGTCTAAAGTCACTGAGCTATTTTCTTTACTTCCTGAACCCATCGTGTCCCATATATCATAAGTCACACTGCAGTGAAGCGCTCATTTGTTTGCAAGCCTGAGCCTATGAAACACTAAGAGCACTGACAGATTAAACAGAGTGTATCCTTTCGCATGTGAAATGATGAACACGGATGGTTTCCTCGAGGCAACTCCGCTCCGAACAAAAGCACTGAAAGGCTTTGGCTGCACTCAGGCCATTGAATCTGGCACCCTGCGGTATCGGCTTACGCTGCACTCCCAGGGCAAAACTGAGAGGATTACACCCAGATAACAGGGAGCGCTAATGAACCGGCATGTTCGCTTTGGGGCCTTCTCAATTGCGTCGCCGGCGGCGTTCGCTAAAAACCGCTCCGTTTTGTTCAGTTTTTCTTCTCGTCTTGCGCCCTCGTCAAGTGTTGCGTACCTCAAATTAACTTTGCTCAAGCGTACCGTAGCCCGCGGTCGTGGAAGCCCAGCGCGCAGGTCTGGCGGGACGTCGGTGGGGAGCGACAGGGGGGCTGGCCTACGACAGCCAGCGAATGAGAATGCAAATGGCGGGCGCTCTTGACGGCACGGGGAGTGCTTCTGGTCGGTCCCCGCGGCGTCGTAAACACCGTCCGTCTCGGCCTGCCCGCTATTTGAAAGCAGTGACAAACATAGGGCCTGAAATGTAAACAGGTGAGCTCACGACCGCTGAGAATGCCGAGGGAAGGAGGCAAAGAACTCGCCAGAAAGATTGAAAATGGGCTTTGACACAAAATAAACCATTAGCGGCCACAGAGGGACCAGTGTGCGAGGGTCAGAGACTGGGGCAGACCCGAGGCCGCAGGGGGGAGGGCTGCGTGCGACGTGGGGGGGGTGTGGGGGGGTATCGGGTGCTGTTGGCAAATTTGGAGGGGAAAGCGGAGCCCGAATCAGATACCGCAGTGAAAACAAACGTGGAGGTAGGCAGCTCTGTGACGCAGGGCCTGCTCGTTAAGACCCCGACTTAAAACAAAGAGCGCGACTCACCCCGTGCTGACAGAGACAACATTTACTTCACTTTTGCCGAGGTGTGGGGGGGTATGGCAGGGTGGGGGCAGGAAGTCCACGCCTGGATCCAGGGGACGGGACCCTGAGGGTCGGGACGGACCGGGTTTATAGAGGGACTCGAGCAATGGGGTTAAAAAAATTCTGTTCCGCCCCCTATCGCCGGGAGTCTGAAGACAGGGGGCGGAAAGCCGGGATCACGTAACCGCCATTTATCTTACCGCGTAACAGCAGAGGGACGGGCCGAACGGCACCCATCGTCTGGGCAGGTGACGACGGTTCACCCCGCCAATGCCAGCACACTGAGATCAGGACTCCCAGCAGGCGGGTCAGGAAGTACATTCACTCACTCGCTCAGGCATAGACATGGGGGGAGTGGGAGTCCCCTGACTCAGGCTAGGTGGGTGGGGGTATACAGGCATAGATATGGGGGGAGTGGGAGTCCCCTGACTCAGGCTGGGTGGGTGGGGGTATACAGGCATAGATATGGGGGGAGTGGGAGTCCCCTGACTCAGGCTGGGTGGGTGGGGGTATACAGGCATAGATATGGGGGGAGTGGGAGTCCCCTGACTCAGGCTGGGTGGGTGGGGGTATA
Source organism: Ilyophis sp. 1 JC-2022 (assembly GCA_022702515.1). Taxonomy (NCBI): domain Eukaryota; kingdom Metazoa; phylum Chordata; class Actinopteri; order Anguilliformes; family Synaphobranchidae; genus Ilyophis; species Ilyophis sp. 1 JC-2022. The sequence goes on along the minus strand of CM040399.1, from coordinate 21,950,620 downwards.
CAGGCATAGATATGGGGGGAGTGGGAGTCCCCTGACTCAGGCTGGGTGGGTGGGGGTATACAGGCATAGATATGGGGGGAGTGGGAGTCCCCTGACTCAGGCTGGGTGGGTGGGGGTATACAGGCATAGATATGGGGGGAGTGGGAGTCCCCTGACTCAGGCTGGGTGGGTGGGGGTATACAGGCATAGATATAGGGGGAGTGGGAGTCCCCTGACTCAGGCTGGGTGGGTGGGGGTATACAGGCATAGATATGGGGGTATACAGTGCTGTTTTATCCACTGCACAAACAGACGGTCTTTTAGGTGGAGGCTACCACAGCCACACAAGTATACACTGTATATAGTAAATTAGCCTACTGCATTATATGTATACGTTAGCGATGCACCCATATGATAATCTTTGGCCGATACCGATTCCCGGTAATTTAGGTGAACCCTCAGCCGATGCCGGTACCGATATTTTGGTAGTTCTGCTTCCATAGGTTTTATGGACAACAGTTTAAAAACTTGCCATTCTAAAAAAAAACACACAATTTTAATTGCACATCTTTAAAGTAATGCAACAAAGTTAAACATTTCTTTTTTTATGACATTTCTTCACGTTCATCCAACGTAAAATGCATTCCTCCAACTGAAAGTGTACTCCTGAAATGTGGAAGATAAAGTGCAAAAAGTGGAGTGGACACGAACACGCCGTTACATTAGGTGGCACTATTTACAGTGCAAACAAGAGACATACAGCGACATTGCGGTTCCACAAGAAAATATTAAATATCAAAAACTAACTTTCACTTTGAGAAGGCTTGGAGAAGAATCGATTAACATAAAGGACCCAGCATGTCTCAGGTCCACTCCACTTTTTGTTACGCTCTCACTCAGATTTCCCAAGCAGAGGCTCCCAAGCACAAATTATTATTGATTTCAGAATGAATAAATACTTGCGTTATTTTTGGCATTTAAAACAAAGATTTTGGTGGCCTGGTGTTGGTTCTCGTATATAGGAGATACGCTGAATATTGAAAACAAAGCGCAATTACTTTTTTATCTGACAGGTAAATGAAAACCAACTCTTGGATTACAAATAAACAATATACTTTTTTTTCTTTTTGATTGACAGGACATAATCGGTGATGACCATCGTGTCCTGTGATTTTTGTCCTGTGTTTTTAACACAATCGGCCGATCCGATTTTTTGTTTAGTATTATCGGCCGATCGTTGGCAGATATATCGGTGCATCCCTAGTATACATACATTATATGCATAAGCAATAGTATGTATATAGTATATATGTGTATGTATGTATATAGTATGTATATGTGCAATTATGCATTTGTGTATGTGATATTTATATGAGACACACAATTTATATATACACACACACACACAAACAATTTATACAATTGTGTGGCTGTATAAATAGTGTGTGTGTTGTGTGTATAAATTACGTGTGTGTGTGTGTGTGTGTGTGTGTGAACGTACAGTTGCAATGTGTGTCTACTAATATAAAGTGGTGTGGAACAGCAGTTTGGGCTGTTCATGTTTCGGCTCTTAATAGATTATGCCAGGGTGCATCTATTCTCCGCGTCCCTACGACCTCTGACCCCTCAGGCCGGCCCTTCGTGCCCAGGAGCAGACGCGGCTCAGCGGAGCAGATCCTCAGTTCCGCCGACAGCTTGTGCGCTCTCCCCGCTTCCTGCCGGACTCCCCCTCTCCTGTTACACCCCCGCCCCCGCACCCTTCTCCCACATCTCTCCCCTCCCAGGGGAAATTCGTTAACAGCCCCCGCCCCCCTCGTCAATGATTGACGCCATCAACTTTCCGTCCGCCGCCCCCCGACATGCGAGACGTGTCCTGTGATTTCTCGGCTCGCGAGTTAGCGGGAGAATTACGGCTACCCGCTGGAAGCCGCGGTATATCTCCCCTCTTCATAAACACGGTGACGGCTCCACCCGTCCGTCTCTCTCGCCGTATTGATCAGGCCCAGCCCCACGGCAGGAGTAGCGTCTCTCCGCCGGTGACTGGGCCTCTTCGCGCGCTGCGCTCGGCCCAGAGTCTCTGCCGAGTCTGTATTTATCTGTCTGGGCCCATGTCTCCCAGTGTCATCGATACCGTGATCTAGTGCCCAGAGCTATAATTAGCAGCCACTGGGAAATGAGTGAATCTGCAGCTCTTTGGTGGCCATGACAACATGCGGCCCATCAGCTCCTAGGCCTCCTGCATCTGAGTGATCATTTCTGGTTTACAAATGCAATTTTATCGATTGTTTGAATGATTGAGCATTGTAAGAATGTAACGCTATTCTCATCATTCTCATAAGAAGGTCACTGTAATTACACAATCATAGTCCAGAGCAGCTGAAGAAGTGTAAAATGCCCTTTATGCTTCTAGAACATTAGTATAACTACAGCGACTGAATTCTGTGCGTAGACTAAGAGAGCACAGGCTGAAAAAGAGCTGAGTGGACATTGCATAGATTCTGTGAGCTGATTGGACATTATGTACAGGGTGAGAGAGAGTAGAGTGGACATTGTGTAGATGCTGGGAGCTGATTGGACAATGCGTAGATTCTGTGAGCTGATTGGACATTGTGTAGATTCTGTGAGCTGATTGGACTTTATGTACAGGCTGAGAGAGAGTGGAGTGGACATTGTGTAGATGCTGGGAGCTGATTGGACATTGCGTAGATTCTGTGAGCTGATTGGACATTATGTACAGGCTGAGAGAGAGCTGACTGGACATTGTGTAGATACTGGAAGCTGATTGGACATTGTGTACAGGCTGAAAGAGGTGCTGTACCTGTTTCTCCAGGATGCGGGAGATCTCTCCCAGGGATCTCTCTAGTCCCGACACCCTGTTGGGGGCCCACTGTCCACCATCCTGCCCCTGCAGCTGCTTCCCCAGGTCCTTCACTAGCCGCTGCAACCTGCAGGGGGCAGCAAAAACACCAGCTCCACTCAGCATGTGGTGGGGGTCAGGACAGAATACTCCATCACTCAAAATATAACGTTCTACAATGACATCTCAAAATGGATCAATGCTTGTAATTCAATGCTTGTCTTTTTTTCAAATTTTTTTTTTTTAATCCATATTTATTCCTTGACGCTATGATGAATGAAGGAAAGGCTAAGAAGCAGATGTTCACCAGTTCAAATCCCAGGTGCTACAGTCCTGAACAATACAATGTTATTTTACACTTCATAAGAGAGCTAATATGCAACGTGATTTAATGTAACAAATGTCCAATGTAAAAAAGCAAACAAAAAAGAGGAGGAAGCAACCTTAAATCCAAAAAGTGAGATTATAGATTTTTTTTTGGAGGTGGAAAATGCTAACGACGCTCGAAAAGCACTCAAAAATGTAAACTAAAAGGGAGGAGTGACTCGACTTCACAGTCTTATTTCGAGGAGCATCGTTAGCCAAGTGATCGTTAGCGTCGGCGCCTCCAAAAAGATTGCGCCCTCCTCTTTTCCAGTTTATCCATTCATCTGTTTTAGACTGCCTGTTATTTTCCGACAGCATCAAAAGTGGAGCACAGTGAACCATTTCCCTGTGAGGAAGGCGCGCAGACAGAGCAGCGCTGATCAAAGCCGGCAGGAGGCAGGGCCGAGGGGAGGCGGTGGGGGGAGACTCACTTGGCTTTGTAGGGGGAGTCCGGGACGGGCGTCCTGGCCTCCAGGGAGGCCTCGTACTCCTTGGCCCTGCAGAGGAGGAGGAGGAGAAACAGTTGCTCAGTGACAGTGCGCAGCGTCCCGCGCTTCCAGCGTCAGGGCCAGAGCAGATAAGAAAACAGACGGGACGGGGGGGGGGGGGCGCCTGACCAAACCGACACCCGTGTTTATTTTCCTTTCCCCGTGTTGTTCTTGCTGCTCCTGTCAGTCAGCCGCTGTGCCACGGCGCCCATGGCACGACCCGGTTGAGCAGAGCCGGGGAGGGCGCGGCAGAAAGTTGTCGGTCGGCCCCTCCACAACCACAGATAAGAGGGGTCACTGAGGTGCTGCCAGAGCGGCAGTCTAGCGCATGGACACTCAAATCTGGACCTCGAATCCAAATCCAGTCCTGGTTTTCTTTCTACCAGGTAATTAACTGAACAGTCAGTGCTAATGATTGGCCAGACTCTTCACTCCTGACTCCCAGGTAAAGGGAGGGGGGGGGGAGCCAGCGGTTGCTCAGCAGTTGACACCTCAAACGCAGCAGCGGTGATCAGACCAAATCGACAACAAAAGGTTGTCTAGGTAACATTCGGTCGGTAGGTTTTTCAGAACCCAGGGTGCGACCGCTATAGCGTCTCGTGTTCAATTCAGACTCTACAAATAATACACGGTGCAGACAGCCGCGTGCGGTCCTGATCAAGCCAACGGCTGTATCCATATCAAACGATGGGTGAGGGAAGCCGGGAATTCCTGCCAACCGTTCAAACGGCCAGATTATGGAGACTGACTTCCTTAAGGCACTGCTTCTCAAGTTCTAATGTCTCCAGCAGATGCTACAAGACAGATTAATACCCCTTTATTCTCCATCTAAGTGCATTATAAATCTTTACAGTGGCTGAACTGTGTTTGAATCCGATCACGATACCAAGGATGGCTTTATGCATGAACACACCATAAAGTCACGCACGCACGCATGCACTCACGCACACACACACACACGCTAAGCTCAGACACTGTCTCACATAAACAAAGGAAACCTCTAAGCACTGGGTGAAAAAGGCAAACAAAACAGCGCGACAAAAAAGGAAAAGACAACAAACAAACACACAGCAACCCAAACGTCTATGGTGTAGCCAGGGCCACAAAGGCTGCTGGGATATCCAGAAGGTGCCGTCCTGTCACACGGATGTTGGGTTTCCCCCATCAGACCCCCCCCTCCCGCCCGCCCCCGAGGCTCCCTAAGTGACAATGGGACGTGTTGACACAGAAACAGACAGCCTCCCCCACCGCCCACTTTACACCACCCCCCACCCCACCGGCAGGTGACAGCGTGGCTGACAGAGACGGATTGCCGGGCGCCCTCCCCCCACTGTCTGGGACACGGGGGAAGTGTAGAGCATGGAGCCGGTGCGCTTCAGACACCGCGGAGCAAACGGCGTTTGCGCATCACCGTCTCCAGGCCCGAGGATAGGACACGAGATCCCCGGCCAATGACACAGGCGTGTGTTCCACAGGGAGAGCCAATCAGATCTCCTGCCCACGCAGGAAGAAGAAAAGCACGATTTCAGCGTGTTCACAAGCTCTTTAAAAAAACTCAAGTTAGGAGATGATCACAGTGGGAGACACAGTTAAAGAGCTGGTGGCTTAAAATGCACACGTGGCAACTTTCTGCTATAACAAAATAAAAACGAATTAAAAAGCATTTTACAGATCTGTAAAATGAACAACAGTTATTACACATAAACTTAGATGAGTTTAAGTTACATTTTGTAACTGGGGAAATTTTTTTTAACACAAAATAGACCTATGATATCAACTATCTAGTGTCTTAATGAGAAACTAAAATGAGTGGTCTTCTAGATATTCATAAAGAATGATATTATTCACCTGCAGTATAAAATAAAGTTTTAAGTTAATGAGAGAAGGGGTTCGCTCTCAGCGCCTCGGAGGTGAAACACAATGTCACGCTTGCAGCAGGCACTTTTCAGGAACCATATATCTGAGCAAATAACCTGTAATTCAATAAGAGAGACTGAAGACACTATCCCAAAACCAAGTCTACAGAGACTGACGATATGTTAGTCTACAGAGACTGCCGATATGTTAGTCTACAGAGACTGACGATAATTACTTAAAAAACTTCAAAGAAAAATCATTGAATCATTGAAAAATCACACACACACACACACACACACACACACACCAGCCAGCCTTCAGCACAGCTCACGCCACTTTCAACCTCTTCATCAAGGCAGATATTACACTATTCCTCTGTGACAGCTTTACGCTTCCCGGGGTTAAACGGGGAGCAATTGCTGAGCCGTATATCACCTGCAACAGCGCTCCGCTAAAATGGGCTAGGGTTATAAATATTAGTAATCAGTTTAAGAAAGACGAACAAAAATACACACACACACACACACAGACACACACACACACAGGCTACAATGCAGAACTAATAATCAATTCATCATGAACTGTCCCTCCACTCACCCTCACGAGCAGAGCAAGCAGACAGCTCCCACCATAAAAACGTCTCTGCTAGGACATGTACTTAATGTTGCTTATGCTACAGTGACAGGGCACATATATCTGTTTTAAAGGTAGTATGAGCACATGCCATCGCCACGCCCTGTTACGAGGAAAAAATAAAAATACATTTTATATGTGTGTGTGTGTGTGTGTGTACAATGGGGGAAATAAGTATTGGACACGTCAACAATTTTATTATCAAACATATTTCCAATGTAGCTATTCACATGAGATTTTGACCAGACATTGGTATTAACTCAATAAAACTACACAGCTAAAGAAATTATAACTTGAAGGGTTTCTTCTCCCGATTTATTTTTCCATAGAGTTCAATAGGAAAATCATTCAGGAGAAACAACCCTTAAAGTGATCCTTCCATATCTACTGTATTTCTGGCAGCAGAGTGATGGTTAAAGGCTTGTTTAATACATCAGACCCTTGATGACTTAGAGCCACTTAGCCAACCATGTGTTCTATATTGTTCCAGTGAAATTTACAGCAAAATCTTGTCTCACCCCCCAATTCCCATAGAGATCCATTCAAATGCAGAGCTGTTATAGTATCGCTTGTCAGAGTACCAGCAAATAAGATATCAAGAGCCTTTTGATGTTGTTGGGTCACAGACATCATAAAGTCATGGCATGCAAAGGATATGCAACCAAATATAAAAAATATGGCTTTTCTACCACATTTAATTTAGCGTGTTCAATACTTTTTTCCTGTGTCATTTCACTTTATTGCACATAACTTTTTTAAAGAATTGGAACGTTGCAATTTCTTTAGCTGTGTAGTTTTATTGAGTTAATACCAATGTCTGGTCAAAATCTCATGTGAATAGCTACATTGGAAATATGTTTGATAATAAAATTGTTGACGTGTCCAATACATATTTCCCCCATTGTATATATACAGTGGGGACGGAAAGTATTCAGACCCCTTCACTTTTAGCACACTTTATTGTGTTGTTGATTTAATTTTAAATGGATAAAATTGCCATTTTTGCCCATCAATATACACTCAATAACCCATAATGACAAAGTGAAAACATGTTTTTAGAAATTTTTGCAAATTTATAATAAATCTAAAACTGAGATTTCTCATTTACATAAGTATTCATACCCTTTGCTTTAACGTATTTTTAAAGTATCATATTTAATATTTGGTAGCATATCTTTTGCATGCTGTTACTTCCTGAAGTCTGTGACCCATAAACATCAAAAGACTCTCGATATCTTATTTTTAGGTACTGTTATAAGCGATACTATAAGCTCTCTGCATTTGAATTGATCGCTAAGGAAATTGTGGGGTGAGACTAGATTCAGCTGTAAATTAGGCTGGTACAGTATGGAACACATGACTGGCTAAATGGCTGTAAGTCATCAAGGATCTGACATATCAAACAAGCCCCAAATCAGCACTCTGCACCCAGATATGGAGTAGATGTGGATGGATCACTTTAAGGGTTGTTTCTCCTGACTTTTTTCCCCATAGAGTTCTACAGTAAAATGAGTCAGGAGAAATAACCCTTGCAATGATCCATCCAGCCATTTAGCCAGTATCCAGAGGTTATAGCATCGCTTATAACAGTACCTGAAAATAAGATATCGAGAGTCTTTTGATGTTTATGGGTCACAGACTACAGGAAGTAACAGCATGCAACGAGAGATTTATTATAAATTTGCAAAAATGTCTAAAAACATGTTTTCACAGGGTATGAATTTATGACGTCACTGAGCCATCCTGAAAAAACACACAAGCTGGCCCACAGAGGTGCATCACATAAGAAGAAAGGATGGAAAACCTGCAGCTGAAACAATTTAGTGACAGCGAAGGTTACAGGACACATCTCTCCCCTACCAGGGGAAATTCGTTAACAGCCCCCGCCCACAATATGTGCCTGCAGGTGAATCATAGATGAGTCAGAGCAGGTCGTATTTATTTCTTGAATCTGAAGGAAAACATTCGGTTCCACAGGCAAGAGGCTTTTAAACTTGGGCAGATGTATAAATGGTCACCGGATATTTCGATTCCGGGATGTAAGTCTTTCCATGTCCTCCCTCAAGCCTTCGGATTTAGAAATGGAATACGCGCTGGTCACATGACCCCACCTCTCTCTCTCTCTCTCTCTCTCTCTCTCTCTCTCTCTCTCTCTCTCTCTCTCTCTCTCTCTCTCTCTCTCTCTCTCTCTCTCTCTCTCTCTCTCTCTCTCTCTCTCTCTCTCTCTCTCTCTCGACACTGAGAAATCTCTTCCTGTGGAGGAGTCAGACATGCACCACCAAATTGAAAGGGGGGAAGACTTATAAAAGTAAAAACTGACGACCCCTCAGTAGTATGCACTGTTAAGCTGGCTGGTTAAACAGTTCTGAGGTTTACGATGATGATGGGACAGCCTGAGAGCAGCACACGCTCTCTGTATTTTACAAATTGTGTACTGCTGCCCTATAAAATGGGTCATTTCCACCCAGTGGGTCTCTCGTTCACCTCTGCGCCTCACCTACTCCTCCCCTCCCCTCCCCATTCCACCCCTTTTATGACCTGGAAAAGCCTTTTCCCTTTAAGTGCTTGTCACAGCAGGAAGGGGCGGGGGAATGAGTGACAGAGAACAGAATGTCCTCATGTTGTCACTTTCTCACCATGGGGGTTCTGTCTATCAGACCACCCCCTCCTTGACCATTCAGTTTAACGATTGTGTGTTTGTGTGTGTGCGCGTGTACTTGTGAGTGTGTGCTTGTGAGTGTTTGTGTGTGTGAGTGTGTGCGCTAGTGTGTGTGTGTGCGTGTATACTTGTGAGTGTGTGTGTGAGTGTGTGCGTGCTAGTGTGCACTTGTGAGTGTGTGTGTACTTGTGAGTGTGTGTGTGTGTACTTGTGAGTGCTTGTGTGTGTGTACTTGTGAGTGCTTGTGTGTGTGTACTTGTGTGGGAGTGTGCGCTTGTGTGTGTGTGTGTGCGCGTGTACTTGTGAGTGTGTGTGTGTGTGTGCGCTAGTGTGTGTGTGTGTGTGTGTGCGCGTGTACTTGTGAGTGTGTGCGTGTACTTGTGAGTGTGTGCGTGTGTACTTGTGAGTGTGTGCGCTAGTGTGTGTGCGCGAGTGTGTGTGTGTGCACGCGTGTACTTGTGAGTGTGTGTGTGTGTGTGTGTGCTTGTGTGGGAGTGTGCGCTAGTGTGTGTGTGCGTGTGCACGTGTACTTGTGAGTGTGTGTGTGCGAGTGTGTGTGCGAGTGTGCGCGTGCTTGTGTGTGAGTGTGCGCTAGTGTGTGTGTGTGCGCGCGTGTACTTGTGTGTGTTTGCGTGTGCACTAGTGTGTGTGCGCATGTACTTGTGTGTGTGTGTGTGTGTGTGAGAGTGCGCATGTACTTGTGAGTGCGTGTGTACGTGCGTGCATGCGTGTGCTTGTGTGTGAGTGTGCGCTAGTGTGTGTGTATGTGTGCGCGCGTGTGTGTGCACGTGTACTTGTGAGTGTGTGTGTGTGTGCTTGTGAGTGTGTGTGCTTGTGTGTGTGAGTGTGTGTGTGCGTGTGTGAGTGTGCGTGTTTGTGTGTGTGTGTGTGTGTGTGCTTGTGTGTGTGTGTGCTTGTGTGTGTGCGTGTGAGTGTGCGTGTGTGTGTGTGCTTGTGTGTGAGTGTGCGCTAGTGTGTGTGTGCGTGTGCACGTGTACTTGTGAGTGTGTGTGTGTGTGTGCTTGTGTGTGAGTGTCCCTGTGTTTTAAAGGAGCAGAATAGGGATTGTTACACTCATTAAAACCAGGGACAAAAAAAGGCCAGATATGGGCATTGTTCCAGCTGACCATGGTGTGGTCAAGCCTGAGTGAAAAGGTCAGTAAAAGGCTGTGTAAGTGACCAGCCCTCTATGGGACTCTGCCTTTTACTGCTAAGAGGACCCAGAGCAGCCGTGATGGAGGATGCCGGACCGGAGAGATATTAGAGCATGTTGTGTTTTTGCAGACACATCAACGCTGTACTGCCACAAGTGGCGCATTTCAAATGGAGAAATTAATAGAGATGTACAGTAGAGAAATGAATAGAGATGGACAATGACCCGCAACATGGATTAACTGCACTGATGATCACCAGAAAAGATTGTAAAATCACGGTTACACAACCGTATAATGACATTGAGCTTGCAGGACAGAACTGTATTTCACAATGATTGTGTACAGTAATTTTGTGAGATTGCACAACAGGCTCAAATTTGTGGCAAAAGTTGCAAGGTTTTTTTCCCCTTGTGGTCCACAGCAGTAAATATAGCAGCCTTTTCTGAGTAAATCAGCCGGCCTACAGTGTTAAATAAGTGGCTGTTGGATATTCGTGCAAAGGTATCGGCAGGAGAACAAGGCGGTGAACCTGAGGCGACCATTATGATGTAGAAAACAAGGACGCTGGTTTTTCAGTGGAAAGAGGGGGGGGGGGGCGTGCGGTCACAAGGCGAGCGTTGGCGCTAGAGAGCTTTTCAGACAGGCCCGATCTTCATCTCCGCACCCCGCTCTCCCACAACCCACATGACAAACGGTTTGCCCCGCCACTCACCTCGCTGTCAATCCATCCTGAAATGTCTCCAACTTTATCCCCTCCCCCCCCTAAATAAAACAAACACACACACACACCGTGACCCGTCATGTCGCGGCAAGCAACACAGTTCATTACGGCCCGGTCCCGGGACATGACACAGAGGTGCGTTGCCTCCTATTTGTTGATTAGTATTGATTTTCTTTGATACGTCATTTAAAAATCAATAGACCGAGGAGGGGGGTAGGCGCGGTTTACACATACTTTAACATACTATTGTGCACCGGGAGGAAGCTGCTGTTTTGGCAGCACCCTGGCAGCCAATTAGGAGAAAAGCTCTTAACAGGTGAAAGCGAGGGCTTCAGATCGATCTCCACTTTTCCTCCCCAATCACAGAAAGTGGCCATAAATTAAGCTCATCAGTGCTACTCCGAAGACAGCAACGAAGAACATAACCCCCTCCCCCCTCCCGCTTGTTACTCAACCCCCTTCCCAATAAACTGGTCTTTTTCGTTTTTGTCCATAGATGGACCAATGAGAGACTGCACAAGTGTGATAGGTTTCGAATAGGCTTCCGATGGCTGTGAGAAGGTTGTGTGATAGATGTGTGATAGATGTATGATGGATGTATTATGGACGTGCTGAATATGTGATGCTGCCATGCATGATGTGTGAAGGATGCGTGAGGATGTGATGGTCAAGCGATTACGTAAGGGACAGTTGATGATGTATTGGATGTGGGATACTATGATGGATGTGTGATGATGTGATGGATAAGTGATGATGTAATAATAAATGTGTGATGCACTGGTGGATGTGGGACAAGAATGTGACGAATAAGCAATTGTGTGAGGGATACAGAGAGCTCCAAATCTATTGGCACCCTTAATAAAGATGGGCAAAAGGTCTAGAAATGAAAAAACACAGAAAACTATGATCAAAAATATTATTTCCCAAAAAGACAGGCGTCAGAATTACTGGAAGCCTCCCTTCACAAAAATCAGTGGTCAGTTGCCCCTTTCTTGGTTGATTTTGAGGTATGCTTGAGGACCACTGTCTTACAGAACTACAGTGTTGTTTATTAAACTTTTTTGACTTTTTCGCTCTGGATGGTAGCATTTGTGATGATGTAACAATGAATGTGTGATGGATGTGCACTGATAGATGTGTGATACAGTGATGGATGTGTGATACAGTGACGGACGTGTGATACTGAGATGGACGTGTGATACTGAGATGGACGTGTGACACAGTGATAGATGTGTGACACAGTGATGGATGTGTGATACAGTGATGGATGTGTGATACAGTGATGGATGTGTGACACAGTGATGGATGTGTGACACAGTGATGGATGTGTGACACAGTGATGGATGTGTGATACAGTGATGGATGTGTGACACAGTGATGGATGTGTGACACAGTGATGGATGTGTGACACAGTGATGGATGTGTGACATCACCTCGAGTTCATCCTCGCCCGCAGCTTCTTCGCCTTCTTCCTTGCCTTCTGCCTCTCCTCACTGTATTTTGGGGCCTCCATGACTATGGTGCTGTCTGTCACAATGTCCACGATATACTTCTTTAAGGACAGGTGTTCCTGGGGACAGGTACAGTGTGAAAAACGTCAGTGGCCCCCAGCCCTCATTCGTCCATTACATAACTTTCTGGAAAGCCATACACCTATAAACAAACCGCCCCCCCAAAAAAAACAAGCAAGCATTAAAAGTCATTAAAACGGGTGGTGTCTTAGCTCTGGTGTATTCCACAGTTTTTCCCCCAACAGATGCACGAGTAGTTTCATTCAGGAGAAAGAAAACATAACTTTCAAAAGTCAATGGAAAATGTTAACGGCCTGATTGAAGTTCATCATTACATCATGCGTCTTCTCTTCTGGAATTTGGCACCTTCCAGACAGTGATTAATGTCTTTCTACAGAATGAATGGAGAGGCCTGTAGGAATAGACTTTTTTTTGGTGGGGTTGAGGGGGATGTAAGGATAAAAGCCTGTCTGCCCACCTGAGGGCGGAAACATCCTTATCTGAGAGGCCATCTCTCACCCATTCCCTTACTCCCAAAAACAACAGCCACAAACCTGTGAAACCTACACCGCCTGCAGGAGTGTACATCCCACTCACTCCAGAGGTACATCCCACTCACCGCCTCCCCCCCCCCAGCGCCGGAGTGAGGGGTCAGCGCTCCAGCAGTGAGGGCTGAGCCTTTTCTCAGAGCTCTTGCCTTTCGTCTCTTGTAACCCACGACAACAGGCGGAAGAAGGCAGCGCCCATTGTTTATTTATCTGTTCACCTATACACCTATGTTTCCCAAAAGGTGAGGGGATCTTCTAAGCCCTCTCGGGTTTCTGTTCCTCACCTGCACAGATATTTCTTTGTTTTATTATGAACTTTTTATCGTATTGTTCTTTTGTTTTAGTTTTTTGTTTGCTTTTTGTTCACCTTTTTATTGTGCAAATAAATAAAACCTAAAACCTAAAAGGGAGCGAACGAGCGAGAGGCAGCGGACGCGGTGGAAATGGTGAACCGGAGCATTAAAAACCTACGAGGAAGGCCCTGTGACTGAGGCGCGAGGAGGGACTCTGAGGAGGGTATCCGTTGCCCCCAATGTGGCCTCTTAATTACCCAGGGTGTCTTCAACACCTGGCGCTCCTTTGAACGCGCGTCATTGCAGCGGTGCTTAAAGGAGAGCGGGCGATGTCATTTCCTGTCTTGCGTACGCCAGGGGCTTTTCAGACACTGGTGATATCCAGCTGCTACCGCCAAGATAAAAAAAATTACAGGTTAAACCCTTATTTAAAAAACACGATACATATGACAGCCGCTAATTATCCTGTCATCTTCATACATGATCGCGTCCTACGTGAGGAAGAATCAAAGTTTCCGTTCTGCACCGCTCAGGGGAACGCTTCATTTTCTCCATTTTGGCAGAAGGTGTGCGTGGCAAAGTCGCAAAGGCGTTCGGGTCATCAGCCAAAAAAATTCCACTCCAACCCAATTTATCACCCCGCCAGTCACTTCAATCACCCCGGTCCATTCCAAAAAAATATCAAATCTAATTTTGTGTTCTTTTGTTTTAGATTTTCCTGTCAGACCTGGATATGTGAATTACACGAAGGGAAAAATACTTGTACTGTGTCACTACGGATCAGATCAGTGCAGAACTGAAAAAGATTTAGCGCCAATTTCAACTGCGACAAAAACTACAAGCAGTCCCCGGTCTTTACTGCGCAACAGATTTAACAGTATCCAAAACTAAAATGCCCATAATTGTCGCCAAATAAATTACGGAACTAGAAAAAGTGACCACAATCCTACTGAGAGCCGTTTCCATGTGGTGTTTCGTTTCTACAAGTTTGTCCCTCCTGGCCCCCCTTCCCAGTAGAGGCTCCTCCCCTTTGGAAGGCAGGTGTCGAGCAGCGCCTCTGAAAGGCGAGCTGGCACGCCCCCTGCTCACTCCGTTACACCTCCTGGAGTGCACGCGTCGGAACCGATTCGCACTTCACACCTCCTTGCATTACAGACGATTACCGTCACATCGCCGACAGAAGAGCATCGCAATTAGCGCGATCACTTTTAATTACACAGCTTTAACTTTTAATTATAACCATGCGTGCAGCTGGAGACTTACTGAGGCGTTAAGGCGGGGTGCCTTACTCAAGTGGTCCACCCCCCTCCCCGCCCCCACCTCCGGGAATCGAACTGGAAACCTTGAGCTCAACACTGCAGACTCACAGCATCGGTCTGACAATATCCAGGTCAGTACAATTTACTAAATGCTCTATTTTCATCGACTCATAGGGGCCGCCGAGTGGCTCGGTCCGCTGAAGCAGCCGTTTTGCACGATGCGCCGTACCGCGCAGTGTTGAAACCTGAGCGTGCCAATGCCGGACCACCGGAGGGCAGCGTGCAGCAGGGCGAATAAGCAGGAGAGTTTCGGTCTGTGGGGTCGTCCCAGTCTCTTCACGCAACGGTGGTTCCTCGGGTCAGGGGGACGGGAAAAGCTGGCCCGCGGTCCGCCTGCATCGCCTGCGCACGATGTAACTGCGAAACGACTGCGCCGCACAGCTGGAGGACTGAAACGACGTGAAAAACCGGCCGAGGCCGTCGCCGTGATGAGACGGGCCGAGCGACACAACACGGAGTTCCGTATTGGACCAGAGAAAGGAAAAGAAAAAAAAAGGCGATTCCTATTAAATAAGCCTGCAGAAATCTGAAGCACATCACCTGCAGCAATGAAACACGCATTTTGAGTAAATCTGGAGACCTGGGCGCACTGCACACAATGCAGACCGATAATGCTCCGTCTACCCATCAAATCACGGTCATGTGACTGACAGCAGACCTAAACTCCGCCCCAGCGCCAATAACCTCAGATTACTGAGAGTTCAGAGGCCAGGGGGCGGGAGGGATTTGAGCGACAGCTGTCGTCCGGGTGGGGGGGGGGGAGTGGGGACAATAGTGACTGGACAGCCCCGGGGCGGTGCGAGCCGACAGTAGCAGTCTGCTCCTGGTCAGGGTAACACGAGAGACCATTCAAAACATCACACCTACGGAGGCTCCCTTTATGAGCTCACCGTGTCAGAATGATATGTTCGCTCCTCGGGCCTCTTTTGTCTGCCGCAGAAAGAGGCAGAGTGGGATGGTTTTCCTGGCGGTGTGAAATGACGGGTTTGATTTCTCTTACGGGGGAACAGGGTGCTCTTCAAAAGACGACCATGTGTCATCTGAGGCATTATTATACGGAGGCCGGGCCATATCGGGTTTCAGGCCGACCCGCCAATTACGCTTATGATCCCTTTGTGTTCTGAACCATTTCAATTTAAAAATGGGCCTGCTTTGCTCAAGCTGGGCAGTCTGTGGAGGCGTCTCTATCGACCCAAAGTTAAATTACAGCATCTCACTGTAAAACTGTGGGCTGAGGAACGCTTTTTGCAAAGATCTGTTTCGCTGTGTTCTCCTGTCACTGCTAACCCTCCAACACCCAATCAGGAAGCACTGCAGCAAGCATACAGCTAGTACTGACACACTGAACACACACACACACACACACACACACTCTCCAGCTAGTACTGACACACTGAACACACACACACACACACACTCTCCAGCTAGTACTGACACACTGAACACACACACACACACTCTCCAGCTAGTACTGACACACTGAACACACACACTTACACACACACACACACACACACACTCCAGCTAGTACTGACACACTGAACACACACACACACACACACACTCTCCAGCTAGTACTGACACACTGAACACACACACACACACACACACACACACTCCAGCTAGTACTGACACATTGAACACACACACACACACGCCAGCTAGTACTGACACACTGAACACACACACTCCAGCTAGTACTGACACACTGAACACACACACACACACACACACTCCAGCTAGTACTGACACATTGAACACACACACACACACACACACACACACTCCAGTTAGTACTGACACACTGAACACACACACACACTCCAGCTAGTACTGACACACTGAGCACACACACACTCTAGTCAGTACCTGACACACTGAGCACACACACACTCCAGCTAGTACTGATACACTGAGCACACACACACTAGTCAGTACCTGACACACTGAGCACACACACACTCCAGCTAGTACTGACACATTGAACACACACACACACACACACACACACACTCCAGCTAGTACTGACACACTGAACACACACACACTCCAGCCAGTACTGACACACTAAATACACACACACACACACATACATACACACACTCCAGCTAGTACTGACACACTGAACACACACACTGAACACACACACACACACACTCCAGCTAGTACTGACACATTGAACACACACACACACACACACACACACTCCAGCTAGTACTGACACACTGAACACACACACACTCCAGCCAGTACTGACACACTAAATACACACACACACACACACAAACACACACATACATACACACACTCCAGCTAGTACTGACACACTGAACACACACACTGAACACACACACACACACACACACACACACTCCAGCTAGTACTGATACACTGAGCACACACACACTCTAGTCAGTACCTGACACACTGAGCACACACACGCTCTAGTCAGTACCTGACACACTGAGCGCACACACACACTATAGTCAGTACCTGACACACTGAGCGCACACACACACTCTAGTCAGTACCTGACACACTGAGCACACACACTCTAGTCAGTACCTGACACACTGAGCACACACACACTCTAGTCAGTACCTGACACACTGAGCACACACACACACACACCCCAGGCAGTACCTGACACACTGAGCACACACACGCTCTAGTCAGTACCTGACACACTGAAAGCTACACCGCATACACAAAGGAATGTTTTTTTAATAACCTTGACATTTTAAATTTTACATTTTTTTATACCAAGCGATGAACTGTGGCACGTACAGTAGCTGGGATTTGAACCTGCAAACATTTCCCTTACTTCTCCCTGCAAGCCTAAAGCAAAGCCTTTCATGGAGGGAAAACCCACCCAGACACATTGATAGCTGTTCGTCTCGCACCTCCCTGGAAGTCCTTAAGAAGAACGCGCTCATGCACGACGGACACACTCCAGCTAGTACTGACACACAACACACACACACACACACACACACACACACTAGTCAGTACCTGACACACTGAGCACAAACACACACACACTAGTCAGTACCTGACACACTGAGCACAAACACACTCCAGCTAGTACTGATACACTGAGCACACACACACTCTAGTCAGTACCTGACACAATGAGCACACACACGCTCTAGTCAGTACCTGACACACTGAGCACACACACACACACATACTCCAGCTAGTACTGACACACTGAACACACACACACACATACTCCAGCTAGTACTGACACACAGAACACACACACACACACACACACACACACTCCAGTTAGTACTGACACACTGAGCACACACACACACACACACGTCAGTACCTGACACACTGAGCACACACACTCCAGCTAGTACTGACACACTGAACACACACACACACACACTCCAGGTAGTACTGACACACTGAACACACACACACTCCAGTTAGTACTGACACACTGAGCACACACACACACTAGTCAGTACCTGACACACTGAGCACACACACACTCCAGCTAGTACTGACACATTGAACACACACACACTCCAGCTAGTACTGACACACTGAGCACACACACACTCCAGCTAGTACTGATACACTGAACTCACACACACTCTAGTCAGTACCTGACACACTGAGCACACACACTCTAGTCAGTACCTGACACACTGAGCACACACACTCTAGTCAGTACCTGACACACTGAGCACACACACACTCTAGTCAGTACCTGACACACTGAGCACACACACACACCCCAGTCAGTACCTGACACACTGAGCACACACACACACACACACACACACTCTAGTCAGTACCTGACACACTGAGCACACACACACACTGTAGTCAGTACCTGACACACTGAGCACACACACACACTGTAGTCAGTACCTGACACACTGAGCACACACACACACTGTAGTCAGTACCTGACACACTGAGCACACACACTCTAGTCAGTACCTGACACACTGAGCACACACACACACCCCAGTCAGTACCTGACACACCGAGCACACACACGCTCTAGTCAGTACCTGACACACTGAGCACACACACACTCTAGTCAGTACCTGACACACTGAGCACACACACACACCCCAGTCAGTACCTGACACACTGAGCACACACACACACACACACACACTGTAGTCAGTACCTGACACACTGAGCACACACACACACTGTAGTCAGTACCTGACACACTGAGCACACACACACACTGTAGTCAGTACCTGACACACTGAGCACACACACACACTGTAGTCAGTACCTGACACACTGAAAGCTACACCGCATACACAAAGGAATGTTTTTTAATAACCTTTTTTTTATTTTTTTTATACCAAGCGAAGAACTGTGGCACGTACAGTAGCTGGGATTTGAACCTGCAAACATTTCCCTTACTTCTCCCTGCAAGCCTAAAGCAAAGCCTTTCATGGAGGGAAAACCCACCCAGACACATTTATAGCTGTTCATCTCGCACCTCCCTGGAAGTCCTTAAGAAGAATGCACGAGGGACCTGGGAGTTAATCTCATGGGAGAGTCATGACACGCTGGGCGTGATCCGGGCCCACGACTCCATGACTGAACACCCAACAGCCAACGGAGGGGGTAGTGTGGGAGGCAACAGGTCAGGGGGTCTCACCCCCACCTTGCCAATTTCACTTAGGGTCCAGGGCAGCGGAGGGGATTTATGAACGGGACCTTCCAACTCGGGCCGGGCCCAGGGGGGCCACTCCCAAACGTTGCCACTTCATCAAGCAGACCGCCACACCCCCAACCCCTCCCTGTCGGCCACGCCCAGAGGCCCAAGGTGTCACAGATGGGTTCAGCCCAGCAGCCCGATCGTTCGCAGCAAGAGGTCTGCAGTAATACCTCTGTGCAAGGTCAAGGGTGAACGGTGAACAAAAAAATCCAATACGTCCAAAGTGCGGAGGAGCTCACAGGGAGTGTATATCACGGTAAACGTGGCAGATGACGACCAATAAGCCTAAAGCGCAGAATGCGATTGAAACGGGCGGCCCGTCCCGCCGTGGCCACTACACGCATCGATCCGACGGCGCCCATAACCACGTCTTATTTTTTATTTCACTGGCCCGGGGGTCTTTACAGCGGAGAGAAAGGCGCGAAGGAAACCCAGGTGGGACGGGGGCGCTTCCTACACGTGTGTGGGGGGGGGGTGTTGAGGGGAGAACTATTTCGCGACCTCTGCGCGGTTCAGCCAGCCGTCTTAATTTTAATTAAAAATCTTTCATTCCGCCGAGAGTTATGGAAGCGCAGCCTGGAGAGGGCCAGGCAGGTCCCGCTGAAATACGGCGTGGCGGAGCGCGGGAGGACATAAATAACGCAACCCGCCGCCGAGTCAACCTAAACAAATACTGTAGGCCCCCCGCTTCCGTGCTGCCGCCTGGGCTTATTTAAACCATACGTCAAAAATCTCAGCCCCTTCGGACTGTCCTAACCTGCGGTAGAGGTGACCGGCGGTAAAACCGAGCTCACATTATAACGGACCCTATTAGTCAAACTGCAATTCAAAAAACAAATCATCACCCATTGGCTTCCTGCTTCTGCCTGTGTTGCTGTAACCTCCAGCTACAGCGTACAGCGGTAATTCATGTCGTTTTTAATATACGAGGGGTACGTCATGCAACAGCCATGCTTCGACAGTGAGACACAAGCGTGTGTTGAGTGAGCCGCCAAACTGTTCAATACCTCACCGTTGCCCGATGCGCCTGGCTTTTCGTTAAGTATCCTAGTGCATTAAGCTTAAAAAATATGCACCCCAATAAACCTAATTTGCATTGAAAACAGCTTTTGCCTGATATCAAACGCAGGGAAGATTTCACGGATCACCTTTATGCCTCCGTATTATGCAACACCATCCCAGTTTGGAACCGCGGCAGTCAAGCTTTATTTATTCCATCTCATTTTTTAAAGACCTCAATCAAATCGCCTGCTGGCGTTTAACAGAGTAGGCCTTCTCAGTGTCACCATAACTCACCGCACTCCGCCACCTCCCAGAGCCGCTGTTCCAAACGCACTTCAGCCAGCGCACAACGAACCAAGAAACGATAACGCAAAACACAACGCTCTTAAATAATGCTGGACTTTTCAAGTTTAAGGAGACAATATTGTTTTTTTAAAGTGGCCCAGAAAAAATTTGTTTGGGATCTAAACCGGAACTTGGCGGTGAAGAGGCCGCCGTGGGGTGCCTTGGGGTGGGGCGCCTTGTTTATTTTGCGACGGGCCAGGGAGGAACCTGCGGAGAGAGGGAGCTAATGAATTAGAGTGGAGGTGGAGAGGCATTAGAGATTAGCAGCAGGAGAGGTTCAAGCGTAGAAGGTGCCGGGGTCAAAGGTGAGGCATACACCATCAACGGCTGTCAGACGAACAAAGAGCCTCATATTACACTCCGAGCCTGAAGGGAGAAGCCTCGGCCCCACACACACACACACACACACACACACACACACACACAATGAGCCTACAGAGCGCTAAGAGACACGCCTGTGATGTCACCCTACAAACGTCACCGAGCCCTCTGCCTGTTTACGCTATCCCATTAATTTATTACCCTCCAGAAACAAAACAAAAAATAAAGCATTAAAATTAAAAAAAAAAAGTAACCGGCCACATTCCTCAAAAGAACTACATGGACTGCAGTGTTAACCTAAAGACATTTTCTTTTAAATAAACAACCGCCAATTCTGTTACACTTCTCCATTTGCAATACAGGCGGGTTTACCGTTATAAAGCTGTGTAAAGTTTACCGTTATAAAGGGAGAGGGGGAGGGGGGTGGTGAGCGGTGCCCGGGGTTGGGGCGTGGGCATGGGTGGGCCACGGCCGCCTAAATCCTGGCCCACCCATTTATCTCGGTTGAACCACCACACCCTATTGGGAATGCCCACCTAGGTAGTTGTGGCCCAGCTACTTCTACGCAGGCCCAGCTCTGTGAATGTTTGCGGCTGCACTGCGGGTACGCACCACTTCCTCGTCCGACAGCTCCCGGCCCTGGATGCTGCTGCCCTCTCGGACGGCCTGCTGGTGCCTCTTGCCCTTGGTGTGGCTGAACAGGTGCACCTCAGAGGTGATCTGCAAAATACAAGCATCACGACAGCAGGACTGTTAGAACAAAGCCGCCAGGGGGTTAAGTAACCACGGTAACGATAACGGGAATAGTGAACTCCCATTACATAGCGTTACTTTGCAGGTCAACATTACAGGGACTGACACAATTTTTTATTTTTGTTTTGCATTTTACATACCCATTCATATAAGCTGGGTATATACTGAAGCGATCCAGGTCAAGTACCTTTCTCAAGGGAATGACGGCAGTGTCCTACCTTAGAGTCAAACCTGCAACCTTTAGGTTACCAGCCCAGTTCCCTACCCATTACACTACACTGCCTCCCAAGACAAGGAAGAAAGAAGGGGAAGAGAAACTTCCAGCAGGCGAGTCACTCATTGGTCATTCTCCAAGGTATACCCACACCCCCGATCTCCCTGATCGACACCCTCCCACACCACTGCTGCTCTTGCCAACTGTAGCGCGGCGATGAACGCGACTTTGAGAACTGCCGTTACGGAGGGTCGAAATATACACGGGAAGAGAGCGAGTGGAGGTCTAGACTCCAAAAAAAAGAAAAAGAAAAAGAAGAAAACTTAAATAAATCTTAGGGACTCAAGGATAAGAAATCCAGTCTGTGAGTCATGGGTGCTGGTAAGGCCGCTCGATAAATCTGGTGTCAGCGAGGTTTTTTCTCCCCCGAAGCGTCATGGCCGCACTGTCCACCTCTGACCTGTTCATTTACGTATGCGCCGCGCTCAGGAAACTGAGTCACGCGTCACACTCGGAGCTGCAACGCGCCAAATTACATCCACAGAATATTTCACTTTGTTTAGATTTGGCCATGACATTTAGCTTTTTTATTATTTTCTTTTTATCCCTCCCACCCACCCACATGACGGATTAAGGTCGTTTTTGTACCGTACGCAATGGCAAAAACAGACCACATGAATATTTTATGCGCTTGAGGTGAAAAAGGGGACGAATATTTTACGTGTTTGACGTGAGAAAGAGGACGAATATTTTATGCACTTGGTGTGAAAGAGAGGACGGTTTTTAGGACGATAAAGCATTGAACGCTTGTCCGCTCAATCTCACAGCGGTTCAGTATATATGGAGTTTGCTCTGAATATGAGCTCACGCCTGTTGATCTCTTCCCCGGGGATAACCTGATAGCCATTTCGCATTGTGCCGAACCTGCGCCGTACAACAAAGCTCTTTACTCAAAAAAGACGTCGGCATCTCCAGGGGAATAATTATCAGTAAACAATCACAATAATCACATAATAATCATAATAATAAACAATAATCACGCCTGAAGGATCGGCCCAGGCTGCAGTATCGGTTATACGACAGCCTCTTTCGCCCGTATCCGACTTCCCGCTCCACCGAGTGGCGACTCTGTTCAGTGCAGCAAGCACGTGGACCAAGAGCGCGATACGCTGGTGTGTTCACGTGGTAAAAATCTCACGCCAAATGATTCACAGGAGTTCAGCAGCGTGTGTGCATCAACTGTAAACAGAGTCGCTGATTTGTCTTCCCAGGAAGACTGAACACCCACCTCTTCAGGCTGCGTCACAGTTCCCCCAAACCTCTTTTCTAGACCTCTCCAAATTTTAGCACTTTATGTCATCAGGTTAGTCGAGTACGTTTGTCTGGATGGTTGCCATGCTATAGATTATAGAAATTATAGAAATTAGTGTTACACTGTTGCAACTCTCAAGAACCATACAGCTGGCTAACATACTAGAAACAACTCGACAGCAGGAAATCAATCTCACAAACTGCGACTTCCTGTTCCAGATCCTAGAGAGAGTGTGGGGTTGAGACTGCACTGTTACCGTCTCTAAGAGTTCGCTATCCGTTTCTGTCGAACTGCTGTGTTACTCAACCCATTTGAATGCACTTATGGGATTAAATCAGTGAGTCACTCTGGAAGAGAGCAATTGTTACTGGATGTAATGTGATGTAATGCAATGAGGTAGAGGACAATGGAAATATTTTAATAACTAACAATATACAGCATCCATGCACAGCAGTGCCTTATTGTCACTCAAGAGTCCATGATAACCTGCAGAGTGTACCATCACAACACCACCAGACCATAAACCTGCAGACTGTAACATCACAACACCTCCAGACCATAAACCTGCAGAGTGTACCATCACAACACCTCCAGACCATAAACCTGCAGAGTGTAACATCACAACACCTCCAGACCATAAACCTGCAGAGTGTATCATCACAACACCTCCAGAACATAAACCTGCAGAGTGTAACATCACAACACCTCCAGACCATAAACCTGCAGACTGTAACATCACAACACCTCCAGACCATAAACCTGCAGAGTGTACCATCACAACACCTCCAGACCATAAACCTGCAGACTGTAACATCACAACACCTCCAGACCATAAACCTGCAGAGTGTAACATCACAACACCTCCAGAACATAAACCTACAGAGTGTAACATCACAACACCTCCAGACCATAAACCTGCAGAGTGTAACATCACAACACCTCCAGAACATAAACCTGCAGACTGTAACATCACAACACCTCCAGACCATAAACCTGCAGAGTGTAACATCACAACACCTCCAG
The DNA here is from genome assembly GCA_022702515.1 of Ilyophis sp. 1 JC-2022. Classification (NCBI taxonomy): domain Eukaryota; kingdom Metazoa; phylum Chordata; class Actinopteri; order Anguilliformes; family Synaphobranchidae; genus Ilyophis; species Ilyophis sp. 1 JC-2022. The sequence continues at coordinate 21,926,560 of CM040399.1, read as the reverse complement.
AACATAAACCTACAGAGTGTAACATCACAACACCTCCAGACCATAAACCTGCAGAGTGTAACATCACAACACCTCCAGACCATAAACCTACAGAGTGTAACATCACAACACCTCCAGAACATAAACCTGCAGACTGTAACATCACAACACCTCCAGAACATAAACCTGCAGACTGTAACATCACAACACCTCCAGACCATAAACCTGCAGAGTGTAACATCACAACACCTGCAGAACATAAACCTGCAGAGTGTAACATCACAACACCTCCAGACCATAAACCTACAGAGTGTAACATCACAACACCTCCAGAACATAAACCTGCAGACTGTAACATCACAACACCTCCAGAACATAAACCTGCAGACTGTAACATCACAACACCTCCAGACCATAAACCTGCAGAGTGTAACATCACAACACCTCCAGAACGTAAACCTGCAGAGTGTAACATCACAACACCTCCAGAACATAAACCTACAGAGTGTAACATCACAACACCTCCAGACCATAAACCTGCAGACTGTAACATCACAACACCTCCAGACCATAAACCTACAGAGTGTAACATCACAACACCTCCAGAACATAAACCTGCAGAGTGTAACATCACAACACCTCCAGACCATAAACCTGCAGACTGTAACATCACAACACCTCCAGACCATAAACCTGCAGAGTGTAACATCACAACACCTCCAGAACGTAAACCTGCAGAGTGTAACATCACAACACCTCCAGAACATAAACCTGCAGAGTGTAACATCACAACACCTCCAGAACATAAACCTACAGACTGTAACGTCACAACACCTCCAGACCATAAACCTGCAGACTGTAACATCACAACACCTCCAGACCATAAACCTGCAGACTGTAACATCACAACACCTCCAGACCATAAACCTGCAGAGTGTAACATCACAACACCTCCAGACCATAAACCTACAGAGTGTAACATCACAACACCTCCAGAACATAAACCTGCAGACTGTAACATCACAACACCTCCAGAACATAAACCTGCAGACTGTAACATCACAACACCTCCAGACCATAAACCTGCAGAGTGTAACATCACAACACCTCCAGAACGTAAACCTGCAGAGTGTAACATCACAACACCTCCAGAACATAAACCTACAGAGTGTAACATCACAACACCTCCAGACCATAAACCTGCAGACTGTAACATCACAACACCTCCAGACCATAAACCTACAGAGTGTAACATCACAACACCTCCAGAACATAAACCTGCAGAGTGTACCATCACAACACCTCCAGACCATAAACATGCAGACTGTAACATCACAACACCTCCAGACCATAAACCTGCAGAGTGTAACATCACAACACCTCCAGAACGTAAACCTGCAGAGTGTAACATCACAACACCTCCAGACCATAAACCTGCAGAGTGTAACATCACAACACCTCCAGACCATAAACCTACAGACTGTAACGTCACAACACCTCCAGACCATAAACCTGCAGACTGTAACATCACAACACCTCCAGACCATAAACCTGCAGACTGTAACATCACAACACCTCCAGAACATAAACCTGCAGAGTGTATCATCACAACACCTCCAGAACATAAACCTGCAGACTGTAACATCACAACACCTCCAGACCATAAACCTGCAGACTGTAACATCACAACACCTCCAGACCATAAACCTGCAGACTGTAACATCACAACACCTCCAGACCATAAACCTGCAGACTGTAACATCACAACACCTCCAGAACATAAACCTGCAGAGTGTATCATCACAACACCTCCAGACCATAAACCTACAGACTGTAACATCACAACACCTCCAGAACATAAACCTGCAGACTGTAACGTCACAACACCTCCAGAACATAAACCTGCAGACTGTAACGTCACAACACCTCCAGAACATAAACCTGCAGACTGTAACATCACAACACCTCCAGAACATAAACCTGCAGACTGTAACGTCACAACACCTCCAGACCATAAACCTGCAGACTGTAAGATCACATCACCTCCAGACCTCGGCAGACTGCACTCATCCAGTACTAAACATACAATGTTCAAAACATCAGACGATGATGAGAAATAAGGTGCTGTACAGAGCAAGCTGGAAAAAAGAAGAGATGAGTAAGTCGGCATAAAAGGCGACGGGGTCATGGAGGACAGGGGGCAGTGGAGCAGAGGCGACCGGGGACAGCCGCCGCTAATGTCATTAAACAGAGTGCTCGCTGCTGACCTTAAGACCATCGCCGGTGTCAGACGCTGGCCAAGGGCATCTCACATTTTTAACAAGATTTTGTTCTCCAGCTATCTCTCTCACTGGCTCTATCTCTCTGTCTCTGGCTCTATCTCTCTGTCTCTGGCTCTATCTCTCTGTCTCTGGCTCTATCTCTCTGGCTCTATCTCTCTCTCTCTCTCTGGCTCTATCTCTCTCTCTCTCTGGCTCTATCTCTCTCTCTCTGGCTCTATCTCTCTCTCTCTGGCTCTATCTCTCTCTCTCTGGCACTATCTCTCTATCTCTCTCTCTCTCTCTCTCTCTCTCTCTCTGGCTCTATCTCTCTCTCTCTCTGGCTCTATCTCTCTCTCTCTCTCTGGCTCTATCTCTCTCTCTCTGGCTCTATCTCTCTCTCTCTCTGGCTCTATCTCTCTCTCTCTCTGGCTCTATCTCTCTCTCTCTCTCTCTCTGGCTCTATCTCTCTCTCTCTCTCTGGCTCTATCTCTCTCTCTCTCTGGCTCTATCTCTCTCTCTCTCTGGCTCTATCTCTCTCTCTGGCTCTATCTCTCTCTGATCTCTTGGTAGTCTGATTTTCTGGAGTGTCAACCCTGCCCTGAAAGCAGATAAACGTTCCTCCCCCAGATTTGCGGCCTGTCACTACAATAAGAAGCACGGCTGTAAATTTCAAAACCAGAGGTTCATGTTTAATTAATGTAGTTAAACACTCATTTGAATGCCTTCTGGCCCGGGATCACGTGACCCCCGCCTTTCTGACGGCACTCTCACGCTGTTCGCCGGACGTTGAGAGAACTGCGCGACAGCCGAAGACGGACGGTCGGCTGACGAGCGCCAAGCGCTCTAGCCAGAAGGTGCGGTTTCGTGTGGAGCCCCACCCACCGTGACGTTACCGAAGGCGGAGTTTTGCCCGGAGCCTCACCCACCGCGACGTTACCGAGGGCGGAGTTTTGCGCGGAGCCCCACCCACCGTGACGTTGCAGAGGGAGCACTGCTTCTTGCGCTCGTAGGGCGTGAGCTTGGGGGCGTAGTCGGTGTTGGCGTGTCTCCCGCTGCTCAGCTCCGCCGCCTTCTCCTTCCGCTGCTCGATCTGCTCCATGTGCCTGCGACTGCTCTCATCGTGCTGCGGAGAGAAGCGGGGCACAGGGTTCTTTCAATAATATATTTCAATTTCCAAGTTTTATCCCAGTTTTGGAATGCCCAGTCGTACACTACAAGAAATGAAATATGAATGGATGTTATCAATTTTAATTCTGACAACTCTTGTTTTATAGCTTTAAGATGAATTTTCTTATCTAGCAAGATTATTTTGCTCAATTTAATATTGCATCCCTCGCATCTTATCAAGAAAATGTATCTTACCCCACTGGTAGTTAATTTTGTTAATGCTTATTTTCTCAGTTGTACTCAGTGTATCAGTAGCCCCTCCTCGTCACTGCGAAGCCCTTCTTAAATTCGGGAGAGGGCAGACAGGTTTCACTCGGCAGTCCGGTACCCGGGCCGGCCAGGCGCTGGGCCAGAGGAGCCCGGGTGATGGGCGTCGGCAGAGGGAGGGGTCGGGGCTCACCTTCATCTGGATCTTCTTCTGCAGCTCCTCCATGGCCTCCTGCTGGGCGGCGCTAAGGGCGGCGAGCCTCTCCTCTCGTTCTCTGTGTCGCAGACACACATACAACGTGGTCACAACGGAACAGACCGCTCTGCACTCCTCGGTCAAAGAGGTCCATCTCTCTATCTCTCTCTCCTTTATACATAAAGAAGAGAGAGAATATAGATATATACGTATAGATATGCGTGTGTATCATCAGTTCCATTTAATCAGCGTCTGATTCAGAGTAATTCTTATAACATTGCAAGCAACAGTGCTCCACTGATGAACATCCACATCTTTCTATGAGAAGAAATTCAGTTGCTACGCAAGTGTCCAAAACCACTAGTGCGAAAGGGGCGGGTGGCCACGCTGCCGCTGTTTGGAACACGTCTCCATTTTGCGCTCAGTTATGATTTTTAAGGGCAATTAAATGACACTGAGTGGGGAAAGGATCCTGCTCACACCAGAAATGTAAAAATAGCTGGCCAGCTTCACTGCTTATTTATCGTGGCTGTGTGACAGTAAGGTGGCCTGAGGGGAGCACCTGGCTCTTTCCCGCGCGGCGTCCTCCCTGGCCCTCTCCTTCTCCTGCCTCTGCTGCTCGATACGGGCCTCCTGCTCGCGCCTCCTCGCCCGCAGCTCCTCCACCCGAGCCTGTCGATCCGCCTCCAGGGCCCGCTTCCGCTCCTGTGGGAGCGACCGGCAAAGACGCACGCGCTCGTCACAAACTAGGCCGGCTGCTCCAATGGCCTACACACACATGCATGCCACATTTACACTCATACGCATGCGCACATACATATACACAAGCGCAAGCGCAAACACACACACACACACACACACACACCTTTCCCCTCAGGTCAGGCCGGCAGTCCCGCAGGCTGGGCCGCGCGGTTAGCATAGCGCAACGCGTCGTACCTGTACGGCCTCGTCTCGAGCCTGCTTCTCCTCCTGCCTCCGCTGCCGCTCCTCCTGCAGCTCGTTCAGGCGCTGTTCATACTCGTTCAGCTTGGCCAGCACATCGTGCCTCTTGTTCTGGGCCTCCAGAGTGTTAATGAAGGCGATCTCATTCACCTGCAGGGGAGACACTATTCTCTCAGTACAACACAGAATACAGGATACATACCACACAACACAAAGCGGTTCTGATGAACCTGCGCCATTTACGTCATCCTGAGTACTCTGAGAAAATGGCCTTGTTTCACTGAAGAGACATCGACTGAAAAAGAATAAACTCACCGCTATCTGACATTCAGTAACATGAAACCTTTTTCTGGAATTGTAATGGTAATGAAACATGAACTACACATTATTCCAGCCTGAAATTGTAACCAGCAGAGCTGTTGAGGATGAAGTAGTAGACTGACAGCCCGAACGCACAGGTACACGCCGGGCAAGTCGACACAGGAACGTACTGATAGGTTTCAGAAGAAAATACAAAAACTGCTCAATGCTAAAACCGAATGTGGTCATAAGAAAAGCTAAGACTGGTTTTGAGGTCAAGCCAAAAGGCACTCCTTAAACCAGCGTTATAACCAGCTTAGCTTAGCTGCGAAGATATACGGTCTCTTAAATACATTTTAGGGAATGTTATCTGAACAAAAATGTCAAACATTCACAAACAAATATACACAAACAGACACGGGTCTGAATTCAATTGAGGTCTGTCCTTAACTCGGACATACAAATTCATTATAGCTTTTTTCTTTAAAAAAAAAAAGCAAGGTTTGGAAGGTTAGCAAGGTTATCTTCATACTAATTGGAATTAGTAATGCCATACTAATGTCACTGTGACAAAAGCAAATTGAGACCCAATGTTGATGAAACATTTTAATCCAGGTCACACAAGTGTGAATGCAAGTCACACGCTCTAACAATTCAAGCTCAGAGATGTGCCCCCTTCATTTGCGTAAAATAAAGGCATTTTGGTCAAATGTTTTGGCCTGATTCACAAATAAAATTATTATTTTTAACAAAACCATGTGTGCCACAATTATTGGCACCCCTGCATTTATATATAGAATAAAGTAATAATTTTTTATATTTGGTCACATATCCTTTGCATGCCATGACTTCCTGATGTCTGTGACCCAACAACATCAAAAGACTCTTGATATCTTATTTTCTGGTACTCTTACAAGCAATACTGTAACGTCTCTGCATTTGAATGGATCTCTATGAGAATTGGGGGGTGGGACTAGATTTAGCTATAAATTATGCTGGAACAGTATGGAATACATGGTTGGTAAAATGGCTGTAGGTCCCACCCCCCAATTCCCATAGAGATCCATTCTAATGCAGAGACGTTATAGTATCGCTTGTAAGAGTACCAGAAAAGAGATTAAGCTAATTCACTAATTAATTAATTAACTTTATAACCCTTTTTACTCATCTTTACCAGAGGTGCCAATAATAGTGGAGGGCACTGTAGTTCCCGATGATATAGACTGAATTTTCTAGGGCCTTCATTAGGACTCATGAGGTGGTGCTTCGGTCATGTGTGTTGGTTGCCGATTGGGTGTAATGGGCACGGTCCTGTTGACCGTGTGCTGTGATTGGACGCAGCTCACTTTGGCCTCTTCCACCTGGGCTTTCTTCACTATGGCCTGCAGCTGCAGCTCGCGCTTGAACTCAGCGTGGAGCAGTCTCTCCTCCATCATCCTCCGCCTCTGATCCAATAACTCCTCCTTCCACTTATGCACCTCCTTCTCCTGCGGGAGAGAGAGATTGTGTGAGTGAGTGAGAGGGAGAGAGTGACAGAAAGGGAGAGGGAGTGAGTGAGTGAAAAAGAGGGGAAAAGAGAGAAAAGAGAGATGGACTGAGTGAGCGAGCGAGTGTGAGTGAGTGTGAGTGAGTGTGTAACTGAGTGAGTGAGTGTGTAATTGAGTGTGAGTGAGTGTGTGAGTGAGTGAGTGTGTAATTGAGTGACTGAGTTAGTGAGTGAGTGAGTAACTGAGTGAGCGAGTGAGTAAGTGTGTGTGTGAGTGAGTGAGTGTGTAAGTGAGTGAGTGTGTGAGTGAGTGAGTGAGTGTGTGCGCGAGTGAGTGTGTGTGCGTGAGTGTGTGAGTGAGTGTGTGCGTGTGTGCGTGAGTGTGTGAGTGAGTGTGTGCATGAGTGAGTGTGTGAGTGTGTGAGTGAGTGAGTGAGTGAGTGAGTGAGTGAGTGAGTGAGTGAGTGAGTGTGTGTGTGAGTGAGTGAGTGAGTGAGTGTGTGTGTGTGTGAGTGAGTGAGTGTGTGAGTGTGTACGTGAGTGAGTGAGTGCGTGAATGAGTGAGTGTGTGAGTGAGTGCGTGAATGAGTGAGCGAGTGAGTGAGTTTGTGTGTGTGAGTGAGTGTGTAACTGAGTGTGTGAGTGAGTGAGTGAGTTTGTGTGTGTGAGTGAGTGTGTACGTGAGTGAGTGAGTGTGTGTGAGTGTGTGAATGAGTGAGTGAGTGAGTTTGTGTGTGTGAGTGAGTGAGTTTGTGTGTGTGAGTGAGTGTGTAACTGAGTGAGTGAGTGAGTGAGTTTGTGTGTGTGAGTGAGTGTGTAACTGAGTGTGTGAGTGAGTGAGTGAGTGAGATAGGGGGGGCTGTGCTCATGATGTCTCTGCAGTGAAGCCTCAGGGCAGCAGTGGGGCGTGGGGCGTGGGGCGTGGGGCGAGTTGAGGGGCTCTCTCACCCTCTCCAGGAGTTTCTGCAGTTTCTGGCTCTTCTCCTCGCGCAGTTTCGCACGGAGCTGCTGTGCCTTCAGCTGCTTCTCCTCGTGTTTCTTCTTGGACTCGGCGATCGTCCTGTGAAAGCACGGTGGAACCGGTAGCCAAGCAACAACAGCACCTTCCTGCACCGCGACCCCTCCCCTCCCTTCCCCTCCTGGACACAGTATGCATTTCCTTTACAAATTCAGAATGGCAAGTGTAGCCATGCCACTGCTGTAATGCCTGATGAATCAGAAGGGTTGGGGGGGGTCGCTGCAGAGGAATTAGCAGGGAATATGGCCTTACTTAAACCCCCCCGCTACACTATGGCTGTGTAATTCCCCCACAGGACTGCCAACCGCTGGAATGTTGAGGATTCGTTGTGGACTATCGGGCACATCACTGCGCCAGGCGTGCTGTGCGCCCGCCTCACCTCTTACGGGACGGGGAGGACAGCTTCTCATGCATGTGAATGCCATGCCCAGGGGGTCGCGCTGGCTCCTCCTCCACGATGTCGCCCCAGGAGGTGCTCTGTCGCCAGGGCTCGCGAGCTGCGGGAGGCATGGAAGAAAAGACTGTGGGTGGGCCCGTCTCACCTCCCTACTCCTGTCCCGCTCCCCCACTCCTGTCCCGCTCCCCGCTCTCTTGCCCTGTCCACAACACGTCTGCACACAAACTCTGTGACTCTCTACAGCCTTGTGGGAGTGACGTGAGCTGAAAGAGGGCCGTTGTGAGTGACAGCAGCAGGAAGAGCACTCACCATCATAGTCAGCCAACATCTCACTCCAGTCCATATTCAGCCCACAGCCAACGCTGGCCATGCTGGCCTACAGAGGAGAGACAGGTCAGCAACCAGGGCGCGCGCGCACGCACGCACGCACGCACGCACGCACGCACGTACACACACACACACACACACACAGCACCCCATACCCCACCTGCACACACACACCACCCCATACCCCACCTGCACACACACACCACCCCATACCCCACCTGCACACACAACACCCCATACCCCACACACACACACACACACCACCCCATACCCCACCTGCACACACACACCACCCCATACCCCACCTGCACACACAACACCCCATACCCCACACACACACAACACCCCATACCCCACACACACACACACAACACCCCATACCCCACACACACACACACAACACCCCATACCCCACACACACACCACCCCATACCCCACACACACACCACCCCATACCCCAAACACACACACACCACCCCATACCCCACCTGCACACAAAACACCCCATACCCCACACACACACACACCACCCCATACCCCACCAGCACACACACCACCCCATACCCCACATACACACACACACCACCCCATACCCCACACACACACACCACCCCATACCCCACACACACAAACACACACCACCCCATACCCCACACACACACACACACCACCCCATACCCCACACACACCACCCCATACCCCACACAACACCCCATACCCCACACACACACACCACCCCATACCCCACACCTACACACACACCACCCCATACCCCACACACACACCACCCCATACCCAACATGCAGACACACACCACCCCATACCCCACATGCACACACAGAACCCCATACCCCACATGCACACACAGAACCCCGTACCCAACATGCACACACAGAACCCCATACCCCACATGCACACACATAACCCCATACCCCACATGCACACACACCACCCCATACCCCACACGCACACACACCCCATACGCACACACACCACCCCATACCCCACACGCACACGCACGCACACAGCAGAAAGGGGCTCTCACAGAGAAGTCACTCTCGTTTTCGGTCTCCAGCTCGCTGTTCTCGGCCTGGATCTCGCGGGTCAGCTGCTCCTCCTCAGCGATGGCGCTGGCGATGGCCTCCTCGTTGGCCCGCTCCAGCCTGTCCGCCAGCTCCTCCTTCTTGGCCAGAACTTCGGCCATGGACTGCGGCTGCAAGCGGGGCACAGCGTCACGCCCCCGGCTCCGCCCCCTGCCAATCCCACTGACTGCACAACCATTCCCTCTACAGCCATGGATCTTCATCACTGTCTATATTGCACACCGTGTATTCATACGTAATACATGTGTTTGTGTTTTATAATGACATGGTTAAGTATAGTTTCCCAGCCCTTCGCCTGGGGCTACACTGTGTCCCCTTTACGGTGATCCGTGACCAAGCCGTCCGCTGAACGCTCCTCTCTCACAGAGCTAAATTCTTGGTGAAAATAAATATGTTGCTCGGTAGTTGTTTTGGTGACTGAAAGATAGAAAACAAGTACAACTGTTTGTTTCTCTCTTACTGTAGTTCAATTTAAGCCAAATTCATAAATTAAGATGCTCAAAGGAATATAAATAACATTTACCGATGCATTTAATTGTGTCTTTCTCAAAGAACAGACACACTTTTGAAGGCCACATCTGTAACTATAAGGCAAGCGATAACGGTGATGTCATATCCTGTAATGAGAACGGTCAAACAGTGTGGCCCCAGGACCAGGGTTGGTGTTGGTGTCATGTCATTATTATTTGACGTCGCTCATTCTGTTTACAGCTCAGATTCTTAAATCGTCCGAAGAACAGTTCAGGATTATTAATATGAAGTCAAACCCCATAATAAGAATAAATTATCATTTAAAAAAAAAATAACAACAACAACAACTACGCTTACAATCAACCTACAAACACGAGCACTTTCCAGTCACAAGTACACAAGTACACAAGCGAGAGAGCATGCAGATTTACGCTGAGGATGGAGGGATGGAGAAGGGAGGTGTACGGGGCGTTCAAGGACAAGCAAACCGGCGTGCCGCGAAGGGGGGGGCACGGCACGTCACGGTCTCACGACCGCGAAAACGCTGACCCCTTTGGGGAGGTCCTCCTGGGAAACCATGGGCGCCGGCGCCTCCGGAACAAAAGGGGGGGCGCGGCACTCGGGAGCGCTATAATTTAACAAACAACATAAACGGGAAAGCAGGAGAGAGAGACAGAGAGAGAGATGGGGGATGATGGGATGGGACGGGAGACAGAGAGAGAGAGAGAGAGAGATACGCTTCCTCCTATCCACACGCCTGTCCACTCTGTAACGAGAGGCTTTAAAGCCGCGGAGGAGCTCAGAGGAGCCGCCCGAGCACCTGTCCTTGGGAGCGTGGGTAAGGCTCCTACATCCGTCTCATTGTTTTAGCAAGACCTCGGGCACGTTCCCAGCGCTGACGATGCGCTGCTGGGGCGGCAGCAGCCACGGAGGTCACCTCCATTTAACAGCAGCACTACTTACGGCGAGGAAACCGCGAACGAGACGCGCGGTGGTCGCGCAATCGGAGAGGGGTGCTAAAAATACGTGCCACCCGGACACACGTCCGTCTCACCGCCCTCCCGCGCCGGACCCTCCGCTTGTTCGCCAGGAACGGGCCCGAAGGCAGCAGGCCTCGCCTCACGGGGGGGCGTGGGAAAACGCCGCTAGGCTGTCTCATATACTGCCACTTCAGACGACCTCTTCAAAAAACCATTAAAACAATAATAGCTAAAAAAACATCCGTACATACAATACTACACACATGCACGCGCATGCGCGCACACACACACACACACACACACACACACACACACAATCAGGTGAGCAGCCTATCGCTCATTTCACAGTGTTTCGGAAAAGTTGGCTTCACATCCATGACAGCCCCTTCAAGGTAACTGGATGCGGCAGCACGTTCGAACCCCACAACGCCGCCACGTCCCCCCTATAAAACACACCGCACCCAGATCCCCCACCACAGGACCCTGAAACGCTGTTGGTAATGAGAAGGAGCAGGTGGGATTTTGGGGGGGGGGGGGGTTGTTGTGACTGTGTGGGGACTGCAGAGGCCCCCTTCCCCCCCCCCATCCCCAGTGGAGCCATCGATCCACTGCGCCTTGCGTCAGAAACACGAAACCCGAGCCGGGCGGCCACATGGGCGTCAAAGCCACCGGAACACCCGCTCCCCCAGGGGTCACCGTCAATCCGTCATCTCCCCACACGCCGCCCTCAACACCAAACGCACGGGGCCCGTATGCGACAAGAGCCACTACCCAACACTGCTTCCACGCACTTACACACGCACACACAACTGCAAGCACAAACGCACGTACACGCACACACACACACACACACACACACACAGTCTGCCTGTCATTCTGTTGTCAATGAAGTGAGGTTAGTATGGGTTTCTGTATCGACTTTGTTTAGGGGTCGAGTCCTCCCTCCTACTCCCACCCACCTCCCGGCCTGTCGCCCCGCCCCGCCCCTCCCCTCCGTCACTCATCACTCACGGTGGAAAGCTCAGTGGGGTCCAGCGCGCTCTCCAGTTTCAGGGTTGCTGTGGGAGACTGTCCCGGGACAGACGCTGCAGGAGCGGCCGTCTGGCCCCCCACATCACCCTCACCCTCGCCCCGCGGAGGATGCGGGGCATCTGCGCCGTATGGGGCCGGGGGCAGGGGTGTGGCCGGGGGCGTGGACAGGGGTGGGGCGGGCGACTCTTCGCAGGGCACGCCTGTGTGACCCCCCAACTCCTGGGGACCGTCGGCCGGGGGCTGCACCAACACAATCCCGAATTAAACCCCCACACACCCTCACAGCGAGTCCGCCCCCTTTTCTGGCTGACTCCGCCCTCCAACAACAAGAACAACGACGACAACGACAAAAACATTCCACAATACAGCAACACAATCAAACCACCATAGAAGCATGCAGGATTTACAGTGAAAATGCCCCACGTACAATACTGACTGCATTTAAAGGAAAACACTGAATATAAACATTGGAAACGTATACTTTACCTGAGTTACGAGTAAAAAATGAGAACACATTAAGCAATGGTGCACTGCACACCGTCAAGCTTTTTCCCCCCAAACACATACATGTCAGCATGTTCATAGGCTCAGACCTCAGTGGCATGCGCCCCTTGAAAAATCACATGACGCTCGTCCAATCAATCGCAAGAATCTGATATTCCCGTGTCTGCAGAGCGTATCTATGAATCATGCGGAGCCCCAAAACAAAAACACAGATACCGATAAAGCGGTTTCGTATTGCTGTACGTTTCCACGTGAATAATTCATTGCCCCCCTCCGGCGCCCCCCTCCCCCTCCTCCCAGGGTGATGTCAGCGTTCAGGAGCGCGCCCTGTACCTCGATGATGTCACCCTTGTCCTCCTGGGGGGCGGGCTCGGCGGACTTGTCCCCCTCCGGCTGGCCCGCGTCGGCGGTGAGCGGGGGAGCGAGGTCCTGGCGCTGGCGGTTCTCCTTGTCGCTGTCGTCCTTGGGGCTGACGTGGGCCAGGACCGGGCTCACCATAGCCACCATGACGGACGATCGCGGGCGAGCGGGACGCCCCCGCTGGACTGTCTCCCACCCCTCCGCATCCTTTTTCGCTGAGGGGGGCGGGGGCATAAATATCACAAGGCGCACTATTGTAGCGACCAAATGAACACAAAGTCTGTATAATAATATGAGAATAATATACGTTTCTAGTCGATATTACCAGCGGTTATTACTCTTACACAATGTAACACCTCCTAATAGACATTCAAACATAAAACCTTCACACAGGATGCCTTCGTAAGCACAAAATGCGCTTTGTAAGCACTATAGAAACACTCAAGAGCTTACTATATACAGGGCTGCAACCTTCCTACAAAGTACATAACAGAGACAAGAGATTGTTTCCTCTTTTTTTGTCAGATATTCATAATCGGATAGTTAGAGCCGGGTGAACGGAGCAGAGAAACTGAGAAAAAGGGCCGGATTCCATACCTCAAACACATACTGCACATGCCTCATTATAAATCCGTACGTATAAATCCGTACATTGACAGATCGTTAAACATTGTTACAAACGGTGTCATAATACGGCGAAAAGGCTGTTCAGTGAAATAAAGCCTCTCTGTCTGGCAGGTGCAGATGGTCCGGGAGGCTCAGTCACTCACTCACCTGGTTTATCTCGGGGACAGGGGAGCAGGCCGGCCCCAAGAGGGCCCTGGGCGGAGACGGCAAGGGGCTGGCAAGACTTGACCCGGTCTGCCCAGCTGGGGCCCGAGTGAGTGAGACGGGCCACTGCCAGAGTGGGAGGGGGGCCCCTGGGGGAGGAACAGTGAAGAACCTTTAGTGGGAAAGTCGCTCAAAATCTCACACAGGCGGCAGCACCCCATTTACACAATAATGCAGGCTCTTTGGGTATGCTCAGAGCTCTGACATCACACAACAGGAAGTTCCCACGTAGAAACACGACGCCCTACAATCCCGAGGCTTCTGGGGCCCGCAGTTTATTTAGAACCTTTTCACACACGCGACTTGTGAAATCTTTCAACGTGGCACATGGTTTCCATTAAAATTTTTAGGGAAAATGTTTTATCGATAAGCAACAAGCCAACAGCAGCAACACCATGCAAGCTTCCCTGCAGTTATTTAGCAATTTGAATTGCGCACAAACGCAAAAATAAAACTACAAACGTTTTCGCATCGGCGAACGACAGGTTTCCGACAGCCAATTGTCGGGCCTCGCGTGTCTCACGTGACCAGACAGCGTAGCCTCGGATAGGGGTCGCGGCGAAACCCTGCGCTTCGGCCGCTCGGAGAGAAAGCGAAAGGTTATCTGGGATGGCGGCGATCCGGGATAATCGATACCGGTTTCCTGCGGCGTCGGATTACAGAGTAATGTACATATTGAGCCGAGGCTTCAGCAGGCTCAATCTGAGTCGCGCGCCGTTTCCGCACGTTTTCCAGGGGAGAGAACCCCAGGAAACCACATTAAACAAATGCTATTTCTCCCTGGGATCGATCCCTCCTTCAGACAGACTCTAACAGGAAAGCGGCAGCGGATTAAAGCTTTGGCGTTTCACTTGCACAGATGATTCCTTTAAAAAGTAATATCAGTGCGCTTGTAATCTGGTTTGTGGCTACGTCCGCTTCCCCCGCTTCCCCCGCTTGTATCAGCAGTAATGAACTGAAAATGGACCGTTAATGGTTTGCTAGCGGTGCCGAGGACCTAGGAGTCTTGTGCCATAACGCACAAGCTCCAGAGGCCCAGAATGCATTGCAGGGAGGGACATGCCCAAAATGGTATGTAATTTGTACAGACAGTGATGCTAACAGAAATCTATAGGGAGCACATTCGAACCAAGAAGTATAATTGTTGCAGTGAACAGACATACCTAATCGCATGTACAACGAGAAAGGCGCAGACAGTTAAGAACGCTACGTCAAAGCCTTAAGAGTGATGTAATTAATAAAGTTGGTTTGCCAACTAGCGCGCAAAAATATGACATAGGTCAGAATAAATAATAATAAAGAAATTCATATCTTTGTCTGTGTGGTAGGAAAAAAATACTTGACCACAGAGAAATAATAAGTCATTACTTAAAAATAGATGGAGCCTGGTGGGAGCGCGGGTGTGGGCGTGGCATGAGGACGTGAGGGCCGTACCCAAAGTTGAGAGACCTCCGTGCACTCGGAGAGGAGATGATGCGGTCGCCGGAGGGGCTGGGCATCACGTGACGTCCTGGGGACATCTTCCGCACCTCCCAGGCCAGAGACGTGGGTCTGAAATTACAAGAAAATATATATAACATAAAATATTTACTAAATTCAACACTGCAGTATGAGCTTGGCTATTTGAACTGGTCGCCTCCACCAGCTGTAATTGTTCCTCAGTGTCCGTCTGTCTGTTTATCAACAGGGTAACTGAAAATGATTTAAATCAAGCTGTTTAAGCAGGCAGTATAAAATGTGGAACTAAAAGCTCGAAAATGTTGTTCATCCCAGTGATGCATAGTTGGAATCTATTCAAACTCATAAATAAAGTTCATCCAAATTACATTTTGCAAAAACCTGGTCTTATGGGAAGAGAAGTTAAAGTGAAGCCGATAGACCGCCTGGTCACGTTGAGTTACAGCTTTCCTCATCGACTGGGGTGGAATCTGGGATCGGGTCGGACCCGCACACGCCCGGAGAACGCCTCCACGGAAGCGCTCACCTGTTCTGGGCGTCAGTTTTCTCCAGCTTTTCCTGAAGCTGGATCCAGTCGATCAGCGCCTTGAAGTCCCGCACGTAGTTGTCCAGCATCATCAAGACCTCCTGGGGCGAAAGGAAACATTTGAGCAGATCGGAGGGCATCCCGGGATGGGAGAGAGGCTGCCAAACTGCCCTCAGACTTGAGAGCCGACCCGCTGGCGATAACTCTCCTGGACCCAAAGCCCGGCCCGGCCCAGCTCAGCCCAGCTCAGCCCAGTTCATACAGCCTGGCCTGCATTCTTGACGAAAAGCCAAGACCTCTCCGTGCTGCTCCAGGTAACTTCGGTTTTGCGGCCAAAGACGGGCACATTTCGCGAACCGTTTCACCCTTGTACCCTGCTCTACACACACACTCCCCGTCAGAAATGAAAACCTGCACACGCTCAAGAGTGTGAGCCAAGCAGCTACAAAACCCCCACACACACCACCAGGCACTGAAATAATCCAAACGCTTCATGGCCAGTTAGTTAGATGACTAATAATAACTAGTGAGACGACCTCATGATCTATCTGTTAAATAACAGCACAGAATGTAATGAGCGCCATCAGGCTCCTGACAGCCCTGTATTGTTTGTGGCTGTGGTTAGCTTGGGAGACTCAGAAAGCCAGTTTGGCGCCCACTCACTTTGAGCCCAACAGAGAAAGGCCAGAGTGAGTAGGGACAATAGGACTACCCTGCCTGAGTAATGTCCCTGTTTGAGGGGAACGCTCGGGGCCCACGGCAGGGCCGTCATCCGTTCCCGGCCGAAACCTGAACCCCGCACCGCCGACTGGGGACCTCAAACGGGGCGCTCGCCGCCTCTCCGACAAAAGGCCACTCCGCCGAAGCGGGACGGTCGGCGTTCCGGGGGAACAGGGGTCCCTAAGAGAGCTAGCCTCGCCGATCCTCTGGGCGCAGCTAAAGTTACCAATTAGCTTACCAATTGGCTGCGACGAATTCGATTGGCTGGTAATGAATTCTGGTTGCTGGCGCGTAGAGCAGGAGGAATGGCGCCATCCCTTTGTCCCGCTGACACACAATCCAGGGCACCGAGACCCCGCGGGGAGCCGCCGACATCAATACCGCCCCCCGGCTCACCTCGGCAACACCGACCCTCGAGCCCCCCTCACCTCCACACCGCCAGCCCCGAGCCCCCCATCCGGCTCACCTCCACCCCCGCCTCCACCCTGTGCTCCAACACCGAGACACAGAAACATCACCCCACTGAGAAGGTGCTGACCAACCACAAGAGCCAGGAACATGCATCACACACACACACACACACACACACACACACACGGACGCAGACACACATGCACTCATAGGACACACACACACACACACACAGGGTGGAGGGAACACGGCTACTCCATACAGAGGTCACATGGCTCATTGATAGCTCTCACACTGAAGGTCACGGAGAACGTGTGCAAAACCAGATCCATCCCATCAGGAGATACAAGAATAATCACAGCCGTTACCCAGCTTAATCAGTGCCTTTTCAAATATAAAACCTCCGTATTCCGCCTGATATTCAACACTCAGGCTAAGAGACAGCAGCAAAATTTAAAACAAATACCGACAGACGCAGTGTGGCCGTTAGTATTCTCGTTTTTATGTCTTTATTATTTATTAATTTAATTGGAACAGCATACAATTTTCAACATGTTAGGGCATTCTGTATTTGGTACATGGTACTTCAGCTGGCTCAGCGGCTCATTTCACCTGTATTCCCTCGGCAGTCATCAACAATACTACAGAAATTGTACACTCCCAATTAATAGTTGTTGACCACAACCAGGTCCCGGTGTTGACTACAGTCTACAACACTACACACCATCATTTTTCTCCATCACACACAGTGACCATAAGAGGAAGTGGGCGGGAGGCGTGTCAGCGGTATAGTTCCAGTGAACGCTAAGCCCTGTGGGAAAACAGACGGCTCCAGAGCTGGTCCCCTGCGGACGCGACACCTCGAGAAAAAGACCTATTAGAGCCGTTTAGGGACGGGTAATCTGCACTAAGGCCCCGTAGCACTTTTACTTAATCTGACGCCACCGGCTGGGGAGTGTTCACCCGCGCAGGTCCGCCGCGCTACATTCGCCTCGCCCCGAGGGCTGACCGCAACGGCGCGGGAGTCCGTACGTCCGTGCGCACGTCCGTCCGTCTGTCGCTCCGACACTTCAGTGTAAAACTACGCTGTAACCGAGCAAATGACAGAAACCCAGGTCCCTTCTCTGGCACAGAGAAGCCTTTGATATCCAAAGAATTGCGCAGCTAAATCCGTTTCATTCATCGGCTCAGAACAAGATGTCTGCGGCGATTCAACCTCGCCACAAGCTCCTTTGCTCCTATGACTGATGCAGGAAATAAATAATGAAAAACCCTGCATAACAACAATGGCTTTTAAGAACAATAAAATAAAAAGTGACTTATACAGTATTTGAACACTTCTCAGATTTTCTTCTTTCTTTTTTGCGCATAGCAGTTGTTTTGAAACACTTTGAGGTCTGGACCAATGGAAAAGGCCTGAAAAGCAGGAGATAAATCACAGCTCGGCGTAGGGGCGGACGATGAGGACTAATTAGGCCTTTGGGCTGAGGGTTAAAGAGGTTTCGGTGTTATTAAAATAAAACCATATATCAGCCTCCCCGCCACAATTCCAGAGCTTAAAAAAGGCAAATGGATCCAAGCAAATAGAGCACTTGTTTTGACAGATCGCCTACCGTTTCTGTGGAAACGGCAAACAGGACCCCCCCGACCCGACCCCCCCCACTGCCCCTATCACGCACTTAATAACGAAGAGAACGGCAAGCGCTTTCTCCACATAATCAAACAGGATAAGGCCGGGGTTCGCCATAAATCACGTCCCTCACACCGAATCGGTAAAGGCAGGCGGGCTGAAAGCTTAGCGGGGGATAAGCGGCCAGAGGGGGAGCGAGCGGCGAGTGGGGGCGCTCTCCTGCAGGAATGGGGGGGGAGGCACAGATGAAGCTCTCAGATCTGTTGGGGATGTCGTTGTGTTTGCGCGACGCGCCTCTGGAACAGTCAGGATGCCGGTGGCGAGCAGAAACGGCGTGTTTGACCCACCATCGGATTCTGTGTGTGCGTGCGTGCGTACGCGTGTATGTGTCGGTGTGTGTGCGTGTATGTGTGTGTGCATGAGAGTACATTGCTTGCATGCGTACGTGTGTCCGAGTGTGTATCTGTGTGTGTGTGTGTGTATGTACATGCGTGCGAGTCCGTTCATGTTTGTGTGTGCGCGTGAATGTGTGTGAGAGTGTGTGAGTGTGTGTGCTTGCACGTGAATGTGTGTGAGAGTGTGTGAGTGTGTGTGTGTGCGCGTGTGTGAGAGAGTGTGTGTGTGTGTGTGTGAATGTGTGTGAGTGTGTGTGCTTGCGCGTGAATGTGAGTGTGTGTGCTTGCGCGTGAATGTGTGTGTGAGTGTGTGTGTGTGCGTGCGGTTGTGCTTGTGGTCAGGAAGGGACAGAGTCTGGCCATTAGCCTGGGGGGGGGGGCTTGCCTGAGGCTCAGCTCATAGACTGGATGGGGGGGGGGGGGGCTGATCCTCTTACACGGTCTTGATGTCTGTAAGTCTGACCGCAAGCCGCCAACAGGGCCGCTCTCTGCCTTATCCAACAAAACACGCTGATCGATACCCGTGCACATGGCTAAAACCAGATTGGCACACACACCCAGGAGACCGACACACACACACACACACACACACACACACACACGTCACAAACCTTCCACTATTGCGAAGTTCGCACAGTCCTAATTAATTTGAGCAAAGTCCTAAATGCACGGTGGGGCCACCGTGGGGGAACTGTCATCTTAAAACAACGTGGGGAGCAGGTCAGCTCACCTCAGAAACATAAACTAATGACGCACACTGCAGAAGCTCATACACCCCCCCCATGACTGCAACCCTCAAACAGGCCCTCCCCCTCACCTTTCAGCACCCCCGCGCCTCCCGCCTCCCGGCTCTCACACACACTAACACACACTGTTTACACACTGTCATCAATCCTAACCCTAACCCTCCCCCCGGACTGCTGGAGAGCCCAGTGGTAATTCTCTCGCCGGGACTCCTTCAAAGCACCGTCTGACACAAACCAGAAAACAACAGGAATGTGTGTGTGTGTGTGTGTGTGTGTGTGTAAAAGAGAGTGTGCGAGTGTGTGTGAGAGAGAGTGTGCGAGTGTGTGTGAGAGAGAGCGTGCGAGTGTGCGTGTGCTGTGTGAAAGAACGTGTGAGTGTGTGTTCGTGTGTGGAGAGGGGGAGGCGGCGAGAGAAATACACAAGATCAAAAACTCTCAATGTCGCCACCTGCTGTTCTAGGAAACATACTTCCATCAGTAAGTGGATGTCACTGTAATACATGAGCATTATTAATAAGAAACATGCAACACTGTGGCATTAGAAACAGAAAGCACCGTGTCACATGCTCTCCCACCCCAAGGAGGTTACATAGCTCAGAGCTGGGCTTCTGGGAGTCCAGCAGGTCATGTGATGAGGGTGGGGGTAGGGTTGAGTTTAGAGAGGGGGGGGGGCTGGCCGGGTCTTACCTTGCATTCCACCACGCTCTGGTCCGACTCGCAGGTGACGTAAATCTCGTCCACGGCCCGGCGCAGGTTGTCGAAGAGAAAGGCCCAGTAGCGGGCCCTCAGGTCCACCTTGCGAGGCTGCCTGGCCTTGGTGGGGCTCTTCTCCGTGTTCTTATCAAGCAAGGCCCCGGCTCCACTCTTACTGTCCGTGCCTGCGTTCTGCACACACACAAACACCGGATCAGCACACACTTAGCGAGGGCCACTGTTTCCTAACTGTGCCCACAGTTACTGAACAGGGTTACGGTGCCCAAACTGTGCCCACAGCTACTGAACAGCTTTACTGTGCCCAAACTGTGCCCACAGCTACTGAACAGTCACTGTGCCGTCACTGTGCCAAAACTGTGCCCACAGCTACTGAACAGCGTTACAGTGCCAAAACTGTGCCCACAGCCACTGAACAGAGTAACAGTGCCCAAACTGTGCCCACAGCTACTGAACAGCGTTACTGTGCCAAAACTGTGCCCACAGCTACTGAACAGCTTTACTGTGCCCAAACTGTGCCCACAGCTACTGAACAAGTTACAGTGCCCAAACTGTGCCCACAGCTACTGAACAGAGTTACAGTGCCCAAACTGTGCCCACAGCTACTGAACAGAGTTACAGTGCCCAAACTGTGCCCACAGCTACTGAACAGAGTTACAGTGCCCAAACTGTGCCCACAGCTACTGAACAGCGTTACAGTGCCCAAACTGTGCCCACAGCTACTGAACAGAGTTACAGTGCCCAAACTGTGCCCACAGCTACTGAACAGCGTTACTGTGCCCAAACTGTGCCCACAGCTACTGAACAGCGTTACTGTGTCCGAACTGTGCCCACAGCTACTGAACAGAGTCACTGTGCCAAAACTGTGCCCACAGCTACTGAACAGAGTTACAGTGCCCAAACTGTGCCCACAGCTACTGAACAAGTTACAGTGCCCAAACTGTGCCCACAGCTACTGAACAGAGTCACTGTGCCAAAACTGTGCCCACAGCTACCGAACAGTCACTGTGCCAAAACTGTGCCCACAGCTACTGAACAGAGTCACTGTGCCAAAACTGTGCCCACAGCTACTGAACAGCGTTACTGTGCCAAAACTGTGCCCACAGCTACTGAACAGTGTTACTGTGCCAAAACTGTGCCCACAGCTACTGAACAGAGTTACAGTGCCCAAACTGTGCCCACAGCTACTGAACAGCGTTACTGTGCCAAAACTGTGCCCACAGCTACTGAACAGCGTTACTGTGCCAAAACTGTGCCCACAGCTACTGAACAGAGTTACAGTGCCCAAACTGTGCCCACAGCTACTGAACAGAGTTACAGTGCCCAAACTGTGCCCACAGATACTGAACAGTCACTGTGCCAAAACTGTGCCCACAGCTACTGAACAGAGTTACAGTGCCCAAACTGTGCCCACAGCTACTGAACAGCGTTACTGTGCCAAAACTGTGCCCACAGCTACTGAACAGAGTTACAGTGCCAAAACTGTGCCCACAGCTACTGAACAGCTTTACTGTGCCCAAACTGTGCCCACAGCTACTGAACAAGTTACAGTGCCCAAACTGTGCCCACAGCTACTGAACAGAGTTACAGTGCCCAAACTGTGCCCACAGCTACTGAACAGAGTTACAGTGCCCAAACTGTGCCCACAGCTACTGAACAGAGTTACAGTGCCCAAACTGTGCCCACAGCTACTGAACAGCGTTACAGTGCCCAAACTGTGCCCACAGCTACTGAACAGAGTTACAGTGCCCAAACTGTGCCCACAGCTACTGAACAGCGTTACTGTGCCCAAACTGTGCCCACAGCTACTGAACAGCGTTACTGTGTCCGAACTGTGCCCACAGCTCCTGAACAGAGTCACTGTGCCAAAACTGTGCCCACAGCTACTGAACAAGTTACAGTGCCCAAACTGTGCCCACAGCTACTGAACAAGTTACAGTGCCCAAACTGTGCCCACAGCTACTGAACAGAGTCACTGTGCCAAAACTGTGCCCACAGCTACCGAACAGTCACTGTGCCAAAACTGTGCCCACAGCTACTGAACAGAGTCACTGTGCCCACAGCTACTGAACAGCGTTACTGTGCCAAAACTGTGCCCACAGCTACTGAACAGTGTTACTGTGCCAAAACTGTGCCCACAGCTACTGAACAGAGTTACAGTGCCCAAACTGTGCCCACAGCTACTGAACAGCGTTACTGTGCCAAAACTGTGCCCACAGCTACTGAACAGCGTTACTGTGCCAAAACTGTGCCCACAGCTACTGAACAGAGTTACAGTGCCCAAACTGTGCCCACAGCTACTGAACAGAGTTACAGTGCCCAAACTGTGCCCACAGCTACTGAACAGAGTTACTGTGCCAAAACTGTGCCCACAGCTACTGAACAGAGTTACAGTGCCCAAACTGTGCCCACAGCTACTGAACAGCGTTACTGTGCCCAAACTGTGCCCACAGCTACTGAACAGCGTTACTGTGCCCAAACTGTGCCCACAGCTACTGAACAGCGTTACTGTGCCAAAACTGTGCCCACAGCTACTGAACAGAGTTACAGTGCCCAAACTGTGCCCACAGCTACTGAACAGAGTTACAGTGCCCAAACTGTGCCCACAGCTACTGAACAGAGTTACAGTGCCCAAACTGTGCCCACAGCTACTGAACAGAGTTACAGTGCCCAAACTGTGCCCACAGCTACTGAACAGCGTTACAGTGCCCAAACTGTGCCCACAGCTACTGAACAGAGTTACAGTGCCCAAACTGTGCCCACAGCTACTGAACAGCGTTACTGTGCCCAAACTGTGCCCACAGCTAATGAACAGCGTTACTGTGTCCGAACTGTGCCCACAGCTACTGAACAGAGTCACTGTGCCAAAACTGTGCCCACAGCTACTGAACAGAGTTACAGTGCCCAAACTGTGCCCACAGCTACTGAACAAGTTACAGTGCCCAAACTGTGCCCACAGCTACTGAACAGAGTCACTGTGCCAAAACTGTGCCCACAGCTACCGAACAGTCACTGTGCCAAAACTGTGCCCACAGCTACCGAACAGAGTCACTGTGCCAAAACTGTGCCCACAGCTACTGAACAGAGTCACTGTGCCAAAACTGTGCCCACAGCTACTGAACAGAGTCACTGTGCCCAAACTGTGCCCACAGCTACTGAACAGCTTTACTGTGCCCACAGCTACTGAACAGCGTTACTGTGCCCAAACTGTGCCCACAGCTACTGAACAGAGTTACAGTGCCCAAACTGTGCCCACAGCTACTGAACAGAGTTACAGTGCCCAAACTGTGCCCACAGCTACTGAACAGAGTTACAGTGCCCAAACTGTGCCCACAGCTACTGAACAGAGTTACAGTGCCAAAACTGTGCCCACAGCTACTGAACAGAGTTACAGTGCCAAAACTGTGCCCACAGCTACTGAACAAGTTACAGTGCCAAAACTGTGCCCACAGCTACTGAACAGCTTTACTGTGCCCAAACTGTGCCCACAGCTACTGAACAGAGTCACTGTGCCAAAACTGTGCCCACAGCTACTGATCGGAGTTACAGTGCCCAAACTGTGCCTACAGCTACTGAACAGCTTTACTGTGCCCAAACTGTGCCCACAGCTACTGAACAGCGTTACTGTGCCCAAACTGTGCCATGTTCAGGTTCCAGTGCAGGTGTTGCCGACACCAGCGCAAACGGGCCTGATGGTGAAGGGCAGTCATGGCAGGCCTCCTGGCAGCCCTATGAGCCCGGAGATTGGCTGCGTGCAGTCTGTTCCGGATTGTCTGGGCCGAGAGCCGTGTGCCATATCGTCCTGCAAACCTTGACTGCAAATCTGTAGAAGACAGCCTACGGTTCCTAAGTGCTGAAAGGGTGAGGAACCAGTCTTCTTGGGGTGTCGTCTTCTTGGGACGCCCACTTCGCGGTCTGTCTCTGACATCCCCCGTTTCATGGAACTTGGCCTTCAGTTTGGAGATGGTACTAGGGCTCACTCCAAATAATGCCGCAACTTGCTTTTGCGGAACACCAGCTTGAAGTTGCCCTATCGCACAGGCCTTATCGAGATCAGACAAACGTAGCATGCCGATTCTTGGAGCAGACACCAATTGACCACTGTAGCAGGGCCCATGCTCACAGGTGCTGCCAATCAGGTGCCAATCAGGCACCTGATTGTCAGCACCTGGGGGTACCGGAAGCTCAAAACAAGAGTCAATAGCAACAGCAGAATAAGCTGTTTGGCATTGGCAGAGAAGATTTGGCAAATTTTTCATGGGCGCAACCCACATACTCAGCTGTGCTGCTCATCCCACAAATGCATGTTCCTTACAAATGGGGCACCATTTAAAAGGGAAATAAACAGGCTTTCCAACGGTATAAAATGTATTGCCAAGAAGCATTGTTACAACAGAGAAATAATCTACCAAACACAAATTTCCTAACTTTTTGTTCGATGTTTATATATATATCCCCCAGAACTGCTTTACTAAATAAACTGTGAATATATCCACCAGAACTGCTTTACTAAATAAACTGTGAATATATCCCCCAGAACTGCTTTACTAAATAAACTGTATTTATGAGGGTTTTGTAGAGTAAACTGGGTAACTAAACAGTGTATGGATGAGGGTTTATATAGTAAACTGGGTAACTAAACAGTGTATGGATGAGGGTTTATAGTGTATACTGGGTAACTAAACGGTGTATTGATGAGGGTTTATAGTGTATACTGGGTAACTAAACGGTGTATTGATGAGGGTTTATATAGTAAACTGGGTAACTAAACAGTGTATGGATGAGGGTTTATATAGTAAACTGGGTAACTAAACAGTGTATTGATGAGGGTTTATATAGTAAACTGGGTAACTAAACAGTGTATGGATGAGGGTTTATATAGTAAACTGGGTAACTAAACAGTGTATGGATGAGGGTTTATATAGTAAACTGGGTAACTAAACAGTGTATGATGAGGGTTTATAGTGTATACTGGGTAACTAAACAGTGTATGGATGAGGGTTTATATAGTAACCTGGGTAACTAAACAGTGTATGGATGAGGGTTTATATTGTAAACTGGGTAACTAAACAGTGCATGGATGAGGGTTTATAGTGTATACTGGGCAACTAAACAGTGTATTTATGAGGGTTTGTAGAGTAAACTGGGTAACTAAACAGTGCATTTATTTATGAGGGTTTATAGAGTAAACTATAAACCCTCATAAATACTGTTTAGTTTCCCAGTTTACTCTATAAAACCCTCATAAATACACTGTTTAGTTTCCCAGTTTACTCTATAAAACCCTCATAAATACACTGTGTTTAGTTTCCCAGTTTACTCTATAAAACCCTCATAAATACACTGTTTAGTTTCCCAGAGTAAACTGGGTAACTAAACAGTGTATTTATGAAGGTTTATAGAGTAAACTGGGTAACTAAACTGCATTTATTTACGATGTTTTATAGAGTAAACTGGGTAACTAAACGGTGTATTGATGAGGGTTTATAGAGTAAGCTGGGTAACTAAACGGTGTATTGATGAGGGTTTATAGAGTAAACTGGGTAACTAAACAGTGTATGGATGAGGGTTTTATGTAACACTGGATATGTACGGATGAGGGTTTTATGTAACACTGGATAACTGAATGATGTATGGATGAGGGTTTTATGTAAGACCGGATAACTGAATGATGTATGGATGAGGGTTTTATGTAACACTGGATAACTGAATGATGTATGGATGAGGGTTTTATGTAACACTGGATAACTGAATGATGTATGGATGAGGGTTTTATGTAACACTGGATAACTGAATGATGTATGGATGAGGGTTTTATGTAACACTGGATAACTGAATGATGTATGGATGAGGGTTTTATGTAACACTGGATAACTGAATGATGTATGGATGAGGGTTTTATGTAACACTGGATAACTGAATGATGTATGGATGAGGGTTTTATGTAACACCGGATAACTGAATGATGTATGGATGAGAGTTTTATGTAACACTGGATAACTGAATGATGTATGGATGAGGGTTTTATGTAACACTGGATAACTGAATGATGTATGGATGAGGGTTTTATGTAACACCGGATAACTGAATAGACAATAGATGATGCACTCAGGACTCAGGACTCGGCTCTAATGGAGGGTGAAGCCCGGAGACGCTGATCTCTGTGGCCCAGAGGGCCGTTGGTTTTTCTCACTTCCTGCTCAGCGCAGCCATGCACGCGCGTTTCCACTCTCGGGCGATCAATAGCCAGGGAGCCGCTCACCCATGAGTCGACTCAATGGACCCACTGGACCGTGCCCTGTTATACTGAGGCCAGGCTGCTTTTAACACCAGGGACAATTGAGGACCAGAAGAGTGATTTAGCCCGCCGTATCCTCGGCTGACTCAATGAAGCGCGGCGCGGGCGTGTTATTGCTGTTTTTTTTCAATCGAGCCGAGCGCTCTCCATTAATGAGGCTTGACTGAGCTGTACACTGACTTGCATCGACAGCTCTTTTTCCTTGCGAAAGATGCACACTACTGCATCTATGATAAAATAAACCAGCTGTTTATTTCAACTATGTTTGGTAATAACATCACTCTTCCAATTCCGTACAAATTCCAATTGCCAACTGCCTAAGATAAAGCTAAACAGTCATTAAATTAATTGTGAATTTCTCTTAATCAGTAAAGGTGATGGCCTTTCTGTACTAAACTAAATAGTGCGACAGCCAGAAATGAACAGGAATTCATACAACTAACACACATCCCCCAAGCAATATAATGTGACAAAAAGAATGATTAGAGAAAGGCTTTGTTAAATGATGTCAATTCAATTCCAGTGTTCCATCAACAGCTCACTCAAACCCAATGAACGGTGAGCTCAGCTGGAACTAAAACTAGAGCATGCGGTATGCCCACAACCATGTGGGGAACACCGATTTATTTTCTGTTCCTGGTGAACTGGAGATGGGTTCAGCACATGAGAGATGAGAATGGGAGGCAGTGTGAGACAAGGTAGGAAAAACAGGTCTATGTCTCCCTCTGGTGGCCAAATTACTTAATTGCATTAAATTAAAATGCTAATTGGTAAACTGGCTGAACGATCACAGGTGAACAGATCTCACACTAACACCTTGTATGTGTAAGTAAATGCATAACTGCGAAAAGCAGATCAGATTTGTGATCCGACTGCTCGATGCACACACCTGTTTTTTGTTCCTGTGCAGACCCGAGCTGATCCTCTGCGATCGCGGGTTGGCGTTGGAGTGCGACTTGGACTTCCCTGCGGAGGACAAAGATTTCCATTCAGCGAGCGCAACAGAAGAACGGGACAGACTCGTCTTTGTGGCACCGGCTCGTCGAAACGTAGCTGGGGGACATCAAGGAGGAACACTGACCCGCGCGGGAGAACGGGCTGAGCGCATTGGTCTCCAGGGAAACCAGCTCACCACAAAGCGATGACAAAGAAGAGAGGAGACTTTTAAATCGGACATCTTTACGCTTTCTTTCAGCCGTATCGCCTGTATCACTTCTCCTCCCGCACAAACACGGCCAGGTACGCAGCTGAAACACATGTACTCTTCTGACTCAGGCACCTGTGGGCCAGTGACGACCTTTACACCCGGCAGTCAACACATCCCAGTAACAGCTCTCACTGTTCACTGGTAGCATCCGTTGTTGCTGTAACCCGAGAAACCCTGACTGGGCAAAAACCTATCCTTACCCTAGAGCAGGGGTGGGCAACTCCAGGCCTCGCGGGCCGGTGTGTATGCCGGTTTTTGCTGCCACCAGTTAACAATTATTTAATTAGCCCAATCGTTTACATAATTTGATATTTTAATCTACATATCCGCGATATGAACAGCAGCTGATGAATGTTCTTGTGCCGGTATGCGTGTATTTTAGCGTTTTATCGTTCTGTAATTTACGAGTGAATCGGTGATTGTGTGTATGACTAATTAGCTGGTTGAGCCGTGGTAACTGGTGGCAGTAAAAACATGCATACACATGCAGTTGCCCACCCCTGCCCTAGAGGAACGCAGGTCCACGCATCACACCATTGCTGGCTCCAGGTTCCTCCTGACATAGCGCATCATGCGATTTTTATATATTCACATTATATGTACCTTCAGACAAGAATTTAAATTCTCTACGGATCCAATAGCCTCTTCCTGGTGCGCCGGTGGGAAGGTCGCACTGACAATGGCTCCGCATTCAACTCGTAGCTTTTTGTTTTTTCATTTAATATTCTTTATGCCTACTACATAGTTGTTGCTTGCCATGTCCTAAGAATTTCATTGTTCAGAATGACCTTGTGTCAATAAATAAAAACACTTGGACTTTGACGTTACCTGCTTTGGCAACATAGGAGTCTTCTTATCATGTGAATAAAGTTATTTAAATTTTAATGAGAGAGTGAGCAAGAGAATGGAAAGAAGGAGAGTAATATCAGTGAAGAAAGACGGAGAAGGGAGAGAGAGGAAGAGGGGAGGGGGAGAGTGAGGGAAAAGGGGGGGAGAGAGGAAGACAGAACAGAGGGGAAGAAAGAGAGAGAACAGCACAGCACATTTAAAACACATCCCTATCCTCAAGGCCTAAAAGAAAGCAGCTGGGTTTGCGCTGGGCATCAGATAAGCGGCGTAAACTGGCAGCGTATCAGGAGAGCCTTACACAACATGAGCCTGAGAGATTCTCACAACGCTGACCTCTGACCCCGCGCGCAGGGACAGGGATACGCGTGACAGAGACCTGACTGTTCAGGACTCACTTCGCACTACTGCACGCCGTAGTGCGGCCTTCGCCTGAAACAAGAACTCACCTCCAGGCACAGACTACTGCACGCCGTACAAGGCCTTCGCCTGAAACAAGAACTCACCTCCAGGCACAGACTGTCAGCGTGGTATGCCATTAGAAGGCTTGTGCTTGTATTCTTGCCATAGGTTTTGTATAGAGTTGGACAGGGATGACGTGGACAGCAGAGTATGGTCAATAAGCCCATCGAGGGCTGCTGGGTAGCTCATCTTGTTAAGCCACTATACTAGTGTGCGGATGCGCTCTGCGGTCTGGTATTTAATCCAGACCATACCAATGCAAACTATAATTGGCAGCTCTACAGGGCAGTTTAAAGGCACAGTATGGCATCCATTGGGTACTTTCTACACTTCCCAATGGAATTTCCAACCATATTTGTAAGCCTTTGCCATTCCTGTAACATCCTCTCAGCTTGGAAGAGCACAGATTTCCCAAATTTTCCCAGAATTCCCAAATTTGAAAGGTAACACTTTGGACTCTCATCCTTGTCGCACTATTCGCAGATGCACAACACACAAGGAGACTTTAACCTGTGGGATCGACAGGGCTGCTGCTCTGGTCAACTGGGAAATTTTTCTGTGAACGTTCTCAGGGCAGCGTGCCGGCTGTGAAGAGAAATAAAGAATAAAGACTTTTGTTTCTCCCTCCAGAAGTGCACGGGCAGCGCGTAATCGGCCGTGGGTTCACTCGAAGAGGGAGGGGTTTCAGTGGGTGGGCCGTCCCGGTCTCATGGGGCAACCAGGCCCCCACAGCCTCCCTGCAGAAGCTGCACAGGAGATGTCCTCACTTCACTTTAGGTTTGACGGTTGAATTATGACTTAAATGGTTTCATAAATTGAATGGCACAGGACACGGACCAAAGAAAGAACTGAGCCACACTGAGCTTAAAGCAAAAGACAACCTCTGCACTGACACACCCCCCCCCCTCTCCTCACTGCTGCTCTCTGCAGGACCCTCTCCCTCTCTCATGCGAATGAGGGCTCATCACACACACTGTGCACTGCACACACACTCTTCATGGGCCGGCTTTAGGTGTGCAGTTTCTGCAGTGAGCTGCTCATTAGCAGGTTCAGCGCTGTAGTGCTGCTGAATTGAGTCCCGGCCCCTCAGGGCTCCATTAACTGATGCTTCTGCGCTGTGAAAGTCATTCATCCTCCGGCCTTATTGATCCTGCTCCATCTGACTGTGTAACCTGACCGATAACCCCGCCTCCCCATCAGCCGACTCATTAGAAGTCCTTGCCCTCATCTGCCTGTGTCTTGGCCCTCGAACCCTGGGCCAGGAGGAGGGTGGGGGGGTGCTCTCGTCTGACTCGCAGAGAAAATAGGACGGCAAAAGAGGGGTTGGCTTGATGATGTGAATAAGCTAGTGTGTGTATGTATGCATATTTGTATGTGAATCTGTGTGTACTTGTGTGTGTGTGTGTGTGTGCATATTTGTGTGTGTGTGTGTGTGTGTGTGTGTGTGTGTGTGTCTGTGTGTGTGTGTGTGTGTGTGTGCATATTTGTGTGTGTGTGTGTGTGTGTGTGTGTGCATATTAGTGTTTGCGTGTGTGTGTGTGTGCATATTTGTGTGTGTGTGTGTGTGTGTGTGTGTGTGTGCATATTTGTGTGTGTGTGTGCATATTAGTGTTTGTGTGTGTGTGTGCATATTTGTGTGTGTGTGTGTGTGCATATTTGTTTGTGTGTGTGTGTGTGTGTGTGTGTGTGTATACACTTTACATTAGCGTGACTCACCGTCCTCCTCCTTGTTCTCCAGCGGCACGCTCCAGGCAATGAGGTTCCGTGCAGCACGGCCCTCCTCTGCCACAATCTTCCTCACCTTATCATGGCTGTTAGAGCGCTGGAACGAGGCCTGGAGACACAGCAGGGTACCAGAAAGGGGCTGTGATATTAGCACAAAAATACAGCACAGTGTGATATCAGCGCAGAGCTACAGCAGAGTGTGATATCTGCGCAGAGCTACAGCACAGTGTGATATCAGCGCAGAGCTACAGCAGAGTGTGATATCTGTGCAGAGCTACAGCAGTGTGATATCAGCACAGAGCTACAGCAGTGTGTGATATCTGTGCAGAGCTACAGCACAGTGTGATATCAGCGCAGAGCTACAGCAGAGTGTGATATCTGTGCAGAGCTACAGCACAGTGTGATATCAGCGCAGAGCTACAGCAGAGTGTGATATCTGCGCAGAGCTACAGCACAGTGTGATATCAGCGCAGAGCTACAGCAGAGTGTGATATCTGTGCAGAGCTACAGCAGAGTGTGATATCAGCACAGAGCTACAGCAGAGTGTGATATCAGCACAGAGCTACAGCAGAGTGTGATATCAGCACAGAGCTACAGCAGTGTGATATCAGCACAGAGCTACAGCAGTGTGTGATATCAGCACAGAGCTACAGCAGTGTGAGATATCTGTGCAGAGCTACAGCAGAGTGTGATATCAGCACAGAGCTACAGCAGAGTGTGATATCAGCACAGAGCTACAGCAGTGTGTGATATCAGCACAGAGCTACAGCAGAGTGTGATATCAGCACAGAGCTACAGCAGTGTGAGATATCTGTGCAGAGCTACAGCAGTGTGAGATATCAGCGCAGAGCTACAGCAGAGTGTGATATCTGCGCAGAGCTACAGCAGTGTGTGATATCAGCACAGAGCTACAGCAGAGTGTGATATCAGCACAGAGCTACAGTACTCTGTGATAACAGGATGGATTTGGGTGCATGTCAATTCACCACGCGTTTTGAATGAGCTTTGGCATGCTGATTTGGTTTTATAAAAAACCCCTGGAACAAAAATTATACTTGTCCCAGATTGTTAATCTGGGAGAAATGAGCAAACGAAGTTTGGGCAAAGCGCGTACCCATGACTCTCCATTACTGTAGGTCGTAGAGAAACTCTTATAACATATTAAAGGTATCTTCCAGCTCCATCTTTTAGTCATATACTACATTCAGCAAAAAAGAGTTGGGATTGATTATACTCTTAAAAATTGATCTGCAAAACAACCTACATTTTAAAATATAATAAAATATAATCAATCCTAACTTGTTTACCTTAAATTTTTTGCTGAATATAGTATATGAAGATACCTTTAATGTGATATAAGAGCCAAATCGGTTTTGAAAAGCGCTATATAAATAAAGTAAAATTTTACTTACGCATTTCTCTACGACCTATAGTAATGGAGATACAGCGAATCAAACTTCGTTAGCCCACATCTCCCAGATGAACGATCTGGAACAAGTGTAATTTTGGTTCCAGGGGTTTCTTATAAAACCAAATTAGCATGCCAAATCTCATTCAAATCCAGACGATGCGGTCAAAAAGCATGTTGAATTGACATAAACTCACCCATTTACAGCATAGTGTGTTATCAGTAGAGCTAGAGCACTGTGAGATACCAACATAGAACTACAGCACTGAGCAATACTAGCAGAACTACAGCACTAAGCAATACTAGCAGAACTACAGCACTGAGCAATACTAGCAGAACTACAGCACTGAGCAATACTAGCAGAACTACAGCACTGAGCAATACTAGCAGAGCTGCAGCACTGAGCAATACTAGCAGAGCTAGAGCACTGTGAGATACCAACATAGAACTACAGCACTGAGCAATACTAGCAGAACTACAGCACTAAGCAATACTAGCAGAACTACAGCACTGAGCAATACTAGCAGAACTACAGCACTGAGCAATACTAGCAGAGCTGCAGCACTGAGCAATACTAGCAGAGCTGCAGCACTGAGCAATACTAGCAGAGCTGCAGCACTGAGCAATACTAGCAGAACTACAGCACTAAGCAATACTAGCAGAACTACAGCACTGAGCAATACTAGCAGAACTACAGCACTGAGCAATACTAGCAGAACTACAGCACTGAGCAATACTAGCAGAACTACAGCACTGAGCAATACTAGCAGAACTACAGCACTGAGCAATACTAGCAGAACTACAGCACTGAGCAATACTAGCAGAACTACAGCACTGAGCAATACTAGCAGAGCTGCAGCACTGAGCAATACTAGCAGAACTACAGCACTGAGCAATACTAGCAGAACTACAGCACTGAGCAATACTAGCAGAACTACAGCACTGAGCAATACTAGCAGAACTACAGCACTGAGCAATACTAGCAGAACTACAGCACTGAGCAATACTAGCAGAACTACAGCACTGAGCAATACTAGCAGAACTACAGCACTGAGCAATACTAGCAGAACTACAGCACTGAGCAATACTAGCAGAACTACAGCACTGAGCAATACTAGCAGAACTACAGCACTGAGCAATACTAGCAGAACTACAGCACTGAGCAATACTAGCAGAGCTGCAGCACTGAGCAATACTAGCAGAGCTGCAGCACTGAGCAATACTAGCAGAGCTGCAGCACTGAGCAATACTAGCAGAACTACAGCACTGAGCAATACTAGCAGAACTACAGCACTGAGCAATACTAGCAGAACTACAGCACTGAGCAATACTAGCAGAACTACAGCACTGAGCAATACTAGCAGAACTACAGCACTGCATGGTACCAGAACAGACCTACAGCACTGTGAGAAACCAGTGGAGCGGCAGCACTGCGGAATACCATCTTAGAATTACAGTACAGTGTGATATCAGCATAGCTACATCACTGTGTGATACCAGAACACCGTGGCTCGCTTGACAACTGTATTTGCGATCAGCATTGACTGCCATTGCCTAGTTTATACACAGTTACCGACATGACAAATGAAAAAGAAACAATTGCACAGTGGCCATGTCAGATGTGTGCGGACGCACCGAGCAGCTGGTGCAGCTGCACGACAAAGACAGATCTGAGCCTAACACAATCATCATCATCATTATCATCATCATCATCATCACCATCATCATCATCATCATCAGCAATCCCTCAAATACGTGGATTATCTCCTTTCACAGGTCATGAGGTTACTGTAGTCATTTATGAGCTCTGGGATGGCAGGCCTGATAACGGGTATTAAAGACACAGTAAAAACACAGTGCTGAGAGTTTGAGTGACCACCTGCCATTCCTCACACAGGCAGTGCAGTCTTACAAAAAAGCCCAGAGAGAAACTATACCATAGACTTCACTATAAATCTCTGCTTACACACACTAACCCTTTCAAACCAGTAGCATTAGCAACAGGCTAGCACTGCTATATGAAGCCCCTGGTTTCCCCCCCCCATGTTGCTTGTGATGCGATGCGATGTTCGTGACAAGCACACAGCGAGACAAAAGAAGCGGCTTTCTTTCCTTCCCATGTTAATCTGAAGAGGTATCAGGGCAGAGTTCATATCCCTGGGGATGTGGCTCAGAGGAATGAGAGGATGAGGTCGGCACTTCGCTGTGGAATGTCCAACATGCACGTTAGCCACCTTTCAGCACAATTGAAATTAAGTCGCGTTCCTTCAGTGACCGGCAGCGTGCCCCCTTTAACTTTAGAGAAAAAGCGGTGCACCAGACCCGTACCCTTTATTTTAATAACGTTTCATCGCTTTTCAACTTTCTCCTCTTCCCTAATGGAATTCCCAATCATACCCATCAGCCAATACCGTCCCTGCAACGTCCTCTCTCGGTTCGGAAGAGTACAAACACAGTTTATTATGCTCCAGAATCCTCGCCTCACTATTTGCAGATGCGCAACACAACACGCGGGGCTCAACCCGGGACGCTGCGATTGATATTCAAATGAGCGCCGGTGGTCGGCCGGGACATTTTGCTGTAAACGCGAGTCTGAAAGGACACCAGCTGGGAGGAGCGTGTGAAACACAACAGAAACAAAAGTTTGTTTTCCTTTTCACATATCAGACTTTAGCAAGTTAGAAAACTTACAAAAAAAATAAAATAAACAAATTACTTTACGATATAGGTTTTGTCCACTTGTGTGTGCTCGTGGTGTATTACTTGTCGATGTTATGTTTTTTAAAATAAACGTTAAGTGGAAGTCATTGCCATTTTGAAACACAATCATTGTTTACTTTGAAACACGTTATATGTCGTTATTAATAATAATTAATATTTCTATATATTGACCCATATTCACCCAGCAGTCATGTTCTACCAAAACAAAACAAATTGTAACTATGGAAAAAAGACAACTGATGGACTTTGTGAAGCCTACACAAAAGGAAATATACAGTCATATGACACAATATATGTGAAGAATTGAGTGGTCTGCTTTCCTGTGCAGGGTACAAAGATTACTCCGTTAAAATGGAGGGCAGTTCTGATATGTCCTTTTGTTTCAAAGTTTTGTTTACCAAGGTCTTTGACTCTACAAATAATGACACAATATTAAAAACCATTAGAATATACTAGAACAGCGGGCAAAAAGCACTGTCAGCAGTACGAACGACAGTATTCTGATAAACGGGTGCTACATACGCTCATTGTATCGAGTCTCAATGTTGCCTGCTGCTGATCAACAGCACAAGGGAGCACTAACATGTTGTATGAAGGGCAAGTGGAAAGGCAGCAAAGTGGAAAGGCAGCAAATCAAAATGGCCGTCTAAGTATGCATGAACGATAATGGCATTATGCCACTGTGCATATGCACACCAATAGGAAATCCAAACAGAATTCACCACTCACTCCCACGTCAAGACGGCGGTTCAACTACAGACATGTTTTGCAGATGCGGACAGAACATACCAGGGTGCTTTGTTTGGGAATTGTGTTGTCGCTGTGGCAAACTGAATTGAACCAAACTGAATGTCGGAGGAGAAATGTAGTCTATTCAGCCCATCGAAGTTTGTCGTTTCACCTGTCTAGAGCGTATCCTGCACCATGTCAAGCCTGGTCTTTGGTCTCTGCTTGTACTGTATGACCTGAGAAGGTATTCCATGCTGGGCTTGTAACTGCAAGGCTGCAGGTTCCATTCCCAGGTAGGGGCACAGCTGGCGCATCCGTGAGCAGGAAATTTAACCGAAATGTCTTCAGTATACACGGGCTGTTTGATAAAGGGACAGCAAGTGTGATGTGAGCTGTGGGAGTCGCCCAGAAAAAGGGCATCTGCCGAGCCAATAAACAAGGCTGCCAGGTCATGTGACCCGTGTTCCCTCTCTCTTCTGCTGATCGGACGTCTGAATGCCGGCGGAATAAAGCGTTCGGAAAGCTCGTTCATCCCTGCCAGCTTGCGTGCTGGAACCGCGGGCGCGGACGAGCGCGTTTTCCCGCCGGAGCGATCGCGGCCCCACTCGGGGCGGATTCTTTTAACAGCGCGGGCCGAAGCTTCCTCAGAGAAGCTCCCGTTCAAACGGCCGCGCTTCCCACAGAGCTTTCCTTCGGCAAAAAGTTCAAACGCCAGCCTATTTAAAAAGCCACGCCTCCACGCCACCTCGAACATAACGCACGTAACAGTTACTAAGACTAGACACCCGTGGGATGGGTTAGGGATATACAAATTTTGTTACTGTATGTACCATTCCTGTAAAATGTGTACAATGCAAATAAAAAATTGATCTAAAAAAATCGAATTTAAATAAAGACTAAACACCCACAACAACACACGCTATCCTCGCAAGCTCCCTATCTATGGCCCCAAGCTTAATATACACAACTGACCTACTTTTAAAGAGCAAGACAGCATGTTAAGACACAGTGGCATTCTACTAAAAAACAGAAAACAAAGAGAATGGAAGGGAAGACAGGGCAGTGAAAGTTCCAGAACAGAGAGAAGGACAGAGACGGACAAGGAGGCCTGAACCCCGCTGACCTGCCCACCGAGAGTAAATATTTACACTGTTTCCACAGCTTTGGCTGCAGATCTAACCTCAGGGGGCTAAAGGACAACCACCCGGCGAGGGGGCTGGGGGACTGGCCGTGCAGTCAGAGCCCCCTCCCCCCCCCCTCCAATCCACTTAATCAGCCGCAGACCTCCAGCACCTGTTTGGTGCTGCGGAGGCCGGACACCTTATTTCCCACACTCCCCTCCCCCGCTGTGGTGAGGAGAGAGCAGCGGAAGGCCGGCCGATGCGAGCCCCTCGGTTCCTGAGGAGGGTAGGGGTGGAGGGTTCGGTACATACGGAGTAGAAGCACAGCTTGTGTGAAGGGTCCTCCTCCCGCTGCGGCCCCGACATGCTTGCGTCCGACCGGCTTCAGGGGACCTGCGCCTAAGCATCGCATCCCGAGCTCCGCAACATCGTCATCCGACTGCCGGGCCAGAAATAGACTTCCCGCAGCGCGCCGGACAGGACGGGCCAGCTCGTGCAGCTGTGTCAGCTCTCCCACCAATGGCGGCTCAGAGCGGCTCTCTGCCCTGCCTTTCCTGCGCCGTAGTCGCGGCTCAACCCCCGCAGTCCGTGCTGAGCTCAGCAGCCCCGCGAGGCCCGAGGTGATCCCGCCACTGTATTCCTGCTCGTCCGCCAGTCCGCTGTTCCTGTAGTGCTTGTTTACTTCTGCCGCCACAGTAATAGCTTTCTCTCTCTCCCTTCCTGCCCCTCGTTCTCACTCACCGTGACTCCTTCTCTCTTGCTCTCCCTCTCTCTCTCTCACTCCTCTTCGCTCCCACCCTCCCTCCCCTCTTTCTCTCTCTCTCTCTGATACTCGCATCTCCTCACGGTCGCTCACTCTGATGTTCACATCAGCCAGTGCAGCTGAAGCACCACCTCAGTCCAGCCAGCGCTGCCCGTGAAGAGAGACCACGCGTCAGACACGCGAAACGCGGGTAATGACAACCCGAAATACGCCGGCTCCTCCAAACCGTCCCCAGCAGGACACACCATTTCTGCCAGGTCTGCGTTCGTAGGGCTCCCGCCATCACAAGGGGCCGGAGGGAGGGGGGGGGGCAGCGGAATAAATCGCCCTGTCCGCATAGGAGGGAGGAACAGCAGGCTCTGGACCTCCACCGAGCCTCTCTTACCCTCGTATCATTTCAGCACCGCCAAAGCGCCACATCGAAACAAGGTGCCCATTGTCCCTGCCCACTGTACGTCAAACACAAACACACAATAGCCGATGACACGTATCCTCCAGCGATCTGCTCAGAATGGCCGGAAGGTATTTTCATCCATGTTACCTGAGAACAGCGATCTCTACCTGCAATGCATGAAGCCACAAATAAACCCCTTAACTCCAGACAGCGGCACACCCAAATATTGTACCAGAACATGTGCACCACTGTTCCAGACCATCTACATCCTTTTATCAAGGGAGAACAGAATTCATGCAATGAGAACTGACAAAGTGAACCGGAACAAATGGGTTTCATGTTACAGTGGCAACGCTGCCAACAAACAAGCAGGCTAAAGACCTCTGGAGACCAGCAGTTGCAGAACATGGCCAAATGCACAATAGAAATTGATTTATATATGCATGGACTAATGTTTATTTGGAGGGACAAGTGGGCGGCAGGTCAAAAGGGGTAAGACAGCTACAGGGTAACTCCACAGCTGTATGAGAGTGGGGAAGCTATAGTTCCCTCTAAACCAATCAGCTGGCAAGGGGGCTGGGTCAGTGACATCATCAACATACCCGACAGCAACAATGAGTTGTTTACTTCTTTCAGATGGGACAAAATGCTGTTTGATTGAGAAAGGTTTTACTGCTTGTGTGACAAGGGTTTATTAGTGGACAAAAGTACTTTAACTTCTCGCGCTGAAGCATAATTAAAAATGTAAATCCTTTCAACTGAATGCGTGAGAGATTAGGCAATACTCTCACACACTCAGAAGGTGCCAAAATCGATGACTAAAAGATACTAATGAAAAACAAAACTTGCAGAAGCCGTTTTGCCTCGAAAGAAAATCGTTTCATTCAAACAATTTGTCTGCTAAGGTCGACAAATTTCAACCATACACTGCACTGTTTTTATCAAAATAGTAGCTTAGTGTTAATTTTAAATGCATAATTTTTTTTGTGTGTAAAAATATTTGCATTCTACCATTGCAACATTAATTTGGAGCCCATTAATTTAAACAATGGCAGCCACCATCAGACAGAAAAAAATTCATTACTGTTTTTTCTAACTTGGGCATAAATACACGCCCAGAAATCCACACTGTTAAAAATGCATCTTCTATTTGAGGCATTGTTTTAAACACTAACACCTTTGATCACTTCCTGCTTTGCGACTTTGTGGAATTTAAATGTATAATACCAATATTTGCATTATGTTATATTTGCATTATGTGGGCATGTTTTTTTCCCCTTCAGCAAGTCGAGCCAAAGCAACTTGCATGCACACTGATCAAGTCAATATGTTAAGCGCCATGACCAAAGTTAACAGAATGACTTAATCCTCTGGAAAAGGGACAACCATCCCGGGAATCATTAACCAACAAGAAAACTGAATCATTATTATAATAGTACCTCGATTTGCCATGCAAAATTCCCAAAGGAACATCAGGGTTATGAATGCCCTGTACACTACCAGTGAACTACTAGTAGGGCAGAGTATTTTACCGCTGGTGTTTAAAATGCCACATATCTTATGGCGTAGCAGGTTTTACCATATGTAATACAATCACAGCTACATTTCTACATTTGCCTGCAAAGCTAGTTCACGGTATTACGTGTGACCTGTGTATTGTGGCTAGTGCAGGTCAAATCCAGAATGAACCGTTTTGACTATTTGATAACACAATACAGTTACCTGCGTATGCACAATGGCATCCCGGCCTTGCCCCAGCAAACGAGCATCACGGCAAACATTCCTCATTTAAAACAGTGATATAAAAATGTAGCAAGTGAATATGAATGTTAGACACATTATCAGGTCATTCACACGTTGGTGGATTTTCGGATCAAATGTGACTGGCTATGTCAGATAGCTAGCAGCTAATGTTAGCTGCATAACATAACATGTATAAAAGCTGGATCGTTTGCAGCTGAAACAACAAAAAGGCTCAAATATGACCGTTTTAGCTCAGTCAACTACTGCTTGTAGCATTACCTAGATTTCCCTTAGGCTAGGAGAGACCGCTGGCTAGCTAGCACTGGCTATAACTTAAAAAGACAAGTCATCACGTTACATTGTGCAAGCTAGCTTGCTAGTCAGACATGTTTACTAGCTTTCTTCCTACTGCATGATCGAAATTGGATGATTACACATATATTTGGCTACCTTTAAGGTAAGGTTTATGGGTGTATTCCTGCCTTTGCCACCTCCATGCGATGACCCAGAGCTGTTGCTCCCAGATCTCTCCCTCCCGTCGGCGCCTTGGCCCATTCTCGCCCCCAGTCGGTGCTGACCAACGCCACGCCGTCGGCCATCGTGACGGCTGTCTTTTGACATCGGCGGAACTCCTTATAATTCAGCTTTTTTGGGGGAACAAAATGTTCTCGTCGATATCCAACTTAACGTGGATTCAGGGTGTAGCTAGAAACGACACCAGTCAAACAAACTGACAGCCAAAGAGCAACCTAGCTTGTAGCAGGAAGCGTCGAGTGACGATGTGATTGAAGGTGATATTATCCAATAGCCTGGTCGTGCTTGTTTCAAAGGCGGAAACAAAAGAATGCTGCGACGAATACTATTGGACAGAGCAGGGTCACAATGTGTGTTACAGTTTGAGCCATGGCAACCAAGTAATCAGAGCGGGACAAAACGATGTTTTGCTTGGTAGGTCTAACGTTGCTCTCTTGTTTTTAACACAAACGTGGGTAACGCCTATGTTTTATGGAACGTTAGCTTGAGTCACAATTTACGCATAAGATTAGCTAACGTTAGCTAAAGGTCTATATGTCGTGCTAGTTTGCGAATGAAAGCATCGCCGGATGTTGCTTTTCGCCTCGAAAAATGTAATCCATAACGTTAGCTAATGTGGCTAAGTCGCTAGCAAAACCTGTCTTGTGAATCACTTGTTTGTTGACAAGCTAGCTTTTGGTCGCATTGCAAGACACTGAGAGCAATGACATTGCATCTAACATATGCCAGTTATGTGACCCATTGAACTCGAGCGTTAGAAGTTTGTTAAATATGTAATAATCAGTTAAGTTACCTAGCAAGATTCGAGTATCGTTAGCTAATTTACCCATGCATAATCATATAGCTACCTTGTTAATCTATTAAACTTTCATGAGGATTCCATCCGTTCCAACAAGTGACCGTGCGAGTCAGAGCTAGCTAGCGCAGAATTATTATGAGGTGGTGGGTCATTTCGCTTTTGAGGTTGTGAATCTGTTTGGTGTAGTTGCGACTGCAGTCCACAGAGTGGCAGTATTGCCTTGGATATTGAGGATGCAAGTGTACTATCACTAGTGACGTAAGCACAACGGATTGATTTAATTTAACTTGTTAGGGCTGTCTCGTCTCTTTCAGGTTATCGTGTCCAGAAGTTTGTGAATATGGAGTATACTGCTGTGACTTTTGTTTTGTTTGCACTGAGTTGGGGCTCTGCCTTTCATGAAGACCATTTCTTAGGTGAACAGCACAATCCAGAACATGATGTCAATGTACTTCTTGGCAACCAGGTATTCTGAAAACCATACATGAAATTGACTTGCCCGTCATGTGCTATACCCATTGCAGTCTCTGCATCAGATCACATATCCACCAAAACGATTGTTTATGTATTTGAAGGGGGAAGATGAGTTTAAGAAGCTCAGTCCAGAAGAACAGAGGAGGAGGATGGTGGAAATTGTGAAGAAGATTGATACAGATGCAGACAAACTTTTGACAGCAGGTGAAAATCAGGTTTTTTCTCGTGTATATTTTTGAGTGTGCAGAACATGGATTATCTGGATAATTTACGAATGTCATTGAACACTTGGTCTGAAGTAAACCAACCTGTGCTGATGGAATTGCACATGTTTTTAAACAGACGGACAGCTTGAGGAAAAACGAACATGATTAATAATCTTGCGTTTTCACAGAGGAGATCGCACTCTGGATACAGCGGGTCTACAGGCAATATGCACTGGAAGACGCAGAGGAAAGGTTCCCCGAATTTGACACAAATAAAGATGGCGTGGTATCGTGGGACGAGTATAACATGGTGGTGCACGAGCACGTCATTGACTTGGACGACGATGCGGTTTTTGAGGACCCAGAGGAAGAGTCTGTTCGATTTGTATGTAGCAGGTTCTAATGAACTAATTGAACTACTAATCAACAGCCAATGTGCCGAGCGTTGCACATTCCTATTTCACTTCTGTTTTTCTCCCCTGTCTTTGCAGCTGCATTCGAAGGAAAAGAAGCGATTTGATTTTGCTGATGGAGACGGTACCCCTGGCCTGAATCTAAGTGAATTTTTGGCATTTACACATCCATCTGAAGTGGATGAAATGGCTGTAAGTTATACCACGGAGCGCTGATGCAGCCATCATGGTGTGACAGACTATTATGGTCTACATGCAGTGTGATCTCCAAGGTGCAACGTCATAATCTCACATTGGTGTTTCCAGCCAATGAAAGAATAGTGTCGTCCATGTATACCTGGAATGTAGCTGTGTTTTTAGATAAGAGAAGGAACATGATGGCAGAAGGTTATATTCCAGGTGACATGATAAATCATCTAAATCCTTACATTTACTTTGTCACACCTAGGATTTCACCATTGAAGATGTTTTGAATGAATACGACAAGGATAACGATGGGTTGATCAGCATTAAGGAATTTCTTGGAGACATTCGGACCAATGGCAAGTACAACATATCGCACAGATTTCCTCAAGAAAACAAGTTTTTCTAGGTGTTCATGTGTTGTGACTATGTTGTGATGAGGGCCATCTTTGATGAGAATACCGTGTCACGTGTGTAATGTGCTGGCTGTTCTGCTCCGTGTTGAATGAGAAATGTCTCTGCGTTCCGTCATAGCCGAAGACAAACCAGCACAATGGGAGATCGAAGAGACCATTAGATTCCAGCAACTGTACGATCAGGACCAAGATGGTCAACTGAACCGGGATGAGCAGCTCCGCTGGGTGGCTCCAAACAGTTACAGTTCTGCTAGAGAGGAGGTGAATGCTGTCGATCAACATTAACCTCACCCCAGTGTCTCTGATGTCACGAGTGAAATGTTGTTGTGAGAAACAGAATTTCAGATAATTGAAAAGAGTGCCTCTCTTACCATTGTTCTGATGAAGGACTATTATTTAGTTTTCTTAGCAGATTATTCATACAAAGCAGCCTACAAAGTGTTAACTTCAGACATTCTTTACCGATACAGCTGGATCTTGACTTTTATTTAGTTTGTTCCTATTTATTGCCTGGACTCGATAATTAGCCATTCAAGTTAAGTCCCTTGCTCAAGGCAACAACAGCTGTGGTCAAGCTAGGATTCAGACCTGCGACATTCTGTGTACAAGATCAAATCTCTGGCTGTTGTGCCAAGCTTCCGGTTGGCTCTTGAAAGATGATGTAGAACAAAAGTGCAATGACCTCAATTGAAAACGGGTGCAATT
Organism: Ilyophis sp. 1 JC-2022; assembly: GCA_022702515.1. Lineage (NCBI taxonomy): Eukaryota > Metazoa > Chordata > Actinopteri > Anguilliformes > Synaphobranchidae > Ilyophis > Ilyophis sp. 1 JC-2022. The sequence continues at coordinate 21,883,255 of CM040399.1, read as the reverse complement.
TGCATTCACCACTGTGTGAAATTTCTGAATTCTGTTTATAGAGACAAGTTGGAGAATCTGTTCATGTTTGCCTGCAGTTTATTTATGCTGTTATTGTAAAGTATAGATACATTTCCACTGCCACTGTGGGTACACCATATTTGAATGAATATCAACATAGGATTCCATCAAAAGTGACAATCCACAACTGTCACTTGCTGTTTGATATAATGCTAGCTGACAGGAGGTATTTGCACTACAGTACATAGCTATTACCATATCAGCTGTTATATCTTCTCAAAATGTATAAGTGTATTTCTGAATGTTAGTTTGCTGTACTCTCTACATTTTCGAAAAGTAATTGGAAAAATTAACAAACTTAAACAAAGTCATCATATATATATATATATATATATATATATATATAGTGCATTACATGGAGATTAATTCAATTATTAAATTCAATAATACTGAACACAATGTTTAGTAGGCTAGTAATCAATAGAACACAAAGAAAACACTTTATCGTCAACGTTACAGTCCAGGGTTAAGAATTGAAGGTCAATTCGTATTTTTAATCGACACCTTGCGGACAAAGAACAAATGATTTTGGCATGTAAAATTAAGTTTTTTGTTGTTGTTTTTTTCCCCCCCAACAGGCAATTCACTTGATCAAGGAAATGGACCAAGATGGCGATGATAGGCTGTCGGAGGCTGAGATCTTGAAAAATATCCAGCTTTTCATAAGTAGTGAAGTGACTGACTATGGACGGCAGCTCCACACCACACACGATGAATTATAGTTGTGAATAAAAAAAATTTTAAACCAATCAATACAATTGTTTTTTTTACCCAAGTTGTCAGTTGTTTGTTTGAGAAATCTTTATTAAGACGCTCTGAGGACTGGGGAACGTGCCGACTATAAAATATTTAATTGTGAACAATCCCTTCCTCTCATTTCCTACGTTTAGAATGTTAGAATAATAGCTACATGCAGGTAACAAAATATATATATTTTAATGATCTCTCAGGCCTAAATGCCACGGATATTATAACGAATGTATCAAGAGTCCTACTGTAGCTACTTTCTTTGGCGGCTGACATTTTGAAGCATTTTGAATGTATAAATACGGGGCATGCCCCGCCAAGCCGTAACTTGGCGGATGACATGCCTGCCATCCAAATATTTTCATGAAATATTTCAAAATACTAAAGTTAACCAGTTAACTCCAAGTTTCGTAAAATAGCCCACAGGTTAGCTCTCTGCACACCGATTTCCAAACTCGTAACAGTTCTTGACTTGTGGACAAATTCTTATCTAGATAGCCTAAAGCAAATTGTTTCATTTTTGGCTACAATCCAAACCAAAACGTATATTGTTATCGCAAAAAAAAAGCAGACTCGTTGTGGTATGACTGACATCAACTGCCAGTGCTTCCTCATTTGACAATACCCTTCTTTCATTTTTAAATACGGCAGTGGTTTCTCCCTGGCGCTTTTCTTTCCCCCGCTATCTGTCACTTTACTCCGTTTCGCATTTAGATTTAAATCTCTGGATATTTTGTTTGCAGGACCACGTTTATTTTCAAAGTAGGGTGTTGTACTTAAAAACAGATTATTAGTTTAGAACAAAGACCGGAATGACATCGTTGCAGTTCAAAGATGCTTTTTGGGTAAGTGAGTGCTTTTTGCGCATACTGAGGTTGTGATATTGACTGCCACTGTAGATTTCAGTATCGTGGCGTTACCGAGGTAGGAAATAATTTTCTGTAGGCGACAGTACTTATTTCCGATTGAATCAATCATATTTTAATTTAGGCTAAACTGAAATACGTGTAGAGGTCTCCAAGATGCGATTTGAGTACCATTTAGCCTAAATGTAGAGTCTATACAAGGTAAAATACGTTTCTTTATATGCCAACATCACATTGTTTGAGGTAATGCATTTTTTAAATGCATTCATGATTTAAAACACCATCTGTGCCATTAGGCTATTGGATAACAGTTTCGTACCATTTTCAGATCGGAAGCTCTAAAATCGCCCAAAAAATAATAAATGAGGTCTGCAGAGGACCAACGTGGCAAGCATGGAACGTTACATTTAGTCAGTTGGCATGCATTGTCGTTTCCCATTAAGTATAAATATCTAACTTTTTACTATGGACGCAGATGAGACATAATCAGAACTGAAGATACACTATCTGTACATCTCTCTATCAATGGTAAGGTCTTGCCTCTTACGGTGAAGATCACTGAAATATGGGAAATCAGGGTAAATTTACCAACGTTTTGCAATGTTTTTATTCCAATAATTTGGCAGTGGTGTTCAATTAGAAAATCGAACTGATTTTAGCGAATTTCATTACAAGTGCAACCAGGGAATTCTGCATTTGGCTCAATTTCGCTAGTTGCCAATAGACCATTGCACTGTCAAGCCTGGTCTGAGTCCTGGTAAGATATTGCGTACAAATGGCTCTCTGTATATGGAAAATTATATTTCCTTCTGTCAGTGCAAAATTACCTTTAATCATTTTCCACATAGCCCCCTTCTCTTGTTGACATTTCAGTTTGAAAGACCTTCTGTAATCAACAACTTGAAAGCTGACAGTCAGCACTTCAAACTCATTGTCATTGTATCCTTTCAAACTCAAAGTGCTAGAATACAAAATAACAAAAAATGTGTCACTGTCCACTTAATTATGGTGCTCACTGTAGTTATATCAATTATTGTCCCATTCCTACTCAGAAGAAGTGCGCCATCACCACCTTTCATGCTTGGAAACAAAAACTGATTTTAGTGGGTATTCTACTTTTACTCTCTCTGCATTAAGTTCAAAGAGCCAAAGTACAATAATGTCCTCACACATGCGCATTGTTGGCTTTGATGTATTAAGGGGGTCATATCGTAATGACAATCAATATTTAGCAAAAGTTTGGACAAAATGGGCAGTAATCTATTATTGTTATTTTATTTCTGTAATAAACAATAGTAATAAAATGTGTAAAACCGGAATCAAATCCCCTACATTTTCCTGAGACTACTAATTAAGGGGCCTATTTTGAGGATGCACAATTACATCATTATTCAATATTACATATAATATTGTAGATTGGCATTGTAGACGGCAAAAAATATTTCATTTTTTATTTTATTATTGCAACTGTGGAAAAAAATATCAGCTAACATGGTTTCAAAGACAGCACACCAACAACATGGAAATATTAGTAATCAAATATCTGTAGTAACAAAACCTAATGAATTATCCATGGACTGATCAATCAATCAGATCCATATAGTCCTGATGCCACTATATTTAGGTGAAGTATATGGACAGGCAGGTAATTGCAGTGAACATGGTGAAGATCCACAACCACTTGAAGATGTCAATCCCAGTTTAAGAGAATCTGTCATTCCACTGAATATGGATGTCTTCTGTGTGTGGTGACAGGTTTTATTAATCCTTCACTGTCTTTACACTGGCATGGACCACATATTGACCGTACACAACCAGAGTTCAGGTGCAAGAACTCACTGGCATGGACCGCATATTGACCGAACACAACCAGAGTTCAGGTGCAAGAACTCACTGGCATGGACCACATATTGACCGAACACAACCAGAGTTCAGGTGCAAGAACTCACTGGCATGGACCGCATATTGACCGAACACAACCAGAGTTCAGGTGCAAGAACTCACTGGCATGGACCACATATTGACCGAACACAACCAGAGTTCAGGTGCAAGAACTCACTGGCATGGACCGCATATTGACCGAACACAACCAGAGTTCAGGTGCAAGAACTCACTGGCATGGACCACATATTGACCGAACACAACCAGAGTTCAGGTGCAAGAACTCACTGGCATGGACCGCATATTGACCGAACACAACCAGAGTTCAGGTGCAAGAACTCACTGGCATGGACCACATATTGACCGAACACAACCAGAGTTCAGGTGCAAGAACTCACTGGCATGGACCACATATTGACCGAACACAACCAGAGTTCAGGTGCAAGAACTCACTGGCATGGACCGCATATTGACCGAACACAACCAGAGTTCAGGTGCAAGAACTCACTGGCATGGACCACATATTGACCGTACACAACCAGAGTTCAGGTGCAAGAACTCACTGGCATGGACCGCATATTGACCGAGCACAACCAGAGTTCAGGTGCAAGAACTCACTGGCATGGACCACATATTGACCGTACACAACCAGAGTTCAGGTGCAAGAACTCACTGGCATGGACCGCATATTGACCGTACACAACCAGAGTTCAGGTGCAAGAACTCACTGGCATGGACCGCATATTGACCGAACACAACCAGAGTTCAGGTGCAAGAACTCACTGGCATGGACCACATATTGACCGAACACAACCAGAGTTCAGGTGCAAGAACTCACTGGCATGGACCACATATTGACCGAACACAACCAGAGTTCAGGTGCAAGAACTCACTGGCATGGACCACATATTGACCAAACACAACCAGAGTTCAGGTGCAAGAACTCACTGGCATGGACCACATATTGACCGAACACAACCAGAGTTCAGGTGCAAGAACTCACTGGCATGGACCGCATATTGACCGAACACAACCAGAGTTCAGGTGCAAGAACTCACTGGCATGGACCACATATTGACCGAACACAACCAGAGTTCAGGTGCAAGAACTCACTGGCATGGACCGCATATTGACCGAACACAACCAGAGTTCAGGTGCAAGAACTCCGGTGTTCCTTCTCAGCTGTTGCCGCGAAGGTGACATTTGCTGCACTCGCTCAAAAGTGCCTTTTCATGTAAAACTTAGAGGGGTTCATCTGAATGTCCTGTTGACACATATGAAAACGTTCAACACATATTTTCTTATCTTAGATCTTTTTCTCTTAGATCAAGTCCTTCATTCTGTCCAATTACATGTGTGAAAAAGACATTAGATACACCCTCCAACCTTTCTCAATATCATATTTGCGCATTTCTCAGAAGTAGGCATGTGCCAATATAAAAATTTCACAGTACGATTATCTTGGCCAACATTTTCACGATATACGATATTATCATTGAAATAAGTTAAGTCTTAAAACAGTATTAAAACATACTTCAATTACTTAAAAGATACTAATTTATACCAATCAGAAAGCATGTTTTATTGTTAAGCATTGTGTAAAAATGTTAACATTTTGACCATCCCAATAACTAGTTTTCACAAAATAACATAAGTAAATACAAAATGTTTTTTCAACAAAATAGCATGTAACTTATTGAAGTAAATGTAAACATTTTGATGGGGGCAAAGATCCTTTGTTTCTGGCAACTTTATCTCCTGCTGTGGCGATGTATGACCTCTGCCATGGTACAATGAAAAGGTCCTTTACGTCGCTGCGTCTACTGAGTGTCAGAGAATACAAAGTGCAGTTTTATATGCTAAAGTGTAACAGATGGTTATTTCGATATATCGGTATCATAAATTTATGACGATTAAATAATCTTTAATGTTTTTTATCGCAATATATACAGTGAGCACCATAATTCATTGGACAGTGACACATTTTTTGTTATTTTGGTTCTGTACTCTAGCACTTTGAGTTTGAAAGGATACAATGACAATGAGGTTGAAGTGCAGACTGTCGACTTTAATTTGAGGGCATTTCATTTTTCATCCATATTGAATGAACCGTTTAGAAATTATAGAACCCTTTGTATACAGTCCCCCCCCCATTATCGGGCATCAAAAAATATTGGACAGTTTAATATAATGTAGAATAAAGTAATCATTTTAAATATTTGGTCGCATATCGTTTGCATGCCATGACTTCCTGATGTCTCTGACCCAACAACATCAAAAGACTCTTGATATGTTATTTTCTGGTACTCTTACAAGCAATACTATAACTTCTCTGCATTTGAATTAATTTCTATGGGTATTGGGGGCTGGAACTAGATTTAGCTGTAAATTATGCTAGAACAGTATGGAATACATGGTTGGTGAAATGGCTGTAAGTCATCAAGGGTCTGAGGTATCAAACAAGCCTCAAACCATCACTTTGCTGCCAGATATGCAGTAGATATGGATGGATCACTTTAAGGGTTGTTTCTCCTGACAGAAGAAACCCTTCAAGTTATCTATCCATATCTACTGCATATCTGGCAGCAGAGTGATGGTTTAAGGCTTGTTCGATACATCAGACCCTTGATGACTTAGAGCCATTTAGCCAACCATGTGTTCCATACTGTTCCAGTGTAATTTACAGCTAAATCTAGTCCCACCCCCCCAATTCCCATATAGATCCATTCAAATGCAGATATGTTATAGTATTGCTTGTAAGAGTACCAGAAAATAAGATTTCAAGAGGTTTTTTGATGTTGTTGGGTCACAGACATCAGGAAGTCAATTAAAGGTTGGATTTTTCCTCATTTGTTCAGTGTGAGATTAAGCTAATTCACCAAACCGTTAATTTTTTATAACCCTTTTTACTCATCTTTACCAGGGGTGCCAATAATAGTGAAGGGCACTGTATATAGCCTGGCTACATCCTAGCCAGTTAGAATACTCACTTTTCAACTAAATTTATCCGGTTTTTCTCTTGAATGCTAGACAGCGTTTCACTGACTTTTCAGCACAAAAATGTAAATTTGTTTGTTCTTTAAGAACAATTCTTTAATTCCCATTTCTTTCCCAGATGTTTGAAAGGCCAAATGTAGTGGAAAGCCCACCCCATCATTGCAGCGTCCTTGGTAACTTCGGGAGGGGCGCAGACCCACTGAAACGCCTGTAGCCAGCTGCTGCTTCTTTCCACTCCAAAGCTGAGCCGTGTAGTCAGTTACAGGGGGCTGCACAGCTTACACAGAGAACAGAGAACAGCCTGCCAATCAACACCTTCCCACCATAGGGGGAGACTATGGTCACAGAAGGCACTGGCACAGTCAGGAGTTTGATTCTGGACCGTGCAACTCTTTACTGCATTAAGGGCTAATTTGTGGAAGCTGATCGTCCCATCCCAAAGCTCAGCATTAGCAATGTGTATGGATAATACAACATACAGCATGTCTGTCTCTTTGTGCACAGTACAAATGTCTCAGCCAAAGCTTTGTTCTAGAAATAGGAAAACGTGTCACTTCCTGTCATTCTGAAACGGTGTTTTTTTTTTTTAAAGAATCATTCAGCTCCTCCGGGGGTGATTTGCCTGTAGTCCTTTGGGGGATGGGTGACATGAGCCAGTATGAGTCACTATTGGGCTGCGTTAAGCCTGCAAAACACCACAGAACTTTTTGAAGAAGGGGCTGTTGGGAGGTGGGAATCCAGAGCTCAAGTCTCAAGCTCTGGAGCTCACCTCCCATTAGGCTCTCAGTGAAGTGTTTGCGGCCGTCCTGCCAGGTGATTACAGCCCAGGTCTGGGTGTGTTCACCGAGACCAAGTCCCTGCTGGAACCTGCCCCTGAAAGAACAGGCAGCCCAACCCTCTGTCTGAGGAATTCTGGGTAACACTATTTTTGGCTGTTGAGTCATTGGCCAGTCATCAGTGGAAAAATATAAATTTGGTAATAACAGAGTTTCATTTGCCACCCTATCAGTTTGAAATTTGATGATTGACAGCAATTGAGAGGGGGGTGCTAGAGAACAGCGTGGGAGAGGGGGGGTGGCGCTCGGAGTTTTGCAGAATAGGAGACTCGCTTGAGACCCCCTCACTTTTTCTGCATTTAATTTGTGTTTGGGGACATAAATAACACCACGGGTTTGGGTTGATTTTCTGGGGAAGTCCAGTGTTTAGGTGGCCCATTTATTGGGTGATTACAGGTGCTTGTTAATGTGGTCCTGCTGATCCACAGGGAGGAGATTTTACCAGCCATCCCGGCTATGAGGTCCTCACTCAGAAAATGAGAGACGGCCGACGTGCATGCAGGGATTTCGAGGATCTTCTGAAGATGAGGTACAGTCCACAAGAGATTACACACTCAGGCTATGAGCTATAAACAGCCCAGGACCTACTAGCTTTCATCATCATGACTGTGCACCATCAACAACAAGCCCAGACATTTCCGATAAGGTTCGCACCTTTAGAAGCTCACTACTTTCTTATGAGCATCTGATCACATCGAATGCAATTGTGAGGCATTTGTACATCCCGCCTGAAGCCATTTCAAGTTACAAGAGATCCATCTATTATGAGCAACATTGCTTATTTAATGCAGCCAAATCCATTTGTGGTTATTAGTGGCATCTACTGTGAAACACATGTAACTGTTAAAGAGTCAAGCAAAAAAAAAAGAAGAGCTGCCGACAAATCACCCCTGACTTACACTGGAGAGCTTGCTAATTCAATCTTGTCTTGGGGTCGCCATGGATACATAACCTACTGACCTTCATCATTGTGGATAAGAGCTTCTGCTAAATGAGTGCAGTGTAAAGTAATGACCTATGACCCCACAGTCCCCACTAGTTATGTGTGTTTTCTCCACATACAACAAGTGCCGTGCAATATAAATTACAGTTATCTGTTACTTAGATGGCTAAAGCATTGTGGCGAAGGAGCCAGTTGAGTGTGTGTGTTTTTTTGTCCAACACAGGGCACAGGCAGAAGAGCGCTACGGCAAGGAGCTGCTGATGATAGCAGGGAAGGCAGGGGGACAGACAGAGATCTGGTGAGATCTCACACACACTCACACGCACACACACACACACACACACACACACACACTCACGCGCACACATACACACTCATGCACGCACACACACACACTCATGCACACATGCACATGCGCGCACACACACACGCACACGTGCACACACGCACACACACACACACGTGCACATGAGCGCGCACACAGGCACACACGCACGTGCACATGCACGCACACACACACACGTACATGCACATGCGCACAAAGGCTCACACACACGCACGTGCATACACACACACACACACACACACGTGCACATGCACATGCGCGCACATACACACACACACAGGCACACATACATACCCACAAATTTTCCTAAATTTTACCTCCAGGAAATGAAAACTGAGGGCAGTACAGCTTATTCAAATGAATAACTGCATGTGTTTCTCTCTCAGAAACGCGGCTAAAGGTGTGAACGAGATAAACGATCACGGTTGATGGTTTGACGCTTGCTTGAGCAATGTCAAACGTATTTTTTGGTGAACTGTCACGAACTGGCCAACGTTTTGCATATTACAGTAAACAGCAATTATAAGATAAAAAATTTGAGCTTTCCAGTAAAAAAACATCACACAGATCAGGCCACACATACAAATAAGTATTTACAAAAGAAGTACAATGAAACAGATGATAAATAGTTCCAAACTGAACTGTGCTACTGGTCCAACAGTGCTAAAACTTGCCTTCGAACTGAATGAAAATGAAATTATCCTCATACTAATTTACTAAATACACCCTCTTTGATGCAGTTATTAATTCGCCCAAATTAAGGTGTGGATTAAGTTTAGCTAATTAATTAACAAATTATTAGTCAGTATGAACAAAAATTAAACCAAAATGGCCAAAAATTATTATTTTCTCAGCACATTTCATGCACTATAGACTGGGTTTAAAAACCTTCTCTTTCTGTTAGAAATAGGAAAGTCAGCTTTAATGAAGGTGAGGTCTTTTCTGAGAAGGTATTCAGGTTTGCCCTTACCTGAATAATTGGATGTCATCTGTGACTAATGGCACGGTGTTTGTCAACTGTGTTGATGACTCAGTGGGTTCATTCCAATCGCTTATTTTGTCCTCAGTCCTCTTGTGACCCGGAAATTGACTGAGGTCCACCATCTTTAAGGACATTCCAATTCTCTAAATGCTCCTTGGAGGAGCGAGGAACGAGGAGGCTCCAGGAGGATGCTTCATCAAGGAAACGCAAGAGTAGCCTTTGCCGAAGTCTTACCGTTCCCTTCCGTTTGTTATAAACGATTTAATTCATAATGACACTCGTTCTTTAGGACAAACAAAAGCCACGTTTATTAATTTAAAAAGAGTTAGTTAAGCGTAGGCATAATATGTGTGCAACACGTCATTTGTCATTGCCGCAACTTCAAACTGACGCTTGACTGAGCAAGGACGTTCCTTTTGCCTAATACATGTTGCCTCGATTCCTTATTTTCTCTCCTTGCTTCCTCACATCCTTTCCTCGCTCCTTGGCTCCACCCAATGGAGGATGTGAGGAAGAGATGCAGAGGTGAGATATGAAGGCGCCGCAGGGGCACAGCGGTCCAAGGCGCACACTTTGTTTGCACCCCGAGGATCGGGGATTCGATCCCCCGATATGCCGTCCTCATATCTCATCTTTTTTTTGTATTTATTTTTTAAATTTCAGATTTTTTCCTTTTTTTCACAATTTGGTAGCCAATTGAACCCTATGCTATTCAATTCCCCCCATGTAGCAACCGCTTGAATTAGCTGCTGCACAACTCCGTCAGCCGGTAGTAGGAAGGAGGGCGCCACGTCCTCTTCAGGGCGCGACTCCTCCTGACTGCAATCCAACTCACCCGGGGCCATTTTGCGCGCAACGACTTTCACCGAGTTTCTCTCTCCACCCCGGGAGCAGCCAACAATTGCTGCTCCCTCAAGGCACCGGCCATACTCGGATCTGCCACCGTGGCGCCTTCGTATCTCACCTCTGCATCTCTTCCTCGCGTCCTCCATTGGGTTGAGCTAAGGAGCAAGGAAAGGATGTGAGGAAGGGATGTGAGGAAAGGATGTGAGGAAGGGATGTGAGGAAAGGATGTGAGGAAGGGATGCAAGGAGTGAAAATAAGCATTGGAATGAACACAGTATCTCATCAAATCCTCCACCAGTCTCCGCATCTGTTGAAACTGGTATTAGGTAAGGAGGATTTACAGTGCCCTCCACTATTATTGGCACCCCTGGTAAAGATTAGTAAAAAAATTCACCGTTTGGTGAATTAGCTTAATGTTATTGAAAAAATGAGGAAAATGGGGCAGGTAATGGCACCCCCCAATTCCCATAGAGATCCATTCAAATCCAGAAACGTTATAGTATCGCTTGTAAGAGTAGCTAAATACAGCTAAATCTAGTTCCACCCCCCAATACCCGTAGAAATGTATTACAATGCAGAGAAGTTATAGTATTGCTTGTAAGAGTACCAGAAAATAACATAACAAGAGGCTTTTGATGTTGTTGGGTCACAGACATCAGGAAGTCATGGCATGCAAAGGATATGCGACCAAATAGTAAAAATTATTACTATTAAAATTATTCTATATATAAATGCAGGGGTGCCAATAATTGTTCCACACGTGATTTTGTTAAAAATAATTATTTCTTGATTATGAATTTTTTTTCCATAATAAATTTACGTAAATTAAAGGTTGGATTTTTCAAATTTTTTCAGTGTGAGATTAAGCTAATTCACCAACCGGTGAACTTTTTATTATCCTTTTTACTCATCTTTACCAGGGGTGCCAATAATAGTGGAGGGCACTGTAAGTGTGGTTGTGTGTGTGTGTGTGTGTGTGTGTGTGTGTGTGTGTGTGTGTGTGTGTGTGTGTGTGTGTGTGTGTGAGAGACAGAGAGAGAGTGAGAATGATATGTGCATACATCCTATATACATGTGCATACATCCTATTTAAATGGCTCTATGTGAGAGCTCCGTAGTCCCGCCCCCTCCTATCCCCGGAAGACTGCCGGAAGCCATTACCTGCCCCCACTTCGGGATCTTTCAGTCACCCTTATGATGATATTATGGCATTGCATGGACCAAACTTTAACATATATGTGATACAAAGTCCATTATATACTCACCACCGCGTTTAAATCAAATTTGAATCGTATAATTAACGGAGTTTGAGAAACATAACTACACTACCCAGAATCCCCGGTCGTACATCGCCTGCTCTCGCTTTTGCTCGTACGCAGTAGCTACCAGCCGCTCTGCTAGTGAAAATGGCTATCACTCGGTCTGCTTTTGTAACTTATTATGGAAGTAGCTACTGACCAAAGAAGTGACTACCGACTAGCAAAAATGGCTATCACTTTTTATTATGGAAGTGAAACTAAGAGTATCACCAAGGGCGAGAATCACTATCAGTCGACTCTGGCCATGTCGGAAGTGTCAGCTTTATGGCTTTCACTCCAGCAGTGGTGGTGAGCGAGTAGCCCGGATGTTGTAGTCGTTTTAGTTGTTTTTTTGAAAAACGTGTTTGTTATTTATTTGTTGGACATAATTTCTAATTACCAATTTTTTTAATTATTTGAAAATGTGACAACCCCTCTCTTGGCTGTTTTGAACATATTTTTTCCGAAAAGTGGCACCAGACCTTCATCACCAAAGTGGGCGGGACTACGGAGTTCTATACTGAGTCATAGGAAAGTTCAATCACCATCTTAGAAAGGGCTGATTTGTGTTCGTATGAGAGCCACAAACAGGGGTCCTTTCAATAAAACTACAGGGTGTTCAGTCAAATGCAATGATTATCCAGCTGCCCATCTGCCTTTGGTTCCTTGGCGTGATTTCCTTTTTTTTTTTTTTTTCAACAGTGCATTGAGAGCATCATTTGACCTGCTCAAGGCTGGTAAGTTAAAACACCACCCCGGTTTTGCTGCTGTTTACTTTAGTATCTTTATATTGTTATATTTGCCCTCCACGTTTGGCGAAACAAGATCCAACATGGAGGGCATATAAATGTATCTTGGGTAGTCTAAAGAGTGGAAATGTCATTCTAGAGATGGAGAGCATTGGCCATTTGCACGTGCAGCTGTCTGGTATGCTGAAGGAGGAAGTGAGGAGGATGGAACAGTTCCGAGAACGACAGAAGGAACAGAGAAAGAAGGTGGGAATTTGATGGTGTTTCTCTTTTAAAAAACTTTTTTTTATAAAAAAAAATAAATAATGTTTTAAACCCCAGCGGCCTCTCCCGGTTGACACGTCCAGCTTAAGCCTGTGTATCAAACACTGCCCATGCCAGTGCCGACTGCGGTCAGCAGTCCCGCGGGGGTGACATGCAATTGCCTGTAGCGTCACCCAGAAGGAGGGAAGGATCACCCCCCGTGATGCAAGAGAAACTCCTCGGGCACTTGCAGTCTGTCTGCTCCAGCTGCGTACGGAGTGTACTCCTCTGACACAAAGTCTACGCAGCTCTGCCTGTGCTCATTGGTGGAAGGTGTTACAGTGGGGGTCTGGGGGATGGGCCTGCAGAACTGGGGGGCTCATCCTGTGTGCTGCTCGGGTGTCAGGGAGTGGTGACCTCCAGTCACCTTTCAGAGTTTCTCTCCTCACAGAGCAGAAAGGATTCATCGCCCTTCACTCAAATTGCATGAACAACTCTGCTATTAAAAAAAGCCTCGATGAAGCCAACATCGTGATGCCTGCATATTAACACCGTTTTAGAAGAGAGGAAACTAAATACAAGATATTTGAAAGTCCATGTAACTTTATTTAAAATGCAGTTGTACATCGGACTCAAAGTGGTTTGCACATTGTTGCGTTTGTCATGTTCTTTTTCTGGCGTTAATGCTTTGTTTTTGCTTTTATCTTGTACCAGTTCGAAGGAATCATGGAGAAAGTTCAGAAAATGAAGGTGTCCTTACATAAGAAGACAATGGAGGTGAGACGCTTATAATTGCAAAATGTGACCATTTTTTTGTTGTTGCAGGAAATAACTTAAAAAGAGGAATGTGTGAAAATGTGCAGCTCTGTTTAGAGGAACAGGAAAGAGGGGAGCTCTGAGGCACACAACCGGACACACACACACCCAACCACACAAACAACCATTTGCACACAAACAAAACACAAAGAACCACACACAACCACACAAACAGCCACACAATTAATGCTCGATCTTTAATCCAGTAGAGACTAGTTACCTCGCAGTTTCCATAGAACCAGTGCTGTACTGAAATCCTTTAAATTATGACAAGTCATTTTAAATACGTCTCACAGGATCTTAATTGTGTTTTAGCAATTAATTACAGCAGCACTGTAGTTATTAATCTGTGTGAGATTATGTGCCAAAACTAATTCGACTACACTTGTTATGCTGCCACAGTGTATATGTGTGTGTGGCAGTGTGCTGTAGAGAGTGTGATTTTGAAAGTCAGAGGACTGTACTGGGCACGCTCAAACCAAGGTGCGCAAAGCCTCTGACGGTGAGGTTGACACTGGAGATGGTTGAACACACTGCAGCGCGCAGGAAGTTGCACCACAGCGTTTGCTTTTTTAAACGTCTCTCCACTCCTGCACGACCTGCTCAACAGCAGAATGCTGCCGCCCTGCATCTCAACGCTGCTTCCTCTCGAGTCAACCGCTCGCTCGGTCCCCTCACTCAGCAGAAGCAGTGAGCTGGAGAGGCGGGAGAAATGACATCGGGGGAAACCCTCTCTTTCTGCGTTTCCCCAGTCCAAACGGTCTTACAATCAGAGGTGCAAGGAGGCCGATGAGGCGGAGCAAGCTTTGGAGAGGCTGGGCACCATGGCAACGACCACGCCCAAGCAGACCGAAAAGGTAAACCTCCTTTTTTAGTGTGTTCGGAGCCTCATCCTCCAGGTTCTCAGACTTTGAGTGCAGACATTTTCTTTGACTTACCCCTTCTTGAAATGTTGCCCAACATACTGTATGTCAAAATGTGGAGATTTTTATTTTTAAATTAGTTAAAACTAATTTAACACCAACTTTATTATTGTTTGTGGAAGGTCTCCTCAAGACCCACCTTGACCTACAGTTTGGGAACCACTACCTTCTGAGAATTAAGCTGGTTATGAAGCACCCTTCCCCATATTCCCGTAACAGTAAAAAAAATAACCTTCAGAATATTAACACCCTTCACGTTAATCAGTGTCATTAACCAGTCATGGTGAAAGCAAGAACGGGACATTGAACTGAACCACACCATTGGCACTTGTGCTGCTCACTGTTCAGAATTCACCACTTCCTGGAAATGAAACAATAGCGACACACGACACCTCTTTTGTGAATGGTGAACAGATGCTCTTTTGATGGACTGTTAAATTATGTTTTGCGGCTATGAGGAGCGGGAAGTGAGAATGCACGCCGCAGGAAGACGGCACAGAGCTCTGCCTCCAGAGCACGTGGAGACGCATCGCGTCCCGTCTCAGATCCCAAAAGGAGAACTCGGTTGTCTTTGTTCTCCCCCCGTTGTGGTGCTGTAACCTTTGGCTTTCGTGCGCTGACACCTGTCTGCCCTTTTTCTGATCAGGCGCAGAACAAGGCCAGGCTGTGCAGAGAGACGGCCAACGAAGCCGGTGAGTTATACCCTGGGACCTCATGCCTCAACTTCCTATCGTCTCCTTATAAAGCACGAATCAAGCTGCAGTCCTAGAGTGCCATAGTAGTTACAGGGTTTTAGGCCTTTTTTAGGCCTTGGGGACAAGTTCACAGACTTAAATGAGCGTCACCCATGAAGTGCGGTGTGCAAAGCAAGTTCTGTCAGGAAATTCTTGCTGCAGCCAACCAATGGTCGGCTTCAGCAAAGACACGTTCTTATTCTCAACCAATCACATGCACACATCACTAACGGAGCGCCCCTTTTTAAAAGCGAGAGTCAGAACTCCCCGTGTGCTGCTATTATCTGCACTGCTCTAGTATGTTCTGCTACTGCCACTGCTCTAAAAACATTGCTGCTCACCCTCCACCACCCCAGCTTCCACCTGTTGTTTGGATCTGCTTCTGTGTACTGGGGATTTTGGTATATCTCCTGTTTAGTAGGGGAGATGTGTCACGCTCCCTGCTTGCATGCACTAGAAGTACCTAGAGCAGATCCATTCAGCGCCAAACCAAAATAATCGTATATTAATTATACAAACCTCAATTCCAAAAAAGTAGAATGCAATGATTTGTAAATTCTCTTTTACATATATTTTATTGAAACCAGTACAAAGAAAAGATACTTAATGTTTTACCTTGTAAATATAGGCTAATTCCAAATTTGATGCTTGCAACACGTTCCAAAAAAGTTGGGACATTGGCAACATAAGACTGGGAAGGTTGTGAACTGTTCAAAAAATACCTATTTGGAACATTCCAGAGGTTTCACAGGTAAACAGGTGAATAGGTAACAGGTGATGCTATCATGACTGGGTATAAAAGGAGCATCCACGAAGGCGTTTACGAGCAAGGATGGGTCGAGGTTCACCACTTTGCGGAAAACTGCATGAGCGAATAGTCCAACAGTTTATGAACAACGTTTCTCAATGCACAATTGCAAGGAATTTAGGGATTTCACTATCTACAGTCCATAATATTATTACAAGATTCAGAAAATCTGGAGAAATTTCTGTGTGTAAAAAGGGCAAGGCCGAAAACCAATATTGAATGCCCGTGACCTTCGATCCCTCAGACGGCACTGCATTAAAAACCGACATGCTTCTGTAATGAATATATACACATGGGCTTGGGAATACTTCGGAAGACCGTTGTCAGTAAACATAGTTTGTCGCCGCATCTACAAATGCAAGTTAAGACTTTACTATGCTAAGCGTAAGACATATATCAACAACACTGCCGAATTCTCTGGGCTCGAGCTCATCTGAGATGGACTGACGCAAAGTGGAAATGTGTGCTGTGGTTCCAAATGGTTTTTGGAAATGATGGACGTCGTGTTCGCCGGGCCAAAGAGGAAAAGGACCATCCCGATTGTTATCAATGCAAGGTTCAAAAGCCAGCGTCTGTCATGGCATGGGGGTGTGTTAGTGCCCATGGCATGGGTAACTTGCACATCTTTGAAGGCACCATTACATATGCATTTTGGAGAAACACATGCTGCCATCGAGACAATGTCTTTTTCAGGGACGTCCCTGCTTATTTCAGCAAGACAATGCCAAGCCACATTCTGCACGTGTTACAACAGAATGGCTTAATAGTCAGAGTATGGGTGCTAGACTGGCCTGCCTGCAGTCCAGACCTGTCTACCATTGAAACCGTGTGGCGCATCGAGTGTTGTTAGAAGGATAAAAGATAACTGAGTGTTGATAAAAGGATAAAAGATTACAGAGTATTGATAAAAGGATAAAAGATTACTGAGTGTTATTAGAAGGATAAAAGATTACTGAGTGTTGTTAGGATAAAAGATTACTGAGTGATGTGTTGTTAGAAGGATAAAATATTACTGAGTGTTGTGTTGTTAGAAGGATAAAAGATTACAGAGTGTTGGTAGAAGGATAAAAGATTACTGAGTGATGTGTTGTTAGAAGGATAAAAGATTACTGAGTGTTGTTAGAAGGATAGAAGATTACTGAGTTGTGTTAGAAGGATGAAAGATTACCGAGTGTTGTTAGAAGGATAGAAGATTACTGAGTTGTGTTAGAAGGATAAAAGATTACTGAGTTGTGTTAGAAGGATAAAAGATTACAGTGTTGTTAGAAGGATAAAAGATTACTGAGTGATGTGTTGTTAGAAGGATAAAAGATTACTGAGTTGTGTTAGAAGGATAAAAGATTACTGAGTGTTTTTAGAAGGATAGAAGATTACTGAGTGTTGATAAAAGGATAAAAGATTACCGAGTTGTGTTATGGCCCTGTCACACTATTGCGTATCGTACTAGCGTATGCCAGCGTATGAAAAATATCACTCATACGCTGATATACGCTGACATACGCTAGTGGTACGTTAGGCATAGGTTGTATACGTTTCAAGCACGGTCGCATACGGTGGCATACGGTGGCATACGCTGGCATACGGCGAGGCACAAATCATTTTTTAAGCATGCTTTAAAATTTTGTGCGTATTCGGACGTATGGTTTATACGCTAAGCATACGCTAGCCGTACGCTAGCCATACGCTGGCCATACGCTATTTTCAAGGGCTTTTTGTGCGTATGAAAATTATTTTATGAATTTACATACGCAACTCATACGTTTCTCTCATACGCAATAGTGTGACAGGGCCATTAGAAAGATATTTCAACTTATCTTGTGTGTGCTGAAATGCATGAAAAACCAACAGACACTGCGGCCCTCCAGGACTGGAGTTAAACCAGCAGACACTGCGGCCCTCCAGGACTGGAGTTAAACCAGCAGACACTGCGGCCCTCCAGGACTGGAGTTAAACCAGCAGACACTGCGGCCCTCCAGGACTGGAGTTAAACCAGCAGACACTGCGGCCCTCCAGGACTGGAGTTAAACCTGCAGACACTGCGGCCCTCCAGGACTGGAGTTAAACCAGCAGACACTGCGGCCCTCCAGGACTGGAATTAAACCAGCAGACACTGCGGGCCCATGCCCGAATACAGGGAGATTACAGTGGTGATTGAGTGGAACCCCAAAAAGATTTAATGGGTGCAGCAAAAAGTGTGATTTAATTTATTTGGAGTATTTTAATTTGCAAACGGGATTAAATACAGGATTTCACGTTCCTCAGGGTCACACAAAGAAATATTTGTGTTGTGCACAAATTAATCTCTTGGGGCTTCATGTCAAAGTAATCTAGTTAGTCTTTTGTGTGCCGTTTTTGTTCCGTTTGTCTAGTAAATCTCTGGCCGACAACCAGAATTTTAAACAAGAACTTGATGTTGCTCTAGAGGTGCGAACAGACTATGACATCACGTGTCCATACTTTTTGCATATCAAAGACGCATGTGTATATTTAGCCAATGAAGTTAAAGTATATTGGTTAATGCCTCGCTCGGCGGTAAAGCTTCGGATGTGGTTAAATGAAACAGAATGAAAAAACATTTCTGTTCTCCAGTGGACTTAAAACTTTTTATTACATTCCATTTCCTTTCTGGTAAAAGATCTGCAGACTTCGAACGATGATAATAATATATAATATGTAATTATATTACAAGATATTTCCTCACAAAAAATATTCCTCCAGGCTGTGGTGTGTGCAGTGGGTGGTAGATGGTGAGGGCAAACAGTCTGACTGAAACCTGGTCTTGTGTTTCTGCAGAGAAGCAGTACATGTCCAGTGTGGACCAGCTGGACAGTGTTCGTCAGGACTGGGAGAGCACGCATCGGAGCACCTGCGAGGTATTCCTGCGGCTTCACTTCACTTTGCCATTTTCTTCCGAAAACATGATTTGGGGGTCACAAGCCCATAGATGATTCATGTGGAAGATAGCGACTAAGGCCATGTTCTGCAGGGCTGGTCCATGGGCACTGCTGGGTCTCGACACCAAGCGGTGTAACTAAAACCAACCCAACAGGGTAAAAGCCATGTGGTGACAGTGAGGACGGTGTGGAAGACTCCATTGACAATAATAGAAGTCCTTATTTTTTCTAAACCCAGTGAAATTGTCCCAGCTGATCTCAGAAGTCTACACTTCCTTCCTCTCTTACAAACCCGCCCCTGTCCCCCTGGGGACTTTCTGCCTACTTGCAACACCTCCGATTCAGGGGGGATGTGGTTTCGTTAGTTCTCCGACCCAGACCACGTGACTGACCGGACGACCTGGTTTTCAGGTGTTCCAGCAGCAGGAGGTAGACCGCATTAACGTTCTGAGAAACGCCCTGTGGGTCCACTGCAACCACTTCTCCATGCAGTGCGTCAAAGACGATGAGGTTGGTCCTGCCGTGGGTGTCAGAGCTCAAGACATAGTCCCACTTTGAACCTAATATAAAACAAACTATTGTAACCGTTTCTACGCACAAAGAGTCCCCTCACACGCCTCTGGTTAGTTAGTTTTGAAAGCAGCGAGGTATGAAACGTGGTTGAAAGCGTGAGGCCTAACCGCACTGTGTTTGCAGTTATACGACAAGGTGAGAGAGAGTCTGGAACAATGTGACATCACTGCGGACATCAATGGCTTCATCGAGTTGAAGACGACTGGCCTAAGTCCACCAGGTAAGCAGCCATGTTGCCTCTGCCAGGATCAACTACAAATGCAGTTTTACATTAACTTTGGATAACATGTTTTAGCAAACATTTCTAACCTTTCAAACATTATTTTTGTCCCTTAAGAGAACACAGACTAAGCAAATTATACCTTTACTGAATCAGGAGCCTACCATAATGGTGTAATACTGATAATAACCCTTCTTAAATGATAGCTAAAGGTTTGTTATTTATGTATTTTATGGCATGGAAATTTGAAGCATTCAATATTTTCAAGTTTTAAAAGAAATGGCAGCTCAATACTGTACTGCAGTATTTTCCGAGCTGGGCTGGTCCGTTGTTCGGTCCGGCCTCCTCTTATAAATTCCACCTATCCTCATCTCCCCAGCGCCCATCGTCTTTGAGAATTACTACGACGGGGAGCATCCCCCAGACAGAAACAGCAGCGCCCGCTTCGGAGGCGCAGGAGCGGTGGTTAAAAGGTTGGCGCCACCGGCTCTCTGGAACAGGTTTGCCAGATTGGGAGAAAGATGGACACCATTTTGGGGTTCAACACGGGGCGAGAAAAAATGGCTTATGATGTAGGTCAGGGGCCAAACCATCACATAGAACCCATGAAGCTCTTTAAATAAATTTATTCTTTTGTTTTCTCACAGATTCCCTTACAAAACTGGATAGTTTGCCGCAAACTTGCAGCTAATATGTAGCGCTTTTGCCGCAAACTAAATTGTTTTCCACAAAATGTTGCCAGAGGTTTGTCAGAGTTTGCCAGTAGTGGTGAACTAAAAACTTTGTGGGAACTGCCATTCACTTCTGGCAAAGCTAATTTGCACGTGAAAATATGAGCTTGCCGCAAACCTGTGGCAACAATGCCAAATGTTTTCTGCAAATTTGCTGGAAGGCCAATATTTTTGGAAGCGTTGAAAATGTATTAGAGCTTGCCTCACAACCATGGTAGGGCCTGGTCACCCATAGTTTTCGGTGTTTTTGTCTTATATGATAGAGAAGGGAAGCTACGGGAGGTTTCAAGGTTTTCTAATTGACAGAAAATGTCTACACTAGATCTACACTAGCTTGGTATGTTTGAGATTAATGACAACAAATTTGGAGATCTTATTCAGCACATAAGCTTATCTCAGTTCATAGTGCTTGAGTTGTTGCAAACATGTTCTAGCCCTTGAAAGCTTTGCACAATGTTCCTGGAAGTTGCATGCGTTTGAAAATGAGATGAGTCATGTAGGATTTTCCTTTTCTTCTAGGATGTTGCACAATGTCAATTTTTACAGTATTTTTCTCAACATTAAAAACTGCTCAATGTTTGCTTCCGTTTTCAGGTTTTCAAATCTATTGCAAGGAACCTGTAACACTGGCTCAAAGATGAACATCAATGGGAGCTCTGAACACATTACGCCACCTAGTGGTCAGTACTGATATGGCATGGTTTGTTTGTCTGTAGTGTTAACAAATGCATTTTAAATATGGTCACCGACTAACATTTCTGTCTCAATTTTAAACATAGAATAGGAATCAATCCAAGACAACTTAAATGAGTGCAGTTTAGCATGCGTTTCCTCCTGTCAGCCACTAGAGGGAACTTTTGTTCTTCATTCTCTCTGGTTCCGAAATCATCCTCTGCAACAAACGATGAAGACACATTACCAATAGCGTAACAGCAATCAATAATCAGTAATCAACCGAAATGCTTCCAACATTCAGCTTGTGTAATACACACATTAATCTGCTTATTAATTCTTGCTCACTGTTCTTGGCTGCCTTGGTTTAACCCAGGAACTGAACTAAAGCCGTCGCTTTGTTTTCATTTAAATCTTTGTTACATCGTTGAAGACTCCTGTGAGACGACAGAAGGAGCGTACGCTTCTATACCTGGCCTGCAGGGGGCGCGTGGAACTGAGACGATGGAGAACGATGGATATATAGCGCTATACGACTACATTGCACAGGTGAGTTACGGTCTACAGGAGTTTCCAACACAGAATACTAAACACTGACACACACATTCACTGCACTCACACGTTTGTGTTGCTCGGAGCCTTTGACTTGCGATCTGCTGTATTGGTAAGAAGCGGTGGCTGACATCACGCTTCTGAGGAGATCACGCGCTCGTCTCGCTCCTCCCAAACAGACGGAGGATTGAGCCACGTTTTTTTTCGCTCCGTGCTCTGCATTCCACAGAACGAAGACGAGCTGTCCATCTCGACGGGGGACGTCGTCACAGTGACGGAGCAGAGCGAGGACGGCTGGTGGACGGTGGAGAGGAATGGACAGGCAGGACTGGTTCCAGGGTCGTACCTGGACAAAGCCTGATCCTTCTCGCTCTCAAACACACATGTATACGCACGTGTACGTATGCAGACACACACACACACATAAATATGCCCCATTACTTGCATGATGTTAAGGGGGATAGACAGGAACCCCCTCCGTCCTGCGATACAGCCCTGGGCTGGCCCCGAGTCAGTCGGTGACCTGATTCTTGTCCCCGGAAACCATGGCTGATCACACACAAATCAACTCTGACAGAAAGTCTGCCAATTATTAATTAAAAATAAGGAGCCATAAAGTACAGGCATAAGCCCGTCTCTCCATCTCATAAACCGAAGATCAAAGAGACAGTCTACGAGTATTCATATTCATCTCACATATTTTGGCTGAGCACGTTTCACCCCGACCGACTGCATGTGGATCTGCTGATGGACAAACCCCAATTCCAAAAAAGTTGGGACAGTATGTAAAATGCACATAAAAGCAGAATTTGTAAATTCTCTTTCACATATATTTTATTTCAAACAGTACAAAGAAAAGATATTTAATGTTTTATCTTATCAGCTTTATTGATTTTTGTAAATATATGCTAATTCTGAATTTGATGCCAGGGGGACAGGGGCAAAAAAAAAAAAGTTCAAAAAACACCTGTTTGGTACATTCCACAGATTCCCATAGAGATCCATTCAAATGCACAGAGGTTATAGTATTGCTTGTAAGAGTACCTGAAAATAAGATATCAAGAGTCTTGTGATATCCTTTTATACCCAGTCATGATAACATCACCTGTTTACCTGTGGAGTGTACCAAACAGGTGTTTTTTGAACTTCCCAGTTTTTAATATATATTTTTTGCCTGTCCCAACTTTTCTGGAACGTGTTGCAGGCATCAAATTCAGAATTAGCGTATATTTACACAAAAAAAAGGTAAAACATTAAATATCTTTTCTTTGTACCGTTTTCAATTAAATATATGCAAAAGAGAATTTACAAGTCACTGCTTTCTGCTTTTATGTGCATTTTACATACTATCCCAACTTTTTTGGAATTAGAGTTTGTACAATGAGGCAGGCTCTGACTTGCCTTTAGATTTAATATGTTCCCGCATTTACATGAGACCTTCATATGGTTCCCAATCGTTATTCTTCACCAGCTTGGAGGATCAAACGGTTATTTCTTCCCCTCTGGTCTGCTCTTTTCCAGCAAGATCCTTCTTCATGGGTCTTTTCAGCTTTGTAATCTTCTTCAAAGCTGCCAGCTCCCACCTACTTTATTTTATTGTTGTTTTCGTTTTGAAAAATAAACTGAGGTATGCTTTTTCCAGCAGCTACAAATGGTAGGAAAATTAATTACGTGGGGAAAATGGCACTTTACCTGCGCTTTACCAGTGTAGTGATGTAATAAGTCCACCAGATGGTGCTGTAATGCAGTTCTTATTTGTCCTCAGTGCCTCCACCGCCTGGTAATGGCACACTAGCACACAAAGGGAAATAACTTTTTCCACAATTAAGATTAGATTTTTCTTGCAAAATTTTATTGTATCAATTGAATATAACTAAATGCAAGTCTCATCCCAAGCCAGGTCAACCATGTGAGCAAGCCTGAGCATTTCATTTCAAAGAAACACAAAACGCTATAAAATTCCCTTTTTAACTACCACATTTAAAATCAGAGCCAAAAGGAGGGGCTTCAGTTTAATGTTGGATGGCATACATTACTCAAAGGCGATTGCTCCCCATTTCACTACATTTCCTTAACCACTCTCACAATTCTAAATACTACAGATTTCCCAGGTCTAAGAAAAATGTTACACGTTCATGTATAACGCTCTTTTTTTTGTGGTTCTATAAAAATGTAAACGTCTTTGTGGGAGACCCAAAAGCAAAACGCCTATATAATTTTGGTAGGAGGGTCTGCATGTTTGTCACTACAGATTTGACTGCATTTGACAACTTACGAGTACCTTGTACACACACACACACACACACACACACACACACACACACACGTGACCTGGCTTGGGACACACACATCTTGTGACGGTGCCTACACAGGACTGGGTCTCAGGGTGGTCTGTGCTCACAGGCTCCCCGTCACTGCAGCAACAGGGCGAGTCCAGCGCCAGGGCCAGGTTTAAAGAATGAGCGAAGGCAAAGAAACAAAGCCTCGGGAGTAAAGGGAGAACCGCTTCACGCTTCACTGGAGAGAGGAGCAGGCAGCCTGCACCAGAATTCACCCGGTCAGGTGCTGCAGAGCAGGTTTAGCGTCTTTCTCCTTTTGAATAACTTCAGACTGGACCAGGGGCATCCAGACGGCTCTCCATTCTAGGAATACGTTGAACCAATCTAAACGGGAAGCTTATCATTTGCATTGGTGCAACAATTTGATTGTTACTAAAAAAGAAAATGGCCGTCCTCTCTCATTGCTAACGTCTTCACTAGTGTTGGACTTACCGTGGTCTTAAGGGTCCAAGGACAAAGCATTTTGGGGTCATTGTGCAAGGTTAAACGTCCAAGATCTCGCACTCAAGCGCGTACACGCACAGACACACACACCAAAATCAATTCAGGCAAAATTTATGACCCCTTTCCCTGGGAAAAAGGTGACCTCTAGCCCCCTTTCCACCCTGGGATATTAAGCAAGTGTGCAGATCGTGACTCCTTCAATGAGACAGCATTCAGACAATGGGCCATTGTGAGTCTGCAGGCTTTGTCTGCAGGAAAGACTTGCTACAGCACTGAGCATTCCTGCAGTATTCACTGGCCCTGTAAAGGAATGTGTGTGTGTGTGTGTGAGGGAGAGACAGAGAAGGGGAAATGTACGTTTAAAGATACGGTCAGTGCACTTAAGGCCTTAAACGCCTTAAACTCTTCTGATGAATCGTATTTCTACTTAATGTCGGCTATAATCATGGTGCAACCACAATAAGACACATAATCCAAGCTTCAGTCGCATTATAATGAAACTGTTAGGAATCTACCTACAGCAGCCACATCCCTCATATCATACCTAAAAATCACAAACTAGGAGGTTTTTTTTAAATATTTTTTTTTTAAAGAATATCAAATTGAAAGACCTCCATCTTTAAAAGGTCTCAGAACAGCTACAGTGCTCTGCAAGCTTATCGAAAGGCATGTGGCTTTTTAGAGCTCTGTAAAAACAATACGATGGTAGGCAGGTTAGTATTTTGCTTTTCAAAGGAGCATCCAAGAGAGCCTTCATTTTGAATTTACAGATTTATTTTCATTGAAAGTCATTTTTGATCTCCATCGCTATTTACAACAACTTCACTTTTACATAATTTTAAGGTCATTCTACAAAGCTACACATCCAAAAATCAACAATCTATGTCCTAACAAGTACACTTTACCACACAGAAAACACAGGAGAGAAAATAAACTACAGAATCTAAAGGTTAGTACAGACTAAATAGTGCATGTGGATTATTCCTTCCCCAGAAAAAGAGAAAAGGCTACGTTCATTTTGTTAATGGGAGTGTGACCTGGACGGGTGCGACTGAAACCTGACGTTTCCATTTCAGTCCTGTACGGCTGAGGGGACCTAACGTAACACCGATACTACTCCTGCTCCG
The DNA here is from genome assembly GCA_022702515.1 of Ilyophis sp. 1 JC-2022. NCBI lineage: Eukaryota > Metazoa > Chordata > Actinopteri > Anguilliformes > Synaphobranchidae > Ilyophis > Ilyophis sp. 1 JC-2022. Next base: position 21,857,628 of record CM040399.1, on the reverse strand, counting down.
GAATGGAGACCAGTTACCATTTCAGTCCTGTACGGCTGAGGGGACCTAACGTAACACCGATACTACTCCTGCTCCGGAATGGAGACCAGTTACCATTTCAGTCCTGTACGGCTGAGGGGACCTAACGTAACACCGATACTACTCCTGCTCCGGAATGGAGACCAGTTACCATTTCAGTCCTGTACGGCTGAGGGGACCAAACATAACACCAATACTACTGCTCTGTAATGGAGACCAGTTACACCGGGCACAGGAATCATGTCAGAACCGAGAACTCATAAGCTTGAGGTAACCTCATACACACATACATACAAATAGGGATTCCCTGTCTCTGGTATTTACACATTATTAAATATTTATAAAATATTTCCAAAGCCCTACACATAGTGCAAACTGACACATGAGGAAAGAGTTAATTCCAAATATCGCTCCATACAGTAGTTTCCCAAATATCCCTAATGTTCACCCTCCCGACCGCACCCCACCCCACAAAAGCGGGGGAATAAAGTAGGTTAAGCGGCCATTTCTTTTTTTAGAGCAAAAAAAACACATTGAATCATACCTCACGGTTTAGAGACTTTGGCTAACAGCATTTTGTAGCACTTTAAAAACAAAAAACAGGTTTGAATGGAAAAAATTCCATCCTCCGAAGCGTGTAAATGAATATGTTCGTTTTGCTGCTTAAACCTATGGTCATTGGTCATTGTAGAGGAGAAGCACTCCGAGAGGTAAGACTGCTTCAGTTGACTCAGAGAGGAAGTGTGTGTGTGTGTGTGTATACCCTCCCCCACCTCACACGGAGAGAGTCCCCAGGCCCCCCCGCAGAGTAACTCCCCTTCACGCGTAGGTCCCTCCGGTGACCAGCAGCTCATAGGCGGGGTCGCGCCCCCTCCTGCACAGCACCACGCAGGCACACAGCATCCCCAGCATCTGGGTGGAAGGAAAAAATGGCGTCAAGAACAGCGTGATACGGTTACAACACAACTCTTATGAAACTATACGATACGATCAAATAAAGAATCGTACTCAGCTAAGTCCCGGCTAAGAGGAACAGGTAGGTGCACAAGATCCGATAAGCCCCGAGACCTGATTTAACAGCCAACTGTAGCCGCACCTCTCATATGGCTTGGAAGTGGATTCCATAGATTAGGTAAAGTGAAAAGCTCACCCTCCCAAACGGCTTCTATGAGACTTACTAGACTGAGTGAACCCAATCCCCACAACACCCTACACCCTCCCCACAACAACCTACACCCCCCCCCGCTGCCCCCACATCCTAAACCCGGGGGGGGGGGGGGTAGTCTGAATAGAGACTAGGAGCACATTTGTGCAGCAGACACAGGCCGAAGAAAGGCTACGGCACAGTGAAAAGAGCCCTGACCCTGGACCTGCGCGGATCTGGCGTATCGCGGCCGTTCTTCCCACGGGGCCGCTCGCCCGCGGGTGAGGCCCCGGGGCTTTGTCCGAGTGATTATGGCCGGGTCGCCGGCCAACGGGGGCCCCGCTGCCTCTCCGATTACCCCAGGGTTACGCGATTTGGCACGCGCTTTTGTCTGGGTCCGATGCGTGAAATCGACTACACGGCCGGAAAAATATCAGCCGCAAAACGCAAATATCGACTGTTCGGTCGCAAAACCACGACGGGGAAGGATGGCCATGGTCACCCGCAGATGTGAAATCGGAATAAACGCATGCTTTCAATTTATAAAATTTTGGGATTCATGACCGTTCTGTGCTTATGTGGATATTGTGTCTTATGCACAGCGGCAATGGCAGGGGAAGATTGTGGAAATTTCTGCTCAATGACTCACAGATAAACAACCCCCCCCCCCCTCCACTCAGTCACACACACAGCACACCAGCTGCCTCCTCCACCCCCAACCCCCCACAAGACTCGCATAAAGAGGGTAAAATGGAGAAAACAATGGAGATAATGTTTCACTGGAGAAAAGGATACCCTTATGTTAATCTACTGATATACTTTCCCACAGCCTGAACTGCCTCTATTCGCCTACCCACATTTCAATTTCACCACCACTCTAAACCCAAAGCAGTCCTTCCAACGGCAATATGTTCGAAGTTGTATAAAAACTTTTCTTTTTAAAGAGTATGAATCAACATGTAATCACTAAGAGTTTCTAAGAAAACTTAATACTAAGTCGGAATACATCAGGGCATTCAGTCAAACATGCACAAATGCATATTATCTTAAGTGAAGCTTAACTGTGCAAGGGCTCACTGATTAAAACCAAGCAAACAAATGTATACAAAAACTTCTGAAGGCAAAAATGTTCACATTGAACAGCCGGTAGAAAAGGCCTGGGTAGAGGTCCATCTTAAAACATTCTTAAACATTTTATTCTTTTGCTCTCAAAAGAAAATGCGGTCAGAACAAACGTCTTTCTACTTTCCCGAAAATTTACTCAGGAACCTCCTGTAACCAAACGCACGAAAATACAAGATGTATGCCGTGAAGTAGACATGCCAGGAAACTAACAACAGAGGGGGCCAGCCTTTATCTGTGGGTCGTTTGAGATACCCAGGAAAACTTGCTCCAGGATCCTGACACAAGCCCATGCTTTGTGCTCAGTTATGTTACCTGAAAGCTGCTCGCTTTCAACATTTTTAACCCCCTAACACAGAGAGGGTCAGGTGACTCTGAGAATCACGAGTCTGCACAATCAGAGGGTACATGTTTGTGGGGTCCTTACCCCCACTCCTCACACCCCCCACAGCAGGGACTCTGGAGTCATCCGAAACATGGGAGAAGGTCCTGACACAATTGGGTCAGCGGCGCGCCAGAGTTTGGGGCCCGTATGGATGAAAAAAGGAGAGAAACCTCTGGCTCCTTATCGTTACCGACGGTTCTATCATTTCAACAATCTGCCGGCGTCGGGAGGCTGAAAATCAGCAGGGCCCTTGGATCATAAAAACACGTCACTGACTCTCAGGCTTTCTGGGAAATGTCAACGCATCATGCTGGCACAGCCTCTGGACAAACAACCCCCAGGCGAATATCGCATGGGGCAAAACGATACGCAAACAATACAGTTCCGGTGACTGAGAAAGCATATTCCGCACCAACAAGGAAATCAACACCATTACTGGATGGTTCAAACAGAACATATTTAATAAACCAACTTTCTCATTCAGAGATCCACGACTATGGGCCATCATAGAAGATGGTCGCAGTCGCATAGCTTGCATTTTGGTTTGTGTAACAAGTTTTCTTTGCGTCCTCAGAAATGGAATCTCTTGTAGTGCCGTTGCTCACCTGTATAGCAGAAAATGTCAAAGCAGCCCAGATGACGTGCATCATTATCTCCTTCATCTTCTTCACAACGAGAGCCTCGCATCCCTGGAAACGTTCAAGAGAGCGTTACAACACGGTGGAATCGCATTGTCTGTACGGGACTTACAATAAACCAACATTGTGTTTGAGCTTTAAATTCATGTCCATGCACAGCAGAGACAGACCTCATCAAAGATGATCACAGTGGTTCCTTGAGAGAATGTAATAAAACCCCAGGAAAGTGCTTTGGTTCATATATATAAGTATACACTAGCAGTTCTGTACAGGCTAAACAGGTGACTGTGTCAGAAGTAGTGGCATCCGCCCGTGTAGTGAATTTGACAGACCCCCAGCCCACAAGGGGCGCTCTATGAGGAAGGACCTCCCCGTCTCTCACCTCTTGGTAGAGATCCCCGGGGCGGGAGAGGGAGCCCGAGCAGCTGGCGACGCTGGATTTGCAGCAGCTCACGGGAGCGCTGTTGTTTCGGGACTCTTTGTACCAGCGAGTGTTTCTCCAGTCGGAGAAGTTGTGGATTCCACAGCAGCGGAGCTGAGAGGAGTGGGGGAAACACACCGTAAGCATGAAAACCAGACCAGTGGAGCAGGCGGTGTCTAACAGCCTGGTGTCCAAGACAACCTGGTGTAGCTTCAGGAGAGTTTCAGCAGGGGCGGAAGGGCTAAACGCACCCTACCATTTCATACCATGTTCCCAAGTACCCCATTAAAGAAAAAAATCCATCAACGGTCAAATCCCACTGCATTATCGCCGCGCATCTAAATGCTCTCACCTGTCTCTGTACGTAGTCAATGGCACGGCTGGGAGCGTCTGCGTTGGTGCCATTGTATTCATTGTAAACCTTCTGAATGGAGCGATTGACCTCGTCTTCCACCTGCACAAAATATACATCAGTCATTCTGCTGACGCCCCAGTGCCATTAAGCCTTTAGTGGCCTCACTGTCACACCCTTCCTGTTCAGTACCTAGCTTCTGCCACGTAAAATACAGATGTATTTGTGTTGCATATAGTTACAACTAAAGTAGAGTCCATCCGCTTCTAGTCTCTGGTTTCACTGTAAATTATCTCATAAGACACTCAACAGTGGCACAACCCGCCACTGAAGGCTCTTTATGAGGAACACATAAATGACTAAACAGAGGGTGGATGTACTCTGTGCGTCGAATCAAACATGTTATAATAAAAGTATTTGCCCTTCGCCAATATTTACCAAATGATGCGGGACCTACCTTCGCTCTGTAAACATAGCCAAGCACCACCACGATGACTTCAGTCACAAACACCAGCAGAAGAATGATCACAAACTGTTGGGCACAGAGGTGAATAATTAACTAAATGACACCCATTGCCCTGGATGATCATGGTGTTTAAATTCTGTATGGCTCTAACCTTATCCTTTCTTTTATGTTCATCTTACATTGCTAACATATACTGTTAAGCACATTGGGCAACAAGAAAGGTTAGTAGCATTATTAGCCACAGCCAGACCTGTTCCATTGTACAGTTTTTACAAGCACATTGTATATGCTTTATACATAAACACCCAACAAATCTTCAAGTTTCATAAATCTCTAACAGCTACCAATTGGATTATCCACAGGAGAGAGCCTATTGGGCGATATATCGATGAGAGCTGAACACAGACGGACTAATTTCTTGGCAGAATACCCAAAGGACATTTTCAGCCAGCCTTGTATCTTTTATGAGATGTGAAAAGACAGAATTAGGATAATCGCACGCCCTGGACTTACGGTCGCTAGCCCACAGCGGCTCTCCCTCACTGTAGCGCAGCAACCAATCAGGCCGATGATGAACAGGAGGGTTCCCACGGCGATTATAATTATGGCGGGAATGAGCGTGTACACGTCCTCGAAGAAGTGGTCGTAGTCATCGTAAGTGATGAACACGTAGGCTCCGACGTAGCACAGTATCCCGGCCGCTGCCTGTGGAAAGATGGCTGGAAAGTAAATGGCTGTTCAAGTTAAAAAATTCTAAAGAGGACTTGGAGCGTGATGAATCAAGGCGCTCTTCTTATGCAAATTACTTAAATTAAAATGTAATATCCTTGATAGCAGATCACCAGTTATTTCTTGTATGGATAAATAAAGGATGTGCCAGGTTTACAAAGGGCCATGCATAACACACCCAATATAAAAGACTACAGACTAACTCAAGCACACTTTATAGTGCAATAAAACAGAATAACACAGATTTCATTAGCGCCACTGGAATATAAGAACACCTTCAAATAGCTTCCTTTTGGGTTTTAGCACTGGAAACCTCATCAGTGAAGGTAAAGCTTCATTATTAATTGTCAATGTTGGTGGTGAGAACAGAGGTAACAGTGGAAGAGTGTCTCATAGGGTAAGCTAAGTTTTGGTTCACTGACATGGTATAAAAAGGCCTGATGTATATTAGTTCATGTAAATTCTTTAACGAGGGCAGTAAATCAGCTTTACATCGATGATGCTGAACTTCTAAGACTCCTGACATACCGGCTACAGTTTTCCATGCAAAGAACATATGTTCAGGAGGAAAACTGGCAGGGCCCCAACATCAAAATTTCAAACATCTCATCCCCATAAACTTTCGCCTGAACCGTAACAGTAGATTTAAGCCAAACCACATGGTGGCTGCATTATTCTACAGTTATGGAGAACAATGTGGGGCCAATGACATGTTTCTGAAGAGTCTGACCTCATTTCAAACCAATAACATTACAAAAAGTAATTCACAATGAAATGACTAATTCACTCCTATTAATAATTATTACTAGGGTTATTATTATCATTGTAACATTGTTAATAAATAAAATATAATAATAAATGTATTGAAGGTGGAGCAATACATGCAAACTGTATATAATGTCAGCACATTTCCTGGAATGTAAGCTTACATACAAGGAAATATAAATTTGTTTCAACCAATATCCATATGCTGCTCATTAGCAAACACCATTACAACTGTCAGGAGGCATGTATCATCAGTACTGTATAACATCTTACATAAAAGCAGGAGGTATGTAAGAATAAAAGCCTGTAACCCAGTTTTGTGACCGAGCACAGCAAAGGCACTTGGATGTCATTAGGAGTTCTCATGCAAGAAACAAAGAATTATGGGAGACTTCAACCCCTGCACACACTGTTGGGAATGCTCCCATCCGATTGGAACACAGAAACCCCGTTCTCTCTTTCTCCCCCTCTCAGTCAGTCTCGGCATAAAACTTGCTTTTTTTACCCACTGCCCAGTGGCTTATGGATTCTAAAAATCACCAGCCATTTTCTACATTTTACCAGCCACATTACAACACAACCTGGTTGGTTACATGCCAAAGTGGCTGCTAGAGTAGAAAATCTTGCCAGCCACAATAAAAATTTTACCAACATTTGGCTGGTGGTGGATGTTAATTTCACCTCGTCTTCAATGCAAGCATAAGTGGTGTTACACTTGCACAATGGTAACCATTATTAGAGGTGTCAGACACCAGTCCTGTGTTTCAGCACATAATGTATTTACGTTGTTTAAATGATGATTGGCTAAAAAGTCCATACAACTTCTTACCAAGACGGCTACAAACAAAATTCTACAGAAACGGCAACAGTCCTGGGGCCACATGTATAAACAGTGCTGGGGCCACATGTATAAACAGTCCTGGGGCCACATGTATAAACAGTGCTGGGGCCACATGTATAAACAGTGCTGGGGCCACATGTATAAACAGTGCTGAGCTGAAAAATGCCCTCAGAAAGCAGTGTAAGTGAGTTTCCATGCAGAAATTCAGATGTAGCCTATAATATAACACGTGCTGTGAGAATCTGCGTCCCTCTGCACACCATACACAATGTTTGGAGTCCGTGTAATATGGCGACGCCGTGACAGAAAGGCAGAGGTAAAAAATGCAAAACTTTTTTAAAGCAAATTTCCGACTTTCACCCGGAGCGTTCTTTTACGCATTATTTTACTCAGAGTTTTATACATGTGGCCCCAGGACTTTAGTTTGACGCCCCTGCATTTCCAGATACTATACTGCTATGAATTAAGACTGGGTGCAAAGTTTAACCTAATTGAAATCATATTATATAGGGACATAAAGTTAGGTCAGATGAATAGATAAAAGGAACAAAAAACCTACACTGCTACGGACAGGAAAGAGGTCGTGCATACCGGTCAAGTTCAATAGACACGGAAACTTTCAATTAGTGCACAATACATGGCACATAGAAAACCTGCGCACGCTTTCAAATATACAAACCAGATGGTGAAGAAAATCCACTGCTGCCTCTTGGAAACGACAGCTGTGCGGTTTGAACAAAGCCGCCCGCTGACAAAAGGCGTGTTAAAGATGTCAGGACCACTTGTTCTCCTGCAGTGTTGCCCTGCATTAGGCCGCTGGACCGTTGAAGACTTGATATGCATATTAATTTATGAACAGCTGCATCGTTTCACACGGTTACTTCTTGCACTTATTATTATTATTATTATTTAGTAGTAGCAGAAGGTTAGTAATAAAGATAGTAGGCTAGTCGCCATTGTTTTTGCATCCACGGTTCTATATTCTAGACTGCATTGGCCATAAGAATGTGGCTGTATTCTGCACAATCCAGCTGACTGGAGCTTGCTCTTACAGCTACAGCAAGCAAAATAACTGACAGAACGCGATTTAGCTGCTAGTTTAAATGTATAGGCCTACACATAGGCTAGTCAATATTACACGCATCAGATATAGCCTACAACTATATATTTAATCGAAACTACACGATGGAATTTTCAAATATATATTTGTAGTTGAACATAGGTAGCAAGTCATCAATGCCAATTTATAATTTCCTTTCCCAATATCCCAGTTGGCCAACTACAACAAGACATTGAGGAGAAACTAGTTAAATCACTTTAAGCCTGTAAGATAGCTACAGTAAAGCAAATTTATGACAGTAATATTGAATAATATCGACACAGATACCGATACATACCAGCGCACCAGCCATGAAGTAACAAGCCTACGACAAAACAGCGGTTCCGTTTTTGGCCAAGCAATGTCATCGAATGATAGCAGCAAGAAACCGCAGACAAGTTAAATGAACACGACCATTAATCTAACGTTTAATTCCGGCCTCATGGAGATAATTAATATAACGTTAGCCTACCACGAATGGACCATAACGGTTTAGTGTAGGCTACATATCCACCACAGATATAGGCTACTGTAGCAGCTGTTATCCAACCAAGTGCGATTTAGAGTTGCATTAGGGCTAGATAACTGGGCTATTGCGATGAATCCCCTAAACCCGGCTCGGGTACCCTATACAAGCGCTGATGCCGGTGTAGTAGCCTAGGCTTTTTGCGAACATGACATTGCAGGTGAATATCGTTCCAGTAGGACGTCCATGCATCATCGGCTATATCCTTCACATCCAAACACTTTAATCAGCACATTGCCAGGCATCAGACTATTGGGATTATCTATAAAATGTAGGACTAATTTAGTGTCCGCAATAAACCACGATCGTTTGCCAATAACTGCACGTTACTAACGTGATTTAATGTAACCAACTAAAATGCTTAGTGTCTTATGTGTAATGTTACTTTACTAAACAAAGAACTATAACTGAAAAAATGTTTCAATACCATAGCGTTAGGACAAATTGTTTTAACGTTAGTCAACCAACCTTGATGGAACACAAGGGTGAGTCGGTGAGTCGGCTAGCGAATGCGCTGTAACGTTATTTATATGCGTCGGCAAGCATTATGCATCGTCAAATACTAAAGTATTTTAAGCTTACCCAAAAAATGAGATTCAGAAACACCAAAACCGTCTTCGAAGAAGTAATACCACACTGTCCCATTTTTCCGACTGGAAATCAATCTAAATGATATTGTAACTATCTTGTTATAAAATGGCTGTCGTTCTGTCGTGCTCCACCACCCCCGACAACTAACTCAGCCGCTCTCCTCTCCTCTCCTCTGCCTGCTCATAACGCAGCAACCACCCAGCTGGGTCAAGAAATCATGTGACCAGATAAAATCATCTTTTTGCTGCAAGTCAGGACTGTCAGATGCGCAAGCAGTAGCCTAAGCAGTATAGTGAAATAAAATGCTGTAAGCTTTCTCCTTGTCCTACCGTTTGAATAGATTATCCCAGTTTGGAGACGGAATGCAACCGTAGATGTTCATGTTGTATTCATTAGACTACTTTTATTGTAGCCTAACCTGAATTATGCAAATGCAACTTTAGGCTATAGGCAATAATCTGCATAAGAACGTCTATTAAATTAATGAAGGGACATGGTGAAATGGTTAACGGTACTTGGTTGAACGTGAAAATCTAAACAATTTATATCCTGCCCTTTGCTTTTTTTTCCAGTTTTGAGTAACATTTTTGTCTTATGTGGTGTGTGCTACTGTAATCTCTTGACCAGAGCTCCCTTGAAAAAGAGATTTCTATCTCAACGAAACTCATAAAGCATTGATAAATAAAAACAGTGTTACAGTCGGTAAAACCAGCAGCAACACTGCACCAACACACATTTTGAATATGATTTGTTTAGGGTGCAACCTTGTGTGAACTCCATTGTGATTGTAGTAGCCGATAGCATCCTTTCATTTCCCCCCTTTTGAACGGAGTACCGTTTCACAAACTGCATGAAAGAGCAAACATGTCAAGAGTGATCTTTGTTATACATAGCAACTACATTGTGTGACATTGATGACTCAGACCATGATGCGTTGTTGTTGCATTGTACATTATTTGAAATCTGTGTTGAGGGTCAATTAAAACTAAAACAATTGCAACTGAATTTTGTGTGTTGACTATTATGAAAATAACAGGAACCAGCAGCTTTAACCTACAGTGTGTCAGTACAAATTACTCAAGCTCTGATTAATCGTGGTGTTTTTTATTATCATATCACATCTGAAAAAGATGTCCTCTCAATGTTTCCTTGTATTGTTCATACACACCTCCCTCCTGTGCCCTGTCATCATCCAAAGGTGCTCTTACATCTCTTGATTCTTCCTTTCTTTCAAGCTCCCCAATGATAGAACAGACAGTGACTAATGACATTCCAGTATGTCCTTAAACCTTTCATTGTCTTTTAAAGGCAATTACTTGTGCTGTTTTTTATTTGCCCTTACATGCCCTGAAATTTACTTCAATATTATATTTCATGATTTACTCATGATTACATTATACCTACAAAAAAACAGTTTTGAAATTGAATGCAGGGGTGCCATTACCATACGGTCATTAAACGGTTATCTTTTGTGCAGTTGCTAATGGAATGAGAATAGGGGTAAGGTTGACATCTAGTGGCCAAAATGTGTAATTATTCATGCACTGTTTTTAAGTGTGTGTGCGCGCATGTGTGCGTACGTGTGTGTTCATATTGTTGGTTGTTGTGGTGCCCTCATGCCACTCAGCACTTCCCAGATTGACCTTTTTAAGACTTTCTTTACTGTGCATTGCACCAATTACAAGGAATCCACTAAGCATTATGTCACAAGCACAACACTGCAAAAATGACTACGAGCTTTGGAAAAGCTTTGTTGTTTAATTGCAAGTCGCCGGAGCTGGGAATATTAACAAACAAATACTATGATCTGTACAACAGTGAATTGAAATAGAAAGACAGGGTTAAAACTTCCCCTGATCATTTATACATGAAGTGGAAACACTAATCCAAGTCAGGAGCAGCTTCAGAAAAGTGTTTGTGTGTGGTCAAAAAAAAGAAGTGAACCACCCGATATTAAACTGATCCAGCTTTACAGAAAGATTAGGTGTTTGTGTGGCCACCATGAAAAAAAATCATACAGTATTAGTCAAATCCAAATCAATATTTAATTCTCACATGTGCTAATATACACTCTGCTTACTTTTTACTCATGAGTTTTATTTTGAGGTTATGGAAATTGCTGCAGTAAAGTCTATAGGAATATAGATACTACCTGAAGTCTAATATAGACATTAACTATTGATTAAAAGCACAGCTGTCACTCTTCTGTGAATTTCACACACAAACAATTGAACAGGTGAAACATAATGAACCTAAATATCATTCAGCTCAGGCTTATTATATTTCAACTTAATGTTCATGGCAGACTCCGTCCTGTCTTTCTGAGATGCATTCATAGGTTGATCTCCGTTGCTGTGACAATCTTTTGTTTTTACCTCTTCTGAGTGACCTTTGGAAAAGCAGAAGTCGCCATGTGTGCCAAACAGTTTGTCCCAGTGACTAAAATGGGGGGCGAAGTTTGTGCTGGGCCTCTGGTGGTGGACGTCGTGCTTGCTGGGACCGCCGTAGATTCCGAAGGGGATGAGGCGGGACGTTGACCACGGGAAGTCGTAGCCGCAGTGGTCCTCTACCGAGACGTAGACGTGGATCACCATAAAGGCCCAGGTGGTCAGCACGTGGCACCTCAACAGGATGGGGTTTAGGGTGGTCCAAAAGCCCACGGTGAGCAGCTCCCACCCCCCCAGGCACTGGGTGGCCAGGGCGAAGGGCGCGGCGTAGTCGTGGTGGATGGCATGGAAGGTCACGTACAGCCAGCGGACCCTGTGGTGCAGCAGGTGCCAGACGAAGTACTGGAAGTCGAAGAGCAGCAGGTTAGCGGTTACTCCTCCCGCCAGCTCCAACAGGGCCGGGGCGCGCTCTGGCAGGGGGATGGGCGGCCTCCACACCCACTGGGCGACAGTGGCGGGCAGCACCAGCAGGGCGTGGTTATGCAGCGTCACACCGAGGCAGCGCATTAGCATGGCGGGAGTGGGGCTCCGGCTTGGTTGGATCTTGAACCTGCGAACGGCCGGCCACCTCTCTCCCATGAGGTCACAGATCAGGTACGGCACGCAGAAGACGAAGTACGAGGACACCGTCAGGACGATGGGGAAGAGCGGGGAACGCAAGAAGCGACTGTGATGGAGACGCAGGTGGTCCCACGCGGGCTGCAGCACAGAATCGTTACTCAGCCAGGCAGTCCAGGTGTTCTCGTAGGCCGCTGCTGCATCCATGCTACACCACCAGTGATGTAATAACAGCTTTGCACCTCAACTTGCTTTTTCCCAAATGATAAAACCGACACAGTTCGGCAAAGCTGAGTCGGTGAACGTGTTGGATGAGCACTTCGCCGTATGGCTCAAATCCACAGACGCTTGCAGTCTAGAAGATGTCTGCTAGGCTGTTCTCACAGTATCAAGTGTAACCTGATGACGTTGTAATAAAATATTTATCGTCTTCTCTTAACTCTTTAATAATGGAGCAGTCACATATTTTCTTTCCGTAACTTATAATGCTTTGTATATGTTTTTTACTTTCTTACAGAACATTTGATATTCTGAATCTTTCTGTAAGACGCCCTGCAAAATGTACACAAAATACAAAAGTAGAACTATACAAATCTGATTATAAATAATGTTAATTCTTTTGTCATAAGATGTCCTTTGAATTTAATTGAGCACCTCTTGCTCTAAAACAGGGGTGGCCAATTCCAGGCCTCGCGGGCCGGTGTGTATGCAGGTTTTTTTGCCCCCCAGTTAAACATTTATTGATTTAGCCAATCGTTTACGATCTGATGATATTTTAATCTATATCCGCGATATGAAAAAAAGCAGATGATGTGTGTGTTGTGCCGTATGGCGTCAATGCGTGTATGTAGCATTTTTTTTTTCTGTAAATTTTTACAATGAATGAATGTGTGTGTGTGTGATGAATATTAGAGATTTTGAACCGTGGGTGGGGCAGCAAAAAAAAAACGTGTGCGGTGCCCCCCCTGGAATTGGCCACCCCTGCTCTAAAAGCTTGTATAACTTACTGTGGTAGGGGGGCGTGGTTTTAGGCGTGGCCGGCAAGAGAGAGAGTGAACTCGGGTGGTTTATGGAACCGGCACAGCTGTCGGCAATCAGGCAATTGGTGATGATTGATTGTCTTATTGTTTGTATCAATTAACCAATTGCCTTGATTGTTCAACAGTGAGTCTGAGAACCTTTAAAAGGAGCATTCTGGGAGTTGAGAGCGAGAAGTGACTGAGATCTGACGATCTTACTGTGTTTGTCTTAAAAGAAGGAAAATAAAAACCCTGTTCTCCTTACCCAAGCTTGGGCTGGACTCTGCTTCATTCACGCGAGCGCTACGGCTCACTTCGCCACACTTACTTTAAAAATTATTTGTATGTATTTTTTTATTGTGAAAATAACCATAATTCTGTCTTGAACAGACTTTCAAAACCGACTGAAAACCCAACAGTTCATGCTTCTCCCTTGACTCCCAGAACACGGAAATCGACAGATTGAGTAGGGCCAGCTCATCTCTCAGCTGTTCAGAGGCCCTGGTTAAAAAAGGCGACCAACGCCTCTTTATTCCATCCACTCTTCATGGCTAGGGTACGAAACTCTATAGAGACGTCAGCTACGCTTCTCGGTCCCTGACGCAGAGTGATCAGACATCGACCGGCTTCTCCTCTGCTCTTTTTCTGGTCAAACATCTCGCTCATTTCCTCCGCAAAACTCTGGATGCTTGCACAGGTGGGGCGGACCTCTCTCACAACGTGATTGCCCAGGTCTGTGCTCTTCCGTACAAAAGAGAGATGACAAAGGCCACCTTGGACCGTTCGGTCGGAAAGGTGGATGGCTGTAACTCGAACGCCAGGGGAAATTGTGTCAGAAAGCCTCTGCATCTTCTGACCTTCCCGTCATACCGCTCCGGGGTTGAAGACGTGGCTCGCAGGCTGGAAGGCTCCGGTTCCTGGGATCGGGTAGATGGGACGCTGTGCCACTCCCCTCTCATTTTCCTGGGGGTACCGGTCTGCTGAACCGCGCTGGAAAGAACTTGCGAGCTCTCTGAGATGGCTTCAATGAGATGTTCATGCCTCCCAATGGAGGCGCCTTGGCTTGAGATAACTCCTCTCAGCTGGCTGAACTCTGCTAGGTCCAGAGTTTGGCAAGTTCTTTGTCACAGGAGAGACTGGCAAAGTTTAGGACCCAAGTGCAGAGTGAGACACGGGAGGCAATGAGCAGTGCAAAAATGTAACAAAGGTTTTTCTGGGGAACGCGGCAAAAATACAAACACAACAAAACAGGAGTAAACAGGGCTAAAGTACACGGAGAAACACAGAGCTAGAGCCATGAACAGGTCAAAAGACAATGAACTCACAACAAGAGACAGCAGGGCTAGTACTTAAATACAAACCCCAATTCCAAAAAAGTTGAGACAGTATGCAAAATGCACATAAAAGCAGTGATTTGTAAATTCTCTATTCTATTCTATTCTTTTTGTAAAATATTTAAAACAGTATGAAGAATTTTTTAAAAATGTTTTACCTTATCAACTTTATTGATTTTTGTAAATATAAGCCAATTCCGAATTTGATGCCTGCAACATGTTCCAAAAAAGTTGCGACAGGGGCAAAACACCTGTTTGGAACATTCCACAGGTAAACAGGTGACGCTATCATGACTGGGTATAAAAGGATATCAAAATACTTTTGATATCTTATTTTCAGGTACTCTGACAAGTGATACTATAACCCCTCTCCATTTGACTGGATCTCTATGGGAATTGGGGGGGTGGGACTAGATTAAACTGTAAATTACACAATAATAGTATGCAACACATGGTTGGCTAAATGGCTGTAAGTCACCAAGGGTCTGAGGTATCAAACGAGCCTCAAACCATCACTCTGCTGCCATATATGCAGTAGATATTGATGGATGACTTTAAGGGTTGTTGTTTATCCTGACTCATTTTCCTATTGAACTATATGGGGGACTATATTTTATTAAATGTAGGTTTGGTTGGTATCTTAACCCAGTTACACTAAAATGCTTGCCACTTAAATTCCCCAGTCCTTGTCATTTAAAAAAAAAATCTCACGCTTAAATATAAATATATATGAATAACACTCAGATAGCCTAAAGTAAAATTCAAGAAACAATAAAAAACTGCGGGACTACCACATTTTTAACATCTTTGCCTAGCAACATCATCGGCATGCTTAAGATGATTGCAGATGTTTTGTCAGATCTCATGGTCTGTGGCTGCAATATCTAATTTCTTTGCAGCTACTAAAACACCTAGACAAGACATGATTTGTCAAAAGGTAAACCTGCATTTTCTGTCACATAAGAGATTCTAGGTCCATCCCTCTTTCAGTCTGATGGGGAAATGAAGAGGAGTCAGTGTTTCCCCACAGGATTTTCAGTAGCTGTGGTGGAGAGACCCTGGGGCCTTGCCCCTTGGAAAAAAATGTTATAGATTTCTACAGTTAAATGTATCGACCTGATGCACTTTGAGATTAAAGTTGAGAGAATAGATCTGCAAACATTTTTGTGATTTTGCAACCAATTCAACCATGTAGGCAAAACCCATACAGTTGTATCAACTTAATCCTTGAATGTGTTAGCAGGCTACCGTGCCATGAAAGAACCGCATCATAGCGAATGCGAGTGTTGGTTATCTGCTGGCTATTGTTATTGTGCCAGTTTGTGGGACTCTGTATGTACTCCTGTGGGGCCTATTTCTGGAGGAATTGAAGTAAGGATTTGGTATAAATTAACACATTTCAAGAAAAACAACAGGAGCGAGTGCTGAGAATAATTAATTTCAGTGTGATTTGCAAGACGCTGCTGGGCCGTGATGCAAACACTTCCTTTAGGTGTTCGCTGATTGTGCCTGCGCAGTGATCCCAGTTTGCCAGTTCATACGGGTCGTGATGACGTAGGCGGCCAGTGAAATCATACGTGTCTACAAAAAAAACTTTCCTAAAAAACTTTATAATTCCTATAATAACTGTCAGGTTGTATAGCCTAAGGGATAGAGAACCAGCCTTGTAATCACAAGAGTGCTGGTATGATCCTAGATGTACCTGCAGTCGACATCCCAAAGAATCCATACACTGTCACTCTGTCAGAAACCTACAATGTAGGCTACAGGTGAATTCTCTCAAAGCAGTAAAATGTCAACTCTCCCAAAGAACTAGCTCTGTCTAAAATTTAATGTTTTCAATACACGTATCCCCTTTGCAGTAGGCTAGATGGCAGAAAAATACTGCTCTTTTGCTCAAAGCAGTAAAACGTTGACACTCCCAAAGAACTATCTCTGTCTAAAATTGCAGTCCATTTTTTGCTGTTTTGGCTTTGTACTCCAGCACAGTGGATTTGAAATGGAACAGTGACTATGAGGTTAAAGTGCAGACTTTCAGCTTTAATTTGAGGGTGTTTACATCCATATCAGGTGAACTGTGTAGCAATTGTAGCCCTTTTTATACATAGTCTATCCCATTTTAGGGGACCAAGTGAACATAAACTTAAATAAAGTCATCATATTTAATATTTGGTTGCATATCCTTTGCATATCCTGATGTCTGTGACATCAAAAGACTCTTGATATCTTATTTTCTGGTACTCTTACAAGCGATACTATAACCTCTCTGCATTTGAATGGATCTCTATGGGAATTGGGGGGTGGGACTAGATTTAGCTGTAAATTATGCTGGAACAGTATGGAATACATGGTTGGTAAAATGGCTGTAAGTCTTCAAGGGTCTGAGGTATCAAACAAGCCTCAAACCATCACTCTGCTGCCAGATATGCAGTAGATCTGGGTGTATCACTTTAAGGGTTGTTTCTCCTGACTTATTTTCCTATTGAACTCTCTGAAAATATAAGTCAGGAGAAGAAACCATTAAAGTGATCCATCCACTACTGCATATCTGGTTGCAGAGTGATGGTTTGAGGCTTGTTTGATACCTCAGACCCTTGATGATTTACAGCCATTTTACCAACCATGTATTCCACACTGTTCTAGCTTAATCTAATCTAATCTAGCTTTAAACAAATAGTTTTGGACTGCTCTGTATATGGGTGATTCTTCAATTCGGGGCACTTTTGACTTTTGGAATTTAAAAAAAAAAAATATCTTTTAAAACTGTTTTTTTTTTTTCAAAAAAAAAGCAGCAGCTTTTGTTGTGATTCATAATAATTTTTATTATATGATGCTTTTTTTTTTTTTTCTTCTCACAAAAAAAATCACATCACAAAAACAAAAAACAAACATTTTAATACAAAATGATTTGTCAAGCAAGTTTTCACAAAACATTCAGTAAAATAACAACACATTCTTCTAAGAAAGCATCTAAAAAATAATTAAAAGTACATACAAAAAAATTTTTAACACAACATGTTCTTCTGTCTTTTTTTTATTAATATTGTCCAAAAAAATGAATATGAAAATATTGTGTAATATTTTGAATTCAATATTTTTTTTTTTTTTTTAAATTTATTTAGAAATTACATTACAAAAACAATACAGTTAAACAACAATGAAATAAAAAAACCAAAAAAAACAAAAAAAAAAAATGTAAAAAAAAAAAATGGTAATGGTATTGTATGTAATGGTAAATGAAACACAAAAAAAATTTTTTTTTTTTTTTTTTTTTTTTTTTTTTTTTTTTTTTTAAAGAAAAAAAAACCTTAAAAAAAAAAAACAAAAAACCCTTTTTTTTGAACAAAAAAAAAAAAAAAAAAAAAAAAAAAAAAAATCAAAAAAAATCAAAAATATAATGTAGCACTTGCACTTTTTAACAGTGCACACATAACCATGCATGACCACCATACAACAGTCAGCCCATATTATCAAAACCTCTTGATTATCATCATCAATACAAAATCATATGTCAAAAAAATAAAAAAAAAAAAAAAAGAGAAAAAAAAATAAAAAAAAAGTTTTTAAAAAAGTCAAAAAAAAATACATATAAACTTTATGCAACAAAACACACTACAACAATTACATAAAGTAAGCAATAAGAAAAAAACAATATAAAAAAATAAAAAAACAATATAAAAACAAACCATGTTAGAAAAATAGCAGTATTAAAGAATTTAAGTTTTTTTTTTTATTTTTTTTAAATTTTTTAAAAAAAAAAAACAACTTTCAAAATAACTTTGTAAAAACTATTTTAAACTTGGTTAGTGTGTTGCTGCCAAAAAAAAAAGTTTAAATCCAATTTTCATTCAGAGCACAACATCAACACTCCCACACATTCACTGGGTGCTCTTTTTTGCCTTTGGCTGACTGGCTGGGGGGCTGAAACTCAAGACAATGTGACTGCATGGCCAAAACACCACATTTTCATCTCCAAAAGAAACCATTGTTGCAAAAAGGCCCAAATGATTTTCATTGTTTTCACAAGGGCTCACACCTGCATCATGAACATCCTGAATGACATGAATCTCACATCTTGGTCATATTGGACATCTTGAAAATTGATTGATGTGTCTGATCTGTGACAGAAACACACTGATGATGGTGTGTCATGTTTCTCATCTCTGTCACCATCTGTTGCTTCTCTCTGTTCTCTTCATTTTCTCTTATCTTTTTTTTTTTTGTTTTTTTTTTTTTTTGTCGTCTTCTTCATTGTTTCTCCTTCTTCTTTTTTTTGTTTTTTTTTTTTCTTTTTTTTTCTTCTTTTTTCTTTTTTTTTTTTTTCTTTTTTTCTTCTCTTTTTTTTTTGCTGATATTTTTTTGATTTCTTCTTTTTTTTCTTTTTTTTTTTTTTTGTTTTTTTTTTTTTTTGCTTGCATCTTTCAAATCAAAATCATGTTAAAATAATGTTTAATCACTGTTGTATTATGTATCAATCATGTTTAATAGTTAATCATGTTATTATGCTAATATATTCTATTTATAAGATTATAATAATAAATACCAACATCACCGTCACTCAACCATCATTACCATTGAGAACACTGGTACACTACGTGATGGTGGTGATGATGATGATCGTTTTTTTTTTTTTTTTAGGTTTAGGGTTAGCTGTTTTTTGTGGACTGAGCTAGCTGGTTAGCTAGCAGCATATAATGTGTGACTGATAAAAAATAAATAATTAATTTTTTAATATTTAATGATTAAAAATAATCAAAGAACTCAAATGTTAAAAAATACTCATAAATAATATCTCAGATCACATCAAATTAAAAAAAATAATTATTTATCAAAAAATCAGGCAAAAAAAAATCTTCTGCCTGAATGTCTCAATGTGTTCAATGTATTGCTAAAATTTATGCATTAAATGTTGTAAAATGTATTAAAAAATAAAAAACTGGGGGTAACTTGTTGTAAAAACAAATAAATGAGGGGATTATAAGGGACACTAATATAAAAAATAAAAAAAAACAAAAAATTCTAAAAATATAAAAAAAAAAAATTTTTTAAATGTATTTATTAATTTTTAATATTTAAAGTATGAGGAAAAAAAAAACTTTTTATTACTTATTTATTTAGTATATTATAGAGATATGATCAAAAAGTCTGGGTTGGGGACAAAAAAGTAAACATTTAAATTCTGGGACATTTGATTTTTCACACATTTTTATTTCATCGAAAAACAAAATTATTTTTTTCAAATTTTTTTCAATTTTTTTTTTTTTTAACCCTAAATTAACAAATAAACTAATTTTTTTTTATAAAAAATTTTTTTAAAAAAAAAAATTTATTTTTAAAAAAAGAATCAAAAATATATAAGCTACCCATGCTCCTGTCTAGTTATTGCCAACAGTCTTCAACAGAGTACCAATATTTGAATTTGTCTGTTGCTACTTGCTAGGATTATGTCTACCCAAAACGTATGCGGTTTTTTATAACATGCTGAATTCTTTATTTGATGGGGAAGTGGGACCCACTGACATTTTCTGGGACCCGCACTGACATTTTCCTGGGAGATTTACGTCCGCTGATGTCTCGTGATATCATGAGCACCTTCCCGTGTTAGGTTATTAAATAAATTAAATTGTCGTGGAACGTGCGGTAGCCTACAGCTTATTTGTATACCAAACAATGTTATTAAAACATTTAATTTATAGAATTGCATTTAAAAGTTAAAAGTATTATTTTAATTAAACCTGTGCAGTAGCCTACCCGGAAGTAAACATTAGAGTCGGAGATATGCTAGTAAAGCTAGCGAGTTATGTGCTGTTGTCTCTGGTGTTAACGTCCCAGTAAAGTCCACGGAGAACCACGAATCCCGATCAAGGGTGAGCTGGAGGTAATCTTCGACCATGAATATGTTTATATGACTTGTGTAGCTCATCCAGGTGGTAGCAACTTGGTAGATTTTCGTTCGAATTAGCACGTAACTTTACTGAGGTTCGATGTGAAATATTGCTGGCAGCTACTGAGCTACAAGTAGCCTACTGTGGCTAACTGACTAAGGTCCTTTTGGTAGTTGGCTGAAGGTAACGTAGACAACTAGACAAGAAAAGAAAAAAATGATTTTGCAGGGGCATTTTGTTTTATTCCATTAGCAGACTTTTCTAATGAAAGATCAGTGTGCAGTTAAAATGTATGTTTTTGCATAATGTGTTCCAATTGAATTATCTAAATGGAAAAATATATTTAGTTTTCTCTATATTCCATTCACGAAGCCAGACTTATGATATTTAGGCATAACTAACAATTTAGTCTTGTTTTAGTTCCTTCTAAGTTGTATCTACTGTATTATCGGGGTACATTCTAATCAATGAGATGGGGCGTTGTACTTAGGTTACATTATTGTTCGTGGCGAGCCAAGGTGTTCTGCGTGACACATTATTCAGATTCAGGACCAGCATATTCATTAATGTTTTGTAGCTGGGTCAGACCAAGCTACTTCAATGAGGATTTGCTGATTTTGCATGCTTAGCTCTCAAATTGACTTCTCATAATATTTTCACACAATCCTTGTCCATCAAAATGAACAAAGCTGAACTTTGGTCATGATATTCTGCATAGTTGTAAAGACAGAGGGGTTGAAATCGGCCCCAAAAAAATGGCGGTTGGAACACTTTATGTGAGCGTATTTCAGGCAATAAAGGAAATAAAAAATCAGGTTTTTGGAGGGATAATTTCACAGAACTCATAGAACACATATATATCAAAATATGAACGCTGCCGTCTATACAGGGCATGTGGTTTGTCTTCAATATGTGGGCATATTAGCAGAATCTTGAAACTTTCACAATTTAAGCATTGTGACATGTAGCTAATGTGAACAGAACACCATCATCCTTATGAAATTCCTTTATAGTGAAAATAATTGTTAAATCATAACTCCTACATTAGGCCAGTGTGATGTACTGCACATATTGGACACTAGGTGGTAATTGACTTGATAATTATTTTCAAAGACCCAATGGCCCCAATTTACACCTGTTGTTTAACACCTGTTCAGATCTCAGTCATCAGATTCAATGAGGAAGAATGACTTATAAATGTCCCTCAAATCCTTGGATGACTGGGTAGGATGAGTGTGCCACAGCGTGCATGTTTCACAGTAACCATACACTGAATCACCGTTTCTCCTAGTCTTTTTCTTTATTGAATTTCATAACTGAGATGTGACTTTGAAGTTGTCCAAATTAAGTTCTGGTGGGTGACATTAATAGCCAGAAATAATGGCTCTAAATGATCTCATTGCACGTGAGGAACACACACTCAAACAATCATGTCTACACATATTGGACACTAGGTGGCAATGACCTTGCAAATAGCCTTCACTTGACCTGGCTTTGACTTTGTCGACATTGCCAGCTTCAGAGGAAGCTGATACCAACGTCCCCATGTTCAAATTTCAAAAGGTTGGTCTCAGCCTTCTGGTGCTGTTAGCCTCCTCATTGTGGCTTGAAAATCAGATCAGCTATAAGTTGTTGAAGGTCAAGGTCCCATATATATCTTTAATTAACCATGAAGGAATTTCATAAGGGTAATGACATATTCTACACGTTAATGTATACAGACATCTAAAGTGTGAAACTTATGAGGCTGAACAAATATGCCCACGTGATTTTCTAACATTGAAGATATACTACAAAACATTTGTATAATGGTTTCTATACATGTATGTTTTGCTTACATTTTGTTCTATCGTGTGGGTAGCGGCCCAAAAAAATGTGCCAAAATCCCCTGCAATATTCTTCTGTTGGTATTCACTCTTTTTTTTTGTTGTGCTTGGTGGGATGGATGATTGCTCTCACAGTAATAAGGAAAAAAAAAAAACAATATTTATTTTTTTTTTTTTTTTTTTTTTTTTATTTACACTGTCAGGGACCTCAGTGTGTGTGTGATCCACAGCCACACAAGCCACAACACACTCCTCCTCCTCTCATGCACCTCACCACACACACACACACACCCATGGGGGATGGGTGCCATCTTGGTGCCAATCAGGTGCCACACACACACCACCTGTGACCTGCACACACACACCTTGACTTGAAAAACGAGAGTGAAGAATAAACAGAAAAAAATAGGGATTTTTTTTTTTTTTTTTTTTTTTTGGCCGCACACCCACACTACGGTTTAGCTGTTGTGAATCATTGCAAGTTGCAACTGTACCAAGTTTTGTACCTGTAAAAAAAGGTAAAAAATCAACAACATAAATAAATAATATAACAATATAAATTTATTAAGGGGAGATATAAATCGGACGAAAAAAATTTTTTTTTTTTTTTTTGAGGAGTATATATGTTCACAGTGGTTACTTTAGCAGTCATTCAAAATATCAGATTGATATCTCTATTATCTTAAGAGTAAATGCTCTCTGAAAATGTTACGTCAATAAAATATGGTCATTCTGGACCTTAATTGAACCTTTATATTTCATAAACTTAAGGATTCATTGACTGCGTTTGTGTCTGCAGCTGTCTCCAGATATGGAAAGTGGAGACAACCCGCTGCAGCCCTTGCAGACTGAAAAAGAGAATAAGAGCCAGGCGGCGGCACCAACGCGCGGTTCACAGGCGCAGCACGTGTGCCGTTTCTACTCTCGAGGGAGGTTCTGTCAGTTTGGGAAAAGATGTCGCTTCCTTCACCAGCGTGGGGAGGCCAAGCAGGCTCTGAAGGTGCTGGAAAACAAAAACGACACTGCAGCAGAGCCGAATGAACACAGCGACAGTCACGCTGAGCACCGCGACGCACCCAAGAGCGGCGCGCAGCCCACCGGCCCCAGAGCTGCCCCGGCCAAGAGAGAGAAACCCAGGCGGCCCTGCCGCTACTTCCTGTCCGGCTACTGCGCAATGGAAGACAGGTGTCGCTTTTGGCACCCTGAGCAGCTCCCGTCATTAGAGGACCGGTCGGGACTTAATGTGAGGGGCGCCCCGGGGCCCAGGGCGTCGGTCGCACGCCCCAACGCCGTTCAGATGACGGCAAAACTGAGCGAGCTCACAACAGAGGTAGCCAAGCGGCTTCGGGACACAGAGATCCGCCAGCTGCTGAAGCGCATCCCCAAAGACCAGCTCATCGTGCAGGAGAGGGAAGACGGCCTGCTTACGTACTATCGGATCACTGTACAGCCCACTGACCCAGACTGGGTACTCACACTTCTTCTGTCCCTTTTAAAAATAAACACGCATTCTGCTGCATTTAGAAGAGTCATGCCAATGTCAGAGCTTGCCAAATCAAGTCAGTTAATGGGTAACTTAGCAATCAACCCATTGAGCTAATCTGCATTTTGTTAATGACAGCAGTTCAGTATATAAAGTAAGTGATTAGAAACACTTATTCCTGCTGACTTAAAAAAAAAAAGATATAGGAACTATAACATGACTATCTTTAGCCTCAATAATGTAAAGAAAAAGCAACAGAGAAGGAAAATGTCTAAAAGATGTCTGACAATGTTTGAAATTGCGTCAGGATTGCAGAAAGGTCATTTGGAACTTAATTTTGAACCTATTATATTAAATGTCATTATATTATGACATCTGGAACTGAAACTAATGTCTACATAAGATATCTTCCCCAGCATGTTACTAAAACATAGCTCAGTGTAGACTGGTCCATAAAAAAATACCTCCTTAACATCATAACATGGCAGGGTATATTTATATCAGAAAAATCTAAAGTTACCCAGTGTCTTATCTCCTTACTCTTTTCTTGGCAGCCATTTGACTTGAAGGAAATTGTCATCATGGTTAGCTTCCCAGAGACGTATCCCCGAGAGGTAAATGCGATTCTCTATATCAGGGCTGCCCAACCCTGTTCCTGGAGATCTACCATCCTGTAGGTTTTCACTCCAACCCTAACAAAGCACACCCCTCATTCAACAGCTAGAGATCTCATTGAGCTGCTGATTAGTGGAATCAGGTGTGCCAAATTAGGGTTGAAATGATAACCTACAGGATGGTAGATCTCCAGGAACAGGGTTGGGCAGCCCTACTCTATATTATCCAGCACATTCAGCCCAACATCATGATCAAAACATTTCCATGGTGATGAATGTAGATTTGAGCAGTCACAAGAACATGAGCACAGTGAGGCCCATCTAGGCCTGCCATTTTGACTGTAGTACAGAGCGCTTCGAGCACTATGTCGAGCCTGGTCTTGATCTTTCAGCTTTGTCACATCATGGTTGGTTCTGCATTCCCTCTGTAGGTTTTCACTATGGAAGTTCCAGAGGACCAGGATTTCCCAGCTATTATGGGCAGGTGAAATGAAGCAAGCTTAGTATACATTGTTTTTGGTTGTTTTCTGTGGTAAGTTCTGCTCCTTGCTTAAGAGTTTTGTTTGGTACACACAAGCGTTTGTCCCCTACAGACATTTGTGCCAAGCCTCGCAGGAATGGTTGCAGGCCAAGTGGGCGACCAATGAGCTGATAGGGAAGGTGGAGCTTCTGTTTCGTCCTTTCCTTCACTGGCTGGACCGCAATATGGAGAGGCTGTTCACTGAGGGAGCCCGACAGGTGAGACCACAGATACTTTAAGTACTGACTAGATTCGGCTCCTGGTCCTCCATGCCTCATTGCTTGGGTGGTTCCTACTGTATTGAGGTTCCTACGATTGCTGTGCTACCAGTTCTGTCCGTGATGCTTCGTGCATAACGGACCAGCAAATCAGAAAACCTTTCATTATTAAGTATTGTATACTTATATTAAGTATTGGAATCAGAACATCTGGTCTGTAAATAGAACATCTGTGGTAAAACTGGACAGCTCATTGCCATCTTGCATGCCTTCCACAGCATTTGCTCTTTATTGAAAAAAACAAAACAATGCTTGTATATAGTCTGCACTTCCTTTGCTCTTATCCATGTACTTTATCTTTGGCCAGGTGTCCTACCTGTGATTAATTTCTGAGTATCAGTACTGAGCGATTTCTACCCCATTAGTGTGGCTATAGCCACAGGGATCTGGCACGGACACATGGCGCAGCAGTCACCAGCTATCATAAACAAACTGCCACCGGTGAACTTTTATCTGAGACATGGTTTGATTCGGGTCCCTGGCAGTTCACCTCCACTTCTGTGTCGCCGTAACCTTCCAGCACAAGATCGTTTTAGCGAGACAGCTACGTTTAACCACCGACCAGCTAGGGATTAGAGGGTTATTTTAGAGATTAGTCTCCATTTATTAGTCCCGCTCTCTCTCTCCCCCCCCGCAGCTGAAGAAGGACATAGACGCAGAGCGATCGGGAATCCGCTTCGTCTCCTACCAGCAGCTCCAAGCAGCGGTGTGCAGGGATCAGAGCTCGGGGCCTGAGATCCACGGCGACGCCTCAGATGAAGAGGAAGGGGAGGAGGAGGAAGAGGGAGAGGAAGGGGAGGAGGAGGAGGAGGAGGAAGAGGGAGAGGAAGGGGAGGAGGAGGAGGAGGAGGAGGAGGGAGAGGAAGGGGAAGAGGAAGAGGAAGAGGGAGTGGAGGTGAGCTGCGGCGTAGAGGGGGAGGAGTCCAGCCGGCGGGTGGAGAACGTGAAGAGCTCGGAGCCTCGGAAGGGGACGGAGGTGCGGCTGCTGGGGCTGGAGTTGGGAGAGGAGACGGCCACTGTAGTGGCCCGGCAGGTCACCGTCACGCTGCAGTGCAGCAGGTATGTAGCGGCCTGTCACCCAGCCCTGACCGTGCCCAGCGAGCCCACAGGCCAGGGCGTAGCAGGCCATAGCGCTGCTCAGAGAGAGGGTGGTAATTGGGACTGTCCTTGTATCAGGCACCTGCAGTGTCCCTGTGGCAGCTCTGCATAAAGCTGGGGGCCAGCAGGGGGAATGAAGTGGCTGGCAGCATGCCTGCTTGTCTGTGCTTTCCTGGATGAGCATTTTAAATTGGGAATAATGATAAAAATGTGTATATGTGTACGTGTTTTCATTCTGGAAAGTAATGGAAAAGCAGAGCAACATCTCACTAGCTTAATGTTATTTACTGTCAGGTTTAGCAGTGCATAGATATCACTTACAATTGTGTGTGTGTTTGTGTGTGCTGTAGGTGCAAGGTAACGGCAGACCTCACTCTAAAGGGCCAGATGCCGTGCACAGCGCAGTGCGAGAAGTGCGGCTCCAATATCAGCGCGGGCTTCCGTCCCAGCATGCTCCACCACTACAGCTGCGTGCTGGGCTTCCTGGACCTGAGCGGTGCCGTCCCGGTGGACTTGGTTCTGCAGGACTGTGAGGTGCTGGTGGGCTGCCTCACCTGCTCCCAGGAGGGGCCCCTGCAGGTGCGCTGAGCGCCTCTCGTGCCCTCTCTCGCTCGCCCTCAGTCACCCTCACTCCAAACTCCCGGAAGGGTGGGGGGAAAACACACAGCTCTTCCCTCCTTTAACAGTGGCAGTAAAATGTGTTTTTCATTTCATCTACAATTGAGATTACTTACAGCCCCAATATATTTGAGATACGTCTGGTGATAAAGTAATGCATGACCATATAAAGGCTATCGTTTAATTTGATGTTCCAATGTGCCTTTGACAGGAGAAAAGAAAGCAATATCTTTTGAGAGGAATAACTTGTCTGAGAAGGTGCTTTTATGGAGGTCTGGCTGGAGTGTTTCCATGTTGAGTGGGGGGACTAAAGTAGCTCACTGTTCCCCTTGTCTTTTTTGGCGGAAGCTGTCATATGGCCAGAGCAGGGAGGTGAACTGCCAGCACTGCCACACCAGGCTCAGGGTCCTAGTGGAGAGCGCGCTCTTCCAGCACCTCCAGCCCCGGCCCAGGACACAAGCAGGTGAGGGGCCCGCGAGTCCGCCAAGGTTCAGTGGTGCTCGCTCGGTGATGAAGGCGAACTGATCGGCGCTCTTCTTGCTGCAGGGCGCGGAGATGCGGGGCGTGGATCGGGGCGCTACCCCAGAGACCCCGCCATACAGCGGGGGAAACCACTTCCTGAGAAGGGCACCTGCAAGCACTATAAACAGAGCCAGCGCTGGCTGAGGTACCTACACCATATACCCCACACCTATTATTCCATACCTCATAACCCACACCTGTTATTCATACCTCATAACCCACACATCATGCCTTATATCACTTATCTCATACCCCATGCCCCTAATCTGCCATGGTTTTATTTTCAGTTAACCAGAAGTGACGTTAAACATGGTGCCATTTAGCAGAAATGTATGTTAAAATGGTGCCAGTTTGCAGGAAGTGATGTTAAAATGCTACCAGTTGACAGGAGGCAATCGTAAAATGGCGCCATGTAGCAGGAAGTGATGTCAAACGCATTTCCATTCCAGGTTCTCATGCTGCGGTCGGGCTTACCCCTGCAATGTGTGCCATGACGAAGACCAGGACCACCTCATGGAGCTGGCCACCAGGATGATCTGCGGCCACTGCGCCAAAGAGCAGGTGAGCCGCCTCCGAGCAGAGCGCTGGCCTCTGCCACCACAACCGTAAAAACAAACACATTTGAGTATACAGACCGACCGGCTGGAGCGGGGCGGGGCGAAGCCACGGTCCACAGGGCAAAGCACGTACAGCGACTGCAACTGGGGCTGTGACCGTAGCTATGACTGCAACGGTGACCATGACCGTGAGACTCACGTGGGTCTCCTCTCTGCAGGCGTACACCAATGGAAAGCCCTGTATCAGCTGCGGGGGAATGATGACCAGAAGCTTCCGTACCAACCACTGGGAGGGAGGGCAGGGCTGCCGCAACAAAGGCAAAATGAACAGGTACGCTAGAAAACATGCGCATGCGTGCAGAATCGCACATGCGCGCACACACACGCATGACAGACATAAACATTATTATATCTATATTATGTTTTATTGTATAAGAGGTTATCAATATAAAGCATTAGTCTTCTCATAAATTATAATGTGTTTTTTTTTTGTCAACAGAAATGATCATCAAAAATACAGCAGCACAAACAAAACAGTATCCCGCAAAGCAGCCAGTGAGAAAAAGTAACGGAGATGAAATCACTGTTTCCAGATTCAATGGACTGGACTGAATGCATTTCTGCCTTAAATAAATAAATACAATCACATGATTAATGTTGTTACCAAATCAAAAAAGGAATTAGAAATTCTGAGAAATCTAATTACATAATTTGTCATCATAAAATATTTTTTGTTTGTAGTAATAAACATGAAAATTGTATCGATTTTGAAAATCAGCCCTTAAGTTAATTTTTGTCATTTAAAAAAAAAAAAAAATAGTTGCAATTTATACGCTTAACACATTTTTCAGTGAACACTTTTCAATTTAATATTTTGTAAGTTTATAATCGCAAGATAAGTGGTCCTTTTAACAGCCTTAATAGTCTTATTATTATGAAATATACTCATCGCTAAAGTCTATTTGTTTAAGATGAAACTATTAAAGCATACCAGTTATTTAGCAGAAATGCATACCTTTACTTTGGGATTGGCTGGAATGAAGTGAGTTCAATCTTTGTATTGAGTGTGCTATTGGCTGAGTTATTTAGCAGTAGAATGTACATTTGGTTTGTGATTGGCTGGATTTCAGGTTATGTGGCCAAGACCTCTGACATTGGGGATTTAGACATGGTCACCAGAGATCCCTGCTGGCAGCGCCACGCTCAGACAGGTTCTTAACCCCTCCCATTTGGCATGTTTATCAGGATGAACAACTCCAGCGCCAACCACCGAAGAAATCAAGCGTTTGGCTCGATAAAATCTGGAGAATTCCAGCTATACCAGAAGCAGTGGTAGTCCTGTATGTGGTGGTGAGAATAAGGGTTACAGGGAAAGATGTGATCTAGGGAAAGCTTGTAGCGTGCTTCTGTGAGGGAGGTGAACTCTGTTTGTGTATTGTGCCGTTTAGCTTTCAGCGATGTAATTGTGTTCTTTTTCTAAGGAAAAAAAAAAAAAAAAGCTGCTTTCCAATGGAACTATTTGTATTGCAGATTGCAACTCGATTTACTTGTGCTCCGAAATAAAACATTTTCAACAAAAAATATTGACTTCTTTTTTCCCCCCCCTACATTTTTCTTAGTGTTGATGTTGTGGCATTTCAGTCAATGTAAGTGATAAGGAGTCTATGGTAAGCGCAAAATTGCACCCACTGGGTGTGTCCCAATACTCGAAAAATGCATCCTCCTTTCCTCCGTGCCCCGGTAACCGATCTTTGTGTCCTAATCTAATGTTGCTGGTTACATTAATTAATGTCTTGATGCAAACCACAACTTCAGGTACTTTGTATACTGTACATGCAACTACACTGCTCAAAAAAATGAAGGGAGCACTTGATCATCACAGTATAATGCCAAGTCAATTAAACCAAACTGCTCATACTGGATGATGTTGCAGGCAGCATAGCATTCGCCACGGCGTCTCCAGACTCTTTCACGTCTGTCACATGTGCTCAGTGTGAACCTGCTCTCATCTGTGAAGAGAATGGGGCGCCAATGGCGAACCTGCCAATTCTGCTGTTCTCTGGCAAATGCCAATCGAGCTGCACGGTGCTGGGCTGTGAGCACAGGTCCCACTACAGGATGCCGTAAGTAGAGAGAAAAGGTCAGTGGCCACCACCTGCAAAACCATTTACTTTTTGGGGGTTGTCTTGCTGTTGCCTCTCCTGTTTGTCGGTTGTCACTTTCATTTGCACCAAAGCAGGTGAAATTGATTCACAATCGTTTACGCTTCCTAACTGGACAGATCGATATCCCAGAAGTTTAATTGACTTGGTGTTATACTGTGTTAAGTGTTCCCTTAATTTCTTTGAGCAGTGTACTTGTACTTGAAATGTACAGGCTGTTTTGCATACTTCCTTGTAGGAGACTTGGGATGCACCCACTGATTTTGTATTGCTGCTCCAATGCATTGGCCAACTACTCCTCTGGCAGCACATCAAGATGCATTTACACATTTCACCAGAGGGTGGCGCATGTGGATAAACATTGGGAATAAACGCATCCAACACAGTACAAGGCATTCAAAATGAAATAGAAGAATATACAGAAAACAAAGATGGAAAATTTTACTCAAGAATGTGAGACTCGAGCAGTACATTAAAATACTTCTGTTTTCTCCCAAGATTTTGTTTTCTTTAACCCTTTGAAATAGCTTTGGACTTATCACTGCTGTGATAAGAAGCATTCCAGGTTTTTCTCTAGTATCACTGCTTCAGTCTTGCTCATTCCTGATAAAAGTCTTCTCAGATGTAGACGACCATCTCTGTTGGGACTTTCACACCACAGTTCAAGCCCTAATATATGGCCTACACTGTATTTACAAAATAAGTATTCATTGAAATTTCAATTGAATAATTCAAAATGTCCTTATTTCTACCAGACCTAAAGTAAGAATGTCTAAGTTAGTAGCAGGTTTTCCAAGCAAAAATCTGCCAGGCCCCAATTTCTTAATTATGTAAAAAGGTCATTGAAAACATTGCACTTGTATGTTTCCTTATATTTTATGTACTCAGACTGTAGGTTTTGTTCACCATCATTTGCTTTTTAATCCTACTTCCCACAGGTCGACGTTAACATTTAGTAAACCGGCTCTCACACTTTCAGACTTTCGCCTCTCAATACACAAATCCACTGGTTATGGATTGTGATTGTAATATAGCCACTTTACAGATTAAAGCTCAATGAACAGCTCATTAGAATAAAGTGATTCAGCTGGAATAAAAACAGGGGTGCTCAGGACTGATTCTGGGAGGCCCTTAAATGGATCAGCGATGAGAGAATTCCAGCAGTCTATGGGAATAGGAATAGGGGCTTTCCATTAGGCTAGTGACAGGGCGGATCTTAGCTCTACGCTAATGTGGAAGCAGAGAAGAGCTACTGCGAGGCGTCCCATCTCCCAACTCTCAATAAAAACGCTGGAAATGGACCCGGCGCCACATTTCTGCTTTAGGAAGTGGATATTTCCCCATTCAGTGCTTGGATCCGAGGTAGGGCACTACTGTTGTGTCCATGTCCAAAACACTAAACCCGAATTGCTTCATTAAATATCTATGTGTGGATTATGAATGACAATAAAAATGAAAATAAGCCATCCACCACCCTGGAGCAAATCATTCCATGTGTTTAGATTCATTTGAAATGCTGTTTTAAACAAATATGTATCTGGAGCATTGGGTAAAGTATATGAAGTGGAGCGATATGCTATTAAACAGCATGACGGACGTGGCCCGGATTACACTTGCGACATTAACCGCTCCGTGAATCAGCCGGGGAATGTGGATAAATTAGACGGTGAAAGTGTGCTAAATGGGCTTCACTCATAAAGAGAAGTGCGCAAGTCATCAAGGGTGAATAAATATTACATCTGCACAATTTACTAATGTTTACACACTGAAAATAAGTCTTATTAAATAACAAACGGTATCACTCCAGACCCAACACAAACACAACCATTATATTACAAAAACATTTGCCCATTATTTTCTCAAATGAAATGCAAAAAAAAAAAACTATTCCAGCAATTGCAATGGGGCTTTGTATACCATGTTAAAAATGGGTATAACCATATTAACCACATCATAACAGCCGACATTATGTCTCCTCATTACTTAATAAAACTACAATGCTTGTTTAGAAGTGCCTGATCATGGTTGTATGGTGTCCGACTGATATGGTTCCTACTTACTACCTACTTTCTCTACGACATATACTGATTATTACATTTTTTTTCTATTTATTGTATTATTATTAGTATCTGTGTATTTGTGTGTACTGCATGTGTTTATGCATACATGTTATCTTATGTATCCTTTGTTTTATTGTAATGTGGTTTGTGATAATGCACTTTAAATTACATTTAATTGACTGATAGTGACTCACATTACCTGTGTAACAAGCGAGAAGCACCGGCTCGAGGTGAGATTTTAACACGCGCCTCTTACTCGCCCAAAGACTAATGCATTACCAGTCAGCTAAAGGCGAAATCGCCCTTGGCTAAGAAGGGTAACGTTGTTATTTTGAACCTGAGAGTTGCGTCGCCAGTGCTGTCACGGTAACCTGCTACAAAGCCTTCCCTTCACTGCACCTCACTGTGCTTACTAGCGAAATAGCCGAGCTAGACCCACAAGGTGGAAAGATTGCTGCACCTCATAAACCATTGGTTGGTATTCCTCCAGGTCAGGAATGACAAAATGTGAAAAGGAAATGTTGAGATCGTTGCCATGGAAATAAAGAAATGTACTACAGATATAACTCTCACAGGCTCAGTATGCACTCAGACATGATACCATTTATACTCTTTGTACATCCACCTAGTAGTAAACCAGCTTTCTGTTAGCTCTCTCATTAGGTTTAAATGATTCACTCAGCAGCGTAGCCAGAAATATTCATCAAGGTTGGGCCTGCATAGAACTAGGTGGGCCTGCATAGAACTAGGTGGGCCAGAACTAAATAGGTGGGCATGCACAATTGGGTGTGGTTCAGCAAAGATAAATTGGTGGCCCAGGACACCGTTTAGGTGGCCGTGGCCCACCCTGGCCAACCAATCCCCACGTGGTCAGACCCACTCATTCAGAATATAATGATAATGCAAAAACATCATTAGGGGCAACCTGTGATTATTTTATTTTTTCAAACTCTACTTCCGGTTATGGGATCCCTTCTTGCATACAAAAAAGATAAAATGAACCACTGCCAACCTCAGTCAAGCTCACAGCTTGGCATCCAGCTAACCTAAGACTAGCGGTGGGGTTAGCAGTTTAAAATGGGTAAATGTGACATTTCAACCAAACAAACTAATACATATGGAAATTATTTTTCTAGTTCATAATTGAAAACCAAAAAACATCTTCCTGACCTATTGCGTCAAACACAGGTCTCCAACCCTGATCTGGAGCCATAGGCCCTGTTGGTCTTTTACTTGTAATTGATCAATTAGTGTATTGCACTGTATACTACTCACTTCACTTGCTAGCGCCCAGCCGACCAAAGGGGGTCTCTAACGCGCGATCATCATCCCCGCCGATTGAAACCCTCCCATCTCCAGGGACGCTAAAGCCAGTTGTGCATCAACCTATGGGCCTGCATCTGTGCACTGGAACAGTGCCTTAACAAGATGAGCAGCCTGTCAGCCTGTCTCCTGGTTTCTTGGGTCAGAATTGGTTGCCGAGTTCCAGTAAAAACAAAAACCAGCAGACCCTGTGGCTCTCCAGGACCAGGGCTGGGGTCCCCAGCAGACCCTGTGGCTCTCCAGGACCAGGGCTGGGGACCCCAGCAGACCCTGTGGCTCTCCAGGACCAGAGCTGGGGACCCCAGCAGACCCTGTGGCTCTCCGGGACCAGGGTTGGGGTCCCCAGCAGACCCTGTGGCTCTCCAGGACCAGGGCTGGGGTCCCCAGCAGACCCTGTGGCTCTCCAGGACCAGAGCTGGGGACCCCAGCAGACCCTGTGGCTCTCCAGGACCAGGGTTTGGCTAAGAGGAAATATAAAAGGAGAATACTGCATAATAAAAATTCAATTAAGGCCAGTTTTCCAAAAAACAAACAAAAAAAAAAACCTTGGCTTTAACAGTTAAAACCTTGGAGGTAAAATCAGTTGTCAGTGCATGCTCTTGTTTAGATACTGCACAAACATGTTGGCTATCTGTCCAATGTTCTCGGTCGGATGCATCTTGGTGTAGCTGATGAACTGACGGCGGAGCCTGCGCAGCTCTGACATGTTCAGATTCCTCATCAGTTCTATGTGCAGTCAGGTTAAGGAAAACAAACGATGATGAAGAAATTAGATTCATTTTTGACAAAATTTCAGTGGTTTTTTTTAACGTGCAAAAGACGATCTGTTAAATTCCCACACATGCACAACAACCCAACATCTCAAACACCTCAGAAGGTAAATAGATTTTACTACTACATGCCTTTGCATAATGACTCATCTCTCTGTCCATACGCATAATGACTCATCTCTCTGTCCATACGCATAATGATTAATCTCTCTGTCCATACACATAATGACTCATCTCTCTGTCCATACGCATAATGATTAATCTCTCTGTCCATACGCATAATGACTCATCTCTCCGTCCATACGCATAATGACTCATCTCTCCATCCATACGCATAATGACTCATCTCTCTGTCCATACGCATAATGACTCATCTCTCTGTCCATACGCATAATGATTCATCTCTCTGTCCATACGCATAATGACTCATCTCTCTGTCCATACGCATAATGACTCATCTCTCTGTCCATACGCATAATGACTCATCTCTCTGTCCATACGCATAATTACTCATCTCTCTGGCCATACGCATAATGACTCATCTCTCTGTCAATACGCATAATGACTCATCTCTGTCCATACGCATAATGACTCATCTCTCTGTCCATTCTACCGTTAGAGCGTGGAGGGGGGGGGGTGATCCGGTGTGCTTGGAGGTGAGAAAATGCCAGTGACACCAATCACGCATACACCAGTGGCCCCGTCTCTGAACTGCTTGGCACGCCATGCGAAGTAACTTGCTTTTCTAAACCATACGCTGATGATGTGTTACATAAAAACAGATAATCCAGATACCACGAATATTGAATAAAATACAACTATTAAAATTGCAGTATCTGTTTTTTCATATTACATAAATATATAAATTACAATACATTTCATATAAAACCAATAAACAATGTGTAGGGAGATGGTTAATGATCAGAGTACTGCTAAACAGATTGACTGCTAAGCAGGCAGACTATACTGGAGAAAATTAGATGTTCTTTGACTGCTGGATATTAAACAGTCATTTGAAGAAAGGGCACTTAAAAGGGCACTAATGATGCGTGCTACATGTCCATTAGCCGTATCAAGCAGGTCCGTCTCACATTTCCCTTCAGTTCGTATTGAGTCAAACAGATCCTGAGGTGTTTGCCAGTTTAAATGGCAGGTATCTACGGCAGCTGCCCATTACATTACATTACAGGCATTTAGCAGACGCTCTTATCCAGACTTCTTATTACATCTTATTACATGTATCTATTCATACAGCTGGATATATACTGAAGCAATGCAGGTTAAGTACCTTGCTCAAGGGTACAACGGCAGTGTCCTTCCTGGGAATTGAACCTGCAACCTTTCAGTTACAAGTCCAGCTCCTTAACCATTATACTACACTGCTGGCCATGAACAGTATGACATCACACACTTTTGAGTAGAGAGCAGACTTGTCTGTGGTCTTCCAAGCCAGCAGATAAAATTTACGAATACAACTGTTAATTCCCCAAAATATATATATATATATATCATAATAAAAGCCTACGCGTGAGAGGGAAATATTTATGCAGCTTACGGCTGTGCCGCGAGACTTAGGTAGTTACTGCACACGCAATACGCTCGACAAAGGATATCTTTTCTGTGGCTCCGGGAACAACGATGAGATCCCCGGGAACAGATGTCTTCTGTGAGTTCAGAATGGCCTGTGAGGTCATCGTGAAGAAATTATCAAAAATTAAAATGATGCATCAATGCATCCACAGTACGTGAGTGTATGTTACCATGCACGTACTGTAGGTTAGAAAACAACTCAATTTTATGGCAAAAAAAGGTTCTGCTGCCTGAGTTTATTTAAAATGAGCTGCATGAACTTGAATAAGGTTAGGTACTGCTGTAGTCTTTTGTTTATTGCTTTAGAGAACAACAATATTTTTGTGTGCCGTCTTATAGCACAATATCTGTCAGAACAAAATATGGGCCATTAAAGTACACTTAAATCCTTACATCCGTAAACTCCTACAAACTGTGAAAAACACCTTTACGGTAAATGAACAAACAAAGATTTGAACAAACAAAGTTAGAGCAAACAAAAATTCCACGTACCGTTAACACATCCTGTGTAACTTTGTCCAACTCGTACAAAAAGTTGACGGATGACAGTGGTTGCTGCATTGGACAAGAGCGAGAGGCAGATAAGTAGAGGACACAGACTGGAAGCTTGTGTGGGTCACGAAATATCTTTACTGTCTGACATCTTGTAATGAATTTGCTCATGTATTATACAATCATGTTCCAGCAGTGTTGCACCCTTGTTCTGGCATTTACTTGGTGTGAAGAGCTTGCGCCTGCAAAAAAAACGGGCTTCCTTACACTTTGCGTTGATTGATTTGGTGGAGGGGCTTTTCTGTGAAAGATGGCGTCTGAAATCGCTTTGAGGGGCAGCACATCATCCATCTGGATGGCAAACAGTGGGCTGTCCCATCTGTTCCTGGAGTCCGGAGCTTCAAACCTCATCACGAGAGCGTCAAGACTGCGGGAACAGTAGAGGCGGAGGTACAGAATACCTCGGTTTCACAGTTGTGGAACAGACACACGTTCGCAAACCGGAACCAGCAACAGCGCCACCTACAGTCTGAACGCAAGTGTGCTTCTTACTGTAGATTCCGCAACCAGGAGCTAAATGTGGAGGCGGCGGTTTTTAGACAGACGTCCGTTAAAAATCCTCTGTGTGCGGTTCATGTTCACCGGCCTCTACTTGTAATGGGAACGCCAATTCAAAGAGTGTTTAACAACATCTACAGTATTCACAAGACAAGCGCTGCATCTGAGAATGATCAACACTTACGTCTCCTGTGTGTACTGCTCGTCTGGCTCTCTGCTTGCGTTCCATGACGAGCTAACCTCCGCAGAGCTCACACAATAGACCTGCACAAACACATTTACACACATATGATGCATGCACACATTTCAAACTTGTGTCAGTACAAGGATTTTCTTTCGACATGGAAAGCAAGAGGAATTTCACCAGGCCTTTAAGTTTAAGAGTATGTTCTACAAAGCTCTAACACAGCTACAAAGTGACGTGCAGTCTTAGCTGTCCTGCTTGTAGGTCTTATTTCAAAAGTGTGTGAGTGTGTGTGGGGGGAGGGGACACTGCTGCTAGGTTGTTGGGAGAGGCCAACCTTTATTGCACAAACGCGTGTTGTGTTGTGTTAGGGGACCCATTAAATTGAAGCAGTTCTGCATGCAGTATCTAGCGACAGTTTTTAAATTTATAAAAGCTGTTTAACTTACCAAACAGTGGGGAGTCTGTGTGTGCTTGATTAGACAAAAGAGTTCATATCGGTAACCTGAAAAATAATACAAATAAGATGAGGACTACTATTAGTTAAACCACCAACCTTTACAAGGTCATGACTTTAGATTCCATCATTCAATCCTAAAATGTTTTTCAAGTCCATAGTCCTGTTAAAAAGTTTAGCCAATTTTGTAATAACATTAAAATTGGATTAACTCAATGTATATAGTTGAAATGTATAATTTATAACTTAGAATAGAATATCTTTTATTTTCCCGATAGGGAATTTGGAGAAGCAGTGACCAACATGTAACTGTCTGATGGCCACCAGCAACAACAAAAAAGACATAGACAGTGGGGCAGACCCACAACACACAAGCAAACATATCAAATAATACAGCCAAACCATGATTAAAATAGCCCCCGCTGTCCCAAGATGTCAATGTCATTAACCAGTCCAACACACAAATAGTAGAATCAGAATTTGGTATCGATTAGTTTTCCCCCTAAATATTTTAGAACTATTCTGCAACAATAGAATCCTACAGTAAACTCATTTGTTTCAAATACACTATTTTTTAGGGGTGTCTTGTGATGTGTTCATGTATGCTTATGATATTTTATATTGTATTGTTGAATTGTATTCTTGCATGACTATCAGCATGACTCCAAATATTAAATAAAATAAGGAAATAAATGATGTTAAAACACAGAAATAATGAAACAATAGACAATACACGAGAGTATAACTTAAGTTACCTTTAATGTAATTCAGTGAATCCAAAATCACAATATCATCTTTGTTTACCTTCCTATAGCAACAAACAGAGAATCATTAGAATTTCAATACACAAGTCTTTAAAATGATTTGGAACGTCTTCAGTTATTTAATCACCATGCCAACATGTTTTTCAGTTACACTAAGTGGATATTCCAGTACAGAGCTAACATTGTGGCATTCAAATCACCAACAAGTCATGCCTAAGCCAAGGTGACAGAAATACCTGCTATGTCGCTGGGTGGCCAGTTTAGCCTTTTTATTCAAACTTTGACTGAACATGACACGCTTGACGTGGGTTGTGTTGAGCTCATCCTAGCCAACTCTTCAGATCTAGACATTATTGCCTCTAGATTTGGTTTTGATTTAAAAATTGTTGGTAACTCTGTCCATGATAGAGAATACAACCCACCTCTCCACTTCAGCCCGCAAGGATCCTCTGAGATCCTTCTCTTTTTGGGAGTCTGTGTACAAAGAAAATTGTTCTACTTAGTATGTGTACTCATTACATCTTCCACTTAACACACATTGCCTACAAAAATAACACATTTTAGGCCTTTGTCCACTTACATGAGTGTACCATTTATGTCAGTCTATTTCTTACTCCTCTTGCCTGAGCAGCCCATATATAGGGACGTAATACGGAGGTGGTAGCTTGCTAGAGTGGATAATATTACTGCCTGAAAGCTGCCGCTGTTCCTTTGACAGATCTTAAAACGGAAATATGTCTGGGCTAGGAGTTTCATTCAACCAAGTTGCTAAGAATGTGCTGATAAAATGAGTTGCCACTATGGGGGTACTGGTACATGGGCATAGCTCATTTAAACATGTTGACATTTATTTAGCTAGTTAGACATACTATTTACAGTAACCTAACAATAGATGGTTTATATTTACGAATTCACAATCTGTCAATATCTCGGAGTATTTGTTGGAAGCTAGTGGGATGACATAGGCTGAGCTAACGTTACCCAACAAACTCTCGTAGGGCATCGACACGGTCGGCGCGTTAGCGTTGATCTTACCTGCATATACAGAGTTCTTAACAATACCGCTAGTTTCGTCGCCAACAACAAACACTTTTCTCTCTGTGCTTTTCAAAAAATGTTCCTTTAATTCCTCTGCTCTTCGGCTTTTGCCACTACAGGGAAAACCACACATCACTATTAAAGGCATTTTCACATGCGGCAGAGAGCAAATCTTCAAAGCTCAACGCGACCATACCAAACATCCGCCATACTAAACCGGAAGTCGTACGCGTCAATCCAGAGCAGAGGTCTGCCATTGGTCTGTAGCTGGTCCGTAGGCGTGGCGTTCTTTTTGTTTTTTTGGCGTGCTCAGATAGTGTGGTTTAGACGTACACAGAGACGCCTTTATCATTTGGAGAAGCAGTGACCAACATGTAACAGTCTGATGGTAAAATCTGTACATTATTCTTGACATTTTTATTTTG
Organism: Ilyophis sp. 1 JC-2022; assembly: GCA_022702515.1. NCBI lineage: Eukaryota > Metazoa > Chordata > Actinopteri > Anguilliformes > Synaphobranchidae > Ilyophis > Ilyophis sp. 1 JC-2022. The sequence goes on along the minus strand of CM040399.1, from coordinate 21,817,949 downwards.
GCTGCCCATTATGCGTTGTGCAATCAATCGCCAGTGTTTTTGACAGTGTAGGCAGCTGACTCCTGGTCATCTAATCAATTTTACACATTTTTGTAAAGCTTCTGTGAGAGTTTTGTGGGTTAATTTTTTTTTCTTCCGTCGGGTGTTTAATTGAAAAAACAAAAAGCTTTCCCATTATTTCCCCCCCTTGTGTGCGGGCCTGATCTGCAGTAGCCTGGGCCTAAACTGGATTACAGTGCAGTCAGTAGCCTACTCATTTTAGATAATGGCTTATAAAAACTGGTATGGGCATGTGTCAGTGTAGGCCAATGTCACTATAATTACTGAAGGCACCGCATTTTCAAATGAAAACGCCGTTCACATTTTGAACTTTATTTAAAGCGTGAATTTAAAACTCCGTCTATACAAACAAGTGTCTTTATTTAAATAGAAAATTACACAAATACAATATTGACAAAGTAACATGTCTCATCTAATAGGCTACGCGATATTAACATTAGTACAGTAACTGGCAATGAACATAAGAATATGTGTTACTATCAAATCAAAGTAAGCCAATTTCAATCCTGTTCCTAAATCCTCAACATAAAACCTTCAGAGATTTATTGTATAAATGTCCGAGTCCATTTTCCGAGTCCGAGTTCGATCTTTGTCAGTCAGGTCAGGGGGAATGCGATTGATGTCATCACTTTCTGCTGTTTTGAATGTAGCTCTCCAGTATCTTCATCATAAAGTTTGTGTCCTGCAATATGAAGACAATTCTGTCAAAAATACATTTTTCTCAGGCTATTACAGCCATTAACACTGAAAAAAGTCGGAAACAGGAAACAATTGGGCTTCTGTGTCTGGCAAAAAGTATTGTGGAAATATTGTCACCTTTTTAAAAAATCTATATAATTCAAGGCTTAATTTATCCTTCTACGGGGTGGGTGTGTGTTACTGTATACAGGCAGTGGTATGCAAAAGTTTGGCCATCCCTGGTCAAATTGCATTTATTTGCTGAATTAAGCTTGAAAAAAAGGGTAAACGTGGCATTTTCAGAAATGTAGGCACCCTTCCAGTTGATCCATTAATACTTTTTTCAATGTCTCAAAACTTAAGACAATTGACACTTCCAAAGGAGCAGATAGGGTGACCATATATTGGATTTCAAAAAAGAGGACAGGGGCAGGCGGGTGTTATGAACATAACACTAGGCTATTTGTTTGTTATACATACAGTCTACGGAAAAAGCACAACCTAGCTGACATTTTTAGAAATTCATAAATCCTGCCTGGATGGATATTTTTGGTCCCAAAAATAACAAATGCTCGGGAAAAAGAGGATGCCTGGTCAGGCTATAAGAATATATCTAAGCACTTCCAGCTTGGAATGTCCACTGTCAGAAACATGGATCTGTTCGATCTCTGATATAACTGCGTGTAGATGGTTAGGTATGCAAAGCAAAAACCACATATCACTGCAAAGGACCAGCAGAAAGTTTAGCTGACACTGGAGTGTGGTGCATCTGTCCACTGTGCAGCATTGCTTATACAAAAATGATCTGCATGGAAGAGTTGTCAGAAGAAAACTTTTCCTTTGATCTCATCACAAAAGTCAACAACAAAGTATGCAACACAACATTAGGTAAGCCAAAGATTTTTTTAAACAAAGTGCTGTGGACTGATGAAGAAAAAATTGAACAACCACAAAGATACATTTGGCGAAAAACAGGAGAAGCGTTTGAAGAAAAGAACACCTTGCCAACTGTTAAGCATGGGGGTGGATATATTATGCTTTGGGGTTGTGTGGCAGCCAGTGGCACATATTATTATTAAATATTGTGTGGGTGGAAGGAAGAATAGATTCAACTAAATATATTTAAAAATCTAAAAAGCTAATGCCTCAGAATCAGTGAAAAAATTGAAGATGAAAAGAGGTTGGATATTTCAACAAGACAATGATCCAAAACATATAAATGCAAAAAGACCTAAGAATATTTCCAACCTATAAGGGTTCTGCAAGGAAGAGTGGGACAAATTTCTAAATCAAGAATAGAAAGACCGTTAGCTGGCTACATGAAACCCATGGAATCTGTGATTTCTGCCAAAGGAAGCGTTGCTAAGTACTGTCTGACAAGGTGCCCAAACATTGAAATTTACAGAAATATGTACCGTTTAAGTTTGTTCCTTCAGGGGTTGTGTTAACGTCTTTTCACTTATAACATCAACAAAACATGCAATTTTACCAGGGGAGCCACAACTTTTGCATAGCACTGTATATAAGCACAATAGATCTATAAGTATGAAACATTCGCAGTGGTTAGGATCCGGAATTCTTCACTCGGGATAGAAATAAGCTGCGCGAAATGAAGACTGTGAAGCACACACTTTTCTTTACGCTGTGGTTTAGATAGACTAGCCTACAACCTAGTCTGAACAGATGACTCTAGCTTCAGATAAAGCCATTTTCACATCTTGTAATTGCGTTGGTTCACCTGGTCGTTAGTATCTTGTTTCCCCTGGGTGTCCTGAAGGCGAGACTGGAGAGCTATTTTCAGCACCTCTTGCGATATCAGCTCCCTCAGGTCCGTGTTCAGAGCCACTTGGAATGGGTTCATTGCGGGCTCACCGGGAGACCCCAGCAACGAGCTATCCACAACACTCTTCTTTCCCATGAAATGGCCTCATAAGTTTAAAGAGAAAAAAATACAATGTCATTCAAATTGATCTCAGAAGTTGCAGGCAACATTCGGAATAGTTACACATGATAACTATAATGTAGCCTATAGTGTAATATGTATAATTTGATGGATAGAGCCGAATTATACATTGGAATGACATGGATCGCAAATATAAAATTAAATAATACAAAGATGCCTGAGAAGAAATACCATAACATACAGAATTGCGGTTGCCTTTATCTTACCGGTCGCCCATAGATTCCCTCGCGGATTCACTTTGATTTTTGCAAATTTGTTTCTTAGTTCCGTTAGATCAAGGCTTACTGAGGTGGTGACAGAAATGTAAGAGAATATGATAAAGTAAGTGAGGAGCCCAAACTGGTGAACTTTGTTCAACGTAACTCCGGCCATTTCTTACGGAAAAACACAAGTATGGTTGTGGAAAAAATCCCCTGGACCTCACCCGAAGAAAGCTTTCGGTATGTAATAAAATTGAGATATTGACACGCCTCCTTCCCTAACCGTCTCTTACTGCCGATCTCCGCTCCAACATTTATGTGATAGGCTACCTATTGGGTGGGCTTTTTTTTAGGATTCACATGGTCATTTCTTACGTGCGTTCACTCATAAACACGATTTCTTTGTTCCGTTCTCTTCAGCCATTTAAGCGCACACGATCAATATAACGTAGGCTAACTGAAAGTGATTTTAAAGTTTTATTTTGGGGATGAAATAGGCTACGCCACGTCCAGTCATTTGCATATAGCCTATTAAACCCGTACCCAAATAAATATGTTGTCATATAGCCTACTGAAAATAGTTAAGACTCGTAAAATAGGCTACATTAAATGGCCTAATTGATTTGAATGAATGGAATCACACCAAAAAACAGTGCTTACAACAGGCCGACATTCCGATGGCAAGGCCTAGGCTATATATACTACTCAAAGAAATTTAAGGATAAAAGGAAATGTTTTGATCATTTTTGTATGTCTTTTTAAGCCAAATAGGGTTAGAATATCCCCCTCTGTTGTCATTTGGACTATAGACATCACGTTATTATGGGACATGCATTCATTGCACTTATCTTTAGAAACCTTTTAAATTAACCCAGATTACCTTTTCATGGATTTGAAGCACGAATTTAGTCAGACTAAACTGATAAACTGCCTCTAAACACCCATTGTGACACCTCATGCAACATTTGCACGTGTTTTGCATGAGTGTCATTCCATGCATGCCAATTTTAGCAATAAAATGGCTGAGCATTTTCCATTCATCATCACATCATCATTTTGGGGGGTGCATGACTTTTTTTTCACAATCATTTAGCAGACACTTTTATCCAAAGCGACATACAATAAGTGCATAGCTACAGAAGGTCATCGAAGCAACAGATTAAAGAACAGATTAGACAAAGCACATCCTTCTCATAACGTAGCAGCTATCCCTAGTAATGAACATTGAATGTAGTTCACACATAAACTGTGGGTAAATCAGCTGTACCTTCTAAATTATAACATCAAACAGGTACAGACAAAAAACACAGGGGACAAGTACTATGAAAAAGGTCCTAGATTGGTACATCAGTCAAGGTGGAGTCTTGAGGTGGGTCTTCACGCAGCGACCGAACGCAGGCAGTGTTGGAGTAGATCTCCACATATGGAAAAAATCTATTTTGCTGCGTAAAGGAACAGGTACAGGCAAGAGGTATAGCCTACATTTTAAAATAAAAATGGCGAAGGGGAAAATTGCTATTCAAAATAAAAAAATAAAAATAAATATACAATCGGGTCACGCCATCATAAACATAAGCTCAAAGCCAATGCAACCACCCGGATGCGCATTAATTTATCAGCTCAATCAACTAATTAAAATCTAAAGGCACATGCGAGTTGAGAAACACGTTTTAAAAAAGGTATAACTATTAAAAAGATACTTCATTAGACGACGCACATTTCCACGCGGTTCACTCAGCAATTGACCTCGCGGGCAGATGATGAAGACCAGTGAGTCATTAGCGCATCATTAAGAGAAGATATGGTTTTCGGTAGTGGAGTTCTGTGTGCCGCTGGTGTGCCAGTGATAGAAGGGCTTGTTGCCATCAATGCCAAAAGGCTATTGGTCAAGTCCGATTATTCAGTCGGCTAACAGGTCAATACATTTCTGGTCATCCACGGAGCTTCTTTATTGAGATAATATCCTTCATTTCACATAACAACTGTAGCCTAGGCTATGGGCTAATCGACAACATCCACTAAAATGGAAATAATATTTTAAGAAGAACATAAAGTGAACTATCCCTTTAACTATGCAAATTATGTAATTCAACCTTATGTTGACTAGTACTTTTAAATTAATTTGCGGCTTTTATAATTACTACGTCCATGCATAGCTATATTGAACAAATTTTTAGATAATTAATTTTTTAGCAGCTGCCGCCCCACCTACAAAAATAAAAAAATTAAAAGTTTCAACACATCTTATATTACAACAAACTTAATGCTGAGTCTACTTTCATGGAATAATTGTTTCTTTGAGCTACGCAGGGCATGAAATCTTGGATAAAAAATCACCAGCCATTTTCAACATTTTCCAGCCACATTACCTTTTACAATACAAAACAATCTGGTTGGTTACCTGCCGAAGTAGAACATCTCATCAGCCACAATCAACATTTTACCAGCATTTGACTGTGGCGGGTGTTCATTTCACAATATAGATCTCATATGCATTGAGTAGATGACGTTATGATTTTGTGAACAATGTTGCATGACACTTCAAATCAATTTAATGTTAATCAATAGTTTTGACAGCTTGATTAGTCCAGTAGCCTAGTTATTTTTGAATTAGATTCATAGCTGAAAATACACTGAGTAAAAAACCGTAGTTCCGTGCCTGACAAATTTGATATTGGTATTACACTATCAACTTGGCAAATACTGTACACTTTTTTTTTTTTGTAAACTTGTGCTCCGTACGAAAGTTAGTTTTTTCCCCACCCAACAGCCACATTTTCAACTGTAATTCACAGCGAATTTGGAAGCTGTGTCACATGGCAAGTTATTACAATAGATACAAGCCCAGTAAAATGCCAGTCGTGCACAAGAATATTGAACGAACAACAGAAATACATCACGGAAACACTCTGGATGCTGATATTACATTTTACCTGCATGAGTAAACTGGATGGGGTTATTTTTTGCCTACATCTGTAACAAGTTACCATGATTCAGGACAGTTAAATCTTTTATTAAATAAAGGTTTTGTCTAATAAAACACTCATATTCCCTAAGATTCTAAAGAGCCACTTATTTCCACACTGCTCAGGTTCTTCTGTGAAGAATTTAATCTTCTGAATAGTGTCCATCATATCTTGGGTTAAGAATACAATATAAAAAGCAACAATTAAACGCAATGAAACAAAACCTGATGTGTCATGGCGGTTTACCGGCGCACAAAAAAAAAATTCAGAACGAGCAAGCTACTAAAAAATGCTACTGCAAAACAAGTTGGAACAAAGCCGTAAAATGAGAGCCTTACAGAATCGGTCTTTATTGTGAAAAGAAGTTGTATCCCAACCTTAGAAATAAACAACGATTTCTAAAGCTTGGGTCTTGCAACGTATGCAAGAAACAGAGTCAGGGTTGAAAGAATTAATCCCCCCCCCCCCCCAAACCCTAGGTGCAGCACCAGTTCTAACAGCAGTTGAATTGTATCGGAACTTTAAGCCTTTCCTGAATGAGAGGTGTTCGGAATGAGCTCCGCCGGGACTTCACTGACACACGCAGCCATCTTCACTCCCGATGAACCAACACAAAGAGGCCAAGCAGCAACAGAACAGCATACTGGAGGGGACAGTCAAGAGTGCGACATTAGAACAGAGCGAGTCACAGGTGGAAAATCTCATCGGAACTGGCAATATAGTTCTTTTTGGGGGATCTTACCTTGAATTTCGGATAGTCGTTCATCAGAATTGTAACAATGCCTATGTATGGCACAAACCTGCAAGAAATGTCTTTTAGTTGATATTCCTGTTTCTGTATATTTTATAGAACTGCATTTTCTTTCGTTTTTTAGAAAACGCCCACACTCAGAGATTGTCCTCCATGATGCCGGACAGCTTGAGAAACCACATCCATCTCCACTGTGTTATGGCCCTGTCACACTATTGTGTATCGTACTAGCGTATGCCAGCATATGAAAAATATCACTCATACGCTGATATACGCTGACATACGCTAGGGGTACGTTAGGCATAGGTTGTATACGTTTCAAGCACGGTCGCATACGCTGGCATACGGCGAGGCACAAAAAGTTTTTTAAGCATGCTTAAAAATTTGTGCGTATTCGGACGTATGGTTTATACGCTAGGCATACGCTAGGCATGCGCTGGCCATACGCTATTTTCAAGGGCTTTTTGTGCGTATGAAAATTATTTTATGAATTTACATACGCAACTCATACGTTTCTCTCATACGCAATAGTGTGACAGGGCCATTATGAGCATTTTGATGAAAAATTTAAACACTGCATGTACAATTTTTTTCCATGGAAAGCACAATAAAATAAAATGTATTAAGCATTTTCTTAAAATATACCACACTAAAATACACTTAATTCTGTAATGAATATAGCAAAGGTCATCAACAGATTATAGTTAGACCATTCCAAACAGATATAAAGCGTCATATTTGTGAAATACATGACAGATATATCCGCTTTCACTACATCTTTGGTTGCCAATAGAGGACAGATAAGCTATTTTACATCTTTCATTTTATCTCACAAACCTAATTATGGTTTTTACGGGCTCTTTTTGTTCCTTCAAAAGTACAATCAAATAGTTCAATACTGTACTATCCGTACCTGTAAGTTGTTCCTGTCTAGTGAACTGTTTATGCGAAAAGGCCATTTTCACTCCGACAGTTCTTTTGTTAATGTTATTTAATTAAATTTGACTGATTGGACTGTTGTGCAGACGGGTGTTACGGGCAGGTGTTGCTGTAGCTGGAAAGGACTCACCCTCTGGCTCTCCCCACCACATCCTTCTTCTCCAGCCAGTGCTGACCCTGTTTGTACAGCCCTCTGTCGTCCACGGCGTTATTGTCACCCTTGGTTAAGAACTTTACATCTCCATTTTCTCTGCGGAAGATGAAAAATGAAACTTGAAAACAGGAGGTGGATTATTTTTTTCTTGCAAATCTAGTGTGGGAGGCGCACTCTAACCCTGATACATACACCTTGAAATGCATTCTTTTAACTAAATACAATGGCCAACGTACGGAAGTAACATGTCATTAATTCACCGATTGAACCGTTTCAAAAAGTGTTCAACATAACCGTTTCTCATAATCAGCGCAGCTCAGTCTAGGATCGTTAACCCATTAACGCAACGAGGTTGCTTGCGGCATGAACGCCTCTGGGTGACGTTGCCGCTTTCATGGACAGATTTCAGCTGTATTGGAAAAGCATTTCTTTGAATAATGCTCACCCCAAATTTGAAATAGCCAGTGATAACTGCAGGCCCGACCCACTGCTGTAATGTTCAACATCAATTTGGGAGCTGAGCACAACGGTTGGCCCAGGTAGATCTCATACACAGGCACAGGATTCATAGTGAAGAAAAGTATGCAAATAATTACTATCCTGTACATTGGTCAATAATGCATCATCCCACAGGCTCGTGTCATGGTCCTGGCAGGTCAGGATTAGATGTGGACCATTGGGCACGGCACTGCACGACAAACATGTGCCTCAGCTACATGCCTCCCACAATGCATACAGACCACTTTACATGTACAAAATAAAACCTCACGTTAACATCTTTAAAGATTCCCAAAATGGCCCGAAGCAACTGAAACGGCCCAAAGTTAAATCTACCCTTTGGCCTTTTAGTTATTTATTTTTCAGTTCACATCCATTACTCACTTTTCATGAATTTTAAGGACTCTGTGCACAATTGGTATTTCTCTTCCCTCTATCCTGAAGACCACAATCTCTCCAACTCTGATGGGCTCTTCCACTCTGTTGGTCAGAAAGAGCAGGTCTCCCCGATGGAACGCTGGCTCCATACTCCCACTGCAACCACAAGACAATGAAATTCAACACAGTGATGGAAGAAGGGCGCTTCAGGAACATTACATTACATTATATTACATTATAGGCATTTAGCAGATGCTCTTATCCAGAGCGACTTACACATCATTTCTTTTGCATTTTATACATAGTATCCATTGATACAGCTGGATACATACTGAAGCAATGCAGGTGAAGTACCTTGCTCAAGGGTACAATGGCAGTGTCCAACCTGGGAATCGAACCTGCAACCTTTCGGTTACAAACCCAGTTCCTTAACCATTATACCAGCACTGCCACCCAAAACGAGTGCAGCCATCATGCCTTACCCAGGCTTCACTAATTAGTACCAATCATAGGGGTTATCTATAAAAAGCAGGGTCATGACAGTGCGCTTCACAACACAAACCACAGAGGTTCATGAGACTACATATAATCACTAAATTGTTTAGAGTTTTGTAGTTCTACCATATAGAAACTTAAATAGCTTACCTTAGTACTACCACAATCGGACTCTCACTGCCAGTCACAACCATCAGTCCTTTCCAAATCATTAGGGCTGAGGATACGATCATGCCAAAGTTCAGTACCTGATAGTACAGCTGAAAGGAAAGAAAATTCAATTACTATAAGCAATAACTGGAAAGTGACAAAATAATTGCTTTCATGAGACATACGTTTGGCCCAATGGTTTAATGTTTGTTTCCAGCTATAGGATTCTGTTGTAATACATTCTAAATTTTAAAATAAATTGCCAGCTACGCGCCTGTTTGTTACACTGACAGTAACTTGGTTTGAACACAAGTACAACTGTTCAAGAAAATAAATAATATTTTGCCAGTGACAGTTGGCAATGGGTAGATTCACAGTTACGCTAGCAAATATACACTGCCTGGTCAAAAAAAGTCACACTTTAATATTTTGTTGGACCATCTTTAGCATTCGTCCTGGCATTGTTTCGACAACCTTATGCAACATCATTTGCGTTATTTATTTCCGTCCAGAGTTGCATACATTTTTGGCCGAGATCTTTTTGTGTATTGATGACAGGAGAGTCGAACCACTCCATAAAGTCTTCTACAGCACATCCCAAAGACTTTAAATGGGGTTAAGGTCAGGACTCTGGTAGCCAATTCATGTGTGAAAATGATTCCTCATGCTCCCTGAACCACTCTTTCACAATTTGAGCCCGATGAATTTTGACATTGTCTTCATGGAATATGCCCATTGATGGGATAAGCTGGTCATTCAGTACATTCAGGTACTCAGCTGACTTCATTTTATTGCTGCATAACGTTGCTGAGCCTAGACCTGACCAATTGAAGCAACCCCAGAACACAACACTGCCTCCAGAGGCTCGTACAGTGGGCACTATGCATGACGGGTGCAACGGCGGCTTTCTTTTTTGACCAGGCAGTTTTTTTGACCTAGTTAGCGACTTGAATTTGGAGAAAAGGGCAGAAAAGAGACTACTTTTTGACAAGACGTATAAAGATGCGACAAATTAATTTGAAATCTGGGGAATATCAAGGCGCCATTGTGTTCAGCAACATAGTAAGCTATTACTAGTTCATATAAAAAATGAATAGTCCATATCTAGCAATAGTCTAAGCACGGGAGAGACCGCAGACGGTGAAGTTCCTCCCAGTATAACCCCTCGAGATGGTGTAACCCAATTAAATTTTTTAATTTGGAGGTTAGTTTGAAATATAGCTGGCTCTCTACACTTCATGCCTAGCCAACTAGCAAGCGTAATACCGGTAGCTAGCAAAACTCTGCCAGACATGGCTAACGGCACTGACAGGATAACGGTGGGTAGCCAGCTATATGTATGATACTTTCTCGTTCATGCAATCAATAATTAAAAAATAATTGCAGCGATCCATTTCCCTTGTCTAATATTAAAGTAGTTAATTTGTAGCTAATGTTACATTCCAAAAAAACATCTTGTTCGCTAACTGAGTTAACAGGTGGATCACTGCCAGGCTAAGGCGACGTGTTATAATATTAACGAATACAAGCGCATCCTGGTTGTAAGAGACGTTATTTGGGTAGACTTACCTGGCGTTTATTCATCCGCCTCACGTCATCAAGGAAGTCCATCGTAATCATTTTGCCGGGCTTATTTACTATGCCACAAACTAAAATGAATTCGGACTTAATACAAAAACAAAAGATTTAAGCGAAAATAATTTAACTACTGCCAGTTTTTCCGGTGTTCACCCACCGGAAGCTCCGCCCAGCTTTGAAAAACTTTATTGACAGTCTTATAGGAAGTTGGAGGTGGGCAGTTTTGTCCTTTCATCTATGCCTTCCTGACACCAATCAGAGGAAAGTGCGCTTTGTATTCAATACTGAAAGTAATTTACCGCCGTCCTATAAATACATTTGAACAACAGTACATTATTAACGTTAAAACTTGGATTCAGAAACCCACTAAACATGAGAAACATATAGACCACTCTTTAAAGAGGAAAAGTGTAACAATTATTTAAATGATCAGACTTTCACAAAATCTGGCTGGTTATATCGGGGTGATGTCAATGTGAGTTTCAGCACATATCTACAAAACTAGTGAGTTCTCAGCGAAACTACCTGGATGGATAGATAGCACTCTAGGTATGTAGAACCATATCAAAATTACATTTTTGGGTGAACTGCCCCTTTAAGATGAAAGGTTTCAAGTAACATTTGAATAATCTTTTTTTTAAATAGTAAATGAGGAAATATTCCTGGAAGATTTATATTTAGGAAATTATGAAATGCAGAATGTCTATTTGGATGTTGCTCGATCACTACATCACATGCTGTTAAAGGGTAACAAAACACGCTGGTTTAGCTAGACCCCGCCCCCTTTTGGAGAAAAATAAATAAAAATATCCGCAATCTGGGCTTGATAAGAAAATAATAGGGACTGAGCTCCAGGTATCAAACCACGCCCAAGCCAGCCAAGAAGCTTGCCGCTGCCGAGGCAGAAGCAATGGTGGGGAATGCGGCACGCATAGCCTCGTTTGGGCTTATAATGATGCGGCCAGTAAACAACAAATCACACGCTGTACAAAGTTACCCATGCCATAGAATATTCAAAAAAGCTCAACTGTAAGCTAGCTATATATATTGGTCGTTCACTCTCTCTCTCTCCTATCTCCTCTCCCCGTCCACAACACGCAGATCAACCACTGAGATTAGCTTTTATAGCTGGGCCGTAGCCCGCCCTTGATCCAAAACTTCCGGGCGTAGCTGTACATATTTCTATTTCGTCACCTAGTACCGAATACGTTAGGGAAGAACTTTCTGGCCAATCACAGATTTAACGTGCAGTACCTAACGTTTTACCACTAGACACTTTTGAGCCAGATTCTTAAAGTTTATGCTTTTTTGTGTCGACTGCAGTAATTTGTCAAGATTTGGATCAGGATCAATAATACTTAGAAAAACCCAAATGTATCAGTTATCTAAAATAAGTGGTTTTAGTGCTTTTTTACCCTTTAAGACCACAAATACCTGTAAATATAACCTAAGAATTTAGTGGACTACCAAACAAAATGTTCAACAAAATAGGATTGTTGAGTTTAATAGCAGCAAGAGTCCACTGCTTCATTAATAGTCAATTGATTTAAGCCAATTAAATGGCTTACTGTATAGGACAAAGCGCTTTCATTGGCTCAAAACAGACAATCATTAAGAGCATGTTGACAAATAAGTGGACCTAGGTTAGCACTAATTCTAAATGTGCTATATTCTAAATATATTCAGCAACTATCTGGTGTAAACATGGTTATGTATGTGACTGTAGATTAATCAATGAAACACCAATTTGTTTATGAAAGAAACTTCACCAAGTGTAACATTTTTTAAAGATTTGCTTAACAGCACCCGTTCACAGGTTGCTGCTGCCTCGTGCATTCAAATCATGATTTTGAGAGACACTTTCCGCTGTGTGTGCATAACGAAGGACGAGGGACAAGTAACTGCAGCTAAGACATATAGCATCAGTATTTACCGCAGTTTAAAAGAACAGGTTAATTACATATGGATTTTATTTGCCGTAATATGAAGTAAACATAAGAGCAAGGCACAAAGTCCAATGCAAGTTAAATACATATGCGATGGCTTGTGGGGAGGGGACCCTGATATAGACACATAAATTGCGTTTGCTATGTACACAAGCTAGCTTGTACAAGGTCCTTTATACTAATGCACATATTATCAAAAAGTACAAAGTTCCTCTGGATATGCTGTATCAAAATTGCTGAAATTCAAAAGGGTATAATAATCTCTGTTCATTAAGATAAATATTTTAAATTACTCTCCAGTAAACAGTTAAACAGTTTTATGGAAAGGAAAAAAAACAAACACTTAATGCTATAAATCTGGAAAGAAATGCACAAAGTTAAACAGCACTTAAATAATAGAAGATTCACATGGAAAAAGTCAATATGACCATAAATACCAATCTCCAAAGTAATTTATAAAATTGAGTAATATGGGAGATATTTTTCATGAAGCACTACTTTAAAAATGCAGCCATACAAAAACAGTCACTTCCCAAGACATGTCCAACTCAACTCACCTCTGAACGCTAGAGGTAGAAACAGCTGTTGATGTCTCGGTCACAGAAGCAGACTAATAATCACATATTCCCCTGCATGCAAATGCCATTCAAACACCAATTTACCGTTTAAATCTACTAAACTGCCTATTACAGTGATGTCACATTCGTTGATCATGCCTTGTGCTCAATCACTGTATATCAACCATTCTCTGAACTTTAAATGAGTGAGCTGTGCTCAAATGTACCAGATGTTTGTTTGTTTATATATATATATATATATATACATATACATATACATATATATATATACACATATACACAGACAGGTGACAAATGAAAGTGAAAAACCCCTACAGCTTAGGGAGATTTTGGACCGATGTGTTGACAGCGCTCTCCACCATCATCATCAAAACACCAAATGAGGGACTATCTTTTGGAAGAATGGTGTTCCATCCCTCCAGTAGAGTTCCAGAGACTAGAATCTATGCCAAGGCGCATTGAAGCTGTTCTGGCGGCTCATGGTGGCCCAACACTATGTTGGTTTTTCCTTTAATTTGTCACCTGTCTGTATATCCCATTCTTTGTCCAACTCCACACACCAGCAAACAATTTCCAAAGCAAAATAACTAACTTATAATTAAACCAAAATATATTAACTTGACAAGTAATGCCAACTGTTTGGGGTAAATAATGCTGATACTTTTTTTTGTCCCCCAACTGATATGTCAGTAATTATGGCATTAGAAAGATTTTATGGTTAATGTCAGTGGAGAAAATAAATACATGTATTTCAGATAAAATTCTCCTCTACGACACATATACAATTACCTTGTATGGAAAGTGCTACTTTGGTTGTGAGAATGGCACACTTAAATTGAAAATGTGTACCACACTTTCTTTTTGGTACGGAATGGATATAAAAATGCCGAAGACTGGATGAAACCAAAATTGTTTCCAATTTGGGAATGCAAGAGATCAGCAAGGAATCAATACTGATAGAATACAGCATTTTTTCAGTGTGATCAGGCCTTTCTTTTAAGGGCACCTACTGTATGATGGTATTATTTGGAAATAAGATGTACGGTTGAACAAATCTATTGTTGATGAGTAAGCCTCGTAAAAGCCAATGGCAGTGCTCCAAAACACATACTACACACTACAAGTACCTGGTATTATGTACTGTCAAGCATAGTGGGGAGTCTGTACCGCAAGATTCTAAGTATGCACATACATGTTGTTATCTGCATACCGAGTAAGCAAAATTGGTTTGTTTTGGAATACCCCTTGCCATGAATTTTGAGCCTACATGTATTTTTGCTACTTTTAGCCAACTTCCTGATGAATGTAAAGAGGCCATCTTGTCATGCATGTCACTAAAAAGACATTTTGACAAATTCCCCCATTGCTGCTTTCTTCATCCAAATGTGAGGATTTCTGGGGAAGGACATGTCCTCCCAAGTACATGAAAACACATCGGTAGATTCTGATGCATACCTGCTTACTTCAGTTTCTGTACTTCAAACCTCTCTCCTGTGCATTCCAGGTAGCGTGCCAGTATGTTTTGGAACACGGTCAGTAGCTTGTTGTGCGCGTGTCCTGTCCAACTACTTGTTCTCCTTTCATCCATTCATTTAATTTAATCAAATTTGATGTATATACCAAAAGATGGTAAGTAAATTACTAACACTATTTCCGAAAACATGCCAAGATGCCCTTGCAGTCCGGGCGAATACACTCTGAAATAGACTGGAAGCATTTAGAATGTACCACTGCTTCAAGGCCCCCTACGCCTTTGCCAGTCGGATCTGTAAAGCACTGCAGTGTAGTATTGTCCGTGTACGATTTCACAGCTAATAAACATACATAATACTATATGGGAAGAAAATAGGTGTCAAAAGTTAAAGAAAAATTCAGAATTTCAACTCGCATCAAACGGAAACAAAGACAAAAAGCAGACGAGATGCTATCCGTTCAACTGGATAAACTCTGGACTCTGGACCTAGTTTGTGTCAGAAATTGAGCCGTTATTCAACAATGCATTCTGTACGAGGGATTCTAGATTGCGTACAATACACACGAACGGTAAGGCAACTGATTTGAAGTACCATATTTTTCAAGCTGCTTAGATGCTAGGACTTAGCATTTTGAGTGTTCTTGGTCACCTGTTTGGGGGTAGTTGTAGGGGTGGGGGTGGGGTGGGGGGGATAGCAGCTTTATAGTCGTGTCCATTTTCACTCCCGTTGCTCGGTATCTGCCCTCAGGAGAGACTTTCCTCAGGCCGTGTGTGAGTGTGGGGGTTCGGCTCGCTGCGCCTCATCCCCCGCTCTGCTGTGGACGGAACGGTCTGTCCAGGGGGGAGCGCCGAGTGCACTTTCTCACCAGCCGGGGGCGATCTGGCCCCCTCTCCCTCTTCATCCTGCTCTTGCTCACTGGCCGCCGCCTCCGCCTCCTCCTCCTCCTCCTTCTCCTCCAGCTGCTTCACCTTGTGTACGATGAAGAGGTGGCGGTTGAGGGCCAACTGGGAGGCGAAGCACAGGCCGCAGTGGGCGCACTGCGGGGTGGTGTCGTCGGCCTTGTGCTGAGGTATGTGCTGCTGGAGGCTGGCGCTGTCCTCGGTGGTGAAGCCGCAATTGGCGCAGCGGAACTTCGGAGGCTTCGGCCGCTTCGCCGGGGCGGCCTGCAGGGCGGCACCACCTGCTCCCTCCTTTACTGCGTCATCCCCTCGCCTCTTAGCACCAGACCCCTGTGGGAAGCGTGGGTAAGTCTCAGCCATTTACACAATTCTTTACTCAGATTTAACTTTCAAATTTCTTTCTTGTTCTTCAAATTTAGTCATCCATCCACACTGAAACACGTGATCCCATATATACTGTGATAACACATGAATATTAGGCTCTCAATTGCAATCTGGTGCAATATACAGAATGCACCAATATCCATGTTGAAAACTATATGCTGTTCCTGTCAAATAAATATTTAAATTCATTATGTTTAGAGTTCAACTGTTGTCGCACTCTGTCGAAAAGCTCATCCAAAATATGCTCCGAAAAGCTTTGTTCCCCAATATTCCCCAATAATAAATCTAAAAATGTTACGATGCTAACCGCACAGTTCTATTTGGGTCTGGTAGCTCTTTTTAAGTCAATGTTTCTGTGACCCTCAGCACTGATGAAGGTCCGAACGAGATCTAAACTGTCTTCTTTTGTGCACAAGCGCTTTTTGTTCTTTCACTTCTTTGTCAGTATGTGAGCTTAAATAAACCAATGTCTATAAAGCAAAGACTCGTATTTTTTCAGCGTGCAATTAGTTATAATTTGTTAAAGGAAGAATGCACTGAATAGGAAATATATATAATATGTTCATATATTTAAATCAATAAAAAGGACTGTATATCCCATGTTTAGCGCTGGTCCTGGAGAAGATGGAAAGGGACATTCAGAAGCAGCGTTACCTCTCCTGGGCCCTGGCTGGGCCCCTGTGGAGCCGGGTTTGTCATCTGGCTGAAGTCTGGGTTTTTAATACCGTGCATCAGACTGATGTGGTTCTTTAGCATGAAATGTTTGGTGAAGGTCGTCTTCTCATCTGTGCAATACCTGCAAGAGTAAAAGTGTGAACCGCAGAGATAACACAAAACGTCTAGTTCAGGTTACCCATCTTAAAAATAATATTTATAATAGTAATTTTAAAAATGCATTGCCTATGTTTTTTTTCCCATAAGATGATGTCTATGTACACACACATACATGCACTCACACTGCCCATATCAGGAAATTAATTACCCACATCACATCCATTACATACATCCTGAAGAAGAGAAAAAAACAAACTTTTCCATAACATATATTATGATATCCGTGAGAGGTGAACCATGAGGAGGTCTCTATTGACAGCAGCAGCAGTATATGCACCGAGCATTTCACTTTAACACCATTCTGTGAATTCAATATTCTCTTGGGGATATGGTTAGGTGGATCACAGAAAATACACACACATCCAAAAACTGAAGACGGGTGCCAAACAGAACAGTAGACTAAATACATTTTAAAAAGGGAAGAGTCCGCGCACTGTGTACGCTCCCCAGTGTCGGCTTTGTAATAGTTATGGCATAGCTTTGTTGCAGGCTTTCTACAATCTGAAAGTGTGTGGTGTTCATTGGTTATGGGCATATCCTTTAAGGTTGTACACCTTTGTTCTGGCTTCTTCTACATTATTAAATGGTTGCAGCTGTTCTACATCCAAATGAAGTCAAACTTACCATGCTACTGTAGATGTTGTTATAAGCAGACCTGGAGATCGGGTAGACTGTGATGCTGTCTGAATGCAGCCTAACTCTGCCACAGAATCAAACTCACCAGCAGGTGTAGACCTTCTTCTTGCCCATGTGGTCGTTGCGGAGGTGCCGTCTTAAACTGGTGGAGGAGTTGAAAGATCTCTCACACTGCTGACATGGGTATCTCTTCACCGACTACAGAGAGACCAAGAGAAAAATGTATTAGGGGAAGAAAAAAAAACTGACTTCTTTCCATTGCCTGCTGGCCAACACTGATAGCTGGGCTTTGCCAGCAGTGTAACAAAAAAACAGCGTTTTGGAGGTCAGCAAAAACTGCCAAAAATGGAAGAGAAATCTGCAGGGTACCAGATCCTGGAGTGCAAAACAAAACCTGTACATTTAAACAAATATAAAAGATGGGATTGTGTGGGACTGCCATCCTGTAACAATAACATCCAAAGCTTACAACAAAGCTTTTAGTAGTTGCAAAAGTTGCATTCAGTGGAAATAACCATTCTGCCCAATCAAAAGAGAGGGGAAATGTCTGCAGCCTCAATTCCCGAACTGCATGGGGAATCGCCATTCAAACTTATAAATGCAATCGGTGAAGTGACACGTACAGTTGTGTTTAAAAAAATAGCAGTACAACATCAGTAACCTGATGAACCACTGTTGTATTGATAGTAGTAGTGATATTTCTGCATGGCAAATAATTTACTTGTAGATGTAGTAGTGTAATAGAAAAACAACAGACCCAACTGTCATGACATGCACGCTGCTTGTTCTGAGTAATTGACTCATTCATTGAAAGGGGCGTGTTCAAAATAATAGCAGTGTGGAGTTTAATTAGAGAATTCACTCATTCTGTGAAAAAACAGGTGTCATTAATTGTCCTTTATTAAGGAAGAAGGGAAGCAAATGTTTCACACATTGTTATAAAATATATTTCCTAAGTAAAATGGGCCATTCCAAACATTGTTCGGAGGAACAATGTAATTTGATTAAAAAGTTGATTGGAGAGGGGAAAATGTATAAAGAAGTGCAGCAAATTATAGGATGCTCAGCTAAAAAGATCTCAAATGCTTTAAAATGGCAACAAAAACCTGAAACACACGGAAGAAAATGAGCAACTACTGTTAAAACAAAGATTCAGCCAATCATCACCTCCAGAAAGATCAAAGATGCTAAGCTATCAGCAAGAAGCCCCCGTAAAGAACCATTGTTGAAAAAACGGCATGTGCAGAATCGGTTAAAATTTGCCAAGGAACATATCGATTGGCCCAAAGAGAAATTGCGTAACATTCTGTGGACTGATGAGTAAAATTTTTCTTTTCGGGTCTAGTGGTCGTCGACAGTACGTCAGACGACCCCCGGGTGCTGAATTCAAGCCACAGTACACTGTGAAGACAGTGAAGCATGGTGGCGCAAAAATCATGTTATGGGGTATGGGGATGTTTTTCATACTACGGTGTTGGGCCTATTTATCGTATACCCGGGATCATAGATCAGTTTGAATACATCAAAATACTTGAAGAGATTACGTTTCCGTATGCCGAAGAGGAAATGCCCCTGAAATGGGTGTTTCAACAAGACAACGACCTTAAACACACGAGTAAGTGAGCAACATCTTGGTTCCAGACAAAAAGGATTGAGGTAATGGAGTGGTCAGCTCAATCCCCCGACTTCAACCCCATTGAAAACTTGTGGGGTGACATTAAAAATGCAGTTTCTGAAGCAAACCCCAAAAATTCACAGGAACTGTGGAATGTAGTTAGTTCATCCTGGGCTGAAATACCTGTTTCTATGCAATTATCAAAGCAGTTAAAAAACAATGGTAATGTAACTAAATATTAGTTCAGTAATTTAAAGTGAAGTTAAACCTTGAAAAATTTCTTCAGTTTATACAGTAGTTTGAAGAGAAAAATGTCAACGCTAGTATTTTTTTGAACAGATTAATATTCCTTTTCTTTGCTTCCTGTAAAAGAATAACACAGACTTGATAAAATTAGTTAATGCTTTGGAATTGAATGTGTAATGTTTCCACTACAATTGAAATATGGAACTAAAAGCTATTAAAAAAATATTTGCACTTTATTCACTTTTTTTAACGGACTGCTATTTATTTGAACACAACTGTATAAGTGCACATTAGTCTGACTAAACTATTTCACTGATGAATGAATGTGGAACATTTAAATGCAATAAAAAGTACATTTAGCGGAGACTGTTCACTCTGAAATTCTGGACCTTTCTTCTAAATTATGCCTCACTGGCCACATGCCAATGTAAAAAATGTGAAATAAGGTGTAAGTGAATGACTGCTGTTCCGATATGTGATCCAGGAGAAATGTGAAGTAGCTGGCTACAGAATGTGAAAAGGGAAAGGCAGGCATCTACCACAATCTGCATTAGGGTTGTAAAATTCCAGGAAAATGTCCCTTCTTGAGAAATGTTGAGGTGATTTTGGGAATTTATGCTGTTCACAATATTTTTCATAAATTGAAAGTATGTCTAATTAACCCCTTCCCTCTCACCCTCAAATATTTGTGGGAGTGTTCTGATGCAATATGGCTGCTTCACCCAGGCGGCTGTGACACATTGTGCCCCATGGACAATCCTAAAATTCTATTTGTGTGGTGTCATCTTTTGATGGGCTCAAAGAGGTTCAAGATTGACTGAAAAGCCACCAGCTTCTCAACTCTTTCATTTGTCAGCCTGTTGCACACTCTGCTGTATGTTCCACCAAACAGGCACCAGTTCTGCTCTGATGAAGCTGATGTTGGAGAGATCTGGATAATAATTGAAGCAACAGGAGACATGGCTTCTCAGAGTCCCATCCACCATGTGGATGCCTTGATGTGTTTGGCTGCCTCCCAGATGGCATCAGCACTCCACAGCCCTTCCTTGCAAGAAAATCTACCCAAATTTATATGAACTTTCCCCTAATCTAGATTAAGGGGCTGTGCATTGGCAGTGCTGGTACCTATGTCGCAGAAAACATCTCTCCAGAAAAGACCTGGGCCTGTTCAGCACATTTTCTTTGTTTATTTTTTTCCTTCAACTTTTTGTGTTTTATTAGCTTTGTTTAAGCACAAGATTGTTACAGTGAGTAGTGATTCACCTTGGAACATTAAAAAAAATTATCGAAAATTACCAAAAGTTACCTGGAAAATTGCCTCCGTTTGCAACCCTAATCTGCGTCTCATCATAATCCGAGTCTAAACACAGTTGTAGGCACAAATAATTAATTATGCTGATTATTATGCAGATTATTAAGTCCTTGTATTTTCTTTAAATGGAGTGACTTTAAATATGTAGACCACATTAATGCGCACGCACAAACAAACAGCTGTGATTCAACAAAAGAATAATCTCCACTTACCTTTCCATGATTGGTCTTCATGTGAGAGACATACGTCTCTCTGTCAGGTAGCCAGTGCAGGCAGTCTCCGCAGGTCCAGCCAGCATTTTTCAGGTTCAGCTTGCTGTTGGACTTGACCGCAGCTGGACCGTCTCTCTGGACAGCCGCTGTCGTTGGCTTGGAGCCGCTGGTATTCGCCTGGCGAGATGGTGCGCTGGCAGCCTCTTGGCGCGGCGGTGGAACCTCCTCCGTCCGCTTCACGCTTTGGCTGTTGGCAACCGCCTTGAACACGCCTCCATGCGTGGCCTTTCGTGAGAGAAATGGGGCGGAGTCAAAGCACAGCGACAGGAAGGGCACCAAGCCCTGCAAACGTGCAACCATAGAATATGTGAGGTGCATTCCAATGCAAAGTGCATCATCTAACTGCAAGAGGATTAATGAACGACATGCGGACCTTGAAGTGCTGCATTAGGGCTTGTTTCTGGGCGAAGACCACAGCACACTCAGGGCACTTGAACACACAGTGCTTTTTAGAGTTCTGGTGGAAGTGCTGGAACAGCAGCTGTTTCTTTTTAAAAACCGTTTCGCAGGCACACTTATAGATTAACCTGAAACATGAAACAGCATGTTAAATCCAAGGGTAGCACTTAAAAGACAAAAGGCATTTGAAATACAGTTGGGAAAGTATTTGTTTTTGGAGATCTCATCTTAAAATTATTAAAGTAAAAATCAAAAAAGAGAATGCAAAATGGAATCTTAGTTACCAATAATTCAACTCATCATACATACAGCAAAAACAGATTTTAACATCACCATGCATAAACTACACATGAACATTAACAATTATTCAAAATTCAGAAAATTATTCTTGATTTCCGTATTATCAGAAACATGCACTAAAAACTCCCAGATATTTTTAAACAGGGTTAAGAACTAAGAGTGGCTACTAGGCTTATAGTATACCGGATTGCAAAACTCAACACTGTCAAAATTTCATATCAATTTTGGCTGAAGTTCTAGTTGATATGAAATGCTAATGATACAATAGAATACATCGCATGCAATTGCAATGGTGAAGAGAGCACAAAAGACGATCGGAACTCACTGTGGGGGCATATTGCTGGGATTGTGCTTATTTTTAATGTGCGTCAGACAGCCATCAGCAGACTTAAAGGCAACCGGACAGAGAGAGCACTTGAAGAAGACCTCACAATGCTTTTCCTCTATGTGCCTCTTCTGCACATTGGTGGACATGTAGAACAGTTCACAGTGAAGACACCTTGTGGGAAAAACAAACCCAACCAATAAGGGTGAATAATTTCATTATACCGCACCAGAAAATGTCCTCACTTTAATCAAGTAATGGGAACAAAAACGGCCTTGGGCTTACTTGTGTCCGATCTTACGTGTGAAGTGGAGGCAGTTCTCCTTGACGTGCTTCTGGATATCCACTGAGCGGCTGACTGCCCCACACTCTGGGCAGCAGTACGGGGACTTGTGAGCGTGAAGGCGCTGGTGGGCCTTGTAGCTGCACTTGTTGGGAAGCAGCATTGGGCACAGCTTGCATGTCTGGGGAAAGACAGGATGAATAAAATGAACTCTCTAATGTTACTCTGGGGCGCAAGTAGGCTGGAACACTATAAAAGCCAACTATGAGCAGTTGATCAAAGATTTTTTGCCACAATTAGTCTCAAATTGGTTTCTGTGTAAAGCCACTTTCGCACATCCATCTTAACCCGGAAATTTTCTGTGTCGCATGTGTGAACAGAGCCAGAGTCAAATATCTGTGTAAGACGATCCGGCAATTTTCCAGATCAGGAGCTAGTAACATTTCCGGAAATCTTCCAGAACAATGTTCTTATGCAAGACTTTATGCACAATTTCTTTACTAAACACAATACAATACTGAATCTGCCCTCAACAATTCTTGCACAAATATGAGACTTTGCATATAGAAGATATTGGAGCTGCATTGCGTGATTTTATGAGGGAAATTTGAACATTTATTTTAGGAACAGAATAAAAATTGTCGCTGTACTTGCTTGTAAGAAGACCATTACAAAATTGTCATCATTGCTTGGCAAATTGCTTGTGCGCTTCTGTTACGGTTCCATGTGTGAAAGGGGCTTAAGTCACTCTGGATGAGAACATCTGGTGAATGCCGAAACGTAACACTGTTTCTTACATTAATAACAGCATTTATCTACAATATAAATAATATAACTTGCCTTTAAAAACTGTTGTTTTTAATAAGTAAAAACAACGCAATTTGAAATTCTTTCACCTCGATGCAATCAAATCCTAATGCAAACCTCTGTTCCAGGTTAAAGGTAATGCAAATAAACTGTTACATATTCTTTACTAAATGTCCTTGATTGCATGAACACAAAAACACAGATTACCCTCAGTTATAACATGGTCTGCTCTGCGTGGAAAGCTAGTTGTGCCATACTATGCGGAACTTGAATTTATATAACATTTTGCATTCTGGGAACTAGAAGCAGAAGCCAACTAGAAGCAGTCAACAAATTTCTCTGCTGTGAAACCACTTACTTGACTTAGAAACATGCAACCTCCTTTCGAATTTTAATTTTTTTGTAAAATTATCCTTTCAGATAATGCCACTGTTAGTTTTACCTACCAGTCCTTCCGTCTCCTCGGAAATCCTCTGGTAGTGACCAGCTAGCGATCTATAATCAGCCAGTTGCTTGTTGCACTCAAGACACTTGAGCCCGTGGCGGATGATATTGTCTGGGTACAAGGGCATAGCTGGTTTCACCTTGGTTGAACTTGCTGGGGCTGGAGAGCCAGAGGCAGAGGCAGAGGCAGAGGCAGAGAGCAAGACCTGGGAGGCAGCGGCTGTGGCCACGGTGGAGCCACTGAGAAGCGGAGCGAACATCTGGTCAGATGGGATGGGTTTCATGAAGAGCTGGGTGCACTGCATGACCATGCCTTGGCTCTTGTGCTCCCGAGCATGCGCCAACAGGCTGCACTTATTTAGGAACACCAGTGTCTTGGAGCAGTGCATGCAGGCCACCTCGATATGCACGCTTCTTCTGCCGTAATGCTGGGCCAAGCTCCTTTCCAGCCCAAATGAGTCTCCGCACTCCAGGCAGCGGTAACCACGCGCGGGCAGGCCGATGTCGCACCCCGGCGGTGGGTTTAAATTAGGTACATACGTTGGCACTGGGTTGGTGGCGTTTAATAGTCTGTTCAAGGTCTCCACAGCTTGGCTGGGGAGGGTGGTGCAGGGCAAAGGCGTGGTATTTTTGATTTGATGCACCAGAGGGACTGTGCTGCACACTGAGGGGTTGGAAAGCTGGGGCTGGTTCTGTCGCTGGGTGGTGGATCTCGCTGTGACCGAGGCGGCTACGCTGTGGGGGACCAGGTTCAGGTTTGCCAGGTGAACAGCTTTGGGGAGGAAATTGGCATTGGGGGCGTTCGCCAACTGGACAGATACAGCCTTCTGAAGCCTGTGTTGCTGCTGCACTACGTTAACTGCCCTCATGAGGGCGCAGCTGGCATTTTGGGAAGACTGCTCTCTTGCATTCTTCTTGAAGCCTCCCTCTGCTCGGACATGGGTGACTTTTGACTGGAGGGAAGCGGATGTCGTCATCAGCTTCACTGTAGGCATCGTTTGGGATAAAGGTTTGCTCTTTCCATTTTCGAAAACTAAGTCGCTGATGAGATTACGTGAAGGTGGCCTCGGCAGCGGACTGGGTGACATCTCTTCGGCAGATGCCGTGTACTGCGATGCGGTCGAATCTGCGGGAGACAGGAGGTCCTCAAGCTCAGAGTCAGGCAACACACTAGTTACAGTGCGCTTGATCAGTCCAGATGACATCTTTATGGTCTTTATTCTGACGCGCGGTATGGCAGGGGGTGAACCTGTGTTCACTGAAGGGGAAGCCTTGCCGCTGCTGTCACTGCAGACGCTCATGGGGCTGTCCGGCTGTTTGAACCGCTTTGCCACCTCCAGCGGACTACCAGGACTCTTGGGGGACTTAGGCACCACAGAGCCAGCTTTGGGGGCTTCCTTCACAGTCACTGATGGCTGTACAGGCTTTGCTTGTTTCTCATTTGAAAACTCTGCATCCTTTTTGGCATTAAGTGCCACAAGCGCTGCCAAGCAAGAGGACAGTTTGGAGGCCGGCGTCCTGACGGACTGGTGAGACATGCCTATGCCAGTCTCTAAGAAGGGAAAGCTGCTCGTCTCTTCATCATGCATGCCATGAAGGTCGTCCATGGAGAAGAGAGCCTGACTACTTAGAAACCCTTGCATATTGGTATGATCTCTGTTAAGGCCCTCAGAACGTTCTTCAGTCCTGGTCTGCTCTGGTCTGTTGGACCCTCCCTGTCTCTCAAGGCTGTTTGCCGGCTCGTTCACAATGTCCCTTTTGTGGAAGTTATCAAACATGCTGTACGTGAGCAGCTTCCTCTGATTGTCCAGCTGGGAGGGTTCCACAGGCTCAAAAAAGCTTGAGGCAGCGGGAAAGTAAGGCCTCTCATCTTGTTTCGGACGAACTTCGATCCCATTCCCCTGAGTTTCTTCGGGTTCTGGGCTGGAGATGGGGCTGAACTGGGAGAAGGACGGCATTCTGTCAGGCCTGTGGGGGGTCACATTTTCCAGAGGGGCCCTTGAGCTGTCCCCGTTCAGGAGCGATGCTTCGAGCCTACCGTAGCTACCGTCACCCAAGTGGTGGTAGTCTAAGGCCACTGCTGCACCACAGCGGAACCCGTTTGGCACCAGGTGTGCCTCGCGAACAGCCTCCTTCTCTTCCCCGGCCTCAAAAGACTCCTGTCGACTTGTGTTCTTCACAATCACGCTGACAGCAGGGATGTCCAGGGCAGGCATGGAGTGGTGGCCATGGATGCCGTCGTCCATGCACATCCCAGCAGGTTTCAGGTGACCCTCTGTCTCATCGTGGCTCGTCTGGATGGCCTCTTTGGCATCCAAACTGGTGGCATCCGGGATATCGAAGGCGGCCAAAAGATCGTCAAAATCTGGGGTCTTCATATCACCCATTTTTGAGAATTTAGAAAAACCTGGGAAAGACAAAAAAAAAAAAAAATTTGATGAATTTAAAGATTTATGTCTGGATGGTTTTCTTATACTGTTCATCAAAACAAAATCCACAATGCTGGACCTACGCTCTTGTCATCTTACAGTAAGTCATCCCCACAGTTTCTCCAAAAAATGTCTAACAACTGAGGACAGCTCCACTGCACTGCTAAGATATCCAAAAAGTTCAAAACCATCTGTGGATGTCTTGGCACCGTGTGAGCATCTTTAGATGTATGAACAGATGGATCTGCGGCAACAGGATGGGTTTACAATTGCAACTGTGCTTTCCAAATGCAGAAATAAAGAATTTTTTAAAAATATAATACATTTTCAAAAAAATAAAAAAAAGTTACTTGAGTTAAAGAAGGTAAAGGCCGTAGCTGTCAATGATTCCTCAAAATAATGTAGTTATAACAGCTTGTTATGGTGATAAACTATAACTCTGGTTCTTAAAAGTTTTTGCATTCATTTTATGCACTATATCTTCAATCAAGCCAAACTGATTTGTTCAATCTTCCAGAATGTAGTCTAAATACTGAACAATGCATAAACAATGAGCCAATAAAGAAAGTGAGAAAATAACTTAATCTTACAATTACATTTTAAGAGTACATTTCTGGAACAAACATTCTAGTGTCAAACTGACTCACAATACAGGATTTCCTGTCCTTTTTCCAAACATCTTTCTCAAGGTCATTAAAAAATCATTCTCTACCAAAATCTCAGCCCTGTTTCTCCATTCTCCTGAGACCTACCAGGTCTCCACAAGAGTACAAAAGCTGCAGTGACACAGAAAAACAATTATGCCAATGCCAATCATGCTCTCTCTACATACAACACAGTAATAATTTGACAATGACAAGCCCAAACACAGCGGCATCAAGAAAAGTTAGATCACATTACACACTGAGCCGACGTGTACTTCCTATTACAACATCAATTATTTAGGCTAAGCTTCCAACTCTAAACAGTGGTACATAGCTGTGTTAGTCTACTTTTTTTTCAAAGATTAAAAATGAACACAGGATCAATATGGTTTCTTGGTTTGTCAAGAAAACCCCAAAAGCCATTTAGAAATAGTTACTTTTATTTCCCTTAATGGAATCAAAAAAG
The DNA here is from genome assembly GCA_022702515.1 of Ilyophis sp. 1 JC-2022. NCBI lineage: Eukaryota > Metazoa > Chordata > Actinopteri > Anguilliformes > Synaphobranchidae > Ilyophis > Ilyophis sp. 1 JC-2022. The sequence goes on along the minus strand of CM040399.1, from coordinate 21,790,845 downwards.
CACCTGGGCAAGTGCAAAGTAAGCAGCTAGATCAATTTATTGTCAAGGTAAAAGAAAGGCAATAAATGTATATTTTCCCATTTGTTATGGCTAATTTATAAGTAAGTCTCAAATATAGTAGCGCCGTCAGTGGGCCTCACACACTATCGTTTTATCGCTAACGTCAGAAGCTAACTTGCATTAGGAACTCATACAGTCGGTCACGTTATATACACCAGCTGAGCTGTGTTAACGGCGTGGTCCTGATGCAAATACCTGTACTAGGGTACTACTGTAAATACAACAAGATTATTATTATTATTACATGGAAAAAAATCCTTTAGCGACGGGCTAAACTGTTCAGTAGCAAATGTTAGTTCTACATTGTCCTGCATGAGACTATACAGTAGGATAGTACTAACCTATGTTCTGGTATGATCAAAATTGGCTCGTACGCACTGATAAGGTAAAAATCACAAGTTAAAATGGAATTAAGTTTCTCAGAACTGGTGTAAAAAAAAAAAAAAATACAACGAAATTTTAAAACACATGGATAGTGTAGCTTCTCGTTTTTTTCCTCATAGCCGTAGAAAGCACTTGTGCTTAACTACGTTATGTGAACAGTGAAAGTAATGTCAGTGCTATATTTACCATTTGGATCCTTGTTTATTCACCGTGGCAACTCTGCGCGGACGAGTGTTTTCATGGTTAGCTAGCTAGCCAAGTCAGCTAGCTTCAGTTCGTTTTTTCAATCCTGGCGAAACTGGCAAGACGCACCATATTTCTCTTGCTATTTTGCCAAGTTAGTAAAACATGGATGCTCTGTAATAGGAAAAATAACTACATAACCACTTCACTCACATTGCAATATTTATTTCACTGTCTTTTTGGTTAAGCAAAACAATGACTAAAGAGCGTTTTTGACGTTAGCTAGCTAGCACCTATTACCTCGCACTAAAGGGTTAGCTAGCTAAGTTAACGAGAAGTAGCTAAAGGTACCTTTCAACCTATTTTCTAAACAATTTCCAGTACGTTGTAAGATAACGAGTAACTTCGCCTGTTACGATAGCGACACGTATAATGTGTGGCTAACAAGGCTTTCGCAGTTGTTTTGAGTGACGTTAACGCTAATTTAGCTCGATCTCAGTGCTAGTCAAGATGCACTCATTTTCTAACAGCTAACAGTTAGCTATGTTGGTACCATTTAAAATCAGGTATATCGTTGCCTAACGTTAGCAAACTTGGTAATGTTAGTCAACTACCTAAACAAGTAAACACCTAACGTTAGCCCTTAACGTTGGTAAGTTAACAGTTAACGAGTAGCCAGCTTGTAAAGAGGTACACGCGCGCTTTGTCCTCGTTTGACACAGCTAATCGGTTACATATAACGTTAGCGTTAGCTGGCTAGCCACTATATTTCCTCAGAGGCTCGGCCTTTTCGGTCGGTTTCCTGCATTAACGAATTCGCTGGCTGGCTAGCTGTTTAGCTACCACTAGCTAATTGTATTTTCTGCTAGGCTAACCCAGCGCAACTATCTAATTTATCATGATTAGTTGCATTTCAACAATTCCTTAACTATTATAGTTTCTAAAAAACAAAGTGTCGACAGACAGCTACACAGCAAACTTCACATTTCCTAGTATTAGCTTTTAATGGAACCGAGGTAAAATTAACGTTAGCTAACTTCCACATCGCCTCTCACCAGTCCTTCCTGTCTGGGTTGGCTACAGTACTGCTGCTCTTTGTCAGGACCCTACCAGTACGGACAACAGTGTAGCAAAAGCCCACGAACATATTGTAACTTGGAATTAAACCACCAATGGACACATGCATTACATATGCTCAAACGGCATAAGTCCAGCACAATTTCAGTTGAAAATATTTAACCTGTTCGTTAAGTTTCAGTCCAAAGGGTAAAGTATTTATTATCATGGCAGCATTGTAAGGGATGCCCTATAAAGTGCCTGACTATAAATGGACGGCCGAAAGAATTAGGTGTCTGTTTTCACACTAATTTTGCTGATGGCGAACCAATTTATAAAAGAGAAAAACGTAACATCTCACATTTGACCACACCACCCCAGGCCTCACAATGACAACAACATATTTTGATGGCTCCTGTCAGTCAGGGCCCTTGGAATCATCCTAACTTTCCGCCTCTTATGGTGCTGTCAGGCCAAAATTGATCCGGGAGCCAAAATTGATCCGGGCCAGAGATCGGAATGCTTGGAATGTCGTTGCTATGCCAACAGACACGCGAGCATTGTGACGCGTGTTCGCACTTGCTTTGACCTCAGAATCGCCGGGTGACAAGTTTGCACTTGCTTTTAGCTCAGAATCGCCGGAGATCGTTGGACGGAGATAAATCACTACATCACTCAAATAACCATCACTATCACTCAGATAACCTTTATAGTTTCCCTTTGTATAGGCTACTAAGCTTTATATTGTTAATTGTTTTCGATTTTAGATTGTGTTGGTGATTAATTTCACCTCAGAATCGATGGAGTAAACGTTGCTACCCTCACTAGTCGGTTAAACGTATAATCTTATTAATGTACACATTTAAATTACATATTGACATAATTTGCACTGAAATGTCATGTTTTCCTGGTCAAATGTTGCTTTATAAAAAAATGAGCATCCGTTACTAATGTTAACAACGCCGGATTTTTTTTTTAAAAAACGAAGGAAAAAAATTAAACGCATTTATAGCCTGTTCGTCCTGCAAGTTAAACCAGCGAGGTGGAAAGAGTAAGCAGGCCTATCGCGTTGTTGAATAGCCCAATAAAACTAATCTACTGTCACGTCGATCAGTCGGCCTAATTGTTATTTTTTGGGCCTATTATTGGTAGCTTTTCTGATGACCGATTATTATTTTTTTACTGTATTTGCTATGCGATCGCGTTCACCCAATGAAAATGCCTTGTTTTGTAGGATAAAAGCAAACGCGAGTTTGTCACCCGGTGATTCTGAGGTCAAAGCAAGTTGCGAACACGTCACAATGCTACGCGTCACAATGCTCGCGTGTCTGTTGGCATAGCAACGACATTCCAAGCATTCCGATCTCTGGCCCGGATCAATTTTGGCTCACGGACACATTTTGGCCTGACAGTGCCGCTGGACCTTTTTTACTTGCTCTCATTAACATCGTTCCATTTTAACAAATAGTTTTAGATAGTAAACAAAAAGCACGCTCTGGTGTCATGAGTCAGGGAGGACCCTGCCAATGAAACTCAATTTCCACACATAGCCTAGTTCAGAGCATGTCAATGTCCTCATACATATGGTAAATTCATCCTCAGGAGCTTCGAAATGATTGGCTGGGGGCCTTTGGTCATTCTTATGTCGTGCAGTGCAGCTAATGTGGGGAAAGGCTCAAAACTTGTAACAAACCTAGTCCGAATACAGGGTGTAGGTGCCTCGCTTAATAAAACGGATGCCTATCAGTCTGCTGAGGTTGCTGCAGGATGAGGACTACCACATGATAAATGGTAGGTTATTGTTTTATACCAGAGAAAGACATACAGGTGGCTTAAGTCAGCTAAGGTTTCATGAGTTACTACTGCCATTGGTTCCTACAAAAATCATCAGTGAGAGACATGCCTCTCCTCCGATCAATGGCTATGTTTACATGCACACCAATACCCAGATTATTGGGAGTAATCAGTTTATGCCAATACTTAGATTACTGCTTACACATGGGCATAAGTAATGCGATTACTCTAATATCCGTGTTTACATAATTAATTCCATAGTTGATGTATGCTCAATGGAAATGCTGTACTTGCTTGCTTTCATCCGGGATCTTCAACTTCCTATTGACATGCACAGTTTCAAAAAGCCAAAAGGAATTAGAGTAAAATGTCTACATGCACCAAAAAAATCGGAAGATTGGGCAAAATCCAGGTGTCTTAATCAGGTTTTGAATACAATAATTATGACCTTATGCCAATACAGATAATCAGATAAAGTAGCCATTCCAATAATTGCCATAATCGGAGTAAGATCAAAGTATTAATGTACATGTAAATGGAATGACTGCTAGCTCTTCTGTAGTACCATGTAGCTGTGCAGGTGCAGGTGGCCTAGAGTTTACCTCAGAGGCACAACATTGCCAGATTAGAGAGAAAAAATTTGTTTTTACATTACTGTGTGAAGGAAAAGCAAACGTACCCAACAAAGATTCTTCAGGTGCACTTTGATTTGATTTTGAAGATATGAAAATGTAATCTTTATTTTCATTACAGCAGCTTTCTTTGAGTGCCATTATCCTGCTGAAATGGGAGGGCACAATGCCTGTCTAACATTTCAAATAATTTATGCCTATTGAGTAGATTCCCCCACCAGACAGTCTCTTTTGTAACTGAACAATAACATTGCCTGTGAGGAAAGGGAAAATAGATCATGTACATGCTTTTTTATAATCCAATTAATGTTTCCTTTCATTATTAGTTTTGTCCTTTCTGACTATGGCTACATGAATAGTGTGCTATGGTCATTTCCTCTGCTCTCTGACCTTTTATATTATGTTAAGATCAATTAGTATTTGTGTATGAACAACTGTAGAGGCTGCAAACAAGAAATGCTTATACTGTATATTATCAAAGAAATGAGCATTCTCTTTGTTAACGATGAAACCGAAGTGCTCTAGGTTAAGTATAATTCTATTACAATTCCCACCTTGCATGTCATATTTTTGGCATCTAAGAAGGACAAATTATTATATTAAGTCATTGACAGGGACTGTCATGGAAGCATGCATAACACATTTTATGAGTTAAAGATCCAAAATAAATCTGATATTCCAAAAGTACCATCCATGGGGATACAAACAAAAATACAGCGTCACTCAAATGGTAAGAAATATGAAATGGAAAAATAATTAAATTTAAAAATACGGTATACGACTTACCATTGAATGCTTGCATTCCCATACCAAGTAAAAAATATGTAATGTAATATTTTATGGAGGTAATGTATTTTATCATCGTAAATATTTACCTTTAGTTTAATTAACATAGATTGAGTAGAAATAAAGCACTAATAATATAATTGAGTGTCTAACACAAGTACGAGAACATTTGTATAAAATGGCTGTGGTTTTCTCAAAATCATTCTGTAGTAACATATGTGATTTCACAGCATGTTGAATTTGTCAGATATTTTCACAGATTCCTTCCTGCATTCCTACTCTGAAGATGAACAACCTTACAAGTTGTGAAAAAGCAAACATGCTCAGATCTTTTTCCAGAGCGTGGAATAATCCCTGAAAGTGAACTGCAGAGTCATTAGGAGACATTCTTTTGCCCCTCATGCAATTTGACCAGTTTTATGGCAGACTATAAAAAAGAAAGAAAAAATGTGAATAACTGCCCATTTTCAAATGAAACTTATTCAGAGACTGGCACTGTGTATGCACCTGGAAATGACAATTATTATATGAAAACATTTCAATCCTTCAAGATTTTTTTTCAATTTCAGTGAAAAGGCAGTTATTTTTTCAGATTTTCCCCAAGAAGTCTCATGCTGTCTCTACTTAGCACATGACTTGGAATTGCGAAACCGGAGTTCTTAAAGTGAAAGCAAAAAGTTTATTTCAAGTGAATTTTATTGTCTTATCATGCCAAGGTATTTGAATTTCAGTATGTGCAGATTGTAACTATTTGTGTACTGTACTCCCTTTCTAAACCTTTTTATGTAATTAATTGAATGTCATAATCCTCCTATAGCTGTTTGAAGCTATATTATATTGTCCATATTTTCCCTTGTTTTTTATATTGTCAGAAAGCCAGCACCTACAATGTAGTACAGTATGCCATGTAACCCTCATCTCACCAAAGGATTTGTTTGGTTATTTGGAATGGGTCAGAAAATGGCACAATATATTTAGCTAAAGTGCAGTAGTTGAGACTTCAAAACATATTTGGTCAATTGGCCAATTATACAAAACAACTAAAGGAAGGAATGCTTCCCAGAATCGGTGAGTAATCTCATTCCTTAAATAACGATACCCAGAAACCTTGTCATAAATAAAATATGCATGTGCAGGCAGAGCACTGAGATTATGCACGCAATCATCGTGAATTGTTGCACAAATATCTAGCTCTTTTCGGCTACAGAGATTTTGAATGCCCAATCAACAACTACATTGGCTGGATTTGGGCTCCCCAGATGTAAGACTACTATGACACTAGGCTTGATGCACATCCAGGATTCCAAGTGCACATATTGTGATTTGATACCCAATAAAACTATTTGATTGCCTTTGTAATTTTTCCATGACATTGTGCTCTACAGACATCAACTTCATCAACGTTTTGATAACTCTGCAAAGCAAGTTTACACAGCTTTGGCAAGACCAGTAACATTTATTTTCGGATAGACCACAGCAAGGCAGAGCACATTTTGGCAACATTTATTGTAAAGTAATAAAGTAACAAAGGTTAGTAACAATATGGAGGTGAAAGACAGTGGTAAGAGAGGTTAGCAGAGTCACTGTGTTTCACTTGTTAGTGATTCATTCCATTATATATTAATGTAGACTTACATTTGGAAGAAATTAGGGCATGGTCCGTCCTCCTGCACTTAAGTCATTCAGCTTGAAAAAAGTCCTATGGGAATGTTGTAACTGTGACGTGAGTAATTTGTAAACATCATTTCAAAATCGTGCTTTTACGGCATCCTATGCCTAACACACAGAATCCATGCAATTCACTTTATAGTTTTGATGTCCTAAGATAGAAAATAAGTCTCGCATGTCTTATTGTAGCCTAGTTTGTGTGTGGAAGAATATAGTTCCTTCCTGGTGAAATCATATTAGACGGCCTGTCTGTAAAGTCCCAGTAAAGAAGCTTTGATCTTTCAGAGTGTGTTCATTTGTCAGTATTTATTTTATCCCAGCACATTTACCCTTCTCTCTCAGGAGAGCGGGGACAATGAGCTGACTGCAAGATCCATATCAGAATGTCATCATTTCAATTGTTCAGAGAAAGCAGACTTGGTATCATAGGCTAGTTTATCGCAGGCAATGACAGCCACCTTGGTGGTGGCAGCTTGACGGCAGCCAGCTTGGACTTTTTGTGGATCAAAGATAATAGTTCCACAAATGCCACCCACCCCCGTGACATTTAATAGCTTGCAATGTTTTCCATACAATTAGCTAGAATTATAACATCTGATTGAACTATTATAACGTCTGTGATGAATAGCCTGACGCAGAATGCAGGAGTATTATGCTCTATTAGGCAAAAAAGGAGGTAGGCCTGAGGCATTTCAGGAGATATCCTATTCTCTATTTCAAATTCATCACACCACCAAAACAATGACATTGTGAAATTGAGTTCAATTGTTTTTGTGATCAAATATTAACCACATATTTAGTGTTGCTTTCATTCTTTCTGTTTGAACAGATTTTCAGCACCATTATTTCAACCAAATAGAAGTGAAATATTCCTGAAGGGCCTGTATACAATGAGCGATGATGTGCTCAGTGATGCTCAACTCTCTTTTTGGTACATTTAGTCATCAAATTGGCATTTAGGAATTTAGAGATCCACTATGATGTTAAAATTCCTGTTTGAACTCGCTCACTCCCATTAACCCACTTTGACAGATGTAGGATTTCACTGGGAACAGTCTTAACATTCTTACTTGCAGTGCCCTCTCCATGAATCTTTATTTTCTGATTACACCAACTGATGTGAATCAAGGATCTTTAGTTCTCCCTATCAGTTCTTTTTGACGCAGAATGAGGAGCCATGCCACTGAATGTTTTACGACACATACCACTACAGCCTGTTCTGTTCTGATTGATAAACGTCTCATTTTCAGAGCTTCTGGAAACTGGCAGATGCGGAGATGTTATTCAAAATGGACACATGCGTTAAATAATATTAATCCATACAGTATATATTTAACTGCGAACACATTTCATTGATCAGATTTATTGTCCGGATAATAGCTTGCATACATGAATGTTAAAGTTGCCTGCATCACTTCTCAAAACCTTTTAAAATATCAGACAAAGACAATTAAATTGTCTAAAATAAAAAAATACACTGACTATAAATATGGAAGGAAAATTAAAGAGGATATTTTTTAATGATGTTGAATATTAAAACTCACTGTGCCTCACGTTTGTCTCACATGTTGTAATTCATAAAGGTACTGTATGTATGCAGCTGAGATAAAGCAGCTTCTGTAATGCTGTACTAGGAATCTGACTTTGATAATCAATAAATCACTGTAAAAAAAAAAAAAAAAAAAATTGATGACTTTTTTGTTTTTCCCGATGTCTATACTGAAACTTGATGTTCTTTTTTACTAATCATTTATTTGCTTCTTAGATGCTGTTATCCACAGTACTTTACACAGCCTACATTTACATATGGTCAATTCATACAGAAGAATATTTACTGAATTGCTTCGGATCTTATTAAAAGCTTTGATCTAAACCACACGGGAATTTCGTTACACCCAGTGGCCAGCAAATGTTCCCAGGAGAATAATCTGCTTGTCTTAATAATGGGACTGGAAATAATAATAATAGCAATAGCAATAATAATGCTTCCTAACCCCACCCCACCCTTTTAACCCCAATGGCAATTCAGTGAGTTATAGCGCAGCAAAAATAATGGTGAGGCAATTTCATGACCTGGGTTCTGAGATTGCCTGCATCGCATTCTGGCAGGAGTGTCTGGTCCCACAGTATGGACAAAACAGTCATCATGCGCTTTTTTTCTTCTTCTCTTCAGTCGACGGATTCTGAATGGTTCCCCATTTTGCCGCCCCAGGGAACCTGTTCTACAACCTATGAGTCACAACCTGTGATGCTTTCACCAATATCTGCACCCCAGGGTCTGGGCTCTATGAGAGACAGCCGGCATGGTTGCCAGAGTGTCAGAGTGCCTGCATTGAGAATTCGTTAACATTTTCAACACTGAATATGCTAGCATGTAAATGTTTGTTTGTTCTCACTTTGATGCATTAATTATGTTGGTAGCCATAGACCCATATTAACTATTGTTTTTATGAAGGGAACAGATAAATGTGAGGTCCAAGTTCACTCAGTCTCACACACAGAGTTGCCTTTTCTTATCAGTAAACCCACTGAGGAAGTGATATTGTTCAGCATTTTTATATAACAATTGTTTGGAACAGGTATAGGCTAAAGGTGTGATATGCAAGTAAATATATCAACCAAGTTACAAATTAAAGTTAAATACAGTTAAAATATGTTATGTTAGAAATGTACCTTAGTAGGTCTTAGCTAATGAAACCAGAGTTTTAAAAATATCAACAAACCCATAGCAGGACAAAGCCAGTTATGTCACGTCACAGCTGAATCCCACTTCATTTCAGATAACAATGCAATGACCCAGAAATACACGATGAAAAAGGCTGTTTTCAGTCGAGCCACTCGCAAACCTTTACCTACATGTATATCAGTCTGATTTTGTGAAGGGACCTGATCTGATGGGTGGCCAGCATTGGAGCTGGAGGCCACAGGGCATTCTGGTTTCTCACTGTAAAATGAGCACCCAATTTAGAACCAGGTGTGGTGAGCGTGATGAAAACAAGCATATCGTATGCTTATTGTTATATGCATATATAGTGCCCGTCACTATTATTGGCACCCCTGGTAAAGATGACTAAAAAAGGTTATCAAAAATGAGAAAAATCCAACCTTTAATTGAAGTAAATTTATTATGAGAAAAAAACAATTCTCATTAAGAAATAATTATTTTTAACAAAACCATGTGTGCCACGATTATTGGCAACCCAGCATTTATATATAGACTAAAGTAATCATTTTTAATATTTGGTCGCATGCCATGACTTCCTGATGTCTGTGACCCAACAACATCAAAAGCTCTTGATATCTTATTTTCTGGTAATTTTTTTCAGTGTGAGATTAAGCTAATTCACCAAATGGTGAATTTTTAATAACCCTTTATACTCAACTTTACCAGGGGCACCAATAATAGTGGAGGGCACTGTATATAAGTTGGCCGGCTTGATCAACGGTATAGGTGATCGTTAAGTCGCAGCGCATTAGCCAGTAACATACTGTGGCCAAGAGATGGAAGAAAACCCAACTGCATTTTTTTATTTACAAAAAGATCTCTGTTTACTGGATGTTCTTATCTATGGCGACTCATATAGCTTACCTTTCAGGCTGCTGGATAGTTACTGCAGTATAAGTTACTCAAGGGAACAGCAGTGTCATGCCTGATTTATTAACTTCCTGTGCAGGTCAATTTGTTGCCATAAATGTTTTGTTTGTAATAGCGGTAGCAAACAACCTGATGATCCCTGCATCTTCAGAAGAGGCTTTCACTAGATGGAAAAGGGAAATCATTTTTTAAACAAAAAAAAAACATGACATAGATATTGTGTGTGTCTGAAGAACATTATTCACACCTTTTTTGTCAGGAGAAGGATGCTTATATTGGAAAGAATGTCATACCTATGGTGAAATACGGTGGCAGATTTTTGACGTTATGGGGTTGTTGCATCTACTGCTCCTCGGGCTCTTGTTTAGATCAATAAAAACATGAACTCCAGTAAGTACTAAGACATTTTGGCAAAACAACCTGGTTCCCTTTACCAGAAATCTCAAACGTGGCTGGAGATGGATTTTTCAGCAAAGAAAAAAACCACAAATGCAGCTTAAAATAGACCAAGAAAATGTATTGTATCGCAATGGCCATCTTAGACTCCAGGCTTGAACACCGTCAAACGTTTGTGGTTTGAATTTAGGGCAGCACAAGCACAGAATGAAGAATCTTGAAAGATATTAGAGAATAATAGAGAAGTCTCATAGATAATAAGGTTAAGTTGCTGAATAAAAGTAATATGACACATTCTGGGGGAAGGTTTAATATCACTCAACCCTGTCCATCTTAATTTCATCCTGGGTGACGACGACCCATGAAATGTACCCATTAACATCGGTTAATATACCTCAAACACACAAGACCACAGAGATTACAGACAGAGCTGCTTATGGGCTCGCTCTCAGATGAGCTGTCATTGATTCTCAGACAGCTTTCAGCGCTGAGCAGGCCCCATTAGTTTTTATGACAGCTCAGCCAGACGACATTAGACACTTCCTGTTGACTGTCATTGCACATTTTCTGAACAGTGTTTCTTTATTACAGGCGTGCACGACTCCGGTCCTGGAGGGCTTGTCCGTGTGCTGGTTTTTGTTCCAACCAATTACCTTAGTTTTAGTTTTCTGACAGCTCTGTAAACTACACTGCTTCACTTCTGTACTTGAGCACAGTAAACCCTTTAGGATACACTTGCAGTCTGCGGATGTACCTGGTACTTATACAAATGGCAGATCAAGATATGATTGGGCTAATTAAATAATTAAGAGCAGAAGTTGGCACAAAATCCTGAAACGGTCTGGGCCCTTGTTGTGCACCCGTGCTTTATTAGGAACAAGCACTGCCTCCGCCCTTCCAGTTCACCTACCCTTATGTTCTCCGTGTTTTCCCTCTTTCCCCTCGTTTCGTGTCTGTTCTTTCATGTTTCGTGTTTGTCTTCCGTGTGTGTGCAGGTTGGGCGTGGTCTTCCCTCACGTTACCCTTATTACCCTTCATCCAATCACTCGCATTTCCCATTTACATTCCACACACTGCTAACCACTCACTGACTTCACTATACATTTCCTCTTTGTTTGCTGTCTTGTCGCAAATTCGCACTCTCGTGTAACTAGTTGTGTTTGTTTCCTTTATCTTTGGAACTCGTTCAGTCAAGCCAGTGTGTTTGTTAATCCCTTGTCTAGTTTTGTCTCCTTGTACCCGCCAGCCTGCTAAAGCTCCCAAGCCTGCATCGCCTTCCCTGTACCGGCTGCTTTGTCCTCCGGTGTGTCTGCCATTCTCCAGCCCCGCTCCAGCTCCTCCTGCATCCAGCCAGCCCTGCTAGTCCCAACCCCGGTCCTGACCCTCATCCTGAGTATCGCCACCCCATTCCTGTGGTTAATAAAGGTGCTCCACGGAGCTTGAATCGAGTCTGTCTCCGAGTCCACTCCCGGGGAAGGAATCCTGACACTGCTGGTTGTAATGTGGAAAAAAAGGAAAGAAAATGGTTGGCCACTGATGCAAAATTAGTGGCCAGTGTATCCAGCTTCTTATAGGTTAATGAATAACTGGCCATAGCAGTGCCCAATGAGGGAGGGCTACACTCAGCAGGATATTAGTCAGACAATCATTCAGCCAATGAGAAACTTTTCACAAGGTCACATGAAGGGCTCTTAGTTACAACCATTGCGATCATAACAAGCAATGTGTCACATACTGTATGTGTACAACACATAAACCAAACGGGGACTTTTACACTTATGGGATTGTAGTGTGTGGTTTGGGTGTAAACACTTCACCAGGTTCTTACTTGTATATTGGTGTTATATATCAGGAGACCTCTTTATACCTGCTCAGCCCAAAAGCCATATTCATTGGCCATAACATCCAAATAACTTGCTTTGCAAGGTTAATATTCTAATACAACATGCCTCTTTATGTTTTGGAATACAGCTCTGCTCTTTTACTTAAATAATCTGTGAAAATATGTTATCAGTTCATCAAATAATTGCTCTTACGCATGCAGCACGAGAAGGCCGCTGAGGGCTGGTCACTCTATGCCAAGCATTTCAACAGCAAACATCATGCTGTTAATTGATCATTTTAAATTGAAAAGGAAGCCAAGGGTGATATCATTTTTGCACAATAAAAGATATAAATTATGACTACTGAATATGCACTGAAGAGGGTGTAATATTGACTTTTTTGACAAGACAGCATGATGAACTGAAGAATTCTCCTTCCTGCCCATCACATTGCACTGAAAAGGTAATCGTTGCCACGATTCCCGCCCTAGACTAAGCATTGTTACATGGGGTTTTATCTTGGGGGTTATCTTGGTGTGGCTTGCACTGGAAATTCTCATTAATGCAATGTCTCCCAGATGTCAGAGCAGACTATCACAATGGACGCAATGTATCTGTTAATGGGATTTGATGCTATAACAGATAATAATTGTCATCACTGCTCCAGAATGTTTCAGCCAATCAGAGAGCTGCATGCTTTCGCAAAACAATGGCATTCACTTTGTAATAAATTATATTATTATTAGTCTGGGGTGGCAAACTGAAGATGGCCATGTGTATGCTGGGTTTACTTTCATTAATCTCAAACTTAATTGTTTATTTTTTTAAATAAAATGTATATTTTTTATGCATTTCCAAAGATAAATCTTAAGCACACATCAGGGTTATAAATCGGGTGAATTGGCATGTGGCCTGTCATATTGTTCCAATTCGCCCTTTCATCACTGAAAATAGAAAAATAAACATTACTCAGATGCATCAGAAATAGACTCCAGGGGGGTATTTCACAAAGCAAGATTGTTGATAATTACTAAAATATGCAATGATATTACATATTATTGTGTCAGAACAATAAATGGCAACGGTGCATATGCTGACCAGGGGGGTATACTAGGAAGCAGGATATCTGAGTTAGCTGGATAACTGCACTGAGTAAAACCAGGAACGCATCCAAACCTGGAACACTGACTGAAGTAAAAAGAGCTGTTCTGGGTTTTACTAAGTGCAGTTAGCCAGCTAACTCAGTAAGCCTGCTGTAATGCAGTATAATACGGTATACTACGAATCAGTAAGTAAAACGGAGTAAAATCTGAGTAAAACCCGGAACAGCTCTTTTTATTTCAGTCTGTGTTCCAGATTTGGGAGTGTTCCTGGTTTTACTCAGTGCATTTATCCAGCTAACTCAGATATCCTGCTTCGTATATTACATATTATTGTGTCGGAACAATATATGGACACGGTGCAGATGCTGACCAGGGGGGTATATACAATGCATATTTTAGCAATTAGCAATGTGCTTTTTTATACACATGTATACAAAATGTCTCTTCATACATTTTTCTTTAAATAGCTCATGGAAAATGTTTGGTCCTAATGCACCATTTCTGAAAAGTTATTTTGTCCCCCAGGATGAAGTAGCTTAGGAACCGTTATAGGCTACATCCAATGAAAACCCTATAGGTATAAGCTTGTCCACTAGATGTCATACAATAGTAAATAACTGAATTTTAAATCATCTGGATGGTTATTCCTATTCATTAAACCCACTGTATCAGATGGTCAACAGAACGCTCCACGAAAAACAGCTAATTTGCACATCTTCCCACACAAAATTGGAAACAGTCTGAAGAAGCAGACATGATGCTCCAGGAGTATGAAAACCCTTCTTTTATGAGTATTAATACTTAAACTAATCTGTTATTATTACTATTTTTATTCACATTCTTACTCTTACTATCCTAGTAATCATTATTTTAAAATAATTTTAAAAATAATTCAAAGCCTGATTATTATTATTATTATTATTACTACTTATGAATGCATGGTGTGAGATTTTTTGATAATTTAATAAAAAATTACATTGTGTAAAACTAGAAAAATTAATCCCAGAGTGGATCCCAGGTGAAGTCAAACATCCAACAGGAATGTCTACAGCCTTACAATCTTGAGCCTGCTAGTTATCTAGTTTACATACAAAATATAACAAACTCTTTAAGCTATTAAATCTGCTACAGGCAGTAAAATTTACAATATGGTTCAATATATCCCCCTTCCCCAATGTACACATTAGTTCCAGTTCAAATAAAATAAAATAAAAAGTTGTTAAATCGAGTCGAAGCTATCCCATCGGTTTCAAAAAATGAAGCAGATCGATTTGGCCTCAGTTAACTTACTCCGCCTACTAGGCTATGCCTCGACTGTTCAAACGAGTCACATCGTTCTGGCGAAGTTAGGTTGATTCGTAGTCTGAGGCTCTTTGCTAATCCTTTGCATACATTTCCACGTACAGTTGCGTAACTCACATTCCCAATTTTGAACTAATTTCAGAAGGTGAAATCAGGAGCATAGCCTACTGTGCAGAAAAAGAATAATCTCCGAACCAAATATTACAACGATAGATAAAGAAATAGTAGTCTACGTTTATCTACATGTAAACATAGATTTCGTAGCTTGTTTACGGCTATGTAAATAACCTATGGAATTCTGAAAAACGTGCTACAGCGAGTAACCAATGTTATCGTAGGCTAGATATGTAAATTACGACGTATTAGCAAACATTTTATCAAAATGTAATAGGTAGTTTATTCAATATGTTTTTGCATGCTTTGATATGTGTTCCACATTAGATTAATATTTTCAAAATGATTACTAGATTGCTAGTGGAATGATTTCCTCCCAACTGTAGATTCCTATGTAGTCGTGGCCGAGTGGTTAAGGCGATGGACTAGAAATCCATTGGGGTCTCCCCGCGCAGGTTCGAATCCTGCCGACTACGTCAACACGTTTTGATCCCGTTTCCCCAAAATAAAACCTTTTGACATCGACTTGAAATAAACTAAGATTGAACCGCGATAACGAACCTGATTAATACAAAAGTATTTTGTGTAAAACAATTAATGTGGATTGTGTGATATGAAGTAGCCTCATCGATGAACAAATGGTAGCTAACTTAAGGTAAGTACACGTGACCTCACCAGAGGTCATCATTTAACTGGTAGCTTCAGTCAAGATTCTTAAAATCCGTAAACCGTAATTATTCCATTTCCAATCTGCAGCATTCGAAGTGACGACGAAAAGACTCTCGGAAGGCGTTCCCGCCGATCCACCAGAACTGTCGCATGGTCTGAATGAGTCTATTCAGTCCTCCTCGGTTATCTTCAATGTATCCTTCAGATTTTACATGGTGAAGAATGTGAAATAACTATTCTGAATTCTGCCATAATGCCCCATAGTCAATTCACATTTTGCATGCTTGTAATTGTAATTCCGTGCGCAAATAAAAACGTAGCCTATTGATGTTTTTTCAGCTTTGCAGAAGATAACTTAAAATAGCGTACCAAAATTGCATACGTAAAAAACATAAATACATTACCTTTTATATTTTGTATTCAGTCTTTAATTCTGAAAAAGTTGTTAATAATTCTTACAATATAGCCTACATAAAATCAATCTAAGCAGTATGCATATCAGTGGCATAGCCACATTTTTTTTTGGGTAGGCTGGTGAAAAAGTGGGTAGGCCGACAAGGTAGGTTTCTTTCCAAATAATGTTGCATTTTCCCACAAGCTCTATGTCCCGCTGCAGCGCTCCTTGGAGCTATCATATGACATTACTGTATTTCTAACGGCATCGACAAATTACGCGAATACATTTTTCACCATTTTTAAAATCAATATTAGCTACAGCAAGACTAAGTACACAACATAGGAGAACACAGGCTTAACATAAACCCAAACCAACAATGCAACACCCCTCCCTATAGCGTCCGCCCGCTGGTGACAGGCACAGTTTATTATCCCGAATTAAGAGAAAATAACTGAATTAAAATCGGACGGCTGATATGTAGGCCTACACGATAAAGTCGAGGGAAAAACAAGACCATCACACTTAAAACCCCATACCTCTAGCACCAATATAGCAAACCCTGGCACAGGAAACACATCGGCTATACAATTTTAAGGCCAACAATTTTTGTCAAACTTTTATTTATTTATTTACTAATACCTCTATAAGTAATAAGTGATATTAACAACCTGTTAACTTACAAAACAGCACCTTTAGTGACCACATTATAGTAACATTGCCACGGCGGGCATGAAAAATGTAGCTTAGCTATAATTCTACATTTGCTGACTTGTTGCGGAGGAGGTGCCAAGTCAAGTTGTTTAGCCGCGCTATTCACTGATGACCGGAGACGAGTTTTAATTCTGTTTGTGGTAGAGAACAGTCTCTCCACACTGCAATATGTCATTGGGAGTGAGGAAATGACTCTTAATAGTGAATTTAAACTCGGGAAAACGTCTTGAGGGCAACTGTCCATGCAGTAACCTAAGCTACATCCATTATGGAAGAACAGAACAGGTTCCCGATTACATTTTGCGGTTTAACTGCTCAATGAAAACGGTGAATTCAGCATCAGACATTGATATACGGTTCGCAGGCGGCCGTCAGCTTTTTCGGCCAAAAGTTTGCGAATCTTTGAGAATGGAGACCGCCGCTGGCAAAAGCCAAGGCCATATGCGTCTTCTTGAAATCTTGTATTATGTTCTGCGATCTGCGTGTCCAGAATGCTATTCCACATTTGCTTTAAATCGCTGTTGTTCTTGGTGCTTGACGTTTTCCCTAAAGTAGCTAGGATGTGCTGCAATGAAAGAATCGGTAAATTTTTCCGGTTGTTTTCTCTGCCGTGAAGCAGTGACATCCGAGTTAGTGATGTCGTGTTTGTTAATCAGGCTCGCTGGTGTTTTGAGCCCTCACCGTTGACTTCAAGGCAGCGACTTAGCAGTAAAGTAGCTTGGTTAAAATAACGTTAGCTAGTTATGTTATTCTATGTTCTCAGGTCCAATTAACGTTAGCTGACGTTAGCTAGCGTATGGGTAAGGCAGCTAGCTTAGTTGTCTGGTACGTTAAACTTCAAGGCAGCGACTTTGCAGTAAAGTAGCTTGGTTAAAATAACGTTAGCTAGTTATGTTATTCTATGTTCTCAGGTCCAATTAACGTTAGCTGACGTTAGCTAGCGTATGGGTAAGGCAGCTAGCTTAGTTGTCTGGTACGTTAATTGGACCTGAGAACATAGAATAACATAACTAGCTAACGTTATTTTAACCAAGCTACTTTACTGCTAAGTCGCTGCCTTGAAGTCAACGGTGAGGGCTCAAAACACCAAAGACCGTTAAGCAGCTCCTCGGTTAACTTGAGAACCTTGTCGTAATAAAAATCCAAGTTATCTGTGAATTTATCAAATGATAACTCACAAACTAATTTTGGAATCTACAGACGACAGCCTTGCCACATATAGGCTAACCTTTTTTTTTATTACCGCGTGCAGTAACTTTTTTATGTTTTAATTGGTCACAATACAATGATGACACGTACGGAAAACAAATCAAATTCATTATATTAAAAAATTCTAATGTAAAAAATATGTTTTCTGCCATTTGATTGGGTAGGCATATGATCACTATGGATAGGCCTAGGTATACCCCTACCCGTGGCTACGCCACTGATGCATATATACATATCACAGATGTTCAGATATCAGTAATTTTGTAAAGGTAACCTACAATGATTTAAATTCTATATTAAATAAAATGCATGGGCAGCATATATATGACAGACTACATGCATTTCCACATTTATGCAAAGGAAAACCCTCCTTTGCTAATAATTTATTTTTGTTTCAGTTGAAATTGAATGTAATCTCTGTTTATATGTTGGTATGTACATATTTATTGTACAAAATATGTGGCCAAAAAGGCATTTACAACAGTGAAATAACTATTGCAGAGTGAATGAAAAAGCAAAAAAACAAACAAACAAAAAAACACACACACACAGGTAGCAATTTCCAACTTGCAGTATCATCCAGTAATAAACATTGCTTTGGCTTGGTTGTTAAAGTCAAATCTCAAACCACAAATGTCAGATTTATGCCATAATCTGAAACACTTGTGCCTAAACTTTAAACATTAAAATCACTTGAGTCATTTGACTCATACTCCCTTTGTTCTGTACATACAGAAAAAAAAAAAATCCTGCACCAAATGTACCAGAAAATCAAACGGCTCAAATGGACCAGGAAGTGCAAAAGGTATCAAAAATAACCCAAGATCATTTAGAAGTTTTGAGTCATTTGGAGAATTCATTAACTTGTGTGATCCCTTCCTGTTTTGCGTCACCAGTCAGAGGCAGAACCCTCCCCGTTGTGCAGCCGGAGACCGGGTTGGTTTACCCATCAGAACCATAGAGTGTAATCAGAGCAGACAATCTGGTAACGTCATAGAACCATCCCAACTGGGTCTGTTGTGAGATACTGTATTAAGCAATAGGGCAGCTCTATGTGTCCGTGTGGTCTAAGTAGATCGATTTGAAAGAAACACAGGCCTTTCACACACCCCAGATTACGTGAAGGGAAGGGGAACCAGGTGGCACCCCTTTTTGACTCCAAACTGTGACTGAAAATCATGGACAGTGCAAAAACCAATCAAAATATCACTTTTCACCAAATAAACAGTGGTTCTTCTGCTTTTGTCAGGTCCCGAAGACTCATGTGGGATTACTTTATGCTTATAAAAAATATAACATCCTCGACTATTTAGGCTTTATAATGTAGTAGGTGCTGAATCCTTGGTGGATGAATACATTTATAAAGAAAAGGACAACACTCTTAGCCAGATTCTTTCTTTGTGCTGAAAGGCACACATGTTCAACATGCTAGTCTTTAACACCATATGCTGACGTATGCTGATGTAGCCGACGAGACTAGCCTGATTGCAATCTTCACCTGCTTTAAAAATAGTTTTTTGAATAAGCCCATTGTAAAATAGCTCACAGATTTGTGTAAAAGCAGTTGAGAAGTGATTCCCTGGTTTGCCTTTGTCTTAAAAACCCAGAATGTTCTCTGATGAGGAAGAAGACCGCATCTCTGTCACTCGCAGTTTGGGGCAGGAGATGCAGACCAGCTCAAACCAAACTAAATATTACTAAGAAAAAATGTTGTGAGCTCAGCTCCAAAGTTGTAGTTGTCATATTAGAGGAATAGTACTTTCAGTAGTGGCAGTAGTTTCGGTCATTAAGAGACGATCGATTTTGATGCTTTCGATATTCTTCATTCAATGCCGGATCCTTCAACTCGTACTGACCACTTTGGGGACCTCCACGGTTTTATTTTTGACCGCAGGTTTACCGTCGCCTGGTTCGGACGACCTCCTGGTCAACCTGGGGCTGGAGGAGACCTTCCGGTGAGTCTGGGGACTGGCTCCCCCCTTTCTCAGTATCTGGGGGCTGGGCAACCCCCTCCGGTTCAGCATGGGGCTCCTGGGGCCCTTCATCAGGGAGTCCATGACCTTGAGCGACCGCAGGCCCAGGAGACTGCAATAGTCGTTGCACTGGTGCTGCGTGACAAACTGCTCAAACACCTTGGGTGTGGCCTTGTCTGAGAGACCCTGGTACCTGCAACAAAAAAACCCACTTATTATATAGAAAGCAAAAGACATAACAGCCACAGTTCATTTTTTTACACTGTAGTAGTGTAATGTAATGCTTTGGGAATTAGGCTAACTCAGATGCGAGGTTCAAATCAAATTTGTGGCCCTGCTTTAAGTGAATTGCTTCAGGTTTTTATAAATGGATAGCAAGCTTGGTTAGCTTTAGATGAATGGGTTTGCTAAGTTTGTAAATAATGTAATGTAATATACACAAAGCCAAGGATGCAAGAGCCACTGTATGTTGCATGAATTCATTAGGCTTTAGGACGTTGACTGTTGATCTTGCGTGAATTGCCAACTGAGTATTTTACACTTAAAAAATGAATGTTATGAAGCTTTATAATAAATAAAAAAAGCTGGACTTTGCAAGTTCACTTACTGGGTGGTTTTAAAAAATGTGAAACTCTAAATGCAAATTAAGGCAAATTAAAGAGCTGGACATTATTCATTGCAAGGCTCCTAGCTTTTCCAGCCAATTATTTTGTATTCTGGCAGGCATGTGAGGGCCTGCAGTCTCTGAGAATGAGATTACATTGTTTCTTACTGCAACACACAGCCCCCCCACCCCTCTCCCAAAAAAAAAAAATACAATTTGAAAACATTCGTCATGATCAATGTTTTGCACATTGATATGCACAAATAAATGCAATTGTTTGTAGCATCACTAGGTAATTTGTTCTGACGTCCTAATAGAGCTAATATTATTATTAGAGATAATTGTTGGGTTGCGATTATAGCTTGCTTGGAAAACAAGTCCAGGTGCATGCATATGTGGGTGGTTGGTGGAATAAATGGATGGATGTTCAAAAAGATTTGCATTTACAGACCCCATCAATTTGGTGGCAACTCGGACATTGGTGATCTTCCCATCAACACCTGCAATGTGAAACATAAAGATGGGCAATTTTTTCAGCAGCCAAATGAGTGTTTTGGCTTTAGAGTGTCATTCTCTTTTAGACCACTGCATGGCACTGTGGCAGCAGGCTGTACCTTCCAGCTGAGCGAGGAGCAGGTTGCCGTTGGTCCACTGGTGGATCCAGTGCTGGAAGGTGCAGCACATCTGCGCCGCCTCGGACCCAGTCCTCATGACCAGCCGCCCTGTGGCGTCCATCAAGCAATGCTTCAGGAACACCCCCTTCAGGTCAGCCTCTGCCGTCGTGTATGGGATGGTGTTCGCAGGCTGGTACATCAGATACAGAGGAATCACCCTGCAGCGATTCAACAGCCAACAGACGGGGTGGGGGGAGGAAGACAGACAGTGAGGGGGGAGAGAGACCGCATAAAGGAGAGAGAGAAAGAGAGAGAGGATGTTAAAGTTCATAGGTTCTGCTCATGTAGAATGGTGTATTTCAAGATCAATATACATTAATTCAATAAATTCAATAAAGTAGTACTTTACATAAAAACACTGATAAATATATTCAAGACCTTGGCTTGAGCCTGTCTAATGAATGAACAATTAGGACAGGCAATTTCAATTAACATATAAGATCTTGACGTGACTTGAGAGGTCGTGTTAAATCAGTCCTCATTGCCTGTAATTTGTTAGCAAGTCAGTCTCAGCATTCATACAATTTACACATGAAGGCACTGATACTAAAATGGCCATCGCCATCACCACCAGCAGACTTACTCCAAAACTGGGCCAAAGTTCCCAGCTACCCTGGCCTCCGCTGAGAAGACCTTGCAGTACTCCCTTATTATGTTCTGAACTTTACATTCCTGAGGAGAGAGAGGACGATGGTACTCACAAAAAAAAAAAAGTCTAGAATTAATGTTTATTTAAATACATTTTTGTTGAAAAGTTTATATAAAAACAAAAATAAAGGGAAATATGATTTAACCAAGATGTGTGTGGTTTTGGGGTGGTCCTTGATTCAGCATGAATCAGCAGTGAAAATTGGATGTTTCAAGGTTACAAAAATATCTAATTCTTCAGCAGCTTTTGTTGTTTTCATACACTCTTTATCAGTGTTTATTTATTTTGGCTTTTAATATTTATTTTAGATGGGGCATTGACTTTGTCCCCTAAAGTAATGAACAAAAGATTTTGAATTGCCTGTAAATATCCATCTGTACAAATGGATTCTATGTAAAACAAATGTCAGTTGCTTTGGATAAGAGTGTCTGTTCAGTGTTAAATTATAATGACAGACGCAGCGCTCACCTGCTGGGTGATCTCCAGGTTTCTCTCCACAAGGTTGTTCTCGTCTTTTTTCCCATAGCTGATGGGGCTCCGAACCTTGATGATGCAGGTGCTCCCAGACTCAAATGCAGGCTCCAGCCCGTATATCACCTTGACCCTGCAGGCCTTGCGTGTACAACCATCCCCGATGTGTGACTCTGTAATCATGATGCGGCCAAAAAACTTGTTCCCCCAGCAGCCTGGGTCTGCCAGGCCTTTAGTGAAGAGCATAGGGGTCATCTCGATCTCCTGGCCCACTGCACAGGATACAAGACCCAGAGAAACCACCGTCGTCAGCCAGAGCCGTGCCAGTGACAGTCTGTGTGGATTTAAACATCATCTGAAATACGATCAACCTTTCAACACCAGGAAACACGCTCCCAGCTCTTACCTTCTAAATCTGCTCGCAAGAGAAACTCGGGAAGTACTTAAGACAAGGATAGAGACAGAAGCAAAATTAGCTTGAGGCCATGCACTTGAGGATTGGCTTGTTATGAAATTCTAGATGCATGATTGAACTGGAGAGGATTTGACCTACTGGCTGCGCTGAGCAAGAAGTCTGTGGAGTCCGTTCCATATTCGTTGTTGATTGAGCAGCTGTAAACACCACAGTCCGTGCTTGAGACCTGGACGATGGCCAGGGCCACCTGACTCTCGTCCCCCGCGCTGGAAAACAAAACGTTGGGGAGTTGGGAGGAATACAGTGTGCGTACACGTGGAATAAAATGCTGTGGCTACATTGGGACACAAGGGGTCTCCCATAAGTTGTTTGCTGAGGCAGCACAAGAGAAATGGATGTAGATTTTAAACGAGAAGGGCAATGCCACAATGGTGAAATCAAACTTTACACCATCTAATCAGCCTGCTCGTGGGTTCACCTCTCCGAGTTACAGCTGAAGTTTTGACTAGCAACATGGGCCAAATAGCTGCCGTGTGAAAACGAGAGCAATTGCGCACTATAAGATATAACTAGTTGTTCATCTCTGTCACATTATCTTTTTATTCATAGTGCAGTATATTTCTTACCTATTGACATTTTTAAACAAATGCATATAATCTTGTCTTCATATACATTGCTGTGTATTAATATTATGGGTAATAATAAATAGATTGGATGAAATATGAGGATGATGCTGAGGATGGTGACGCCATTTATGGTAAACATGAATCTGAAGTTTATAAATGATTCTTTTTATAAATGTATTGCTTTACAAGTGGGGGCCCCTGAGACTATTGTACCTTCTGTTCACCTCCACAATCTCAGTTTCATCTCTGCACCACTTGATCGTTGAGTCACTGAGCACGTTGAAGAACTGGCAGCACAGCTTCAGGTGCCCAACGTTGTCTGGGAAGGGCTCTGCCCTAACCTTCCGGATCACTCGAGGAGCTGGTAGAAGAGGGAGAGTCACCTGCTGGCTTTTTAACATTTAACTTCAAGCCTCTGCCATCATTTCTATTACAGTGTGAAGTGGTTGTGTCACCATGAGTCTTCAATGAGGTTGAACACCCATGCCATTTAAGGTATGTTTATCTCCCATGTCTACAAGGATATATTGGTGGCTTTAATTGGAAAGTTTTTCTACAACATACAAATATAAGCTTGTAGGCTAAAAGTAAATGAAATGAAAGATGATGGAAGATTTTTTTTACCTTTCAAAGGGTCCAGCTTGTCCTTCTCTGATTTGGGTTCAGTCTTGATATTGTCTGGTTCCTTGACGGTCTCCTCCAGAGTTGTCTTCTTCCGGCCAAGAAGGGGGGAGCGTCTTGGAAGGGGCGGGGTATGCTGCCCAGTGGGGAGCTGCAGGAGGGAAGGCCTACGGCACTGGCTAGGTGAAATGTAGGGAGCCTCCTGCTCCTGGGAGGGTGTCCTCCTCTTTGGCACCTCCTCTTTCTTTTCCAAGGCTTCCGTCAAACCAGGTGACGCCTCCACTTCCTCCATTTTTGATTTGGGGATGAAGATTTTGCGGCGGGCCCCCGAGGCCAGCTCCTCCGGGGTAGCAGATGGGATGGGGGTTAGGCTGTCCCTCTTCCTTAGTTGGGGGCTGCTCTCGCAAGACAGCTCAGGTGGTGGAAAGGCATCCCCTACAGTTCCCTCCCCGGACCACTTTTCCAGCAATGGGGCACTGTCCACTCGAATGGCAGGAATGGCAGGAGTGTCTCTGGCTGGATCCCTGCGTGGGGTGGTGGCACTCAGCAGCGGTGACTCTGGGTTAATGGGATTGTTTTTGTATAGGCCTGACTTCTCCTTTATGTGCCGATCAGTAAAGGAATCGAAAGCTGCCTGAGACAGTTTTGGTTGTTGTTCTTCGTCTGGTTGAGTGACTATGACATCAGCACATAGAAGGACGTTTTCTAGAGGGGATTCAGACACACTTGAAGGTGTTTGTGTCATGCCCGTTTTGGGTGTGATGATTCCCAGCGGCACGTCAGAATCATTAGCGGGTGTTGCCTCTTCAACACAACAGGGGGTTAAATTGATCTTTTTCCCCCCCACCGCAGACAGGGTAACACAGCTGTCCATGTCATTCATGACCCCCTGCAGCAGTGTGGCTAATGAGTCAAGCTCTTTTACCTTGTCTTTAGAAGGCTGATTGTTCTCAGGTGAGATGCGGTCTGTGCAGGTTATAGAAATAGGGCACATAACAAAAGTGGGCACTTTGGGTGGTGCCCGAATTTTGATTGATGACTTGACACTGTTGAGTTGACGCTCATCATTAGGCTTACTAAGTTGGCTGTTGTCTTCTACGGAATTGCTTATGACTGGGGCAGAGTCAGCAGCCATACCTGCGCTATGCTCACCACAGGAATTCCTATTTGCCATTTCTCTGCCAGTTTTTACTTCTCGATCTTGTTGTGCAGTATTCTGGATTTCTTGTGGTTGTGAGAGGCCTTTGTTGCCCTCGGAAATAGGCTGGATAGGAGTCACTGGAATTGCATTGCCAGTATTTTCTGCCATAACTAATGCTTCTGCTTTTTCATCTTTTATCAAATTTGACTGCTCAGAGATGGTGGGAGTATTGTCTGTCAAAGGCGTAGGGGGTTTGATAATGTCTTTAACCTTTGATTTCAGAAAGGCCGTCTTCGAACATGTCTGATCCAATACTTGTGGAACTTTTGAAAGTTGTAATTGAAGTTTCATAAGTTCTGGTCTGGGTTCAGGGGTGTGCATAGGATTTGTGACATCTTTTTGAACATTTGCTACAACTTCTGGAACATTCTGCAGCATATTTTCTGGGTGGGCAACCTCCAGAAGTTTGACTTGCATTGGCGGTTCAGGTGATTTATTGTCGATGCCTTTCTCACCTTGCACCCACGGAAGCCGTCTGTTTTCATTTTTATGAGCCGTGTACATCGGAATCTCTTTCCCCTCCATCTTAGCTTTCTTCTCAGCACCAGCTGCTGTTTCAGTCACACCTTTGCTACCTTGTGTCTTTGTTTCTTTTTCCAGATTTGCGTTCACCCGGACCTCTCCTCCCACATTCTCCGCCGGCTCCTGCACACAGGCGGCATTGTTGTCCAGTGATCTCAGGTTTCTGGCTTGGATTTCCCCTGCGCTCACATTAACGCCCCTGTCTTTCTCTGCTGCGGTGTCCACGGGCGGCTCAGCCAGGCCAGGTTTGACCCCTGCGCTCACATTAACGCCCCTGTCTTTCTCTGCTGCGGTGTCCACGGGCGGCTCAGCCAGGCCAGGTTTGACCCCTGCGCTCACATTAACGCCCCTGTCTTTCTCTGCTGCGGTGTCCACGGGCGGCTCAGCCAGGCCAGGTTTGACCCCTGCGCTCACATTAACGCCCCTGTCTTTCTCTGCTGCGGTGTCCACGGGCGGCTCAGCCAGGCCAGGTTTGACCACGGGCATAACAGGACAATCTGAGGCATCCTCAGGGTCAGCTGTGCTGCCGAGGCCCGGCATACCTGGTCCATTCGGGCATTTTTTCTGGCTTTCGTCCAACACGTCGGCGTAAAACTGTGGTGTCCCAGAGGCAGAATGGATGTGGTTTTGCAATATGTGTGTGTCACCAGTTTCTGCTTTCATATGCTCTGCTGTAGATGCAGAAGGTTGTACTTCCTCCTTACGCTGGCAGGTAAACAGATCCCGGTCAAAAGGCACATCCTTCCCATTCATCTCTGTACGGTCTGCTGTAACCTTAAATCACAAACAAACACAGTTATACCACAATGCTGTAATTATTCTAGTGTTTGCTGTTTGTTGACATTTGATTTTGCTACTTGTGATTGATCAGCACATCTCTGGCAGGTGAAATACAACACAGTGTCAGCAGCCAAAGATAATGATTACAGTCACACAAGGAGTTTGCACATTCTAGGCCATGAAAACAGCGGTATGGTATCCTGTATCTTCACTACTGTTTGCAGAAATAAAAAACATTGTCCAACATGCAGGTACAACAAGTCCCCAGTAAGAATGGATTTGATATTATTTGCAATGTGTTTTCTTGTACGTCAGCCTGTGCAAGGGGTACTCTTTGACAGCAGTCTATGCCTCTTATAGACTGAGAGAAAGTCTTCTCTTGTTCATAACAGTATGTATTTTCAACAAAAATATAAGGTATATAATAATTGATATGAATTGATCGTTGGGATTTTGACAGGTGCTGAAATTAATAAATATAAAGGAATGTAAAGTTGTAACATGTTTTTAAATTTATAGTGCAAAGTTGAGGAAAAAAACACATTGCGGTGTGATGAATAATGGGCTTGTCAAAGGAAGCTCAATTGGACCTGTAACAATTTGGTTTATATGTTTTTCAGTTAATCGAAGAAAACATTCCCTGTTCTGAATTCCTCTTTCTCTCAGCTGAGTCTGAATATTTCTATTGATTAAAGAATGGTCTGACATGTTGAATGTCGCAAATCATATAGAACCTGATGTACTACCTCTGGTAGGTAACTTATTTCTTCAGGAAATACCTGGTTATAGAGTGTACCATAGCTCCCTCCTGATAAGGGAGACAGCTAAGCACATAAAATAGCACTACTCCTAAAGAAGATTGTTGTATCTACCACAAACGCCCACGGCAAGAGGGAAATGAGTCATGACAGTTGATGGATTCATTACGAGGTGATGCAGTAGGACTGCGCAGTGGCTTGGAAATCTCTCCGTAACCGCTCAGTTTCCATCAGTCTTAATTCAGCTTGTGCTCCCGGCCGTGGAACGCTTGGCTACGTTCTGATCCGACACTCGTCTGCTGTACGCTCAGACCGAAGAGCGCGAGGGAGGCGGAAAGAGGCAGAGAGGATGACTGTGTGTAGTGGGCGGGGGCGGGGAGGTCTTTTTCCCCTCTCTCCAGCTGACGGGCTGAGCTTTTACAGGCGGTCATATTTGCGAGCGGGGTCATGGGAGGGGTCATGGACATCACACTATTCCCACCCCCCTCCCCAAACTGCCACATCCCACCCCCAGCTCCTTCCCTCCTGCCATATCCCCTTTCCAAACTCTCAGTTTTCCAAGCCCCTCTCCTCATCTTTTAAAAACCTTTTTCTATCAGATAACGGAACATGGGAGGAAAATGAAAGGCGCTTGAAAATCAACTAGTCATTAAAGGTGCAGTAGGCAAGATTTTTTAGATATAATTATTAAATTTACTCATTATATTTCAGCAGCTATCAATAAATCATGTGTTCTGGGAAAAATCTGGTTTCTGTGAGTGTCCTGGGTTCTGTACTAGGCTGTCAAAAAATCTCAAACCGGTCTTCTAAAAACCAACCAATCAGGGCTAGCTATGTAGCTACCAATCAGGGTAACTCTCTAAAAGAAAAATATCCTCCCTGTGGAATAAACCCCTCCCTGTCTGCCTGTCTCGTGCACTGGAGCATCATTTGGTGGGAGGGAGGAGATAGGAGGGAGGAGAGCAAAAGGGGGAAGTCTTTTTGCCTTGTATATTTTCAAACTCGCCGACTGCAGCTTAAACCAATAAGGAGCAACCTCGTAATTACAAGTGAATGTTTTACTTCCCATTTTAGGAGAAGCAGATGCTTGTAAATGGCTCTTTTTTATTTAACCTGTCTTTTTTTCATGGCCCTGGGTGACAGTACATTCATTCATTGTCCATCATAGACTCTGGCCATGGTGAGCACTGGCATGCTTAGGATTCCATTCTGGGATGTGGGGGTGCATCATTGAATGGGGAACCTGTGCTTTTTCGGTGCATATGTGAAATGAGATCCCTATATATGGGGTCTTGACATTCATTAGCTATACAAACTATACAACCAAATCCAACAACCTCCAAAAGGGTAATGCATCAAGCAGTCATAAACGGGAATATTTCCGGTAAGACAGCACTCATGAGATGAGAAGTATTGCACTAAAGAAATAAATGGCAAACTGCATATAGAGGAATATATATCTTGTCTGACCCTCTAACAGGCCAGGTTCATAAGGTGGGTGAATTGTGAGTGATTGTCATTAATGCAGGCACTGTTGCTATAGTGACACAGGTGATATTCAAATTAGCAAGCTATCTATTTAAAGTATCAGTTGCTGCCTCAAGGCTCGCTTTTAATAGCTGCTTCAAAGCACACTGACATAGATATGGGGACGTTGATTATTGGTACTTCAGACCAGTCAGCTGGGCTAGGTTGCATTTTCAAAAAACATTTCACTATTACATCTGTTGTCAGTTCAAACTGTTTTTGGAACTTTCTTCAGACGGGGTTCCATAACAGGTTGCTGGTGTAATTGATCTATTGTGGCGGATGATCAAACGCGAAGGTGGGGGGATCAGATCAAGTCACTCATGCAGTGAGGACCAATAAAGAGAGTAAAACAATAAATGCAAAGAAAGAAAAGACAGGAAACAAATTTCTTGTGGCTAAACAGCCAAACGAAAATCAACCCACTAAAATAGGGCTAACTCGAATAACGAGTGAAACACAAACTAATTCTTCCAAGCTCAATACTGGAGCCAAAACGGGAAGCTTAGCAAAGAAAAGAATACCTTCGGCACAACAGTTCGGGCGGCCGAAAAGATGTAAAACCAAAACGAAACAAACAGAGAAAAACGGTCTCAGAAAGAACAGCAAAGAATAAAATAAATAGCACAGAACGCTAACAGGAGGAATAATACCTATACCTGAAATCAAAGATAATAGCAAGTCCCTTGTGAAGGTAAACAGTGTTTAATATCACGAGGTCGCTAGTACCTGACTCAATGCAATGTCGAATGACAAAGAAGCACCGGGGAAGCGGAAGTGAAGAACTTAAATACCCCGCAGGTAAGCACAGGTGAAAACAAAAATGAGTGAGAGAAAGCAAAACCACGGAACGTGGAAAAAATCGGATAATCGGATCGGGAAACCAGGACGAGAACCGCAACGGAAAATAAACAAAAACCCACAAATCATGACAGCTAGTGGCTCATCCACTTAATGTGCTGATTCAGTGCAATGATGTATCCACTGTTTAGTACTTTACCCCAGCTGTACCAGTACTGACTGTGGCCATGAGATGGGCCCAAAAAAATCAGGGGATTAGTAAAAAAAAAAATAAAAAAAAGAAGAAGAAGAAAAAAAAAAACACCATTCAGCAACCAGTTGTCAAACAAGGTTCTATTGACACAATCCCGAGCCTGACATTCTGTTTGAGCCCGAAAGGTGGTTCCACACCTATAGCATGGAGAGAGGAACTGTCAGATGTATGAGGACGTTGTGACATAGGCACCTGCATTTGAGACCTCACTCAATCACAGGTGACAGGAGTGGGTGTACTGTTAAGACGAGGGAGATGGATGATTGTCACCGCGGTCACACAGCACTCTCGTTTTAGAAACTACGAAATACTACTCCACTGTAGAACAAAGGTGCGCGCCTCGTTCCTCTTTCAGAGCCCCACAATGCCATGTTCTCTGTCCTATTAAAAGACGGGTTTGAGCCGCAGTCATGTGCAATGCAACATTAACAGAAGTAGAAGGGGTCTCAGAATAGAAATGGAGAAACACCTTCAGCGTCTCCCAGAATGCCTTTCACCGCTGATGTGGCGTCACCAATGTCCTACGTCAGCCCTCAGTGTTCCAACCACCCACAAAGTTTGATCACTTTGATCACTCAGCCAATCAGCACTCCTCTGGGTCACTCCTGCGCTTTCCAGACTATGTGAAAAACAGGTTTCACACAGTCCTCTGTGTAATTTTCCCGAACAGTCACAAAACGTCTAAAAATGCCTCAAACATGCCTCAACATGTAAAAAATCTCTATAGGGACTGGGAAAGTACCCAGTAAAATATCCTGTGTTAAGCCAACAGAGTTTAATTCTAACAAAGTTTAAAGAGTCTTTTAAGGGTAAAATATACTTGACTTTATCCTGTATAGCAAACATTTTCCTGTGTACCTAATTAAATACTATTTTTCATTATGAAATGTACATTTTCCTTTTCCCCACAGAAGACTATTGTCAGTCATATAATAGTATTCTGATTGCTATGAGATGTTCCGTGGCAGATTATTCTGTTTACGCAACTATAATTAACAATGTTTCATTCATGATTTAGACAGAACTGAAACAGGCATCCTCTGCTTGACATCCAGCAGCATCCTGGATGGATTTCTACAGATAAACACAGCCCTCTTTCAAAAGCGTCAATAAACGGAAATACACGGTTTCATTCAAAAAAAAAAAAAAAGACCGCAGCTCCTGTTTCACAGAAGGCCAAAACTCACGTGTTACTCTGCTTAAAAGATTACTCACACTTTGAGTTCACCTTTCATCAAGTGCTGTGGCTAAAGTTAACAAGGCACAACAGGAAGTCAGGTTGCAGTTCCATGTAAAAGAGAAAGAAGAAGTGGCAAGAACATTGCAGGTGTGAAAAGTGTGCGTGAACCTGAGGTTCAAAGCTTACAGTGTATTGCATATGTTCTCTATAAAACTCAGAAGAAGATGTCAGCATGCTTAGAGCTTGTGAAATTTTCACTGCGTAGAACATCGTACTAACGTTACGAAGAAGAAGGGAGCCGGGTGTTTGATAACTCAGAAGAGCTTATGTCCTTTAGTGACAGCAGACAGCAGACACTGTGGAGAAGGCAACAGGACACACAAACATTGACTTCATAGTTAAACTCTTAAACATAGTCTGCCCCCTTCCATTTTTTTGTTGCTTTATTCAGACAGAGAGAATACAAAGAGCGTGCCAGATAGAGAAGAGATGACAGCTCAGAAGGTTCCATGGCAGGAATGAAGGCTCTGCCCGAACGGGGGCTTTCACATTGTTTATGAGGGTCGGCTGCCCTGCAGACTGCGCCACACGTATCGCCTCACAAAGGCGCTTTAAAACTGGCCTGGGGCAAAGTTTTAAACAAAGCACTTCACACAGCATACTCACAAATGTTTTACGACTGCGTACTTCTCACTTTAGAGACTGCAACAAGGCTACACACAAAGAATTCACGCTGGAATGAGGTGACTAAACTATCGATCCGCTGCGCAGACACGTAGATAAACTCTATGCCATACTGAGAGATAAGAGGTCAGTGTAGGGTTCCCAACTCTGCTGGATTAGCTAGGGGTGTCCCAGAATTTCCCTTGGCTTCCTGGAAGAATTTTTCCCTGTTGTGACAAACAAATTGCAAAAAAATATTGATAATGATGAGACTCTTGTTTTGTGCTCTCCGCTTCGATAAGTTATTTCTAGAGCAGGCTGACGCGACCCGTGTCCGGCGGGAGTTGGCACCCTGTGGTCAAAGAGAGGCAGTGAAATACCAGAACTTGTGGTGATTTGTTATCATGGCCAGTCTTCCACTCTCAGTAGAACATTCCGGAGAGATGGATTTTGGCCTGGTCTAAACCCACAGCAGTACAGTGAGTGCGCTGTGGGATGTGTGGAATGTGGACGATGTGGAGAGGAGCGGCACTGTTCCCGGGGCCTGGCCGACCACTCAGCCCTCTACTCACAGCAGTCTCACTGTCTACAGCAGGGGTGGCCAACTCCAGGCCTCGCGGGCCGGTGTGTATGCATGTTTTTGCTGCCGCCAGTTAACAATTATTTAATTAGCCCAATCGTTTATACGATCTGATATTTTAATCTACATATCCGCGATATGAACAGCAGCTGATGAATGTTCTTGTGCCGGTATGCGTGTATTGTAGCATTTTATCGTTCTGTAATTTACAAGTGAATCGGTGATTGTGTGTAAGACTAATTAGCTGATTGAACCATGGTAACTGGTGGCAGTAAAAACATGCATACACACCGGCCCGCGAGGCCTGGAATTGGAGTTCCACTTTCCAGTCACAGCTGTGAGACTTTCCACTCATGCACTGCACTCACTCAGGAGGACTGAGCTTGAAGAGAATGATTGCAACGGATAACAAATTCTGGTCTTGCAATTTTTTGTGTGCCTCTCATTATGACACAAAGAAAAAGGTAAACACACAATATTATCGGTCTACACTGCATTTGAAAAAACAAGTGCTTTTCAAATGCTTTCATTTACAAATTTGGCCCATTTCCTCCTCGACTTCTTCAATCTTCTTCAAAGAAAAGAAACTAAAAACAATGGGCACCACACTGGTTTTGTTTCAGTTTAGAAGTAAGTCTGTTCCAGGAATGATAGTGAGGGGGCACATAACTGACTGTAATGCTTCCCAAGAAAGGATGGCTTCATTCAGCTGGCAGGGTGCTCCGCGCCCCATTGCGCAACAGCAACTCCTTGGCTAATGGGCTATCTTAGGTCTACCAGTGGCAGCTGTGTGTGATGTGTGTTCATTGGTGGAGCCCAATGCTGATACTAATCTGGGCACTCCTGAATTGATGGAGGACACTGCACTGTGGAGAGGGGCCAAATAATACAATTGGGCATTGCAAATTGGGAGAAAATGTAATTCATTGCGTCATAGAAATTGGTTTAAACTTGGTTTTCCAACTGGAATTCAAGCTTTCAAACCTTAAAGACTTAAAGATCTTTCCACTTTAATAAGCACTGTTGCCGTGGTAAAATTACAGTTGGGAGAAGCTTTATTGTAACTGAAACTCAAACATATTGCCTATTCGGGGGTGTTCCTTGGATTCTATTTTATTTCTGGAGCTAATATTTAATATTTGTACTATAGCTCCATCCAGTTATTTCTGTATTTGCTCATTTGCAGCATGAATGAGAATCTCTTGCACATGCCAACATATTATTTTGCGTCATATTATCATGAGAATACCTATTATTAGCTGCCAATTTGTCATTTCTCCTGTGTAGGTGACACAGTTGACACAAGTTGCTTTGAAACCAGACTGGAGAAAACTATTAGAAATGTCTCACACTTAGCTCTGTTTGCTAATAGCTAACACGCTAAAGCCCATGGTTGAGTGGATGAAATTTCTCTTAGTCCGTCTTTTCCTGCCGGTTCTGTGTTGAGGACTGAGTGAGCATAATATGCTTTGTCTCAGCTGAGCCTAGTGTGGCTAAACCTAAGCTTTATTACACAAATGCATGGTTGTACCCTCTAAAAATAGTCTGTGCTGCTGGCCCAGCTGTGGTAACGGGAGGGGGTGAGGGGTGACGGCAAGTTCCTGGTGCGAACCACAAGGTACTCACCTCCATCTCCGGCGGTGGCTGAGGCGTGGGTGCAGTCTCAGGGCTCCTGCTCCAATCAGATACAGGCAGGCTGCCTGCCCCCTCTCCGGAAGGCGGAGATGCCACACTCCTGACCATAATTCCTGGAGAGGGGCCCTTTAATCCCAATCTCCTCTCTGGCGCGTGGTCGTCCAGAGGCTCGGGAGGTTGTGTTTTTGCTTTTACATGCACGTCCACTGAAGGCATCGCCCTGTCCAGCTCCACATGCTCCGATTGCGGGGCGGGGGTTTGAGTCGGCCCTGCTATGCAACCGTCTTCCCGCTGGTGCGTTTGTGGCGGCTCTGGGCGAGAGAGCAGCGGGACGGTGGGGAGCGCCCTCCTTCCCTCCACCCTCGCGCTGCAAACATGCGGCGGGTCGATGCCATTCAACACCGCTGCCGGCGGATCCTCGTTCTTGTTCCTGCTCCGAAAGAACATGTCCCTGAGGGAGAAGAACATGGAGGCCAGTGTACTGGGTGACTCAGGCCCCTTCTGTACCACTGTTTCTGCCGACACCCTCTCCGCCGGGACACCGGCCCCTGGTGGCCCCCGCCCTGGTGCTCCTTTGTGTTTGGCAGTTTCTCTCTCCCTGGCCACTTGGCGGCCAGCAACGGGCCCCGGCTTCGAGGCCGCTCCCGGCGGAGCACCGTTACGCTGGGGCACGAACAGCTCTGAACTGGAGTACTCGGTGAGGTACCGCGCCAGACTCATCTCTCCCTCGTCCGCTTCCTTTTGTTTCCCGGAGCTGCTCGGTGCCGAGCCACTGTCACCAGCGCTGCCTCCTGCCGGCTCTCTGCTCATCTTCACCACCTTATTGGCGAGGGTGTCTTTGGTCGCAGGCCTCTTGGTGATTATCTCCACTTTATTGCCGAAGTACAGGAACGTTGGCTTGCCTTTCTCCTTGATGGGGTCTTGGTGAGCAGTAAACCCGTTGGTGATTTCGTTGCAAAGACTTCCGTTGGGAGTCGGCCGCTCCACCAGTTGCTCCACTGGCCGCTCCTCTGGCTGCTCCTCTGGCTGCTCCGCTGGCTCGTCCTCCGAGGTGGGCGGCTTGGTCTCCTGCTTGGAGGGCAGAGGGGGTGTGGGGCCGGGCTCGCTGGGGAACCTGACGAACCGTGGCTTCCGGACAGGGCTGGCAGGGCGAGGTTGCTCGGCTACGGCGCCGCGCATGGTCTCCCCGCCCCGATGGCGGCTCTGCTCCAGGTCTTTCATCTTGCTGTCGGCTTTCTGCTTCAGCTTGGCAAAGAAGCGCTGGTGGATCTTGAACTCGTTCATGGCGCCCACCTCCAGCAAGCCTGAGCAGGTCACGATGCCCTTGCTGTTCCGGGCTGAGGCCTGGTAAATGGCAGCATCATCCTGGGTGCAGCTGGAACAAGAGCAGGACCTGAGGACTGTGTGTGTGTGTGTGTGTATGTGTGTGCCTACATGTGTGAGTGTGTGTATGCGTGTGTGTATGTGTGTGTCTGCATATGTGGGTGTGTGTGTGCAAGAGTGTGTTTACCTGTGTGTATGGGTGTGCCTGCATGTGTACATGTACATATGTGTGTGTGTTTGCATGTGTTCTCTGAGATCATTCCACTTTTTAGCGAATCTGTAAAGTTTCAGTTCATGACAGTCATAAATCCTTGCTTATTAAACACTATCTTGTTCCAGCACCATGAGGCGCTGGAATTGGTTCTTGGCAAACCGCTGAGAACACACCAAGCACAAATCCAATTCCTCATACTCAACAGGTGCTGCTAGTTATCTGTCTCAATACTGTCAAATTTTCCTTAGCCTCATTTATGTATTTACAAATGACAATGTGGAGCTGAATAATACATTTTTACTTAGCGTGCCTCATGTGTTACGTACTTGTATATTTGAAGCGTATGGCTTTTGTCACTGGAGAATATTTCATATTTGGGAAGGCCGCAGTATCTGTCCATTTCCATGTCGTCTTTGTACCAGGTAACTTCAGGCGTCGGGTTACCTGGATAGAGACAGTCACGCTGACGGTAACTCATTCAGAATTCCCTACAGCAGTACACACATGTAAATGTATACATGCACATATTGGTGGGTTTATTTCTTAGGGGTTATATGTTTTCATATTTTTATTAAATATGCTGACTCGTTTTTTCCAGTAAAACAGTGACTCACCACAACATGGTTAAAAAAGGATTGCATGTGGTGCAGCTCACAAAGAGATATTACAAAATGTTGCATCACCCCTCCACATGTTGGAATGTCAGCCTGTTGATACATTATAGTGGTCCCAGAAGATTAGGTCTTAGGTAAACATTTAGAATTGTGAAAATTTAAGCTGATCCCGTAAAACTCACATTGGCATCTGTGTACATTTAATCCCAAGTACTGTTGTCAGAATAATCCTTTTCCTGATTATAATTTCACCTTCATCCCCAGTAGTTTCCCTTTTGTCTCTGCACTGTTTGATTAGCCCTAATAATTAAACAGCACGTTGTACTCCACATAGGAAATGCAATACAGTACAGACCAGGCATTTTTATATATATTCTCTCTCTCACACACACACACACACACACAGAGTACACCACGGGGACCGTACCTGAAACCACACAAGTGAATTTCACATTACAGGATTCTGACACCGCCTTGGATTTTAAGGTGGTCTCAAAGGATGGCTGGGTTTCCACTGCCAGCTGAGCCATCACGCTACATACTGCGCTTCTGGAAAACATTGGCCAACCTTAACATTTGTGTTCTCTGAACAAACATATTCTCAGGTCTCTCAGCTTTCAAACACAGTATTATATCTCTGGGTCAACCATGTCTATGCTGCTTCAGTTCAGTAGGGTCACATCGTTAAAAATAAAATAACACTGGCGACAGGTGTAAACGT
Organism: Ilyophis sp. 1 JC-2022; assembly: GCA_022702515.1. Classification (NCBI taxonomy): domain Eukaryota; kingdom Metazoa; phylum Chordata; class Actinopteri; order Anguilliformes; family Synaphobranchidae; genus Ilyophis; species Ilyophis sp. 1 JC-2022. Next base: position 21,754,158 of record CM040399.1, on the reverse strand, counting down.
TAAAATGTGAGAACATACTTGGAATCAAACAAGCAAATGGTGTAGATTAATGGTTATTGCTTTATTAATAATCAAACCAGTCTTTTTCTGTGAAGGTAGAAGGGTAGTTAATGCACTATTAATGTTTCAAGAGACGCAACGTTCGTTAAATCCACTTAAATTCACCCTCAATGTTGTCTGAACTGGCACACAGAGGCCAACAATCAACCATATACTGTAGCTTTAAAGAGTCTCTCGCTCTCCTCTGTAATGGGTATTTATATATTTACTTAGCATTTCCAATGTGCTGAAATGTCCTGCTGAACTTCTAATTTGAAAAGAAATAAGAAAAAAGTATCTCATACATGTGAGCATGGTACTTATTAATATTACCTAGAAGTTGGGGGGGGGGCTGGTTTGGAGCTGGTGCCTAATCTCAAACCAGTTCTTTGCGTTTCGACAGCAAAAAAAACGGCTCTCGGCCAAGAAAACTGGTTCCGGAGCGGCACCAACACTTAGCTGGTCTAGAACCAAGAACCGCTTACATCAGGGGCTGAGGGCGGGATTATCGTGACCAACCAAGACCAACTAAAACTTTGTGATCACTATTTTCTTTTTTAAAACAGAGCTTCAGCATGGACGTGAAATCAAAATCAGTCGTGTTTGGACGCCAGTGTAGGCTCGCAAAGCCAGGAGCAACACTAGAGATGCGATACAGTCCGCCATTGTTGCTGTTGCTGTGCTTGAAGTTTGCGCAAGCGTTGCTGGGAAAGCGGAGATGTATACAGACGTATACAGTGACATAATGACGTGGCTCTCTAGCCCGTGGAAAAGCAAACCGGTTCTTAGAAGGTTTGCAAGTTGAACCAACTGCGAACCGGCACTAGCACCAGCCCAGAACAAGAACTAGGTTTGTGTTGATGGAAAGGGGGCAACAATGCATTCAGTGCAGTCTCTATGTTTTAGTATGAATCAGAGGTTAGCTTGACCTGATATTTTAAGATTAGATTACCTTGATGGCTTGTGGTGAAATTGTCTATGTCTGGGGTAGCTACAGAGAGAAAGAGCAGATAGAAGCTGCTTGTCAGGCATTGGGACCTGGACCCTTTTAGTTTGGCCAACCCGAATCATCATTTGGCCAGCCCTACTGCAATCTGCATCTAAATAAACTGTATTCTCAAGGCAGAAAAGGATCAACATTTCATTTTAATGTTTAAAATGTGCACGTCAGAGCGATTCAGTTAGTGATTTCTTTTTGCTACTAATTAATAACATTTTTGAATTTCTAAGCTCAAGGAGGAAATGTTTTACATGAAGATTGTGCTACTGTGTATAGGCCTACTTGTCCGTGTACTTTCTGCCCCTTTCTCACATTACTGTAACTTAACAGAGCGTAAAAAGGGGCCTTACTACCTGCTTGTGAAAATGTCCATGCTGTACATAGAACAGCAGAATGTGGGCGTGCTTTAAAAGCGGGCCTCTGAATATCTTGCAGTGCAATTCCGTGACCTTCCTTAAATTGTTGTTTTGTGACAAACGAGGTGAAAATAAAAAAGTGATTTGTACTCACTTCTAATACTCCCTGTGTGCTTTTCCTGCCCCACCTCCTAATCCGGACCCTAACACCCAACCTCAGCGCTAACATTTCAATCCTAAATCACAGTCCTTAACCTTACCCCTATCTTAAATCTGACCCACGTAAAAATAACCCTTTATACAATCACACCTATGTAAGTTACACAACAATGTGAATTTTCATTGCAAGTTGAATGGACATGCTTGCTGTTATACGTTGTGGCGGCCGCCCCATCAGAGAGATGAGAGGGGTGGTAAGAAACCATCGATACATGCCTTTTTCCCCTGGTTTTAATACGGCCAGAGTGGAGACAGGTGAAAGGAAGCAGCGCAAGTACAGGAAGTCCTTATATGGGCTTCCTGCTCATCAAGCGGCACCTGACAGCCATCAAGGAGCTAAGTGGAAATGCCATAAGAAGAGGCACCTCACTCACAATCGGGAGAGTACCTTAGGGGAAATCAATGGTGGAGTTTGGTGAGAGAGAGAAAGAGAGTATTGTTGATGCGCTGTGTATGACTATCTTTGAAAGGAGGACCTTGCTGTGTGCTGATATCCCGGATCGTCTGACTTCCCTGCTGTGTGCCGAATCCCCCGCCTGTCTGACTACCTCCCCCGTGCCTGATCCCTGCCTGTACGACTTCCCGCCTACCTGCCGAAACCTGCTATCCATGAGGACCCGTCTGTGTACCGAACCCTGCTTTCCTACCACGACGACGCTCCTGGACTGCGGATTGGCTTATTCGGTGTACATTAACCCCTACCTCTTCCCCACAATACAGTCGATAAACAGTTTAACTCAATTTATGTGTTTGTGGTTCTTGGTTTCATTAATTTCAATCTTGTGTTCACTCGTTCCAACCCGAGTGCATCACAACGTATAGTACATACATGTTTAACTACAGTGGATTTTCGTAGATGGGTGTCTGCTTACTTTTGAACATATCTGCTTGACTACAGCAATATGCCAAAGACTAATTATACAGAAGGGGACAATTAGGACAAATGTGGACTCTTTATGTTGCAGTAACATGATGCTCTCAGCTGAGAAACATTCAGGAGAGTCTATTTTTTCCACCACGTCATCTGCTTTTACATTCATGTTTTTGGTATATGTGTACAAATTGCATGTAAAAGCCAATGTTGCTGCATTTCCAAACGTGTACGGCCATTTATTGAAAGGTTTATTTTAGCGACCCATTGAGTGTTCCCTTTCAAAAACCACGATTAACAATAAAAGGTGGCTTCCTGTCTGTGTGATTGGCATGAAAGCTGGCATAGGAAAAAGACTATGGGCTTGATTTACTTAGACCTTTATCGTGTGCAAAACCTTTTAGCACACACAAAATCAATAACAGGATCAATGATTTGTCATGGCATTTGTTTTGCACCAATCATTGGTTGTGTTATTAGTTTTGCGTGTGCTAAAAGGTTTTGCACACGCTAAAGGTCTTAGTAAATCAGGCCCTATATCAGCTTATAATGCAAAATAATTGTTTTCTTGGAAGAGTTGATACATATTTTAACACATGAAACCTTTGGAAAGGTTGTTGACACAGAGTACAATGCACACAGGTCAGATTAATACATTCTTGCCATGTGCAGTTTTTATTGGAACATCCTATGAGCATTTTAATGCACTGAATTAAAAGATCCATTGTCTGTGGAATCTATGGAAGGCCCATGACCTGTCCAGTCTACCTATGACCAACACTGTAATGAGTCTGGAATGGGGCCGGGAGGTGGGGAGGGACAGGGGGTGTCTGTACCTGGTCTCTGTCCGCATGTTGAGCTGGTAGCTGCGGCCTTCGGCTCTGCTACTCTGCGGGGTAATGACGTCCCCGTCAAAGCTGCTGTACCTCCCGCTTCCAGAGAAAGAGCGGAACAGGGGCCTCCTAGAGCTCATCTTCCCAACAAATTACAGGACCCCGCAAAATCCCACTGAAATTCCACTCAGGGGCCAGTCAAAGCGTCTTTCCGAACAGCAAAATAAAGCCCTCAGTGTATAATCTGAAAGCGAAGCGACAATTCCTGTCAACACAAACAGTGGCTAAGAGAGAGGGAGAGAGAGAGTGTTTAGGAAATTTATAATGAATAAAACAGAAGATAAGGATTCAAAAGTAAAGTATCGTCTAAGCAACATATATCCAGGCATAATCCGGAAATCTTTCCTTGAAACCATCTGAGCAGTTTCATCAAGGAAAAGCTAGCCTATAAATAGAAGAGTTGCCAACAACATTTTTTACAACCAATTTGGAATGGACCATAAAACCTTTGTTCTTTCAATTGTTTATGCCAAGGTGTAAAACCTGCGCTAGAGAAAACAGTGCAATTATCTGAAAAGAATAACCACACAATGAGCTTACCGTTCATGAGTTTCAGTGCCCTTTGGTAATAACCTACTGTCCCAGTGCAAGGCACTGCAATTGTCAATCTAACATGAGCATGTGCTGCTGGAGGTATGGGGGTGTTGGGAGATAGAGAGCAGGGTTGGGGGGGGTTACTATTTATAGCAGACCCACAAATAGGCACAAGTGTACATCACATATTCCAAAACTACCGTCAGCACCACGTCTGCAGCGAGGTGCACCATTATGAATCCGCTGAGAAAAAAAAAAACTGATAAAAGAAAAAAAAAAGAATCACACTGACGACAAATTATTATTATTTTTTTTGGCAAAATTCTGTAGAAGCCATACATATCATGTATTAATCCATTTTGAGTCGTTGAGAAAAGGACATCTTACAACTGGTCACCCTCCAAATTCTTTACAGGCAACAAGCGTATTCGGTGAACACTGGGACACTTGTCTACAGTATTACCATGTGCTTAGATTCTTAAACACTTAAAAACTTGTGTTCAACTAGCGGTTGATATTGATCTCCGTGATCTACTGTGAACCAGAAAGCATTCCTACTTGTTGAAGACCCCTCCACACACACACAGACACATACAAGTCAAGGAAAGGACAACACCCTTGAAAGTCATTCAGTGTGCTGCATAATTACAAGAATCATATCAAATTATTTGTTTCAAAAACCCTAAAAACCCTAAAAACCCTTTTGGTTATTTTGGTTTCCAGAGAGCATGTACTCTCAGCAATCCATCCAAACAAGTATGACTGAAACCCAGTTTCTATTTGTTTATTTGATAATATTATTTATTATGTATTATTAATACTATTAGTGTCATGGAGTTGATTTGGAGTGATGATTAAAAATGGCTACAAAGAAATTAGTGGACAAAAAAAAACACCAATGTAAAGTCAATTAATAGGGTGTTGGGCCACATGTGGCATAATGTTTTAGTATCTGGAATTGTGCAGGCATTACAATACAACACTACTCTCCCACAAGAAAGTCAGACAACTTATTCTTAGTTAAAGAAAGTGAAAAACACTGAAAAAGGCATCATTCCAGAATATACAATAAATGCTTGATTGTGTTCAGATCCGGTGACTGAGAAGACCAGGACATGATATAGATAACACCCATGCCAAGCTCCTCAAAACACGTTTTCCACATCCAGACTCCTGACAGCCTTCAGACCTAAATGAACTGGTTGATTGAACTGTGTTTCTCTTTTCAGTTGATCAGCGTTGTAATATTCTGCGAGCTTCTCTGTTACTTCATGCGTTCATCAGCTGCTGAAGTTTATCTTAGCTTTCACAAAGACTGCCTTCCTGGATGAGGTCAATCAGAGTTGCAGTGTTGTGCAACAAGAGCGAGCCGACTTTCCAAACTATGAATGCCTTCCAACAAAGTCTAAGCTCATTTAATGCACCGGGGCCAAGGTATAACGATCACATCCATCTCTACAAACTTTCAATACAATTCAATGCATTTTGAATGGTACTCCACAGCTGAATACCAAGTTCCCCAGATTGCTCTGCATGGCTCAAGAGGCAGTTGAGAACAGCCTTCCCATATCAATGCAGCTCTCAAATGTTCCCCCCCCCCCTTATTTTCCTGCTTGGACAGTGTTTTGCCACGTGTATACATAATTTTGAGTGTTTCACTTATTCAAGAAGAAAGCATTTACCCTTACAAATGCCTCTGTTAAATGATCATTTAAATAATGCCATCTCTCTGCTCTCTACCCCTTCTACTTTTTGATGGTTGTTTTTCTTTCTCAGACTTTCATTTTTTTGTGTTTTGGGTCTTTAAGAGTCAGTCTATTGTAATCTCTGTACTGTGGTCTAAAGTGGAAAGATTTGCAAATTTTCTAAATAAAATAAATCTATAATAATCGAATCTATAATCTGTTGACATACAATGTACCAATAGCATATCGTTTTACTTGTCATTTGGTCTTGACATTGTTTGTGCATTCCTATTTCACTTCCCATTTATGATCCATACCATTATATTGTTTTGTACTGACGAACACCCCATAATTAGTCCGTATTTGTGTAATTAGTCTCGTGTCTGTCTTTAATTGCCAAACGATTGCTGAACTCGGAGTGCCTACATGGAAATCTGGAGGCTACCTGTTGAAATTCAGGTTGACAGTACGAAATATCGTACTAATTGTAACGCATGTAGGTGCGTATATATAACACAGTACGGTAAAGCGGAGGCCGGAAGGTTTCCGGAAAGTTGTTTTTTTTGAGGCAGTTTCTTTTTTTAAAGAAAGGGGCAAGGTTATATGAACTCATTCTGGACACAGAGGCTTACATGTTTTACCTGGCGCTCTATTAGGCATGGTAATTTCAGGTGACAGTGGTTGTAGTTACATTGTTGCTTCCTACAATTGTCAGGTAAGTTTACGCGGTGTTAGTTGCCTACATTATCAGAACGTAGCTACTGCTCTTAATATATCTGAATACTCAATTTCATACTAGTTAACACATTTTTGCCAACTAGGAAGATCGAACTTATGCGTGTCATTACGCTATGCAAAATAATAAAACATTGTGATAGTTATTTTGGACATTATGGCAATCAAGTGCCATCAGTAAGGTTTCAACGACGATAGAAATCTTTGCGATATCGATAAAGTCTTCGAAACAGCTTACGCTAGCCTATTTATTTATTTATTTATTTTTTACAAACGAACGTTCCACAACTTTGGGATTTTCAGTTTAGCTAATGTTATAGCATATATAGAGTTATTTAAATATGAAAAAGTTTCCATTGTAAGTAGCCTACATCCTCAGAAAGAAAACAGTTCTCAGGCCAAAGTTAGCTTGGCTGTGATCTTTCTGCTTGCGGCCAGCCTGTGCCGACGTCGGCTAATTGTGTAGTTGATGTCGGCTTAGCCTACATTAATGTCTGCGTCTTTGAATTCCAATAAAGTAACACTTCAGACGCAGTGAGACAGACACGATCGTAAACTCTTTGTAGCAACATAATATCTCTCTTATTAGTCTCCTTGTCTGTTTAGAACGGGAAAGTGCAATAGCATATCTGCAACAGATAGGATTTTGCATTTCGTGTAGCCTACATATGATAACATGGTACCTACCTATAGTCAATATGTATGCCACTTTTAAAATGAGGTATTGGTGCCTATGGATTTTTTTTTCTTTTTTCTTGTTGTGTGGTGTGAGTAAATTATTTTTTTGGAACTCTATTGTATACTCCCTGATGTTATCTATGAATGGTTAAAGTTAAACTGCACCTGTTCTGTAAAATAGGAAGTGACCAAGAGCTCACATGTATACTTTAAAAACTCACATGGTCTGTAATTTGACACCACTTCTGCAAGGCACAGACATGAAGGAAGGAGGGGAACAGTTCAGGAGGGCATTGTATATTAGGCTACCTCTCCCATATTAGGATCAGGTCTTAGTTTCAGAGCTCCTGAATGTGAAACATTGTTTTCATATTGTGGAACTGTTCAGAATGTTTGGGAGCATTTATGCATGTTGCAATACTGGAGCATGACGTTCCGCAGATTATGAAAAAAGATACACAGCCAGGGATTTTCCTCTTCAGAATAGTTTCTTTTTCTGTTGGAGGATTGTGCTTTCCTCAACAACACACTTAACGGTAAGGTACAGCTCTATGATATGTAAAATGTGGACCCTGTTCTGTGCTCTGAAAAACCAGTCTCTTGGACTTCACTCGCAACAAGGCTTAGCAATACGTTTTCAGTCATATTCTTCTGATTGTTGTGATGTTAACGTTTGATTTATTTTTGTCTCCCGTTTACAGTTACTGTAGTGAGATGCAGTAATGACTCACTCCCAGAATCGAGGGATGTTTTTCTGGTCTGACTGCTCGGCCTCAACAGACAAGCGGTTGACATCATGATCGGTAGTGAGTTATTTTGTGCACGTTTAATTGCGTAAACACACTGCGGCTAGTTTAAGTTGTCACTTTGGCTTTCCAGGTAAGCGCTGGATAACGGACAGTGTGCCTGGTTCCTTATTCTTCTTTGCAGAAATTTCCATTGTGCGGCAACCGGAGTCCGCATGCGTCCCGCAAAACTACAAAGTTACTCTGAGCGTCCGGGCCGTGGGGACGGCGCCACTCAACTACCAGTGGTTTCAGGCGGAGGAAGAGGTGTGTGGACCAGTCTACAGCTGGAGTTACTGATTTCAATTTAAGGAAAAAATCTCCTTGTTTTTAGTAGGAATGTTAATTTTTGTATAATTTGTTATGAATATTGTATGGCTCTCAAGATGGAATATTCATATTTCGATATGCATATTTGATTCATATTCTTCTTAACAAATAATTTCTTTACGAATGAAACTCTAGTTCTTTCTGTGGAAATAATGCTGTCCAGTGCTATATTTTGGCCAGTTTCTTGTGAATAGTAATGAAAACCGTGTATTGTGTTAGAATTTGAATCCTTCTTGACCATGTGGTGGTATAGTTTAAAAATAGCATATTCAGTTGCTTCCCTGTGGGCTGTGTTCCAGGTCCCTGGCGGAATTGACGCTGACCTGGTCTTTGATGCCAGGCACACCCAGCAGTATGTTTGCAGAGTGAACGACCAGCACTGCAACTGCGTGTTCAGCGACTGGGTGAGGGTGAAGGTCTCGGACATCCCCATACCCCTTGCAAGTAAGAACCCTCCTTTCTGTTTAGATAAAATGTGCCAGCCATTTTTGGAAACGTGTGGGTTCAGTTCAGGTTTATTTAATCCGTCCCGTTGGAAGCTCAAAGCAGACTAAAGCTTTCAGCCGTTGAGCATTTAGCACGCTACATTGTCACCAATTAAATCAAATAATTAAACTGTTTAATTATCGCCAGCATTGAAGAAAATTATAAAGGCTTACAGCTGAAACACAACGGCTTTTAAAAGTAATCTTTAACATTAAATACATTTTTGACTTCTTTCCAAGGGAGGGTGAAAGGTGGTATTACTTGCTCAGCAGTGCTGACTTGAGCAGGTCTCTCGCTGGAATTTGACACAGCCCCTGTGTTTCCGCAGGAACCCCGGGAATGTGGAATGGGGAGCCCCACATTGTGGTGCACCCCGCCTCTGAGGCTGTCCGCAGAGGGGACAGGGTGACGCTGCAGTGCTCTGCGTTCGGCATCCCCGCCCCACACTACCAGTGGTACAGGAACGGAAACCTCCTGCAGGGGAAGAACAAAGAGACGCTTCAGGTGAGGGTCTTTAGAGCACCCCTTTACCAGCCCCCCCCCGGGTACCCACCGTTACCCTGTAGTTCAGGTCACCGAGTTTGCTGGCCAAGCGTTGCGCGTCCTAAGATCTTGCGTTTGCACAACCAGCTGTGTGTAAACATGGCGAGGCAGACAAGAGAAACGTAGTTAATTTTTAACACATTACAGACAGCGTTTGTCTTACCAGAAGCTCTTATCTGAAAACATTTGTGCACATTTTACAATGCGGACAGCTGTTGTTGAACTCATTTATGCTTCTTTCATTTAATTTGTTTGTGAGCCATGATTGCCTCTGCCTGCTTTTGCTTGTTTTGTTGATTGTCAAACATTTTCAGCACATTTACTTAAGAAATTATTTATTTATTATAATTATTAGTAGTAGTAATAGCAGCCATAGCAGCAGCAGTAGTAGTAGTATTAATATTAAGTATTGATATTAGGTTTTGATATAAGTATTGATATAGGTTGATTTGTTCTATAAGTGGATTGTTGTGTATATGTAAAATTGCAGTGGAATTCCTTAGTGTTTTGGCCTGGCTGTTTTTGATATAAAATTAAATGATAGCTGTTGCGCTTCTCACAGATCGAAAATGTAGATGGAGACAATGAAGGCTCGTACCTCTGCTCAGTCTCCAACGTTCTGGAAGAAAAATGGACAGAGCCGGCCGAAATCAGCATAGGTAAGATATTGGGCCCGCACACGGTTGCGCCTGGTCGTCTCTCTCTCCGTTTCAATCGTCTTGACATTGAAGGCAGAGCAGCACTTTGTCAGCCTTTGAATACGAGCTAGCTGTAGGCTGGTCTTACGGCAAATGACTAAGGTCCTCTTTCTGAAGGAAAACCGCTACTCCTCCACAACTTACGTACAGTGCATGTGAGCCTGAGGGGATTACCACTTCAGAAATGGAGGGATGGTACTTTCCCTGTTCTTTTATCGTCTTACAAGATCAGGAAGTTGTTGGGTGCCATTTATCCAGGCCTGTGTTTGTATGTGGCAGACAAATGACTTATAGTGAAACCAGCTCAATTCTCAATGGCAGGGTGTTAGTGTTTTATGTGCAATAACGGTGTGAATGCATGAAATGCAAAGGTAATCATTTGTCCTCGTCTGTCCTCATGAATCGTGACTCGCGGAAATTTGCTTCCCAGCATCCAACATGGCTTCTGCTTTTTGCTCTGTGAAGTGTGGTCAAGAAACATTGACACTGCAAAATAAATATACAGCTGTATAAATGGACAAACAATGATTAGTTATAAAAGAAAAGAAACGTCGTCGTCATCATCATCGTAGCCACTTATAACCTGTACTAATAGTAATCGCAGTACCTATGTCAATATATGAGTGGGACTAATCCAGGCCGAGTGAATCTTTATAAAGCCAAAAGCAGGGGTATGCAGCACGTGTAGTGCTGCTGGTCTGTTTTGCACATGGACTCTACGGAATGCTTGGAAGTGTTTTTGCTATCCACAATATCAGTAAAAAAACAGAATATTGCTCCTTAGTTTCCTCTGAGCGAATCCTCCATCGCGACTGAGACTCTAAATATCCCAGAATCTCTGATCCAGCTGAAATGGCCGCAAGGTTACTGAACGAGTCCAAGATTTAGCAGGACCTCCATCTAAACCTCTTTTCTTTTCTGTGTGTCCACAGTGGTTCCTGACCCACCCGCGGCCAAGAAACTTACAGGTAAGCCCAGCAGGTGCAACGCTGTATGCCTTGTGTTGAGCTTATTTGAAACCGTTAGTGAACAGTAAACATTAAAAACTTTGGGTTTTGTGGCACCACAACAGCCGACACTGTGACAAATATACTTGCTTTTGGAGGGTTGATCAATGTCACCGGCTCGTCCCGTTTAGCGACGGACAAAGTGGCGCTGCTGATCGGGAACCTGAATTACGCCCACCACCCTGCCCTCATGGCCCCCATGATGGACGTCCACGAGCTGGCCAACCTCCTGCGGCAGCTGGGCTTCAGGGTGGTGTCTCTGCTGGACCTCACCAAGGTCGAGATGCTGTCCGCCATCGACGCCTTCCTGCAGCTCCTGGACAGAGGCGTGTACGGTGAGTCCAAGAAGCCACGCCCATGCCTGCATCACAGCATGCCACGCCCACATCACATTGTACCACGCCTGCATCACATTGTACCACGCACAAGTCTAGTTCAAGTCCTAAGTCAGTAGGGTACAAGTCAAGTCTCAAGTCTCATAGTTCATACCAAGTATACATCACCAAAAACCTAGAACATTATCTGATTCAAGTTTATTTAATATATTCCTGTATTTAGCTTTTCACATAATAATGACAGTGTAGCTCATTTTAAAACAGTTAAAGAGTCAGAGACACCCACATGACTAACCCCACACTAATACAACCCAGTGCAGGAGAGATGCATAGTGTTGTATGAGCTTGTGGCACTTTTTTTTGCAGTTTTGCTATCCTACTAAATACCAGTTTTGTCATAGTCTACGTTAACATTAGGCTAAGTTAACATTAATGTACATATAGTTGTAAACTTAGCTCTCCTCTTAATTTTGATAATTTTCTAGTAGATGTTATAGTAAATTATTAAATAATTTACAATGAATCTTGCAGTAACTTCATAGCCACCACATTAAAACGTCACGGAACATCATCTAATTTCGGTCAAAATTGCATAAACATTGTCCAGTCATAACCATTTAACTGTTTACTAAGTTAACTAACGTTACACTGACCACGCCTACATCACACTGACCACGCCCATGCTTGCATCACACCGTGCACTGTACCACGTCTGCATCACACTGTACCACACACTGTGACCGCATTCATGATGCCTCAGTTTAACCATTGGACAGTGTTCCATGGGTACTCAAAATGCATTTATAACATTAAAATTAAGAAAAATCCACTTTTACACTTTGCCATCTATATTCCCTCGGGCGGGCGGGCGGGCGGGCAGAGGAGTCTCGCATGGCTGATGGGGCAGGAAGAGCCTGGCGACTCAACTAATTATGAGCCCCCCAGGAGGCCTGCGGGCCACAGTCAGCACTGGCACTGCCAGAATTGGATACCAGGCCATAGTGTAGATCAGTACAATGAAAACTTGTGATTTAGCAGGACGTGACACTTTGCCGACCACAGACCACAACTGTTCAAGGAAAAATAATAAAAAATGACAGCCTCGTGTTCACATACAGTACAAACGCATCCTGTCTGCCGACCAACCGACAAAGATATCGGATTTTCATGTAGCGGAAAATGTATTTAGTCTAAGTGGCCCGGCTCCTTTCCTTTTCTCAGTTAAGGGCCTGTGATTTCATAGAGATCGTTTGGAGGCAGTTTGTGGTTTTTTGAGAAGCAGCGGAAAGCAGAAGTGGGATGTAGGGAAATTGAGCGCCTTGCTATAAATAGCACTTTCTAAAGCCCTGTAGCCTCACTGCATTGAGTGTCTGTTTATGGTGTTTATTTGTGACAGGGTCTTTAGATCATATAATTTTTCTGATGTCCCAGTGTCCTGCGCTTATGAACTCGGAAATATTTACAGCTTTATTAGTGCTACTACGGTACTGTTATATAGAATTATATAATTATTTGTTGTCTTCAAATATGCCTTTATTGTGGTGTTCCTTTTAAGGCAGCAGTAGAGTATAACTTGAGATTTTTAATCTGCATTCAACCAACAATGAGGGGAGATGAGATTTCTAAAAACACTATCTCTTGGCTTCCGAGTGCTGCACGGTACTCCATCTAACGGCAATCCAGTGGAAAACAAACTTCTGCGCTAACTGAATAAATGCGCCTAAGATGTGGCAGCTTTTGATGTGGAAACTTGTTAGTCTCAGCAGGTGGAAGTTATCATAACGTCATCACAGCTTTAGTTTACTCAATGAAAAAAAGAAAAAAAGAGGAAATTGCTTCAGTCCAGCGAGAATTATGAGTGATTGTGTCATACTTTGTTTTCAACAGTGATACGATGCTATGCTAATGGCGGCGGGTCTGGGGCAGTATGTAGCTCTTGGCGCACGCTTTTGTGAACCGTGATTAGAGGGGAAGTGCGGGCAAGGACGCTGACCACTCGTGCCGGTTAGTCAGCAGGAGATGAAAATTGACTCCGCCTCCGCCCCAGTTTGCGTGCTTCTCGAGCATCTTGACCTTTAATTCGCTAGCCTGACCCTTTCACTTGTCCTTCTCCTGCCGCCCACGCTGTCAAAAACCCTGGCTGGCCTCAAATCTAGGGCACCCCTTCTGAGTTGACAGGAAGTGAAATGAAGTGATGAGGAGAAGGCGGCCCAGATTATGTAAAAACCACAGCGCGTGCTCTTCCCTTACGTTTGGGGAGCTAAGCAGTGGGACATTTTTTTTTACTTTTACTGACACAGTATTTTTCACCAAGCTGAAGGGCTGCCAAATCTTGGGTACTGTAAATAAAAAATGAAAGGGTATTGCTTGCTGTACTCAACAGTTGGGGGATTTTCAGCATCATACTTATGAGCCATGAGATTTGAGAGGTTTATTTTTGATGCTGTGTTGCTACTCTTCAGCAGGGGTTCAATCACGTTCAGCCGGAATCAAAATGACTGTGGCAAACTTTTACGGAAAGAAAGACGAACACTTGCCTTTTTCTGTCAGTCAATTAATAACTTATGGGCTCTTTTGAGCACCTTGTTTGAAAAGCCCTGTGTGTAAATAAGGTTTATTTCTGTGCTGTCTGCCTAGCTGCCTCTTACTGATCTTGTGTCACAAGAAGGTTCAGGTCACACTACTGCTACACTATATTTATGAATTCCCTCTTGTCAACTGAGTCAGACTGATGTTTGCCAGGCACTCGTGCCAAACTAGAGCAAATGGCTCATTTCAGCAGTCTGGCAGCAGTAAATGGACGCATCCGTCTTGTGCCTGTACGGGTTAGGACAGGCTGTGTTCTACCCTGAGAAGTGTGCTTGCCTGTCTTGGATCGGTTCCCCAAAGCAGAGGCATCTGGCAATTTTTTTTAGGGGTCCCCCTCCCCTGTATGCATGGAGCATGGCGTGGTGCCCACTTCTCCAGTGTCAGGGAGCTGAGGCTAAAATAGAAAAAAGCCCTCTGTTTAGTAATGCAACGGGTGGCCACTGGCCAGAATGCAAAAAGTCCAAACGCATACATTAGAATTTCTGGAATGTCTTTTTTGGTAATATAACCTTGTCTATATAATCTTTCTTCTGTTTACACAATTTATCACAAATTCTTGTTTGTTCTTGGCTTTAGTGTTAAGCCCATTATTTACTCCTGTGTGACTTTAAACATTGCTGAAGATATGAGTTTGTCTTGTATGAGGAGGTAAAAAAAATGTAACAGCTTGAGTTCCTTCTCTGCGTGATGTTATTGTGAATGTGAGGCCCGGGGCCAGCGCCGCGTGCACTCCATTCCACATAAAGCGGCGCGTTGAAACCACGTCTCAACATTTCCCTAAACCGTCGCTCAAGCCTACACTGGTTCTTCCGTGGTTTGTGCATGGCTCACCACAGCTTGTTATTTTCCACTCCTGTGCCATTTTCAGATTTCTACTTTTGCTGTTTTTATAGACAAATTATGAATTATAAAAGAGTATGAATGAGCCACATTGAAGTTTTGCTTCATGTGTTTGCACATTTTTGGTATGTTATATGATGCAGGTGAAACCATGACAACAAATTAGCTGTGATGTGGTAACAGACGCAGACAAATGGTGGGGTGGCGATCACGGACCAGGGTGGCGGGGAGGTTTGGCCTCCCCCCTCAGATGGATGGTGCCCTTGGCTACTGCCTATGTTGCCTATGCCTAGAACCGGCCCTGCTTGCATTGCACAATGCTCAACCCCCATATTGGTTGTAAAGACAAGTAAAAGTTCCATTTTAACATATCAATGAAATATCCTTATAACTTGTCACATACATACCTACGTTCATGTGTACAGGGTAATCCACAATAGTGAACAGTACCTCTACAGTGGTTTTAAATGCAGATTTTTATGCGGAAGTCTTGTTTCCTCCTCCAGCTCTTTTCTACTATGCGGGCCACGGGTACGAATGCCCTGGGAGGAACTACTTGGTGGCCATCGACGCGCCGCAGCCGTACCGGTCGGAGAACTGTGTCAGTGTGCAGAGCGTTATGCACCGCATGCAGGAGAGGCACACCGCACTCAACGTGATCCTGCTGGACACCTGCCGGAAATGGTACGGGAACGCTCGGGGTTTGCACCTGCTGGCGCAATTCTTACTGTTAACTGAGTTGGAACGCGCACATCCAATATACCAGGGGTAGGCAACCCTGGTCCTGGAGACGGTCCTGGTTTTTCCTCCATCCAAACCTACGACTACATATCTGCATTTGTTTTAATTAATCAGGTGTACTGAATCCAGGTAACCATGTGCTGGAGACACTTGGGGTCTCATTCAGACTTTGAATCATCCATCTCTTGCGATCAAGCTCAGATGGAACAAAAACCAGAAATGTCACCGGCACTCCAGGACCAGGGTTACCTACCCCTGCAATATACCGTAGCTACAGGTGCCGGGCAGGTGTTTGGTCACGTGTCTTGCAATTATCTATATTAGTTGCACCTGGTTTATGCCATTCACATCCCAAGGAAGAACTGTCTGGGTCGAAACGATTATGTTTTTTGTTGTTAAATGGCAGCATTTCTTATTAGCTACAGTGTGCGGACTTTTGTATTTTCCCAGTAATTCTGACAGTTAACATCTTTGCCGCCTTCGTTGTCTGAGATTTAATTGTAGATTAAAATAGCAAGTAATTGTGGAAAACGAAAAGCATGAATAAAGTTGGCGTCCAGCGTACACCATGTTTCCTGAACCTACAAAATATGGCAGAACAGAGCCAAGGAATTCCAGTGCACACATGTCAGTGTGCTTGAGATTTGGTACAATACTTGTATGGTGGTCAGCAGCCATATTATACTTTTAAAACCACATTTAATATTATATATTATTCCTACTTCTCTGCAATCTCCAGTGTGTGGTATGCAAGTATGCATTTGCTATATGGCTTTTGATACAGGTTACAGTTTTGAGGTACATGTTCAATTACAGTTATTGTAACTAAGCAACGCATGAATATTTTCTCAGATATTCTTAGGTGCCTTCAAATCTTGGACATTTGAATCATGTTATTAGATAAATTTTCACTTTATAAGTAAATTCAACAACGTACAACAAACAACAAATCTACTTATTTCTTCAACATTTCGCAGGTACAACCAGCACTGTGTTCTATCTGAAATCAGGTCGCTGGCGCCCTTGGGTAACACGGTGTATGGATACGCCACGTAAGTTTTTCACCACAAACGCGTTAATCAGTCGATGAAGGGGGTGTCAAAGCAGTATTAGACTGTGGTTTTCTTTTTATAGTTTTATTGTTTGCTCTCAAGAACAAATCTCATAATTTACCACATTAAACTTAAGCACACCTTTCTCTTCACAATTGTTACTACATCAATACATCTCTTTAAATGAATCTTTAAAGGTTGTGCTCTGCCTGTCATGGTAGCACTCTCTTTTTTTATCTGCCTTATATCACATTCATATTGGTTCTCTACAACATTCTACTCTGACTTGAACTTTGATAACAGGAATAATTTGATTGTTTGATTGGTCGACAGACCCTCAATCAGTCAATCAATCAGTCTCGCTGCTTGCTCATGGGTGTGCCGCTGTCGCAGGTGCGAAGATGCCGAGGCCTTCGAGGTGCAGGACGGCGAGAGGAGTTCCGGAATCTTCACCAAGTACCTGAACAAACACATACTGCGCGCGGAGAAGATCACGCAAGTCCTGGAGCAGGTCTCCGAAGGTCAGTGTTCCCCTTTGAAACACACTGCGTTATAAAAACGCGAAACGGTAAAACCAGGGGTTAGCGGGACGCGTCAGACCTCCTCTGTTAAGATGTGGTCGCGCTCATTCAGTAGAGCCGGAGGTGTGAGAATGAGAATTAGTCACAAGAGGATTTGCTCCTGCTTGTCGGGAGTCCAGACACGTTCACATCTCTGTGGACCCGTCCTCAAGAAATGCGCTCACAGAGGCATGGGGGAGGGTGTGTCTGCTCGCTTTTATTACTCTTCCCCCCGCTCACCCTGGCCGAACTGCCCTTGCCACCGGTCGTTGCCTTTGTCTGACATGTCACCATGGCAACGTGACTCAACCCGCAGGCCAGACTGGGCCGCATGAGCCGCAGCCTCATTCCCCGGAAAATCCACTCTTGGCGGCTGAAACCGGAGAGGAAGGGAGCGCTCAGCCTGCGGATAGCTGCAGTGTCACCCCTCACCCTGCCCAGAAACACCACCAAAACCCCTCCCATCACCCTGGACACAAACGCAAACAGGACACACAGGATCTGGCAGTGATCCTCGATAGCTTTAGTGCGCAGCGTCCGCTGGGGCGTTAAAGGCTGTGGGGTAGGGTGTTTCATCAATGACCCGGGCCACATGATGCTCTGGAATCTGACTGCTTAGGAAAGGAGTGTGTGGCAAGGCCACTGCGTGTCTTCAGGGGGTGGAGCCAAATGCTCCACTATTAATAACCCGGAGGCCGAGCTTTCAGTTCAAATACAAAATGTTTCAGTTCAAATACAAAATGATTCCAGAATGCGCTTCAACTCACCCGCCTCAACGCCTTAATTAAACCAACAGAGATCCCGCATACAGGTGCAGCTCAAAAAATTAGAATAAGCCTTTATTTCTTGTAATTTTGATGATTATGGCTTACAGCTAATGAAACCCAAAATTCAGTGTCTCAGAAAATTAGAATATTTTGCTTTAACATATTTTTAAAGTATCATATTTAATATTTGGTCGCATATCCTTTGCATGCTGTTACTTCCTGAAGTCTGTGACCAATCAACATCAAAAGACTCTCGATATCTTATTTTCAGGTACTGTTACAAGCGATACTATAACCTCTCTGCATTTGAACTGATCTCTATGGGAATTGGGGGGTGAGACTAGATTCAGCTGTAAATTACACTGGTACAGTATGGCTGGCTAAATGGCTGTAAGTCATCAAGGGTCTGAGCTATGAACGAGCCCCAAACCATCACTCTGCTGCCAGATATGGAGTAGATGTGGATGGATCACTGCAAGGGTTATTTCTCCTGACTCATTTTACTATAGAACTCTATGGGGAAAAAAGTCAGGAGAAACAACCCTTAAAGGGATCCATCCACATCTACTCCATATCTGGCCGCAGAGTGATGGTTTGGGGCTCGTTTGATACCTTAGACCCTTGATGACGTACAGCCATTTCGCCAGTCATGTGTTCCATACTGTACCAGCGTAATTTACAGCTGAATCTAGTCTTACCCCCCAATTCTCATAGAGATCAGTTCAAATGCAGAGAGGTTATAGTATCGCTTGTAACAGTACCTGAAAATAAGATATTGAGAGTCTTTTGATGTTGATTGGTCACAGACTTCAGGAAGTAACAGCATGCTACCATATATGTGACCAAATATTAAATATGATACTTTAAAAATATGTTAAAGCAAAAATATTCTTATTTTCTGAGACACTGAATTTTGGGTTTCATTAGCTGTAAGCCATAATCATCAAAATTACAAGAAATAAAGGCTTGAAATATTTCACTATGTGTAATGAATCTATATAATATATGAGTTTCACTTTCTGAAATGAGTGACAAAAAATATTGAACTTTTTCACGATATTCAAATTTTTTGAGCTGCACCTGTATATGAACAGTATGAATATTTTCTTCTCAATGAGATTTTTCCCACTACCCTCTGCTGGTGGAGATGTCAGTGTGATCAAGGGAAAAACGGAAATGTGCACGACTGCACACGCGCGCGCTTACACAGTTAAAGTGAAAAGTAGCTCCGGAGCTCCATTTCCGTAGTCTGTTCCTCTTTCCAGTGGGGCTGTAAGCTGGTGTTTCTATATGAAGTGTCTTTTTCCCCACATCGTGTCGAATTGATTCATGAATGGGGAAAAAGCGATGCTGGTGACCTCTCGCTTCCTTGGCCCAATGGGAACAAAGTGAAGAGGGATCACTTAAAATATGCTAACGTTTCATAGCGAGCCACACTCCCGTCCCACGTCCTGAACGACTCCTTGAGATGCCGCTTATTTTTACCACGCCAAGAATAAACTGCCAACAGACAGATAGATCATTGCAACATTTCTGTTAACGGGAACTGCTACAGCAAAAAATGTTGTTGTCGCCGACTTTTAGGAAAACGTTATGGTAAACCTCTTCTGTAGTTTTGTTCAATGTCTTGGGAGGAAAAGAGACCCTTTTGTATGCCACTTTTTAAAAGAGGTTAAAGTCATACGGAGTGGGCTTGGAGCAGCTGTAGGCTGTGTTTCATTCCATGAGTAAGATTATTTATGTTTCAGTGTGAGCTGCAGTTATTTCCTGTAGTTCCACTGTAGGGAAGTGTGATTTCCCCTTGCTCGTGCTGCCGCTCGCTTGTTTGCGTGCCAGGCGTCCGCGGGGGAATCCAGAACCCTCCCGCGCGGGTGCGCACGCTAACGGCGAGGTCTGAGCGTCCAGTCTCTTGCAGATTTGGGCCGGGACCCGCTGGTGATGGGGAAGCAGGTGGTGGAGATCCGACACACGCTGAAAGATCCGCGGGCACTGAGTGACCCGGTCCGGACCGCCGGTCACACGGGGGAGCTGCGAGTGCGGGACCTGTGCTGGAGGAGGGCTAATGGTGAGTCCCGGTCCGAGAGCGGCAGAGCTTCGAGCCGCCTGCTTCTGGAACTTTAGGTTAAAAAGGTTCACGGGGCTCCAGGGTAACGATTGAAAGGGGCACAGACCGAAAGGTACATCTCATCCACAGATGTCCCTGACCCTGTCTCTAACTGCCGCTGAAATTGCACAAACAGGCCAAAGCGTAATGGAGCTCACTGGTGTGATGGAGCACTGTCTCCTGTACTACCATGCCAAGCTGAAAATTAAAGGGAAATGGAGGTGGTGAGGTCAAGAAGCAAAAAAATAAATTAATAATTTGTTCAGAAAACAGAAGCATGTGTTTGTTCACATTAGGAAGCAAGTTGTTTTTTGTGTCTGTTGAATGGTTGGGTGGGTGGAGGGGGGGTGAGGAGTGGTACGGTGATCAGAAATAACTTTGAAACCACTGTAACAAAATGGCAGCATGGTCTGTTTCCACCGCAACCCCCTCCCTCCACTCCGCCCCACCCTCCCCCCTGCGTGCGATGCATGAGGGACGGATCGTCACGGCCACTTCCACTCCTTAAGTGGAAGCAGCGTGTGATGCGGGGGTGAACGGTGGCTAAAACTGTGCCTCGGTTCCATTCGAGTTCAGAGGAAGTGGTGAGGCGCTAGCAGATGTGAAGGGCATACCTGTTCCACTGCGGACGCTAGGCTACACTGCATGCATTGTTGTTTTACATGAGAATGCCAAAAACGGATGAAAGGGAACTGTTTTCCATTGCTCGTGAACCACAGATAAATATTCAGCATGGTTTGAGTTGAATGACAGCTGCATGTGAAAAATAAACATAAGTGACTATTCTAACAGCCACCAAGCTTATTAGCAATAAGGGCTTTGTGTCAGGTTGTTTGTACTTGATATTGTTTGCCAGAGTGACCTTGGAAGTGAATGTGGACCAAAGCGTCTGACAAATTGTCAGTTTTGTTGTAGTTGTAGTTTTGGTATAGCAATATGATGTAATTACATCGTTGACGTCCGAAATTCAGGTGTGTGATTCGTTTGACCGTGTTTCACCTCTGCGTTGTCGTTTGACCCAGAATTGCCCAAGCGGCGGACGCTGGCGTTCCCGTGCGGCGCTGAGGTGGAGCTCAGCTTCTCGGCCTTGTTCTCCAACGTCATCGTCATCTTCGCCACAGTGAAGGGCGGCGGCCGCATCGTCGTGGACTGCAGCCTCTCCCTCAGGAGCGTCCCGGTGAGTCTGCGAGTCTAAACGAATAAACGTTCGAGTCCAACGATAAGCGGAGCGCTTTCAACTGAAGCTGAATCCCACCTTCACAATCGAATAGTAAAATATGTAATATTTCGGGCTACATTTATGTTCAGAAAAGTCTTGATGAAAACAGTGCTCTATTTGCCGTTTTTGTGGCCGCTGATATGCAGCGCAGCTACAAGTTCTGAGCTCATCCTGTGATGCGTAAATCTTTGCCTGAGGAAGCCAATGAGATGTTAAATGACGTGTAACAATATATTCTGCTACCTCAGGGAGACGTGAGTTCGAGCTCAACTCAATGATCATTCGCTCAGTAGTTGCCACTTGCCACCTTTGCTTAGGGCATGCTGACCTCTAGTGGCAGAAAATGGTAAAGCATGAAATAAACCCAAGTACAACATATATTATTGGAGCCCTTACATAACTTTTTAATCATTGGCTTGATATTTATAATTTACCATATCTAGATTATATTTTAACTGCTGGTTGTAAAGTTGGCTTAAACTCATACACTGCTGAGTCCTGTTGTGCACTGATAATCGACCATTCAATTCTGTGGGGCATCAACCAGACCTGAGTCGAACATGTTTTGAAACACTCCTTTGATGCTTTAAAAAATTTTAAACACTCTTGAAGCTCCCTGACAATTTTTTGTGAAATGTGACTGCCCAGGATGTACAATTATATGATATAACAATTGTATTTTGAATATGCTTGAATAGATGTTTATTTTTCAATTGTCACTGATTCGCTGATTTTTCTGACTGTACTCTAAAGGGTTAAATATTTAATATTTAACAATTGGTCTGATTATAACCATAGAATTAAAAAAATAAATAAAATTAAGTATAGCTCACCTCCATATAATGACATGGGGTTTTGATTAAATTGCTTAGATATTAAGAAATAAAGTTTGTGATAAAACTATTAATTGGGCTGATAGCCATGTATGTAAACAAATGTTATCATACGATTTGAATTTTAAAAAAGCAAGTCTCGGCTTGGCCACAGTTGTTCAGGAACAGGGCTTCATGTTCCCGATGGAGGGTTAGTGGGATAGCGTTTTCACAGGGCTCTTGTGTTGTTCTTGTAGGTAATGGAAGATGTGTTCTCAAGTTTGGGCCGTTTGGACAGAATGGACTCCCTGCTGCTAAGCGACACTCGTAATCCCGACTGCAGTCTCAGACTATGCGGGCTTCAGAAGCTCCAGGTGTGTTCAGTGAGCGTAGTGCTGTGTGCCCTGCCTGTAAATTACTTGCTTGTTTGCATTCTGTTATAACTATACTGTGCACATGATTCAATAACGAGTCATTTGGTTCTGTGTTTATATGTGCATGACTCGCTAGAGTTTGACTCCCGGTATCATGTGCCTGTTCTGCAGACATCTTTGGTACTGGAGGTGGACCTGCACTACACCCACGCCGACAGCAAGGCACGGCTGACGGAGAGCAGGCGGCAGGATGTGGGCAAGCCGCTGGTGGCCCGGTGCGAGTTGCACAGGAGAAAACAGGCTGAGGGGCCCACCGACCAGCAGGGGCGGGACAGGCGGGAGGGCGCCCCCTTCCTGAGCATAGTCCGCATGGCCTCCTACAGGCAGCCCCCGCGTCAGGCACAGGGGCGACCATGCCGGCCATCCACGCGCAAGGCAGAGAACACGTGGAAGTGCGCCGCCGCCGCCGCCAAACACCCCTCCTCCAGGAGCAACGAACCCGAGGAGAACGACGAGAACGAGATACACGAATGCAGCACCTAAAATTCTCCACAGGCTTCTGGAATGAGCCATGCACATTTGCACGGTGGGGGATCCGTGTTTCTCAGACTGGAATGTGCAATGAGAAAGTTCTCTCTCACGGTGGGGAAAGCAGTGGTTCCTTTCCCTCCATGCGTTTCCCTTTTACATGTACGAAGTTTTCCCTTTTTCTTGTTTGATTTACTTCAGGGAGCGGTTTGTGCCTTCGGTGAATGTGTTGCGCAACATACAGCTCGCTGATCATATTACCAGGTTTTTTGTTTTCTTTTTATGGTTATTAAAGCGATGGTCAAGGGATTCTAACTTCAAATAACCACATCATATCACAGAGGGATGCATCCACTACACACCCACCAAATATCTTTTCAAGAAAATATCTAATCAGCTAATGAACTCGGTCTTGAAAGGACTCTAATGTGGATCTAAGGTCTAAATCCATGCCCTCAACCCGAGTGCCATCGACGACATCCAGCCCTACGTGTTTGAACCTATGATTTGAACTCGGCAAGGAATTACTGCAATCAATTCAAAGTAAAATACAAGTGCGGCTGCTATCACGAGATAAATATCACACGCGCAATCAAAGTAAGTTAAGTTAAACGCTAAGCAGAGTATTGCAACCATTTCATCTAATGTTAGTCTATTTAAAGCAAGCGAAATTGCAAGGCTAACGTTCCACCAAATGCACGTTCCACACAAATCATTACACAATGGCAAGTTTTATTGCGTTTTAAAATTTTTATTTAAAGGCCCACTCATTAATTTCGGTTGCTAATCGAACGAAAATGACGTGCATGGCAAGTAAGTACTTGATCATGGTTCTAGTAGTCTACTTTTTTTTATGCCACAGAACAATACGACAAAATCATTCCCATGGCATGGTTTATTTGGCAAAATCTTAGCTAACTATTCTTTTCAATATATTATCTGATGAATGAGCACCAAGTAAAAACGATGTGTGAGTGGTGAGTGTTTTCATGATGATGAGCTGCGCAAGGAGCAAGCTAATGTTACTGGCTAGCACCACGGAGGGATGGATAAAAAGGTGGGGAAAGAGGTTGGAAGAGGGATAAAATTGGTATAGGGATAAGGAGAGAGGGAAAAAATAAACACTTTAGCTAACTGACTTTTCCAAATCTCAAATGCTGATAACATGCCTCAACTATTCTCATGGGCAAACAAAACGAGTGTTTAGCTCAGACTCAGAGGATTTGTTAGCGGGACAGGACAGTTTTATTCACCTCAAACTATGGGAGGATTTATGTAATGAGATCAAAGTATGTATTGGTTGAGGTCTCAAGTCCACATCAACTTGAACCCATTTTGGACTCCACCCTTTTCCCCCCTCATACAGGAATACATAGGTAGACTTAAATTGAATGAGATTGCAATGGAATTGATTCCTCGTGCTTTATTGGTGCTCAATACATACCTTAATAGCCATAAATAACGTAGTTACGGATTTTCCTTGTCTATCACTTTAAAATGTTATGTTCATGCATTTGTATTTAATCACATCTGATACAGTAATCAAAATAAACCCAAGTTCATAATTTTGGCAAGTACATACTTGTCCCCATTATTAACGATTAGCTGTGGCCAAGGTTAAGGATTATGGCTTTATATATCATAATGACTGGCTCTAATTTTGAACAGTGAGGTACGTGCACACGTGTGTACGTACCACATGCTCCAAAAGAATTTCAACAAACATTGTCTTAAAATGACACTGAAAAATATAAAGCATTATTTATATTCTGATATATATATATTGGTAGTGCTTTTTCATTTATGTATTTACTAGTTTATAACTAATAAGTAAGTAATAAGTATTTATAAGTAATTTCAAAATATGTTTTCTTTAGCTGGTTGTCTTTCTTTACAGATTTAATCATATGTATCTATTTCTGATTTCTGTATTCAGATGGTTTTTTTGTACTGACATAAATGTTATCAACATGAGCAATTTATTGAAGGGTATTTTATTGTGGTTTCTCAGTATCTTTCTAAAGTTACTCTTCAGAAAATCTGGATTTTGAATGAAAAAATCCTGGCCATAACTGCATACTGAACTTTAAAGGGAACGCCATGCTAGAATTAAATAGTGTTTGGCCTATTTGTAATGTTGTTTAATGTAGTATCTTAAGAGTCTTTAATAGTTACCATTGCTATTTAGAAAATCCAATAAAAGGGTTGATAAAATGGAATTAAAATAGAACACAAAAAGTTTTAATAGTTTTGTATCATACCAGGCTGCCTGTACTGCATCCACACCAGACTCACACTTTAGCGTGTCTGTTGCTTTCCACACCAGACTCACACTTTAGCGTGTCTGTTGCTTTCCACACCAGACTCACACTTTAGCGTGTCTGTTGCTTTCCACACCAGACTCACACTTTAGCGTGTCTGTTGCTTTCCACACCAGACTCACACTTTAGCGTGTCTGTTGCTTTCCACACCAGACTCACACTTTAGCGTGTCTGTTGCTTTCCACACCAGACTCACACTTTAGCGTGTCTGTTGCTTTCCACACCAGACTCACACTTTAGCGTGTCTGTTGCTTTCCACACCAGACTCACACTTTAGCGTGTCTGTTGCTTTCCACACCAGACTCACACTTTAGCGTGTCTGTTGCTTTCCACACCAGACTCACACTTTAGCGTGTCTGTTGCTTTCCACACCAGACTCACACTTTAGCGTGTCTGTTGCTTTCCACACCAGACTCACACTTTAGCGTGTCTGTTGCTTTCCACACCAGACTCACACTTTAGCGTGTCTGTTGCTTTCCACACCAGACTCACACTTTAGCGTGTCTGTTGCTTTCCACACCAGACTCACACTTTAGCGTGTCTGTTGCTTTCCACACCAGACTCACACTTTAGCGTGTCTGTTGCTTTCCACACCAGACTCACACTTTAGCGTGTCTGTTGCTTTCCACACCACTCACACTTTAGCGTGTCTGTTGCTTTCCACACCAGACTCACACTTTAGCGTGTCTGTTGCTTTCCACACCAGACTCACACTTTAGCGTGTCTGTTGCTTTCCACACCAGACTCACACTTTAGCGTGTCTGTTGCTTTCCACACCAGACTCACACTTTAGCGTGTCTGTTGCTTTCCACACCACTCACACTTTAGCGTGTCTGTTGCTTTCCACACCAGACTCACACTTTAGCGTGTCTGTTGCTTTCCACACCACTCACACTTTAGCGGGTCTGTTGCTTTCCACACCAGACTCACACTTTAGCGTGTCTGTTGCTTTCCACACCAGGCTCACACTTTAGCGTGTCTGTTGCTTTCCACACCAGACTCACACTTTAGCGTGTCTGTTGCTTTCCACACCAGACTCACACTTTAGCGTGTCTGTTGCTTTCCACACCAGACTCACACTTTAGCGTGTCTGTTGCTTTCCACACCAGACTCACACTTTAGCGTGTCTGTTGCTTTCCACACCAGACTCACACTTTAGCGTGTCTGTTGCTTTCCACACCAGACTCACACTTTAGCGTGTCTGTTGCTTTCCACACCAGACTCACACTTTAGCGTGTCTGTTGCTTTCCACACCAGACTCACACTTTAGCGTGTCTGTTGCTTTCCACACCAGACTCACACTTTAGCGTGTCTGTTGCTTTCCACACCAGACTCACACTTTAGCGTGTCTGTTGCTTTCCACACCACTCACACTTTAGCGTGTCTGTTGCTTTCCACACCAGACTCACACTTTAGCGTGTCTGTTGCTTTCCACACCAGACTCACACTTTAGCGTGTCTGTTGCTTTCCACACCAGACTCACACTTTAGCGTGTCTGTTGCTTTCCACACCAGACTCACACTTTAGCGTGTCTGTTGCTTTCCACACCAGACTCACACTTTAGCGTGTCTGTTGCTTTCCACACCAGACTCACACTTTAGCGTGTCTGTTGCTTTCCACACCAGACTCACACTTTAGCGTGTCTGTTGCTTTCCACACCACTCACACTTTAGCGTGTCTGTTGCTTTCCACACCAGACTCACACTTTAGCGTGTCTGTTGCTTTCCACACCAGGCTCACACTTTAGCGTGTCTGTTGCTTTCCACACCAGACTCACACTTTAGCGTGTCTGTTGCTTTCCACACCAGACTCACACTTTAGCGTGTCTGTTGCTTTCCACACCAGACTCACACTTTAGCGTGTCTGTTGCTTTCCACACCAGACTCACACTTTAGCGTGTCTGTTGCTTTCCACACCAGACTCACACTTTAGCGTGTCTGTTGCTTTCCACACCAGACTCACACTTTAGCGTGTCTGTTGCTTTCCACACCAGACTCACACTTTAGCGTGTCTGTTGCTTTCCACACCAGACTCACACTTTAGCGTGTCTGTTGCTTTCCACACCAGACTCACACTTTAGCGTGTCTGTTGCTTTCCACACCACTCACACTTTAGCGTGTCTGTTGCTTTCCACACCAGACTCACACTTTAGCGTGTCTGTTGCTTTCCACACCAGACTCACACTTTAGCGTGTCTGTTGCTTTCCACACCAGACTCACACTTTAGCGTGTCTGTTGCTTTCCACACCAGACTCACACTTTAGCGTGTCTGTTGCTTTCCACACCAGACTCACACTTTAGCGTGTCTGTTGCTTTCCACACCAGACTCACACTTTAGCGTGTCTGTTGCTTTCCACACCACTCACACTTTAGCGTGTCTGTTGCTTTCCACACCACTCACACTTTAGCGTGTCTGTTGCTTTCCACACCAGACTCACACTTTAGCGTGTCTGTTGCTTTCCACACCACTCACACTTTAGCGTGTCTGTTGCTTTCCACACCAGACTCACACTTTAGCGTGTCTGTTGCTTTCCACACCAGACTCACACTTTAGCGTGTCTATTGCTTTCCACACCAGACTCACACTTTAGCGTGTCTGTTGCCTTCCACCCCACTCACACTTTAGGGTGTCTGTTGCTTTCCACACCACTCACACTTTAGCGTGTCTGTTGCTTTCCACACCAGACTCACACTTTAGCGTGTCTGTTGCTTTCCACACCAGACTCACACTTTAGCGTGTCTGTTGCTTTCCACACCAGACTCACACTTTAGCGTGTCTGTTGCTTTCCACACCAGGCTCACACTTTAGCGTGTCTGTTGCTTTCCACACCAGACTCACACTTTAGCGTGTCTGTTGCTTTCCACACCAGGCTCACACTTTAGCGTGTCTGTTGCTTTCCACACCAGACTCACACTTTAGCGTGTCTGTTGCTTTCCACACCAGGCTCACACTTTAGCGTGTCTGTTGCTTTCCACACCAGACTCACACTTTAGCGTGTCTGTTGCTTTCCACACCAGACTCACACTTTAGCGTGTCTGTTGCTTTCCACACCAGGCTCACACTTTAGCGTGTCTGTTGCTTTCCACACCAGACTCACACTTTAGCGTGTCTGTTGCTTTCCACACCAGACTCACACTTTAGCGTGTCTGTTGCTTTCCACACCAGGCTCACACTTTAGCGTGTCTGTTGCTTTCCACACCAGACTCACACTTTAGCGTGTCTGTTGCTTTTGGTGTTTGTGGGGCACAAAGCATGTTTGCAGTGCCACATGATCCAATTCCACTACAACAACAAAACATTTTTACAACAGAGCAAATATTACTACCAAATTTCCAACGTATAGGCCTACATAATTAAACAGATTTAAAGAATGATTCCACAAAAATTCACATGCAAATTATACTGAACCAGAAATGATGAGCTACATCGATTTTCTAAAATATTTTTTTGCAGGTTTACAGGTTATAATTTAATCCAGCATGTTTTTGTGAACTGATGGCTTCTGTAACAATTCAATAAAATTTATAATAATAATAATATCTAAATTTAGCTAATTCTCACCACTTATTTTGTAAAACACAGTGACTGGGTTAAGGTTGAATTACTTTAAATGTTACGCATTTAATATGGTGGTACTCCATAATAATAGGCCTACTAAAGTTTTGGACATCAATTCATGTTTGCTAGGTTAGAGTTAAAAAAAATAACTTGATTAGCATACTAGTGCACATTCAGTCACTAAAATACCTTTGATTAAATAAATCAAATATGCTTATCACTTTAACGTTAATGAAGAAAATCATAATTTAGGCCATAGTTATTTCTGACAACTAGCTAATTTTGTATTTTACATTAATTTTTCTACACCTGCTTGTGTTGGCAACAAGCGCATACAGTCTGCTTGACTCCATAAACATTTGGCAAACAAGCTGTTGGATATTGTGAGATATAATTTTGTGTGATATTAGGGGACATTTAGTGTAGCCTAAGGCCTACACGTGACAACAGTTTACAATAATGAAATACTCTTAACAAGCTAAATGGGTCTTTACATAAATTAAGGGGCCAAAGTGTGACATTAGGGTTAAAATTTCATAGTGGTGTAATCCATATAAAAAGTGTTTAGTACATAGCTTAGGATGTCTAGTTTCAGGAAAAAAGTTGTATGCGGAATTTGACTTAAAATTGTCATATGGATAACATACATGGCCCTGTGTAATGGATATACCAAATTCGCCTCTCATAGCATTTTCTGACCTGATTGTCCAAATGACTGTAGTTTAAACATATTTTTTGTTTTTCTTAACATTAGTAGATATTGGTAACACAATTTAAACACATCAGTTTATTTTCAAAATTACATTAATTAAATAGGTTAATTAATTAATATTTCTGTGTAAAGTTACAATCCAACAAGAAAACGGACATGTTTTAAATTGTGTTGTGTGTGTGTGCGTGTGTATGTGTCTGTTAAACACACAAAATGTGCAGCCTTCTATGAATGACGGAGCAGTGGCATCCGCTGGTATAAAGCCAAGTCTGACACCTCCCCCTCATTCACAATAATGGGTAAGTAAGCCCATCAGAGTATAATTTTGCATTGGTTGGCGCCGCAATGAAACCTAATGCTACCTCGGGCACAAATTTAATATAGCTGGTGAGTGGGGGGGGGACAGGTCCAGGATCTTGCATGAATATACCAACAGGCTTGACCTGATTGGCCTGTCACCCCTACCTACGGTCATGAAACTAGAGGCAGTAAGGGAAGTGGCCCTAGCCAAAATACAGCACCTGTTTGCAAATATGCATGTAACACAGAATGTCCTTAGGGAACTAAACAATAACACTGTGCAGATGGTGAGAATGTGGTTGGGCCTGAACACGCATCCCACTCAGGATGTAATTTTCCTGAGGAGAAAGGAAGAGGGGCTGAGGGTGCCCAATGTTGAGTGGGTCTACACTGCCACTAGAGTGACCTACCTACTGAACATGCTCAACAGTGACGACACCACAGTTCAGGAACTGGCCAGGGCCTCACTCCTATTTGGACCTGCGGAGGAGGAAGGTCCCAATAGCAGCCAATGGACATCAGGATAACTTCCTGGGCTTCAAGAGGAAGGCATCTGGAAAGCTGGATACACGTGCTACAGGCTTTGGGGTGTGGTCTGACTGGCTGGACCTCAATGACCTGTGCAACCGAGCTAAGGTGGAGCTTAAATGTACAAAAACAGACTCCAAATCTGACCCTGTGATTTCCGATGCACTGGTTACGGACCCCTGTGTAGCTGTGGAGGCCTCCACCAGGCACAGGGGAACACTACAGACCGTGCAACACAAAACATCAAGGAGAGTTCTCCTCAATGATGAGCAGGTTGAGACAAGTTAACACTGGACTGAACTCACGTTACAGGGAATACTCGCTGCACTTGATTTTGCTGATCATTCTGTGTCACACTCCATAAATAAAAAAAATGCTGCGTGAGGACATCATCATGTTCACAGTTAAAGACAAACTACAAGTGTTACAAACAAAGTATAACCTTGCTCTTTGGTACCCTGAATAACCACCACCCAACACTGTATCCTGCATCCTGATTCAAAACCCCAGCTAGAGTCCACTAGCACATCTTGTTAATGGATGTAGCACGTACAAAGGCTTATACGCTGCGCTCGCCATGATCGTATTGTAGACTAAGTAGCAGTTGTAATCCATAGCATAATGCCGTCTGATGTTAAACTGTTCAAGCATGCCCGTGTAATGTCTAGCTAGTGCAATCATAATGTTAATGTGTTCTTGGATATACCAAATACAGGTTTTTGTTGATGAAGGCTCAAAGAATGTCCATATTTTAGTGGTGGGCTGCTCGTACATGGAGCAAGCCTTCACCGACAAATTTACCAAATATCAACCCCTGGCTGCCTTCGTTAGCAGCTTGAGCTACACATGCCACATTTCCATCAAATGGCAAAGGGTAGAGCCAGGCAGCGGGCAAGACACTGCTCTGTATGCCATAGGTAGCCTGGCAGTGTGAAGGAGAAGGTGCGTTTTGTATCCATAAAGTGTCGGGATTTTTGAACCTTTGTGGACTCAAATAAAGCATTTAAAATGTGTAAGCGTGCCTATGGCTAAACGCACTCATTCCCCCACAATAACGATTGCCCAACAACTCTCGCGAAGAGGTGAAAGTGTGAGGTAAATTGAACGAGAGAAGAGGACCGTCTGATTTCATTTCAATCGAGTGAATTGTTATATCCACTGAAGTATATCATAAATAAAAGAGAAATAAATAGCCGATATAAGGAACTCGTCGGAACGGTCGTGACTGGGGTAAAAGCGCGCGAGCGTGTGTCAGTGTCTATGTGTGTGTGTCTGAAGAGGATGATCAGGAGTGTCATGTATAGTCCTAACATCTCGATTTTAACCAAGAATACACAATTAGATATCAAAATGAACGTACCTCGTATACGCAAAACTACTACTTCAACAACCCATCGTAACAGGGACATGAAAAGTTCTGGGGCTATTGACGCAGGCAGGCAGCCCTTCAGCTTCTGGTGGTGTCGTGTACCTTAGGGCAGCGGTCCCTAGTGATGTGCAGTTCGCGAACGAATCGGTATTTTTGAACGACTCTTTATGCTGAGTCGTCTGAGTCGTCTCGCCAGTTCGAGTGAATCGTGCTAACCCACGGCTCTGGCTCTCGGCTCTCGGCTCTGGCTCTGGTTCTCGGCTCTCGGCTCTGGCTCTGCCTGCTTTCTACTACAGCCGGGAGACACTCCCCCGAGACATTCAGCACTGGTTAATGCGCGGCGCGCAGTTTCTGATGGCTAAGTTAGAACCTACGTAAGAATACATTTTAATTTGATCTAACAATATTATTGTTAAGTTAATAATTGCCCCAGCTCATTCCAAAGTTATTATGACTACTAATGGTTAAAAGAAAGATACGTAGCTATACTACCCAACTGATCAGCACAAAATCAACTCGACTCAATTTAAGAGCCATGAGCCGTAGCAATATTCCGAACCAGAGCCGTGACACAAACCGAAGTAATTTTCGAGTTTTAACCACATAACTGTTCTTATAGAGTTCTGTGGTTTTAACAAAGGGCAAAATTAAGTACACCATTAAGATATTAATCGGGTTTACTACTCAGCGTGATTCAAACGGAAACCCTATTGACAAAGGAATTATGTTAGCCTATATCTAATGATATTCCGAGACGCCGACTGTATATTACGAAATTATTAAACTTTTTGCGAGAATTGCAACCGAATTCCAGTCAACTATGAAACAATTAGGCCAAATATGCGATATTGCGATTGTGTTCAGCTAGATTAGGCTACAAAAAAATGACAGAAAACACTTATTTAAAGTGGTGGCATTTTTATTTTAGAACTCTTGACCAACAACAACAGTGAACAGAATAAATAGCCTGAGACGAAGTGCGTGGAGGGTTGGACCCGAGAAGCACGACTCAGAACAATGGATGTAATAAATACCCGCAAGGGCTTTATTAAGGAAAGTTTCGTAATCATTGTCTTAGCACAAGCAAAGGTCATACACAAAAAGATCCAGCCAATAAACAAAAGTACCGAGGGAGAAGGCAGTCTCGTCGTCGGTAAGCCAGGCAGTAGTTTGGAACCAGGAAGGCAATCAGCGTGGCAGAGGTACAAACGGGAGAAGGCAAAAGAATAGTCGAAAAAACAAGCAGGGTCAGACCGGAGTTCTCGCTGCGTGGCAAAAGTACAAAATCAGCAAGCAGGAATCGTGGTCAGGACAGGCAGTGAAAACAAAAGGCTGGCAGTAAACAGTGGTCAAAAAACAGGCTTGGATCAAAACAGGAAATCAGAATACATATACTTGACAAATGCTTAAGAGTGCTAGTGAGGCAACAATTTCGCACTGAAAACTGAGGGCTTATATGTGTGTGTAGACAGGTGCAAACGCTTAGCTTGAGAACAGAGAGAAATTAGGAACAGCTTGGGAAAACGAGACGAAGATCATTAGTCAATTAGTCTGTTAGTAATTATCCCATCCTAGCGTTAGTAAATTAGTTAATTAGTAAGGACATGCACTAGAAACGTAAGGTAACAATTAACTACAAGAGATTAGATGGTTAGTAAGCAATGATCTAGCTAATTGTTAGTAATCTGTTAGTTAGACAGGGAATGGCAGATACAATGGAAAACACGTAAGCAAAAGCGGGAAAGAGAGAAAGCATGAACGCGAGTTTGCGGAAACACATAGAAATGTATGAAACTAATAAACTATGACAAAACGTGAATACAAATAAGGGCATGACATAACAATAAACATAAAACATGGCGTGGAACGGTTAGAACCGTAACATAGCCTACAATTGCGTATGATATAATAAATAAAGTACAGTTAAAATAAACACATTTAAATAACCCTATGGTGTCCAAATA
The DNA here is from genome assembly GCA_022702515.1 of Ilyophis sp. 1 JC-2022. Lineage (NCBI taxonomy): Eukaryota > Metazoa > Chordata > Actinopteri > Anguilliformes > Synaphobranchidae > Ilyophis > Ilyophis sp. 1 JC-2022. The sequence continues at coordinate 21,720,626 of CM040399.1, read as the reverse complement.
AATAAACGACACAGGCTCCTGTACATCATATGCACACACTGACACACACAATAAATATCTGGCTTGTTTGTCAAATTTGGCTGGCTATCTCTCTTATACAGTCTTCCATCCACCTCATTTTCAGTAGATCTAGACTACTGGATTCTGGGATCTGATAAAATAAGATTAATATTAGCATAGATTAAATAGCTCTATACAAATATAACCATTCAATGTCTATTATTACCTGTAAGATCTAATGTTACAATCTATGCTCGAAAAAACGGAGATGGGAAAGTCGTAAATAAACGTAACCTGCGATTGCAAACTAGCTTGAGACAGTAGGCTACTGTAAATTGAGAATATTAGCAATGAGTATCATTCAGATTATTTGGGTCTGAATAAAATATCAAGGCTAGTTTACAAACTTATTTTGTCTACTTTGTTACCAGCTAGGGTCTGCTGTCTGAAACAGCTTCTAATTCCAGCTCGCGAGTAGCGCCGCTGAAAGAAAAAGATGCGGCTCAAAGATGCGGCTCAAACGGCTCTTCTGTATTAACCGGAAGTACCAAAATTGCAACTTCGACTCCGACTCTTCAAACTGAATGGTACGAATAGAGCCGACTCAGAAAAAATAGCCGAACTGCCCATCACTAGCGGTCCCCAACCACCGGTCCGCGGGTCATTTGGTACCGGGCCGCACAGAAAGACTGATAATCAATAAAATATTTTTTTATTCAGAATCTGAAAGATGTTTTATTTTGAAAAATGACCGGAACCATCCATCTGTGCATCTGTGTCTCTTGAGATGGTGAGTTGTATTTTTTATGCACTTTATATTTGTTTTTATGCCAGTCGTATCATTTTATTTCGTCATATTTATCCCCCCACACCTTGAAGGCCGGTCCGTGAAAATATTGTCGTGAAACCGGTCCGTGGCCCAAAAAAGGTTGGGGACCGCTGCCTTAGGGCACGAGATACTTTATTGCTGGTGTTGTGCCGTATTATGCACCCCTGCAGTTGAATGCACCCCCTGGCGGGAGCGCGCGCGCTTACGTCATTCTGTTTGAAAAGTTGCCGAATTAGTTTCGTTTCATTATCGTACCAATATAATATGAAGGAGGTATTCAAATTATTGTACTATAATGCTTTGTTAAGGGTATCCTTGTTTTAAAGATGGTAAGCAACCTTATATTTTATACTCATTTCAATTTAGACTCAAAACACGAAATTGGCCAGGGGTATGTTGGACACAAATCCATAGCTACTTTTCTTATGGCACGATCGCATTCTGCGAAAATATAGCCCAGCTATAATGACAAAATTAGCTGTAATTTTACTGGGGTTAGCCTGTGTGTAGCTACTCGCAGGTGGGAAATAACAGCTCTTGGCAGGACCCCAACGATCACCGTCAAGTATTTCTTTAAATGTTTTCTTGCAGCTAAATGAATACAAATAAAAATGTATCTCCAATACAGGTGCAGCTCAAAAAATTAGAATATCGTGAAAAAGTTCAATATTTTTTGTCACTCATTTCAGAAAGTGAAACTCATATATTATATAGATTCATTACACATAGAGTGAAATATTTCAAGCCTTTATTTCTTGTAATTTTGATGATTATGGCTTACAGCTAATGAAAACCCAAATTCAGTGTCTCAGAAAATTAGAATATTACATAAGATCAATAAAAAAGGATATTTTAAACGCCTTCTGAAAAGTATGTTCATTTCTATGCACTCAATACTTGGTTGGGGCTCCTTTTGCATGAATTACTGCATCAATGCGGTGTGGCATGGAGGCGATCAGCCTGTGGCACTGCTGAGGTGTAATGGAAGCCCAGGTTGCTTTGATAGCGGCCTTCAGGTCGTCTGCATTGTTGGGTCTTGTGTCTCTCATCTTCCTCTTGACAATACCCCATAGATTCTCTATGGGGTTCAGGTCAGGTGACTTTGCTGGCTAATCAAGCACAGTAATACCATGGTCATTGAACCAGCTTTTGGTACTTTTGGCAGTGTGAGCAGGTGCCAAGTCCTGCTGGAAAATGAAATCAGCATCTCCATAAAGCTTGTCAGCAGAAGGAAGCATGAAGTGCTCAAAATTTCCTGGTAGATGAATGCGTTGACTGTGGACTTCAGAAAACACAGTGGACCAACACCAGCAGATGACATGGTACCCCAAATCATCACTGACTGTGGAAACTTCACACTGGACTTCAAGCAACGTGGATTCTGTGCCTCTCCACTCTTCCTCCAGACTCTGGGACCTTGATTTCCAAATGAAATGCAAAATTTACTTTCATCTGAAAAGAGGACTTTGGACCACTGAGCAACAGTCCAGTTCTTTTTCTCCTTAGCCCAGGTAAGACGCTTCTGACATTGTCTCTGGTTCAGGAGTGGCTTGACACGAGGAATGTCCATGTCCTGGATTCGTCTGTGCGTGGTGGCTCTTGATGCACTGACTCCAGCCTCAGTCCACTCCTTGTGAAGCTCCCCCAAATTCTTGAATGGATTTTGCTTGACAATCCTCTCAAGGCTGCGGTTATCGCTGTTGCTTGTGCACCTTTTCCTACCACACTTTTTCCTTCCACTCAACTTTCTATAAATATGCTTGGATACAGAACTCTGTGAACAACCAGCTTCTTTAGCAATGACCTTTTGTGGCTTACCCTCCTTGTGGAGGGTGTCAATGACTGTCTTCTGGACATCTGTCAAGTCAGCAGTCTTCCCCATGATTGTGTAGCCTACTGAACCAGACTGAGAGACCATTTAAAGGCTCAGGAAACCTTTGCAGGTGTTTTGAGTTAATTAGCTGATTAGAGTGTGACACCATGAGTTTCCAATATTTAACTTTTTCACAATATTCAAATTTTCTGAGACACTGAATTTGGATTTTCATTAGCTGTAAGCCATAATCATCAAAATTACAAGAAATAAAGGCTTGAAATATTTCACTCTATGTGTAATGAATCTATATAATATGTGAGTTTCACTTTCTGAAATGAGTGACAAAAAATTTCACGATATTCAAATTTTTTGAGCTGCACCAGTATATCACTGACTATTGCATGCTTTGACCCTCCAAACACACAGCGGTCACGTATATTTTCCACAAATGTATGTAATATCATGCTGGAGTCAAGAGAGTGTTCTATTTACTGGCATGGCTGCTTTTCCAATTGCCGTGAAATGCACCCCCTCCTAACTTTGGCTAGGAAGATCCATGAAACTCACAATGGTGATGGTGACAATGGTGACCAGATACATGAAACTCACAGTGGTAACTCATTTTGGCTCCATATGCATGCCCTAAAAAGCATTTGATGCTGGGGTCACCAGACACATAATTACAAGGGGGTGCATATTCCGGCAGGGCTGGATTTCTGCTTGCCGTGAAATGCACCCCCTCCTAACTTTGGCTATGAAGGTCTCATATCCATGAAACTCACAGTGGTAACTCATTTTGGCTCCATATGTATGCCCTAAAAAGCATTTGATGTTGGGTTCACTACATAATTACAAGGGGGTAATATTCCGACAGCGCTGCATTTCTGCTTGCCGTGAAATGCACCCCCCCTCCTATCTTTGCATGAGTTTCACATCTATGAACCTCATGCAATTAAACATATTGTCCCCACCTGTACACTACAATAATTTTATGCTAAGGCCAACAGAAAAATAATTACTGGCGGGTTATAAATTTCCATTTCACGTAAAATGCACCGCTTCCTAACTTTTGAAAAGAAGGCATCTCATCTATGACAGTCACACAGATGAAACATAGTGGCCCCACCTGTACACTGCAGAAAACATTTTATGCTAAGCTCAACACTAACATTATTATCGGGTTGCAAATTCTTGCTGGGCTGCTTTTTCCCTTTCTTTGAAATGCACCCCCTCCGGACATTGGCTTGGAAACTGATTTTGTGGAATTTATTATTGCTGAACAAAGTAAAAAATATGAGTAGCTTGTGAGTAGCTTTTTTCCCAAAAAGTATTAAATTAAATATACCTAATGAAAAAATATTATTTGGCATTTACATAGTTTGTGCTTTAAGAAGAAAAAATATTTCACAGTATTTAAATATTTTAAAGTGAAAATAGGACATTTTTATAATTTATAATTTTATAATTCAATTATAAACATTTTACATATACACACTTAATCCCAATTAATTGAGGTACAATTAACTGCACTTGCATTGTGAATAATTTATTGAAATTAATTATTAAATAGATTTTTGTTAAATTCCACATTTTGGTAAAAATGTCCTATTTCCAATTTAAAATATTTAAATACTTTGAAATATTTTTCTTCTTAAAGCACAAACTATGTAAATGCCAAATAATATTTTTTCATTAGGTATATTTAATTTAATACTTTTTGGGAAAAAAGCTACTCACAAGCTACTCATATTTTTTACTTTGTTCAGCAATAATAAATTCCACAAAATCAGTTTCCAAGCCAATGTCCGGAGGGGGTGCATTTCAAAGAAAGGGAAAAAGCAGCCCAGCAAGAATTTGCAACCCGATAATAATGTTAGTGTTGAGCTTAGCATAAAATACTTTTTGCAGTGTACAGGTGGGGCCACTATGTTTCATCTGTGTGACTGTCATGGATGAGATGCCTTCTTTTCAAAAGTTAGGAAGCGGTGCATTTTACGTGAAATGGAAATTTAAAACCCGCCAGTAATTATGTTTCTGTTGACCTTAGCATAAAATTATTGTAGCGTACAGGTGGGGACAATATGTTAATATATAAATAGAACACTCTCTTGACTCCAAGAAAGCATGGGGAAAATATACGTGACTGCTATGTGTTTGGAGGGTCAAAGCATGCAATAGTCAGTGATATATAGGGGATACATTTTTATTTGTATTCATTTAGCTGCAAGAAAACATTTAAAGAAATACTTGACGGTGATCGTTGGGGTCCTGCCAAGTATCCAGTATAGTTTAGCTATATGACTTGCATATGATAACCGTGGATCACATTTAATTTTCAGTCGAGCTGATCTGCTGGATAAGGAAGCTGTTATTTCCCCAGCTGCGAGTAGCTACATACAGGCTAACCCCAGTAAAATTACAGCTAATTTTGTCATTATAGCTGGTCTATATTTTCGCAGAATGCGATCGTGCCATAAGAAAAGTAGCTATGGATTTGCGTCCAACATACCCCTGGCCAATTCCGTGTTTTGAGTCTAAATTGAAATGAGTATACAATAGAAGGTTGCTTACCATCTTTAAAACAAGGATACCCTTCACAAAGCATTATAATACAATAATATGAATACCTCCTTCATATTATATTGGTACGATAATGAAACGAAGCTAATTCAGCAACTTTTCAAACCGAATGGCGTAAGCGCGCGCTCCCGTCAGGGGGTGCAATCCACGGCAGGGGTGCATAATACGGCACAACACCTGTTTTGTCTTTGAAATACGTGCCTCCAGTACAACAGATCAACAAAACTATAGGATCGTAACAAAATTGACAGACACAAAATATGACCTAGAACAGCACTTATGACTTTGTGGAACCATTTATCATGACAATATAGGCCTACATTTTCATTCTGTATGTGGTCTGAGAGTTGCTGCCTCGATAGAAAAGGCGTTTGACCACGAAAATCAAACAAATACGTGATCAAAATATCTACCTTGCCATCGTAACACGTAGGCTAATGCCTAAAAAATTTAGATGCTACTGTAAACTTCAAAGCCACGCTGGTCTATAACAAAATGAAAATGAAGGCCGTGGATGTTACAAAACCCGTTTTTAGATTATATTATAATGGAATTATTCATACAGATTACTGACGCCAAAGGATATGAGGGGAAAGACAGGTATCATTTTATCGCACATTTTCCTCTAAATATTTCAAAGCATCCGTGCGATAAAAGGTTGAAACACCCGTTTGAAATATCAAGCGCTTTTCTCCATCATAATATATGTTGTTTCAGTGCATATCAGTGAAAGTTGAAAAGCAATGTAATTGTAACAGCCCTTATAAGTTTTGCATCACCAAAACTAAGAATGGCACCCTCATTTATGTAAAGGCCCGTATTTTGCATTGGCTGATAACAACTATTAAACAAATAATTGCCAATGAATCCAGAACTGCTGCCAACTCCTGTTTCTGAAAACCGTAGCTGCAGAGCCCTGGTAGCTCGCCGTGATCGTATAGTGGTTAGTACTCTGCGTTGTGGCCGCAGCAACCTCGGTTCGAATCCGAGTCACGGCATTGTGGTACAATGTCACGGCAAATGGGCTCCTTTTTGTTAAATGTCAGCAATTTAGTACACTCCATAACGACAGGCGAACGACGGGAACATCACTTTTGTCTCGCTTCGAGTGGACAGTTTTTTGCCTTTCCCTTCGGTGATGGAACGCACATGAATTTTTACATGTTACCTCATTTTTATATCCCAGTGAAACACGAAGCCACTGGATTCCACAAAAAAGTTTCCTAAGATTAAGAAATTTGAAAAGGAGCTTGTTAAGGAATATAAATTTTGTTGGATTTTATTTAACAAAATTATTGTGGATGTGAATAATTGTGACATATCTTTTTGGAAAATAATAATAATTTATTAAACAAAATATTTTCCTCTGTGCAATTGTATTAGTATAAGAGAGATCATTTACACATTTGAGCATAGAACAGTTGATTACCTGAATTGTTTATTTTATACAGTGCTTTACCATGGGTGTGAATAATATTGAAGGGCACAATTGGGAGGTGGGACTACATTTAGCTGTAAATTATGCTGGAACAGTATGGAATACATGGTTGGTAAAATGGCTGTAAGTCATCAAGGGTCTGAGGTATCAAACGAGCCTCAAACCATCACTCTGCTGCCAGATATACAGCAGATATGGATGAATTATGTTAAGGGTCGTTTCTCCTGACAAATTTTCCGATTGAATTTTATGAAAAAATAAGTCAGGAGAAGAAACCCTTCAAGTTATCCTACCAGATCTACTGCATTTCTGGCAGCAGAGTGGTGGTTTAAGGCTTGTTTTTATACGTCAGACCCTCGATGACTTAGAGCCATTTAGCCAACCATGTGTTCCAAATTGTTCCAGTGTAATTTACAGCTAAATTTAGTCCCACCCCCCAATTCCCATAGAGACCCATTCAAATGCAGAGAGATTATAGTATCACTTGTAGGAGTACCAGAAAATAAGATATCAAGAGTCTTTTGATATTGTTGGGTCACAGACATCAGGAAGTCTAAAGGTTCTATAATTTCTAAACAATTAATCCGATACAGATGAAAATACCCTCAAATTAAAGCTGTCAGTCTGCACTTCAACCTCATTATCATTGTATCCTTTCAAACTCAAAGTGCTAGAGTACAGAACCAAAATAACAACGAGACAACTGATAATTTTGCAGTTGTCTCAATTTTTTCCAAAGCTGTACCTATATGTGAATACATTGTATTTGTGAGTTCCATTGCATTATGTTTATCTGGATAAGAGCGTCTGCTAAATGTCTATAATGTATAGCATTTATGGCGCACAGACGAACCACCAGAGTTCGCCATTCGCGCTGATATTTTCAGATTTTTAAAGCTAACAAACAACCTGCTACAATAAAAGGCGGATACAGGGAGCATAATGTGAATGGGGGAAACGGCCACTCACTCAGGCCTAACAATCCGGCTTCAATAGCACACGCATGGTAACTTTTTGATTCAGACGAGCCTTGCTTGTCATTCCTCTGCACTGCGTCCATAAAAATATCAACTATGCCTCCACTTAACTTTTCACGCTTCATTTTATTTTCACGATAATTGTTTTCCTTGTTATCTTGTACGCTGGGAAATCATAGTTCAATATTTCTCAAAGGGAGATTGTATTTTATTGTCTGATATGCTCATGTTTAATAAACAGTACTGATATGTGTATTCGAAAATACATACGTGTGAAAACGAATAGGCAAAGTAACAACTTTACGGTCATAATTAAATCTATTTAACTTGCAGTACAAAGCTGAGGTTTTTGTACTTAGTACCATACCAAGCAACAGGTCCATAGGGAGACAAATTCTGAAATACAGTAAACCAGTCTTGACAAAGAACGTCAGCGCACATGTGGTGCTCACAGCACCAAACACACTGCACCATCTTCAACAGTCTGACAACAGATTAGTGGAATAATGGCGCCCTCTAGCGAAATTATTACAACATAATGTTCCACACTGTTGATATTTCTCGAAGTTTTCCCGACTATGACAACACATGATTAAAACCCTTGTATATTCTGCTCTTTTAAATATCGTCAGTCAAACTGAAACTTCGATTATTCTTGATTATTCTCAGGTTACAAGTTTAACGTATAGATTGATAATCATATCTGAAACAATGATTTCAAAATAATTTAAAAACCTATGATAATGTCAACCATGAATTAGGTGTGTTTCAACAGTATGTACAACAGCCACATCTAAACCTGAATCAATTCAAAAAGATGCACCTCAGATCAGATTAATGCATATGGGTATGGGGCTTTTTGTTGACTCTAAGAATTTCATATTTATTGAGCTGGAAAACATAGATTGGACGCGTTTATACGCTGCTTTAGATCGGTCAAACAGGGAGTGCATCCCTCGTAGTGCAACGCTTAATTTAATCAGCCCTTTTTCAATTTTTGTTGTTGCCTGAATCAGCAAGAACACGTAAATATCGCATTTAAGTGGTAGGCAACCTGTCTGTGAGTGAACCTGCACGATAAGATTAATTACTGCAACACCGTCGGGCTGAGCAGAGGGCTTTCCAATTTCCAAATACTGGGTGTCGATGGGGACTCCGAAACAGCGCTTCAGAACCTGTTCTCCACTGCTATTGGGCGCTTTAGAACTCCAGACGAGTGATACCCCGGGTTGGTATTGTCGGGTTCGAGTGTCATTTACCAGACCCCACCCTTGTTGGTTTTCAGGGACGTCATTCTGCGCTTACTGACCCGCCCTATAGGCTATCTGAAGTATCAAGCGGTGAATTGTGAATGGTTCACAGTTCGGCTGTAAGCACAGCGGATTGCGTTTAGCCTACAACAGAACCGGCAGTCTTTTCATGGCTATAATCAAACGCCGAGCAAACAGCATGTTCACGTCTACTGGGTAGCGATGCTTAAACCCCGCATACTGGCTCCTAAGTCTTCTGCTGCCATTCAGCTAGAAGACCGGAAAAGGTGGTTTATGTGACAATATTTCTATGCTGTGCTCAGTTTATTGTTCTGGTCCCAGACAGACGCGGAGGAGAAATTGTGTAAGAAGATGTTGAGTCGACTGATGAGCGGCAGCATCCGGAATCTAGAAAGAGAATACAACTGTACCGTCAGGCTTCTGGATGATACGGAATACACCTGCACGATTCAGGTCAGTCAAAAAAAAAAAAAGAGTATATACCTTGCTACCGCTGTGTCAACGTCAACTTGTTCTCATGCCGATTCCCGACCACGGTTGCAGTAATAAACCCTTGTTCCGCATGGAGAGAAACGTGCTGGTACGGTTTACTCGCTGGCCACCTGCATACCCCAGGTCACGCTTCTTCATTTACTTGTCACGGACGTGCCGAACTCAACCATGTATATTTGACCTGCTCTGCGTAGTGTCATGTTGGATGCGCTGTAATACAATGGCTTTTGTGTGGGATTGTTCTAGGGCAATTTGGCAAGGTGAATGATGTCTGGTGTGTGTGTGTCTGTGTGCGTGAGCGCGCGCAAGCAGTGTAGTCGTGCCCATTTATCTCAGGACAGCTTGTGCTGGGTTGACCAAGACTATGTTGAATATGGAAATTTTCCCAAACAAATTTATGGTCGTCATCGCCGTAGCAACTCTCCCACACCTACAAATTAAGTTACCCTTCCGTCGGATAATTAGCCTACAGCGAGCATGGTTCGTGGACACAAGGAAACTGCATTTGTGACATGTCTCATCGTGAACGTCTAGTGTTTCACCAATGAGGCGTCGCTAGCAATAATATGGACACAACGATGGTCTAGAAAAAAAACTAACAAACATCAATTAGCCTACACACAGAAAGCTCTCCTCCGGAATATCGATGAAGAGTGACGCAGTTGATTGTTTTTCTTAATCGTTTCCGAATGCAGGCAGCATGGAGCGCACCGAACACACACAGGGCATCTACTGTAGCTAAGTGGTCATTTGACCTTTCGAACGCTTCGCCTAGTTTAGCGGTGTAATTTATTGTAACGAACGCAGTTCTCGCGCGCACAAAGGCAAAGCACTAATATAATGCAGTGATTCACCATTCCGTGATCAGCCTAGTACTGCACAATGCATTGTTGATGTGGGGGAAACCTCTAATGGGCTACTGCGTGCAGCAAGCTAAGAATTAGAATTCCCAAACTACTCTTTTATAATAGGCGCTTGATGGGCAGACGAACCTTCCTTAGAGTGGTCTCTTTACTATTCAACAGCCATTCAGAAGTTCTGTAATCAGAGTGATTATTGTAATTACAGAATCAGTGTGGGAATTGCCACAAATTTAATTAGAATTCCTTGCAGAGTTATTCTATACAGTGAACTGCACACATTGTATAATTACCATGTACTAATAATACCAATTATTAAGTGGGACTGGATACATTTAAAAAAATTATATTTCTGCATAGAAAATGCACATATCATAAGGCAGGGCAACTTAACTAACTTCATTTTTTTCAGGTTTCTTCTAATGTTCTTATATATACACAAAAGCTGACTATTTAGAGAAGCAATTCATCATAATCACCTTGCCCAAGAGTGTGATAGAGGATTCAAACTCGCAACTGCCCCGCCCTCCCCTCAAGCCCAGTACTCTAATCACTGCTCTGTTCAGTCAATCATTTTATCTGCATGTTGCCCGTGTTTACATACACCTGCACCATTCAATATCAGTGCAAAATTTAAGGACATTGTACAGTTTATAATAAATTAAATTATCATAATCTCCTCAAATAACCTGCATCTAGATATGCTTTGCCTTGTTATATTTAACTAACCCTGCCTGCCATCAGCATAATTTTCTTCTGGAGTTTTTCATGTATTGGCTCTTCCAATTAAATGACCATACAGTGTACAAATGTATGGATAAACGGTGACAGTCATAGACTGTCAATCCATGTTATTTACTACATTTTGAATGAAAGGTCTTGCTTTGAATCTGAACACATTTTTGTACTGTTACACATTGCATTACATTACAGTCATTTAGCAGACGCTTTTATCCAAAGCGACATACAGTAAGTGCATACAGAAAGGTCATCGAAGTAACTACAGAACAGATAGGAAAGCACATTCTTCCCATACAGTAGCAGCTATCCCTAGTAATGAACACTGAATGCAGTTCACAGTGAACTGGGTAAATCAGCTCTACTACAATTCTATTCTAAATATTATAAACTTGGATACGCAGTTTAACAAGAACACATACCATGAGGTCCTAGATAAGTATTAGTCCAGGTGGAGTCTGAAAAGGTGTGTTTTCAGGCCAAGAAGGAAAGCAGGCAGGGTTGGCATGGAACGTAGGGGAATGGGGAGTTTGTTCCACCACTGGGGAGCTAGGGTGGAAAAGCTCCGCAGTCGGGACAAGCGAGAGCCGTTGACACGAAGGGGGGGGGAAGTGCAAGTCGCCCTGCAATAGATGGGCGAAGTGGTCGAGCAGGAACATAGTTCTGGATCAAGTCCTGCAGGTAGACAGAGCCTGTCCTATTGGCTGCAGTGTAGGCCAGGGTCAGAACTTTGAACCTGATCCTGGCTGCAACTGGCAGCCAGTGGAGTGACCTCAACAGGGGGGTGACATGTGAAAATTTCGGGAGGTTGAACACAAGCCGGGCAGCTGCGTTCTGAATGAGTTGAAGAGGCAGGATGGCGCAGGCTGGTAAGCTTGCGAGCAGGGAGTTACAGTAGTCCAGGCGTGAGGTGACCATAGTCTGGACCAAAAGCTGGGTGGAGTAGGTGGTCAGGTACGGTCGAATCCTCCTGATGTTGTACAGGAGGAACCTGCAGGACCGTGCCGTCGCCCTGATGTGGTCTTTGAAGTCCATACACTGGTCCGAATGAATCAGTAACCATTTCATTGACATATCCTTAAAAAAGGTTTTTATTTCCCCCCTTAATCACCACTGAGTACCAAGGTGTCTGTGGAGCTGGAAGATCCCTGACGTAGTGCATGCCATGATCGGACTGAAACCATCAGCTGGCAGACATTCCGGGATATTCCAGAGACAATAATGTAATTGAAATGATAGGGAGGAGTGTTCACCTCAAACAACATCCTGGAGCCATTCTCCTTTGTAAGGTAGGCTTCTCAGTGTCTCAGTGTCCATCTATTAACTAAAAACACAAGAGACAAGGGGAGGAAGGCAGAAAGAAAGAAAGAGAAAGGCAGGGAGAAAAAATGAGAATGAAAGTGAGGAAGAAACAGAGGAAACCAGAGAGAAACTGATTGAGGAAGGAAAGAGAGAATATTATTATTTTCACCAGTGTGGCATTTGACGGAAGTACTGTGTGTCCTGGCAGCAGTGCAGCAGAAGCCCATAACTTGGAGGAAATGTAAGAGAATGGCAGTAGTTGGAAATGGATCGATGTGCTTTGATTGCAGCTTGTCGTTTGCCCTGTGGGATACCCAGAGTTGTAATGCAAGCATGAGAAACGGGCAGTCGCAACCGTGCAAGCCCGTGAGTTGTTTCATAGCCGCACTCCACATTACAATTGGCACCTTGCTGTTGATATTCATAATGACCGGTTTGTCATACATTGGGATATTATTCACTACGGGAGCGAGTATGAAGACCATTTTTAAAGGGTCAAAGAACATATTAGCACAGAAAAAAAATTTGTAATCTTCTCCAGTCTCACACACAACTGATCGGGAGTGAAATCCTCATTTACTGTGTTAGGATCCCCTGCCCCTACGAGAAAATTATATTTATAACAGAAGCACTAATTTAGGAAGTTGTTGCATTGTGGTATTTGCCCTGCATGCTTTAACATGAACGTTTCAAAGTGCAACCGTTTCTGGGTTAATGGACTTAACAGCTGGGCTGGGTTAACAGCTCTAATGCTTGAACGCTTAACACAAATGCAGAGTTTTATGCTCGAATGAGTTAATCCTCTCCATAATGCTGTGTGTGTGTGTGTGTGCGTGTGCACCAGGGCTTCAGATTTGAGCAAGAGTGGGAAATCAGATTCTCTATGACCCAGACCCGCACTTCCATGCTCGATCCGCCGGACTCCCGCCATCGTGAGCATAAAACTCTGCAGTGCTTCTGTTATAAAGGAGGTTATGGAAGGGATGCAATCAGCTACACTACTGGCTTTCACAGAGGGACCCTAGTATGAAATGAAATAGGAGATTGATTAATTTCACAACTATCCGTCTACTGCTAACATGTATTTATGATAGCTTCAAAGATACGAGGTAAGCTAATAACGTAAACGTAACTACCATCCACCTTAGCCAGCTACGCATACGTTATTAAATACTTGAAGAGATTATGTTGCCGTATGCCGAAGAGGAAATTCCCCTGAAATGGGTGTTTCAACAAGACAACGACCCCAAACACGAGCAACATCTTGCTTCCAGACAAAAGGGATTGAGGTAATGGAGTGGCCAGCTCAATCCCCTAACCTCAACCCCATTGAAAACTTGTGGGGTGACATAAAAAATGCAGTTTCTGAAGCAAAACCCAAAAATTCTGTGAATTGTGGAATGTAGTTTGTTCATCCTGGGCTGAAATACCCGTTTCTAGGTGCCAGAAGTTATGCAACTAAATATTAGTTCAGTAATTCAAATGAAGTTAAATCTTGAAAATTTTCTTCAGTTTATAAAGTAAGTGTTTGAGTTTGAAGAGGAAAAATGTTGACACTTGCTATTTTTTTGAACAAATTAATATTCCTTTTCTTTGCTTCCTGTAAAAGAATAACGCAGACTTGATCAAATTTGTTAATGCTTTGCTGACAAATGTTTATTTATTAACTTTTTTTAACGGACTGCTATTTATTTGAACACCACTGTATCTATCCATCCAGATAGTTTTGCTGAGATTTCACTAGTTTTATAAATATCCGCTGCATATCACCCTGATAGAACGGACCTCAATGGGTCCAAAGTTTGTGGCCCTCAAAGTGCTTTTTTAGCTTTTTGGCTAACCGCTAACTCAACTGTGACAAAGCCCTCTGTCACGGTTTCCCGCAGCATCCGATGAAACCCCATTCTGAAAACTGTTCCAGATAAAGTCAGCATTGTAGGTTAGTGGGTGCACACGCTAGCTGAAGCATAGTTAATTACATCGTAGCTGGTATTAACTTTCATCTGCATCCTGTAACCTAATCACAAACATTGCAAACATTTACAAATGCACAATCTCAGTATTTTTTTTTTTTTTTTAAACATCCCCGTAGAGTCAGTCCAAACATACCGCTAACACTTTGACTAGATATGCTCTATTCCCCGTACATTTTCTTAATCTTGGGACCGAAAAAATTACCAGGTGTAGAAATGACCGGTTAGGTTTTGCTCATTCCATAGACCGCATATAAGCCTAAACAACCAAATAACTTAGTCTAATAACGTTAGGCTATTGTTCATAATACCCGCCCGAACCTGTCCTCTTGTTAAAAAATGTGAATAGCCACCAGTTACAGTCTATGGCTAGCTGCCGTTTGTGGCTACGTTTTATTTTGTAAGCAAAAATAAAAATGTGCTAGTTAAACTAGCTGCTCTTATAGGACCTAGCTAGTTGGAGCAGCTGGCTAGTAATGTTAGCTAGGCAATCACGGTAGCTCGCTAACTTATATGGCCAGCCAGCTAGGCCATTGGGCAGCTAGTTAGGAGGACTGTAAGGAAGTCGAATAACTGTTAAATTAAAACTGCTTAGCATAAGCTATCGGTAGCTTACTAGCTAAATGTTAAAACGACTTGTCATGAGCTATCGTTAGCTTGCCAGCTAGCTAACCCAGCATTGCTAAGCAATGGTAACGTTCATGGCAGGAGGGACTAGGGCGATCGCGGACGGGAGGGGGTGGAAAATCTAAATGAATATCTAAATTGATAAGGCTATACAGGTATGTAGCGATCGATTTCAGACACTTAACCCACAGAATATGTTATGACAAACATGGTGAAGATTAGTGACAAGGCAGTCAATTTATTATGTTACGAACTGTGTCCTCAAAACAACAGCTTGTTCAGGGTAGGCTACTAAAGGATCCATCGACTAGACTTCCACTCAAAAATACAGCCTGTCTTGTCCCAAGAACCCAGGCGTTATGCGTTTTAGACCAATGATTGTTGTCTCCCTCTTCTGGTCCCGCCCCTCCGAGTGAGTGCAGTGACCATAGATATAACCAGTATACTGAACCAGTGACCCCAGTGACACAACCTGTCCCTGATTGGTCCTGAACAAATGTTAATACCCTGTCCAAACACAATTATTTAAAAAAATTGACACATGGAGAGGCATTAGACGAAGGAAAAGCACCTATTGAGACAACATTTTCTTGTGTATTAACTGTATTAAAAGTATTTTGACAACATTGCTGCCATTGACTTACATCGTGAAAAACCTACACTGGAGCCAACCGCAGTGGCGATAGTGAGCAATGGCACTATGGCCACTCCCAGCCCAACCAGGAAGTGAGCTTCAAAACGAAAGCCCGGGCTGCATTCAAATCCAATTTAACATGCTCCCTTCCCTTGCCTTCTTCCCTCGAGGGAGCTATCTTGTGACGCAATTTACTACGTGCAGCAAGCAAACTTAAAAGTTGCTCTGCTAGGGAGGGTTGATGAGAAACAAACTAAAACGGAACCGAACCACCCTCGCAACATTACGGAAGTGCACCATAGAGTTGAAATGTGATCGCCACATAGTTCTGTGGTGACCGCCCACTTTTTCCATGTGGAGCACTGCATTGTGGGATTTTCTTCTTACTGGGAGCTTGCATTTTATACCCTTAGTGGAAGGGAGGATAAACGGGAATATAATTACTCCCTCCCTTTTCTTAAATTGGATCAGAATCACAATTGGTGTGGCTGCCATATTTCATCCTGCCATTTTCGGAATTCCCCCGAAGAAAAGAAAGGATAAATTTCGGATCTGAACGCAGTCCCAGTTTTGGCCCCTTGATTGACATAAGCCCCAGAATACTTGCATGTTTTGGTTGAGACTTATATGTTTTGGCGCGGATACAGTTGGCAACCTTCGGTAGAAAGAAGTTTGAAAGAATCACCCAGCTTCACTCGACTTGATGGGCCCACTCTTCTTGTAATTCAGGGGCTCGTTTCACAAAAATTGTGACGAATCTGCGAGATGCGATCGATTTCTCCTGCACTTTTTGAGTGTTTCACATAGAAATCGCAATTGCAAGCCACGAACGCATGTCGCAAAGCGCGTTCATGTAGGCAATCCTTAAATCTGCAATCGTTCTCATCCCCCTGCCTCGTTTTTTGTATCAACCTATCAATTATCACAAAACGGAAACTAAACGTGGCGCTATGGATTACAGGCTATTCTACTGTATGTAAAATATTCAAAATACTTTTAATAACCGAAATTATGTTACAATGTATCGTGTTTGACCTTAATCCAATGTTATAATATATATAAAAAAGATCATATTATTATTATTATTAAAGATCAAATTATATTAACGGCCAAGACACAATTCACATTTGCCCTTCAGGAAAAATTTCAATTTGATAGCCTAATTAGGCTGTGAATAAACTGCATCATCTGCTGAATGCTGACCATTAAGGCTACATAGCAAGATTGTATCGCCCTTCCGTTCTGTGTGGGCTGGCCACGGGTGTAGCCAAGGTTGCAAGTGGTATTTTGGGGAGGACGGTGGGGTGGGTTGAAAATTTCACCTTGCGGTCCGATTGAATTGGAATTACGCGTTGTAGTCTCATAAAAATGTACTTTGAAATATTTATTTCATTTAAACTATTAGGTCTCCCCAGTAGGCCTAATATAGCCTACAGTTTATAGTAACGTTATGCATATTGCTATTTGTTATAAATCTACCCATTGTCACCTAGAAGCCATCCATCAGTAATGTCAGGAAGCGGTGATACAAATTCCTCACGCAGTTGCTCCAAATGTATCTGTCGTGTGTGCTCACATTTAGTCCCAGGGCATCACATACAACTTGTAGGCGGTGTTTAACGAGTGTTAGGCTACTTTTCTACACACAAAAGTGTGTTCGTTCTCAGTCGATGCCTTGGTGTGAATTTGCGACCCATCAAGCAGACCCTGTCTTGCACCAAGGAGTTTTGGGAGACCACGCAGTGCGTAAACGTCTACTTTCACTTGACATCTGTGTTGCGGGCTGAATGAAATCAATAGGCTATTTCCCATGCGTAGTGCTGCCGTCACTTTACAGACGAATTGGACTTTTCATTGCTTATTCCATAACATTGTCCGATGTCCGATAGCTGACGGGTGCCAGGAAGCGCAGAGCTGTCACTATTTGAAGCCAGACAGGTAGGGCCATGCTTTGTTACATGTTATGTAGCCCATGGCCTAAGACTGTCGCATAAGCATAGCCTAATATTCCATCCCTTACAAAAGATGGAATTTACATCTTTTCTGAACTAATTCCCAGACAGTATAGGCTACTTAAAGTGCACTTTCATTTGCAGAAGCGGTTTCAAGTAGTCTACAAGTTTAGAAGTAGTTTAGAAGTAGTTCATAAATGGTAGTAGCCTATATTTAACGTTTAGTTACAGGAAATACATAAATACTGGAAATACTTTAAATACATAGGCTATGCCTATTTCGTTTTTATAAAGTTGTCAATATAGTCTCTTTTAAAATAAACTTGATGTACTTAAGCATACATTTAAAAATGTAGATGCTTTTTCGTGAAACGTGTTTTGACAAGAAATTGCGATCTGCGAGTGAAAATCCTCACAAATCGCTTTCGTGAAACGAGCCCCAGATAAACAAATTTTTTTTCATTTTCAACATACAAAAATGCCAAGTTGCTCACACACAGTCTACAAAGCACTGTCTGTAATTACTCTGTACAACTTGCAAAAACTAGGCCTGCCGTTAAAAGTATTGATATCAAAACGAGGCCATGTTACAACCAAGAATATTGCCTACGTAGCTCACACTAACTAGCTCTATTCCAAAGCAATGCTACACAATCTTTCCTCAATTATTTGGCCGTGTTTGGCCCATCTCAAGAGAAGAATAAGAAGAAGAATTGCAAAAACAACCCACGTTTGGGGCTTTATTGTGTGGATGTGTGAAGCCGTACCGAAATTCTGTGTGGTTACATGAGATCAGAAGTTAATGTCTTTAACAGCTGAGAGTCATTGTGGTTATTTCTGCAGGAAACCAAGTGGAAAACTCTTAAGTGCTGTAAGCTATGGCAGTGTTTTTCAACCTTTTTTGAGCCAAGGCACATTTTTTACATTAAAAAAAATCCTGAGTCACACCACCAACCAAAAGTGTTACTAATTAAGTGAAGTTAATAGGATATAATATAATCCCCCACGGCACACCTGACGATCTCTCTCACACACTGTGCTGCGGCACAGTGTGGTTTGAAAAAAAACTGTGGCTATGGCATGCCCCGCCAAGCCGTAACTTGGTGGATGGCATGCCTGCCATTCCAATAAAAGTTACTACATACAGTAAAATTCAAAATCCACTGTAGAAATTATGTTAAAATGGGTAGCAGGCTAGGCCGTGTTTCGGAGCCGCGAATGGAAGTCTACGACCAGTAGCTAAACTTCTGAGGGAGAAATCTTGCGCACCACTTTGCCTTCCATAATAACATTAACGTTACTTAGCTAACCTAACATTTGTCAGGTTACGCGCTGCGTAACACAAAATGTTTTTCTATAACGTTAACGTTTTCATAATGTAATAGTTTTCTTAACTATTAAACCAAAACCAGTTGGAGCTAAAATCCATTGAATTTGACAAGCAATTGTGGCTAATAGTAGCTAACATTGATTAGTGAATTCCTTACCTAGCTTGATCCCTCAGCTTGCCTTGATCAGCTCTCAGCTGATGATTTTGCAGCTCGCCTGGCCTGGCCTGGCCTGTATGAGGCGCTGATTCATTCAAAAGTCTGTCGAGAACAGCGCAGCCTGTTGAGTTAGTGGCGCGCGCAGCCTTTCGAGTGTAACTGGCGCGGCCTGTCGTGCGTAACTGGCGGATCGACGGTTGCCCTAAACTGTTGCCGTCAAATGAGCAAATTCTGAATGAAGAAAACCCAGCAAAGCTGTTGGGTAGGCTACAACAGAGTTAGCTAGTTAACTAAAATATTTTAAATAAGGTGAAATTCACTTGGATGATATCCGAGTCTCTCTCTCCACCCCAAAAACATTTAAGAAAAAGCCGGTGTTTCGACTCCCCTGCAGATTTAAACCCTCCTCCCCGTGAACGCACTAGTCAAGCTGTATACATGAACACCCTGCGCTTTTCTGTTGCTTCATTTCTCCAATTAAAATTAAAACAAAATAGCCTACTGTGTGGTAGGAGCATAACTATGAACCATGAATTGTAGATCTATTGATTGAGGTGGACATAAAATAATTGCAGAAGGTCACGATATTGAATGTACCAGGTTCTCTGTAATATTGCTTTTAAATTGATTATTAAGCTAGCCTAGCCTATACTCTAAATATGTTTTCCTATATGCCAGATAGCCTAACAATCAAACAATAATTGATTTGCTCAATAACCAAGACAAATAGGTTAATAAACCTGCGTAGCATTTTTATATATTCACATTTGTGAGAACATGAAATGAGTTAATATTTCATGCGAAGATTCTGAAGTTTAGCTAAGTTATCAATGAACAGCACATATTTGGGTAAATATATATATATATTTTAGCTTGAATGCATGCGTTGCACTCAACGCTGGTTGCAGACATTTATGAGATTTTCCTCTTTAAATTTATGCTTTCTAATGTTTAAATCGTTTTGACTAAATCGAGTGCCGTCTTAAATTAATTAGGCTACATTCTTTAACGCGACGAGAAGAAAACGCAATGCTAACGTGCAACTCAGATAAATTTTTTTGCCAGTTAATTATTCAGAATGATTGCCACCCTTATTAAACAATCTCACGTTAGTTATCCATTTGTCATTGTCATTTGTTAATCATTATAGGCTACATAATTGTTCTTGATTATTCGGGGAATTAAAAGTTTGATTGACATAAGCAAGCTTGACATAAGCAAGATTGAAATAAAAATACAGCGAGACCGTGGGAGAACACATATCAAGGGTTCTGAGACCAGCAACCTTCCATACTATTGAGTAGGCTTGTTGAGTTTCTCCACTCATTTATTCAGGTTTTTCCTTTAATTTGACACCCGTCTGTATTTTACACTACTTAATTATTGTACCTGCATACTAACTTATTAGTATAGCCTAATACCCTTACAGCACAACAGCCTCACTACACCTATAATGCACAACAGCAGTATTGGGATCCACTGTATTATTAATACTATTATACCTGTGCACTACATTACTGTTAACTATAGCTCAGCTGCACTGGACTATTAAAAGTCTTCTTTATGAAGGTAATTTAATCCATTAAATGCAGCACTGGGCATTACTGGTTGTGCTGGCATTCTACAGGTTTACCATATTCCACAGAAATGGCATGTGTGAAAAGGCAAAATTATTATTTTTTTAAACAGGAGCTGCAGAAATAAACTCCAGGCAACTGATATCCCGTTTCTTCCCGCTTTGTGTACCAGTCCTGCTTGAGAGTTGCATTTTTTTAAGTGCTTATCAGATTCAGTTAGTATCAGGATTGCTGGTCCTCTGGAGTGATGTCTCGCGTTTAGAGAGAGCACCTGGATTTGACAGAGGTGGTTTTTTCATGCCTCCTTTGTGAGACAAAGAACCCACGTCTGATATCTCTGTTGAGAAGTATGCAAGAAGATAAACTGTAAACTTTTCTGGCGTAACATCTTTCATTCTGAGCGTGTGCATGTGTGCGCTTTGAATCAAATGCATGTTTTCCCAAGAATGAGCAATGGATCATAAGAATACAAAAGTTTTGCCTTTTGACCCGTAAAATGATGTGATATGAATGCAATGGAAATGCAAGATTAAATAAGAAAAACAAATCGCATGTGAATGTCAGTCACTTATGAAATGCACCTCTCCATCAGGGCTCAGCAGCAGGTGTGGGTGTGTCAGGCATTTTGGGGAGGAGGAAGGTCAGGTGAGCTGGTAGCCTGGCAGGTAGCTGCAGCAGTTTGTTGTGATTGTGTCATAGTGGCCTTGAGGCAGAGTGGTATAGTGATATCCAATGGATTATAAAGGTAGAATAATTTGATAGTGAGTGGCATATGAGGCAAAATAGCAGTAAGATGTCATAGTGAGTTGGTTATTAGGTAAAAGAGAGTTCTCAGTTGACCTACTTGATTGAAGTAAGGTTAAATTGAAAAGGTTGCAGTATGATGTCATAGTTTGTGTTTACTATGAAGGACAGTGGTAATATGGAATCATAATGAGTGGGTTATGAGATGGAGTGGCAATATGAGTTAATAGTGAGTTATGAAGGAGAGTGGCAGTATGATGTGGTGTTGAGTAGGTTATGAGGCAAAATAAATGATGATGTCATATACCCCTTTTCCACCAAGCAAATTCGAGGGCCGATTCGGAGCCAGTAACTAATTTCTAACCAGCTCTTCGCGTTTCGATAGCAAAAGAACCAGCTCTCGGCCAGGAAAACTGGTTCCAGAGCGGCACCAACACTTGGTCTAGAACCAAGAACCGCTTATGTCAGGGGCTTACGTCATGGGCTGGGGTCGGGATTATCGTGACCAACCACGACTAACTAAAACTTTGTGATCGCCATTTAAAAAACAGCTTCAGCATAACGAGCAGCATAAATATGTTGGACCAGTCTTGTTTGGATGCCAGTGTATGCTCGCAAAGCCAGGAGCAACACTAGAGATGCGATGTAGTTCCCCATTGTTGTTGCTGTGCTTGAAGTTGGCGCTAGGTGTTGCTGGGAAAGCGGAGACGTATAAAGACATATACAGTGACGTAATGGCCAGGTTGGTATTGTAAAAGAGAAGTTGTTCTCAATGCCGTACCTGTATAAATAAAGGTTTATTACAAATAATGACGTGGCTCTCTAGCCCGTGGAAAAGCAAACCGGTTCTTAGAAGGTTCGCAAGTTGAACCAACTGCGAACCGGCACTAGCACCAGCCCAGAACCAGAACTAGGTTCGTGTTGGTGGAAAGGGGGTATGAGTGAGTTAGTTCTAAAGAAGAATGGACGTATGGAATAGTGCACAGGTTCTAAAGACAAATGGTTGTATGGAATAGTGAGCAGGTTCTACAGAATGGTTGCATGGCATAGTGAGCAGGCTCTAAAGAATGGCTGCGTGGAATAGTGAGTGGGTTCTACAGAATGGCTGTATGGAATAGTGAACAGGTTCTACAGACTGGCTGTATGGTGTAATGAGCAGGTTCTAAAGAAGAATGGCTGTATGCATAGGGAGTCCTCTTCAGCCTGGAGGACCCATGTCTGTTACTCTGTACACCTCCACCCCTTCTATCACCAAATGATCCAGCCAGTGATTGGTACAACCTGCTGGTGGTGTCAGCGAGGGGCAAGAGCCACTGCTCTCCCCATTACTCTCCCCATTTACGACAGGTCTGCCCCCACTCCTGGCCAGGAGCCGCCCGCGGTCTCAGGACACCTAGGCAGGGAGTGAACAGTGAGAGCTGGAACTGGGTCACCTTTTCATCTCTCAGATATTTTGTTCCAGAGTTTGTGCTGAGAGCAGGGTTTTTCATTACACCCGGATCTGTTTTCCTAAACGATGTAACAGGTATCGCTGATATCCCTGACACAGCCTTGGCTCACTTCTCCGCAGAGACAGGTGGGCAGGTGTTAATTCAGGATGCTCAGTTCAACTTGCAGATTTGCGTGTGTAACAAGTCAAGGTGAACAGTGATGACTAATACAGGGCTTGTAGGTAACGTGATCAAAATAGTCTTATAGTCAAAAAGTGTCTAAAAGAACACTATTTTAGACAAAAATCAAGCTAACACAGAAGACACATAGACCCAGGACCCTCAGACTCACACTCTTTGTGTGATTTTCGGAGGCTTCACTCATACGTTCTCACCCCCCCCAGGTAAGGAGTGCTGGCAACATCTCATGTTCCCAGCTGCACTCTGTTCAGCGACGGCTAAATTTCATTCAGCTCCAAGCCGTAGTCTAAAGATGCAACAACAACTGGCTGTTTTTAATCAGGCCTTAAAGCTTACATGTTGTTGTGTGCTGGCCTGTTACTCTTTGTCTTAATATTAATCTTACTATAAAGTGTTCTGGGATGCTTTTTATGAAAGCTTATTGCATTGTATTGTGTCTTGGGGTCCTTGGGGGAGTCGGCTCTGTTTGGATCGAGGTTCATGGTCCCCCCCCTTTCCGTTGCCATCCCGCGGTACTGGTGCTCGGCGCTGGCCTCTCATTCGGAGTATGCTCACATCTCTACGTCGCATTTAAATAGTGGATTGGCTGCTGCCGATGTCACGGGCAGCGGAGAGCGGGTTCCAGAGCAGCCCCGGCCGCCCAGAGCTGCACTGCTGTCCTCTCCTTATGGTCACGATGCGCTCATCATTGGTGCAACTTCATCATTGGTCACTGAGGCTCTGCGAACTGGAGGGCGCGGCCTCTGCAAAGCCTCTGGCAGCACTGTGTGAACACACTGCATTTACACCCTGTGTGTTACACTCTCGTCGACTTGAGTTGCATGTTGAAAAAAGAGGAGATCTGTGTTGATACACTATATAGCCAAAAGTATGTGGACACCCCTTAGTCTGGGGCTGTTTTTCATGGGTCAAGCTAGGCTCCTTAGTTCCAGTGTACGCAAATCTTAACACTACAGCATACAATGACATTCTAGACAATTCTGGGCTTCTAACTTTGTGGAAACAGTTTGGGGAAGGCCATTTCCTGTTTCAGAATGACAATGCCCCCATGCACAAATGGAGGTCCATACAGAAATGGTTTGTCGAGATAGTTATGGAAGAACTTGACTGGTCTGCACAGAGCCCTGACCTCAACCCCATCAAACACCATTGGGATCAATTGGAAAGCTAACTGCGAGCCAGGCCTAATAGCCCCCACATCAGTGCCCGACCTCACTAATGTTCTTCTGACTGAATGGAAACAAATCCACACAGCAATGTTCCAACATCTAGGGGAATGTCTTCCCTGGAGAGTGGAGGCCGTTATAACAGCAAATTGACACCAACTCCATATTAATGCCCATGATTTTGGAATGACATGTTGGATGAGCAGGTGTCCATATACTTTTGGCCATATAGTGTATGCATTAGCCGAACACCCCTATGTGTTCATATGTGTTAGCTGACTCCATGTGATGTGTTCATATGTGTTAGCTGACTCCATGTGATGTGTTGATATGTGTTAGCTGACCCCATGTGATGTGTTGATATGTGTTAGCTGACCCCATGTGATATGTGTTGCATTTGTTGTCACATTCTGTCGACCTGTGATTGGATCATCTTTGGACCTCTGTCCCCCTCACTGTTCTGTGCTCCGCCCCTCAGCCCCCTGCTTTTTCATTGGCAGCGCTGGAACAGGGTCCTGAAACTGCTCTGTGACAGTTCCGTCTCAACAGCTCTCTAATGTCTCTCTCAGCCTGCAACAAGCACTTGACCTCAAGCCCTCTTTCTCTCTCCCAGTGTCTTCTGAAGGTGTTATGGGTTTTACAGATTTTCTATATATTCCCAGGGTCAGTCTGGCTCACTTTACTATCATATTGCTGACATTGTGTGGACTGTTATGCACAAACAGCAGCTCACTGTGAGCTAGGGGCGTGGAACCGTTTCCTTTACAATGACTAAATGGAACCCTAATGCCGATCCTGTCTTGGTTTTCTGCTGCTTGGAAACACAAAGCATGAGTCTTAAAAAAAATTTTGTTGTCAGAAATCGTTGGTGGGTTTCTGGTGAGAGGTGATGGGCAAAAGTGCGCTCTTAAAGACGTGGCAAACAGCCGTCATCGGGTAGCACACAGGGCACCACGGCGCACAGCTGAGGCATGCTTTCAATTGCAAGTGCAAAAAGACTTTAAGCATAATTCTAAATTAGTCTTGTGAAATGCATTATTTAAGATGGCCTCCTGGTTGCTCATGAGAAAAGCCTCTTTTGCACAGGTTGTTTGCTGCTTACGAGTGTGTATGTGTGTGTGTGCATATGTGTATGTGTTGTTCAAGCAGCAAGTTTTAAATTGTTTCCTGGGATCTTGGGGAGCTCTGCATTTAGACACAAAACGTTTTCATGAGCATCTCGTCTTTTACATTATTAACTCCCCGCTGGTCAGCTGGGTTCGGCTGCAGAGACACTCACACAGATCAAAGAAAAACTACAGTTAAATATAGAGTTGTTTTCACTTAGCTGTGGGGAGCCACTGACATTCGGTAACAAATGGGTATGCCAATGGTACATAGAAAATGTGCTTATAAAATGATAACTGTGGTGGAGAAGTATGAAATATCCTGTGTGAAATTATTGTTATGCTTCCATATGGGGTCAGTACTGGGGGAATTGGAGAAGAAGCTATAATCCATAATAATCCTTCGGCTGGGGTTCACCGACCCTTTAAGAAGATTTATATAATTCTTATATAATTACAGATTTATCTTGCAGTGTTGGCTTATAGGTCAGAAGTGGGGTGTGTGTAAGCCTTCACATAGCCGGCCGCTGGTTTAAACACTCTATGCCAGGGCTGCCCAATCCGCTTCCTGGAGATCTACCATCTAACCCTAATTTGGCACATCTGATTCTACTAATTAGCAGCTCAAGGAAATCTCTAGCTGTTGAATGAGGTGTGCTTTGTTAGGGTTGGAGTGAAAAACTACAGGACGGTAGATCTCTAGCTGTTGAATGAGGTGTGCTTTGTTAGGGTTGGAGTGAAAAACAACAGGACGGTAGATCTCTAGCTGTTGAATGAGGTGTGCTTTGTTAGGGTTGGAGTGAAAACCCACAGGATGGTAAATCTCCAGGAACAGGATTGGGCAACCTTGCTCTATGCAGTCCTTTAGGGTCACAATCATCCCACACAATTCAAGTTTAAAAAAAAAAAAACAACTTATGGCCACAACAACATTCTTGTTTATGGCCACCAAAACCTTAGGGCTTGCTCTGTTCATGTCAATCAGTTTGAATTACCATTGGGTTTGAATTACCAATCCCTGCAGGATAGACCACTGCAATTAATTTAGATCTTAAGATTCAATGAATGCACATACAGTATTTCATTGTTTCAGGAGTTCAGCATCATTTTGAATTCAGATATCTCTGCAGTTACTGAAAAAATTAATGAGAATGGAGGGTGAAAATTTTTTATATATGGTTGGACAGAGTAGAGTCTTTATTCATAAATAATCTGCACTCAACATGTTTCAGTTAAGGTGAAGCTAAAAAAGTCAGTTTCATCAGTGTAATGGTGTTATGGTAAATGGACTGCACTTATATAGCGCCTTTATCCAAAGCGCTTTACAATGGCCTCTCACTTACCCATTCACACACCAATGGCGGCAGCTGCCATGCAAGGTGCTAGCCTGCTCATTGGGAGCAATTTGGGGTTCAGTGTCTTGCCCAAGGACACTTCGACATGTGGACAGGAGGAGCCGGGGATCGAACCGCCAACCCTGCGATCAGCGGACGCCCCGCTCTACCTCCTGAGCCACAGCCGCCCCGTTATGTGCTTATGTTAAGCCTATATACCTCATATCTCAAAATAACCACACACAGATACACAAATGTCAATGTGAGATCATTGGGATTTTAACATATCTGGTCCAGTATTTTGGTGCATTATGAACCACCAAACTGAAATTATTTGTATTTAATGAATACATCGACATGTCTTTCATTTCATTATAATTATTTGAACAAAATTGTGGCTTAGACTTTCTGGCAGCATACCGTATAATTGACAGAGAAAAAAAGAAAAGGCGCGATTAGAGATGCTCCGGCTAACTTTGCTGGATAAAATTAATTCAGTCAGAAAAACAAATTAAGCTGCGTCTTTGATTCTTTTTGAGATCACTTCTGTCAGCGCTTCAAAAAAAGCTTGTTTGCTGTGCTACCCGCACATAAATCATTCTGTATTAAAAGTTCATTTCTTAAACCTTTCTTAAATGTAATGTAGTCTGACATTGCAGCATAGCCCACACACTGTAATGGTTTCCACTGTACACTGCAGAGTCTAAATTGAAGTGTAGACCTTTAATACAGTATATTTGCTGTCAGAGCGGTTGTACCTGATGTATTTCCTTGATGTGTTGGGTTTTGGGACAGACTCCAGAATCGGGCCGCAGTGCAGGAACCAGCCTGCAGAATCCTGCAGTGTGAGAAACACAATGGTGGAGAATGCTCACCCGCACACACGCATATGCACACTTACACACCTGCATACACATATGATCACACACAGACACACTCACACACACGCATATGCACACTTACACACCTGCATACACATATGATCACACACAGACACACACACACACGCATATGCACACTTACACACCTGCATACACATATGATCACACACAGACACACTCACACACACGCATATGCACACTTACACACCTGCATACACATATGATCACACACAGACACACTCACACACACGCATATGCACACTTACACACCTGCATACACATATGATCACACACAGACACACTCACACACACGCATATGCACACTTACACACCTTCATACACATATGATCACACACAGACACACTCACACACACGCATATGCACACTTACACACCTGCATACACATATGATCACACACAGACACACTCACACACACGCATATGCACACTTACACACCTGCATACACATATGATCACACACAGACACACTCACACACACGCATATGCACACTTACACACCTGCATACACATATGATCACACACAGACACACACACACACGCATATGCACACTTACACACCTGCATACACATATGATCACACACAGACACACTCACACACACGCACATATGATCACACACAGACACACTCACACACACGCACATATGATCACACACAGACACACTCACACACACGCACATATGATCACACACAGACACACTCACACACACGCACATATGATCACACACAGACACACTCACACACACGCACATATGATCACACACAGACACACTCACACACACGCACATATGATCACACACAGACACACTCACACACACGCATATGCACACTTACACACCTGCATACACATATGATCACACACAGACACACTCACACACACGCACATATGATCACACACAGACACACTCACACACACGCATATGCACACTTACACACCTGCATACACATATGATCACACACACACACTCACACACACGCACATATGATCACACACAGACACACTCACACACACGCACATATGATCAGACACAGACACACTCACACACGCACATATGATCACACACAGACACACTCTCACACACGCACATATGATCACACACAGACACACACGCACATATGATCACACACAGACACACTCACACACACGCATATGCACACTTACACACCTGCATACACATATGATCACACACAGACACACTCACACACATATGATCACACACAGACACACTCACACACACGCATATGCACACTTACACACCTGCATACACATATGATCACACACAGACACACTCACACACACGCACATATGATCACACACAGACACAGTCACACACACACACACATATGATCACACACAGACACACTCACACACACGCATATGCACACTTACACACCTGCATACACATATGATCACACACAGACAGTCACACACACGCACATATGATCACCCACAGACACAGTCACACACACGCACATATGATCACACACAGACACACTCACACACACGCACATATGATCACACACAGACACACTCACACACACGCACATATGATCGCATGGATCACTTTAAGGGTTGTTTTCTCCTGACAAATTTTCCTATTGAACTCTAAAAATAAGTCAGGAGAAGAAACCATTCAAGTTATGAGCACATCTGTACATAGATACACACACACACACTTTTGTTGTTTAACTCATAATACTCAATACCAAGGGTAAATCATGATGTACTATACCTTCGCCTGTGCAGTAGAGAACAGTGGGTTGACTGTAGTCTGTAGTTTATGGAGGACAGTTATGTTTGGATTTCCTGGTAATATTTAAATATCATCATAGATTCACCCTGTTTTTAACAGCAAACACAGGGCCATAATTTCACTGCTGTTCAGTTTTTACTTTGGCAGAATGGGCCCTACCCCTGCCTTGAGCGAGGGACTCAACTGATTAATTTCATCAGTAAATCTCCACATGTTTAAATGGATGGAATGCGATCCATGTAACTCATTAAAATCTGGAGCTGGGAGCCTGCAGACAAATCAACAATAATAAGGAATTGTGGAGGACCTTTGACCTTTTGCAACATGATCTCAGCCCCTTCCTTCATTCTGCAGTGGGCTGTGTTCATAATGCCCTGCCACTGTATCATCAGCATTGTTCATATTTTTATCAAAACATCCGGTGAGGAACAGGAATAACCAAAACCTCTGAAAGAAGAGTCAGTTTCACATTGAGTGACTCATTCTGTCTCCAGCACACTGTACCTGTAATCAGGCTGGCACCACACTGATCTGAGATCAGGCATCATCTGTCTCCAGCATACTGTACCTGTAATAGGCTGGTACCACACTGATCTGAGATCAGGCATCATCTGTCTCCAGCATACTGTACCTGTAATAGGCTGGTACCACACTGATCTGAGATCAGGCATCGTACCTTTTTCCTCAGTTGACTCAGAGGACAGGAGGAAATATCAGCGCTCAGTGTAATTTGACCTACTCCAGTGTCTGACAGGAAGTCGGTCTGAGTGGTGTTTTGGCCATTTACTGCGGCGAAGCTCTGCTATTGTGCATTTACAGAGATCGAGCGGCTGTGCGGTTGCTGCGCCGAATATTAACGTTCAAACGTGTGCCGGGCCTGAATATTTAATGAAGGGTTAGCTCGGCACTCTTGTGCCGCACCGCCGCTGCTGCTGGTCACCTTAACTGCGGTAGAGCAGTGCTGCAGCAGGGCAGCTGAGCAGCGTGTGTCCACAGCCTGCCAGAAGTGCGGTATTCTAGGTGCTTTACTGCAGGTCCTAGAGGAGTCACAGTCTATGGGAGCGAGTGACAGCATAGGCAAGTATGGCTCACTGCCACTGGAGGAAATTATTAGAAGTTCAAAGAGCAGGGTATATTTTTTTGAGTTGGTGGGCCTGCGTAGAAGATGATTGATATGACATTTGAGACTTAGAGAGACTTTTATACAGGGGCTGTATAAATTGCTCAGGTGGAAGGGTCCTCTACTTTAAAGAAAACCGAAACATGCTTTTTTGCAGAGATACAATTTTTTTTTTGCAAACTACAGTTTGAGTAAAAGAGGTAGTACAAAAATCCCAGTCCCTTTGTGGGACCTAACTTTGAATGGTGTGTTAAATCTTTGTCACCACCGGATAAAGATATATGTAGACCACACAAAAAAGTACAGAGAAGGGCAACACAACTGCTCCCAGCATATGCTCAGCTCTTGATATCTTTAGACCTCAGTAAAAGCAGGCTTAGGGATGGTTTGATTGACGTATTGAAAATCCTAAGAAGGATTAATAAAACAGACTACAGAAACGTCAAGCTAGGTTCTGTCAACACAAACAAAGACGTACAGGTATAAATTAATTCAGAGTAAAATTCACACCAAGGCAGGAAAGTATTTCACAGAAAGATATTATTAATGCATGAGACAGCTTACCAGGATCTGTACAAGTCAGAAACCCTTGGATCGTTCATGAGGAGACCTGGTCTGATCGATTCCCTCTATATTACAGGACTCGCCAAAACATGCTGAATGGTCTGTCATCATCATTAAAGTTTCTTATCATGCAATTTTTTACGATGTGCATGTTCACACACACACACACACACACACACACACACACACACACACGTGCATGAGTCACAGACACATTACAGTACATGCGCACACATTAGACTGCTTTATTGATGGCCCTTAGCCAAGAGGCATTTCTCTGGAACCAAACCAATATTTTACCGCCGCTAAACATATAATTTACATCATCTTTAAACGCATTTTTTTTGTCTCCTGGTGTGGAGTGTGCTTAGGCAGTTTTATTTCTCCTGCAGTGCACCGTGGGTCGGGTTCGTAACCTCTTTGGGACTGCTTCGGAGCTGATCCCACAGTGGAAAATGTAACTCGTCGGGGGAAACGCCATTAGCTCCACTGCTTTAAGCCACAGTATTTGCGAGTGTGTGCATGTGTGTGTCTACCTGCAACCAATAGGTAGAGAGCCTCTGCTGCAGGACCAGGCTGTGAGACACTGCCCACTGGTGTTTAGCACTGTGATAAAGGCAAACCTCAATGTGTGTGTCTGCATGTTTATGTATGTATTTGTCCATGTGTGTCTGTGTCTTTGGTTAAACAACCTTAATTTTGCGGAAGCTGGCTCGTCTGCATTGGAAGACTGGGCCTCAGCAAACTCCTCCCTCCACTACTGGGTTCCACCGCCCCAGAGAATCCTGTCTTTGTTCCAGCCTGCAGTCTCCAGCTCTCTGGCTGTGCAGTCTAATGAGCAAACGCAGCCAGGAAGCGGCACCGCTGTATCGTACGTGCCCCTTTAGACGGGGGCCCGCATGGAGCATTGTTTCAGAAAGGAACAAGCACCTGTGCTTTCTCGCACCTGTGCTGTCACACACCTGTTCTCTCGCCCGCCTTTGCCCAGACCGCTTTGCCCCTGCAGGATTTAGAGAGCCCTCTTCATGCCCCATCTTGGATTTTGACCCAGGCCACACCCCCAGGGTGGTTTGGGGGGGGGGGGGGGGGGGGAGTCCCTGTGGTAGAACCTTTAGTTGGAGAAGGGCAGTAACTGCAGAGTCGATGTGTCGTCGATGAAGATGTGACTGTCCACTCCTGCATGGCAAATAGCTGTTAGTTTTTTTTTTTTTAAATTCTTTTTTAAACACCATGGTTATTTATTTTCCCTACTTTTCTTACTTCGGTTGTTGTCTTCCGTAGAGAGAAGGAGAGGGACAGAGGAAGCTCAGCGACTCTCCCTCACTTCAGGAAGATCACAGCTGCTGCTTAACGAGACAACTCACCCTAACGTACGCGGCGGATGTAATCCTTTCCCCAGAGTTTGTGGGAGCGAATAGACACCCGCGAACAGGATGAAATGAGTAATCCCCGTGCGTGACACCGCCGTGTTCACACCAACGCACCAAGCCTGTCTAATCATTACACATTTCCTGGACTTTCCTTTATCTAAAATGTGATCTAGGGATGTGAATTTCATCCAAATTGTATGCAGTGAACCTCAAGATGGAATATTCAAATAATTTTCTTCAAATAATCTTCTTTTCCCCCGAAGCATTACACAAAACTCCAGCTGTTCTTTGTAAGGAAGGAATCTTCTCACTACACTGGGATCTGCATTCACTTGCACCTTCAGTCAGGGAAAGTGAATAATATCAGTGAACGATCTATTATTACACGTATGATGTAGTGTTGAGGCTCTCCCTCATTGATTACATATGATGTAGTGTTGAGGCTCTCCCTCATTGATCACGTATGCTGTAGTGTTGAGGCTCTCCCTCATTGATCACGTATGCTGTAGTGTTGAGGCTCTCCCTCATTGATCACATATGCTGTAGTGTTGAGGCTCTCCATCATTGATCACGTATGCTGTAGTGTTGAGGCTCTCCATCATTGATCACGTATGCTGTAGTGTTGAGGCTCTCCCTCATTGATTACATATGCTGTAGTGTTGAGGCTCTCCCTCATTGATCACGTATGCTGTAGTGTTGAGGCTCTCCCTCATTGATCACGTATGCTGTAGTGTTGAGGCTCTCCCTCATTGATTACATATGCTGTAGTGTTGAGGCTCTCCCTCATTGATCATGGTGCGGAACAACAGTAGACTTGTGAATCTTCTTCACTTCTTTTGTTCACAAACAAGCCTTCAAATACTGATCGACGTAAACAAACCAAATGATCTCATAACAATCACGTATGTGGGTTTGATCTCTAATATTAAATCTGATGCTTTGCTTTGCTTTGCAGTAACAACATGTAACAACCTGCCTAACGTGGAGATTTTATTCATTCAAAATAAAGAATTTAAATGTGGAACTGTATCCATAATTTTTATTTTTTTTGCTGCAATTTGTATTTTAATGCATTGAATAATTTATTTATGTATATATTTCTAAGTTTATTTACCTATTAATTAATTTAAATTTTATTTTAACAGGAAAACCCTGGGGTTTTTGAACGGTCTTGCAGTACCATGTGAGCTCAGAGAATCCTGTTTTATTCTGAACATGTGTTTAGTGCTGGGAAGTTTAGATAATAACTGTACATAGACTCTCCCCCAGGCGGTCACCCTAATGCCCTGGCTCCTCGTGATTGGTTTGCTGGTTGCTTTTTTGCTGTCCAGGTGTTATTCATCCTGGTTTGGTCGGTTCATCTTTGCGTCTCACTTTCTCTCCCTCACTCTCTCCATCTGTTTCTTTGCATCTCACTTTCTCTCCCTCACTCTCTCCATCTGTTTCTTTGCGTCTCACTTTCTCTCCCTCACTCTCTCCATCTGTTTCTTTGCGTCTCACTTTCTCTCCCTCACTCTCTCCATCTGTTTCTTTGCATCTCACTTTCTCTCCCTCACTCTCTCCATCTGTTTCTTTGCGTCTCACTTTCTCTCCCTCACTCTCTCCATCTGTTTCTTTGCGTCTCACTTTCTCTCCCTCACTCTCTCCATCTGTTTCTTTGCGTCTCACTTTCTCTCCCTCACTCTCTCCATCTGTTTCTTTGTGTCTCACTTTCTCTCCCTCTCTCTCCATCTTCCTCTTTGCGTCTCACTTTCTCTCCCTCACTCTCTCCATCTTCCTCTTTGCGTCTCACTTTCTCTCCCTCACTCTCTCCATCTTCCTCTTTGCTTCTCTCATGCTCAGTCTCGCTGTCTTTCTGGCACACGGTCTCTTTCTCTCAACTCTTTCTTTCCCTCTGCTTTTGTCATGCGCTTGGTCACTTTCCTCCTCCCTCCCTTTCTTTCTCTCTCTCACGGTCTCTCTCTACCCCCTCTCTTATCTTTCACCGCATCGCAGCGTCTAACCACAGTCTCAGAACTCAGAACATCCATCAGCAGCACTTTCAAAATATGATTTTGCCTTCACAGTGGATGAATTAAAAAACCAGTTCTGTATTTATTTTCGAGCCTGTGTAGCAGCACAGCATGTGAATGAAGATTAGAACAGAGAGCAGAAAAAGGTTTCTACCTTAAAATCAGCGGCCAATTTAGACGCAAGGAAGCAGGTGAGGCGTATTACCTATGTAATCATTAACTGATCATTGGTTCGTGAAGCACTGATAAAAAATGGGGCCAGCAGACCCCGTGGCTCTCTAGAACCAGAGTTGGGGTCCCCTACTGTAAGAAAATGTATATCATTATTAGGCAGTGTATACATGTTAGTACACAGTAAAACGTTCAGTGTTCATTCAACCCAAAAGGGATAACAAAAAGAAAAGGTAATCTGATAATGTAATCGATTGAACACACAAGACGCCATTGTGCAGTGAATTGTGAAGGTGTTGTATGTTTTTGTTACGGGTAATCCTTAGGCAGTGTTCTAAAACAAAGTCGTTCCCTCTGCTCCTGTGATTTGTATTTAATGCATCTTGCCACAATGGCCTTGGGAATCTGTGTGGGTAATCGTGTCTGCCAAATAAATAACAATATTTCCTGTTCATTTCTCTGGCTCACTCTTTTCATCTTCGTCATATTGCCGTTTCGGTACCTGTGCTAAACCCCCCCCCACCCCACCCCACCCGCTCAGGTGTTTGGCCTGCCTTTTTGCTTAGTCATGATGATGCAGTGCGACCATGCTCCCTGGGAAGGTGGCACAACTTGATTTTGGTGCGCCCCAGTCCACTGGATTAACAATAACTGCGGAGCCTTGAGGCTCCACAAGTCCGGTTTATTAATGTGAGGCTTTCTGTTTCGTGTGTTAAGAAGCACACAACAAATGGAGCTTATGCAAGATTATGGTTTTAAAATGGACACCGTGATATTTGTTTGTACGCCAAAGCTGAAGAAGTGTTGTTCATATTGGCTCCGACCCCACTCGCTTGCCGCCTTTGTCTTTTAGCGTCTGCAGTGGAGGTGTGAATTTGTACTGGACTGATTGTGTGAAGTCAGCCACTGAAGGAATAAACTATCTGTCACTTCAGTTTGAAATTCATGAATAGTTCTGAGGACCAATTTACCACAAAACTAGATGGGCACATTTTCAGTAATCAGTGACTCAGATATCTGAAGGGTTCCATCTCACACTGAGAAAAGAAACTTGTCACGTTATGTAATAAAAGCACACTGATACTGTAGCTTGTTAGCATTCATTTGATGTCATGGTATTCAAAAGACCTCTTAAGGTTTAAAGATGGCACTCTCCCGCTGACTATTATTGAAACGAAACCTAACGCGGCTGCAGAAATGTGCCATTAAACAGACATTCAGGGGGTGACATGCTAGTTTCTAGTTTTCACCGTTTTTTTTTTTTTTATACTGAAAGTTGACAAAATGAAAGCTGGGTACTGACCAGAACACAAGCAGAACCACAGTGAACTTGTTCCTCGTGTTTTTTGTGTGGCCCACCGCGTAGCGGAACTAGCGCGCAGCGGGAACATCTGTCTGTGCAAGGGTGCTGAGGAAACCCGTTGGTGCTTCACAAAAACGAGTTTGCAGCGCGAGTGGAGAATGCAAGTTGCAATCGCGCTGACAGGGGACCAGTTACGATCTTCTTTACGACGTTGACAATGTGCTTTCAAGTTGAAAGGGTTTGTTTTTTGCAGGTGTGCTTTAGTTTGCTATTAAATTACCTAAATATTGGCAAGGAAACAGAATTATAGAGAAACAGTGGTAGAGCTGGCAGGGGCCCTCCAAACACCTCCATTAAGCTCCCCATTACAGACAAGTCTGTTTTGTTTTCTTCTTACAGCAGATGAAAGAAATGTTTTCCTCATGTTTAATTCATCCTGGCTCATTTTGCCTCCTCTGTTTGGTGATTTTCCATCTGTGAATAAACAGTTGTCTACCATTTATATATAGATGGTTGGAAATGGGATGAAAAGGTGTGTGTTTGTGTGTACATGTGTGTCTGTGTGTGTGTGACCATGTTCTATGGCAAATTCATTTTCCCGTCATTGACAAATGGTGCCTTGCCCCGTGGGTTATGATTGCGTCTCCCTCCCAGCTCATGCACCAGGGCCTACAGCAGGTTGCTTGCACAGTCTGTTTCTTGGTCCTCATATCATAGCGGTCAACTGAATCAGCTTTGAGAGATGACAAAAATATGACTGGGAAAGACAGTGAGATTAAGTGCAAACCTTCAATCAGTAAAGTTTGTATTGGTGTCACATTTTACTTCAGTTCAATGGCTGTTGTTCATTGGTCAGTCTGAGGACTATTTCCTTCATGGTGTGCCAGCCGTTACTTAGTTCCTGAGGTAAAGCAGGGGTCTTTTTTGTTACTTTTATGCAAGGCCCTGAATTATGATTTGAACTATTGTTATTCCTCTGATGTTGGAGGCCATTTATCGGCTGTCTTTGATGTTCACCCCCCTCCCCAGAGGACTAGCTGGGGTTCTATAAATGTCAGAATGTTGGATTCCCCTGTCAGCACCTCACAGGCAGCTGGAGGTGTCCGTGTGGTGTTGGCAGACTAAGAAGAGGTAATCTCAGTAACATGCGAGTAGTCATTCCACAGGGGAGTCAAGGAGGTCTAAAGCTGGTGGTTTGTATACATTCTTTTGGAGAACAGGACCAAGTGGCCTTCAGGCTACTTGTACTGCTGAAATAGGCAGTGTCAGCTGTATGTGTGAGTGTGTGTGATGCAGACGATCAGAACAAAACCACAGAGTCGGATAGATTGTTATTCCTGGCCCCAGGAGATGCTGTTGGAGCTGCGGGGGGAGTCCGAACTGAAGATGCGTGGATGTCGCCGCATGATGAGAAATTGACACATTCCCTTCTGCGGCAACAGCGGCCGCTCCGGTTATAAAAAAAAAAGGGAAAAAGTGCCTTAATCTTTTCCCCTTTCGGGTTGTGTAATCACGTTGTCATGGCAACACTCTGTGGGTAATCTCTTCCTGACCCTGCTGTGTGTTTACAGTGTTTTTTATTTATTTATTTTAAAAATGAGTGCTGTTGATGCTGAGCTTCCCACTGACTGGGAAACTGAGCATGTTTCAGTGTGGGGTATGCAGTCCATCTCACATGCAGGGATTTAAAATGTAAAAATTCTGATTTTTTTCAAACCATTTTGCAGTAGCTTGCACAATAATAAATAAGTAATATTTCTATGTCTTATTTAATTGACTGTGAACCGTAAAGCACCTCCCTGTTCTGATATAATAAGCATAATTCATTTTATTTGTTGAGTGCTTTTCAGGCCACAGGTTCAAATTGTTTTATGATAACATAACATATCAAAACATTAATAAAACAATACACACAATAAAATAACGCAGTAACAAGAAAGGCAAAGAACAATAAAAAAGTGTGTAAAATTCGTACAAGAAGACAGAACAAGTCAATAAAATAAGGAATAGGAAGTACTAAAAGGCAAATATATGAGATACATCAACTGGATGAGCCATCCCAAAGGCCCCCTCCATGCAAATGAAGACCACCTTTGCACAGGAATCCTATAGTTCTCTTGCTCAGTCTGCATGGAGCAGCCAATGCGGTCCGAGCCATTAAAGCTCCCATAAGCCTGCAGAACTGCGCACAACATCTGCTGACAATGTACACCATTTGCCCGCTGAGCTAACCCTCCCAGGCTCACAGCTGAGGGAACCAATCAGACTCCTGAATGTAGGGGGTGATCTCACCTTCTGCGGTGGAGTCACGTCTACAGGGGCATCACTATCACACTGTTTACGGCAGCAGACCTCCGAGGTCATTTCTGACTCCCCGCCCCACCATGGTCTGACCCACGAGAGAAACCTGGTTCCTGATTTTGCTGATGACCGCCAGCCCCCACCTCCCCAAACCGACTGCATTCTGTCCCCAGAGGTTTTCCCGTGATAGAAGAGGGGCTTCAAAAAAAATTACTTTCTGCACAAAAATGGGCAGCATTAGACAGAAAGGAGGAGGGATAAGATGCCAAATTAAGAAGCAAACATGCTGAATGTGTCCTCCTCTTCCTTTTTTCCTCCTGCTAATTTGATGTGCTAGACTGCCTGTCCCAACAGTGACGGGAGAGCATTTGTTTTTCCCAGAATCCCGACAGATGGAATTGTCAACGGCAGCATGCCAAGGCTGCAGTGAAAAAACAATTATGTGTACATACACACACACACACACACGCTTGCTTTTGTGTTGCTCATACCTTTTGTAGGCTTGTTGGGAGGACGTCCAAAGCAGGACAAGCACAATGAGCGAATCCGTGTATCCTTGTGTACGTGGGTCTGTCTGTTTTCATGTCTGCGCATCTGCTTGTTTGTCCAGCCTGTACGTCTGCTTCGCAGACGGGAGCCATTTGCACAGTGACTGCACAGGCCGGGGCCTCACATGGCGGCAGAGCCGTCCAGTCCTCCGGTGCACATCTCAGGTTGCCAAGCTGATCTGTGTCTCTGCAAAATAAAAAACGGAATAAAAAAGCAATAAAAATCATACTTTTGTTGCTCTTTATAATCATGTTCTCAGACATTTTACTAGCACACAATCTGTTTTTCTAACTGTCTTTATGGATTTATAATTACATCCATTCTTGGGGTTCCAGAAGGTCTGATGTTTAGGATCTGATGAACAACGTTACAGGCACCTTTTGCACAGAGGGGCTGGAGCCGACCCTTTACGGCCCGATGAAATTGAGCGCGCTCCCGGGACTGGGCCCTGACCTCTCCTGCTGCTTCCATCCCTGTGTGGGCCACGGCTGTGAAGAGTTGAGCCAATCAGAGGACTTGGGGCTGAGCCCAGATGGGAATGAGCTGGTGGAGAGCTGTGGCTGGCCCATCTCTTCTCTTCGCTCTTCTTCTTTTTAAAGTTATATTTTTAGAGCTTCTCAGCTTTATTGGACAGCAGTGTAGAGAGACAAGAAAAACGGAAGCGAGAGAGAGGGAGTGACAAAGGTCGCACGGCCAGATTCAAACCGCCGACCTTGCGGCTCGCAATGAGAATGTAAACAGTGTTCTACAGGCTACGCCACTGAGAAACCCCTGCTCTTACTTTTAAAAATTAAAATAATACTTCTCCCACTTGTAATCCCCTCTTCAAAATCGCCTGTGAACCTCTCCGTGATTGTACTCACCAATTCTATTCTATTTATACCATAGATAACACAGCATCACTACAGAGAGCAAGTGCC
This sequence comes from Ilyophis sp. 1 JC-2022, assembly GCA_022702515.1. Classification (NCBI taxonomy): domain Eukaryota; kingdom Metazoa; phylum Chordata; class Actinopteri; order Anguilliformes; family Synaphobranchidae; genus Ilyophis; species Ilyophis sp. 1 JC-2022. Next base: position 21,681,129 of record CM040399.1, on the reverse strand, counting down.
AATCAGATCTCCCTGACGACCCCTGGGAGCGTGTGTGTGCTTAGTGCGCCATTGGGAGGAGCTAATGCAGTGGTAACCTGAGATAGAGACAGAAAAGTTACCTGAGTAACAGGCGTTGCCTCCACAGCGCGCAGGCTTCTGTGTTTGGAGACCGGGAGTGGTCTGAGGGTGTCGACTCCCTGCCAGTTTGTTCTGGTCGCGGTTTGTGAATTGCCCTGATTGCTAATACCTGCTGCAGGACAAACAATTATCCACTTACTCGGCTACGCACCAGTAATGCCCGTGACCAATTCATGAAAGGGGAAATTTCGGAACCAGAACTGCTTGCATGTGTATGGCGTGTGCAAGCTGAAAGGCGCGTTAAACGAACATACCCTAAAGCGCCGGGGCAAATTGCTTTCAGAGTGTTGTTTTTAATGATGTTTATTTTTAAATCCAGTTTAGAATGCTGTGGCATAGCTGTGGGCCCATCTGTCCTACCGCTGTAACTCTCTTTGTCAGTTCGGAACTGCACACGCTTGCACACGCATCCGCTGAAAAGCGTGCATCCTGTCTCTGTCGCTGGTGCTGCACTGGAAGCCTGCACATTTAACTTAGCTGGTCGCAGTCATGTCGCAGGTACACTCTAAACCCTAAATGCCAATCAAAATTAACTGAGTAGTCTCAATTAAAAAAATGTATGTCATAACGTAAAAACGTTTTAAATTAAAGAACAGTGAAGGTTTGAACAGATTAAATTGCCCTGCTCAAAGAGCTCCAGGCAAACCGTTTGAGTAAACTAAACTTTTTCAGTGTATCCAATTGACCAGAGGAGTCACTATTGAGCAATGAGGCAGGAGCTACACTATCGACTGAAATCCTCCCTCCCTGGTTGACGCTACAGCTACACCCTGGTTTACTCCTGTTCACCGCTGGCACTGTGCAGGTTGGATCTAAACCATATGCCGAAAGCACAAGTACTGTATAGCTGGATACAGCACTCGAAAGACCTAAGCACTATCGGTGTGATAGTGATCAATTCTGATACGTTTTCCACTTCTGCAAGGGCGCTACACCATTCTGAGGGAGGGAGCTGTATGGGAGGAAAGAGTCGGGGAGAATTGAGTCGGAGTCATGTTGCTTTTCTGTGAGTTTCAGGTGACAGGTGTGATAAAGCTGACCACAATGGCTATGTTTCACGTAACTGAACGGCCAGAATGTAAGCACGATACCCGTATGTGTGTGTGTGTGTGTTTATAGTTATTCCAAAATGCGTGTGTGAGTCAGTTTACCCAGTCATCCCAGATCTGCTCCTGCCAGCCAGACCATGAGCCGAAAGGAGAGGCGGCAGAATCGTACTCTGCCTGAGGGAACGCGCTCGGAGTGGAGAGCGGCGGACGGCGTGAGAATGACTCACGGACAGCGGGCCCACTCAGCGGGTTGATTTATACCTAGATATTTCCAGTATTAAATACTGACTTTTACCATAATGTGTGTTTTTTTTACTTGAAGAGGAATTCTACCTCTAAACATTAAAATGGATATGAGAACAGGAGACCGCTTGATGACAAGTACGGGCCTTTCTATGCTTGTCATTTTATACCGATCCTGCTTCTTAAATTATGTTGCTTCTTAACATAGTACGCATGACCAGACCTCCCTGTGGCCTTCCCCTGACTTATTGAAGCATTAACTCTCCTCCATTATTAATCGATGTGTTACGGAGAAACGGGCCTGGGAAGATTTTGTTGTAGCCCTGTGGGACAGTTGTTGAGATGTTATTAAACACATGTCAAGTCCCTTTCCCGCTTAATGTTTCTTGCTCCTGTTATGAGGCTACACTGGTGTTAGACATTAAAGCAAATACCATGTTGGAGTATAGAAATAGCCTGATTCGGTTGTCATTCACATAACCGTCCGGAAATGAGCCTAGAGGATAAAGATACCTGTGCATCTGCTAGTGTAATGATGCCCTGTGGAGGCACTAGTAGACTGCTCTAGCGATGGCAACAAAACACAAATGTTCAGTTGCTTTTCTTAGCAGTTGACTTCAGGTGGAAGAATACTGAGCTATGTATTAGAACAGTTATAAAGTTGCTTCCCTTAGCAGTTGACTTCAGGTGGAAGAATACTGAGCTATGTATTAGAACAGTTATAAAGTTGCTTCACAGACAGTGCAGCTGAAGCCCAGTACTGTGCTGGAAAAGTTTTGTTTGCAACAGGAACATCAGCGGAGATTGAGACAAGCAGAACAGAAAATCACAGACTAAAATTCCTGATTAATCACGTCGTTATTTATTATTTTTTCTCAAAGAGAGGCAGGCCCATTTCCTTAAATAATAAATAAGTGAAAACGTTATGAATTATGAATGTGCCTTGGTTAGTCGTGAGAATTTTGGGATATTCTACACTGTAATGTCAGTTTAAAAAAAAAATCCAAGATGTTTTTTTATTAGAAATGTATAAATAATTAAAGTCAGTTTAAGGCCTCTTGCAGTAGTAACTGTCGAAAGAAAATGTGTATTTAAGTTTCATGTTCAGACTTCTGGTTCTTTCTAGTCTGTAACTGTTCAGCTGCACTGTACATGTATTTATGCATATTTTATGTAAATTGCACACATCAATGCTGAAGAACATTTTTCAATATGTGCTTATATCAGGAGCAAATGGACTGCATAATGTGACCAGTAAAATCATAGTCTGTACGCTATTTTATGTCTACTTTCTTGCACAGATATGATTTGCTGGAATATTCTGCATGGCCACTGTATCTCATAGACAAACAGACTGATGGAATGCAATATTGTCCCACCAGTTAATTCAGACCAGATTGTTAATTTTTCACTCAACACATTCCCTACCGCCATATGACATGAACTGTATGCCTGGGAATCCCAATAAATCCAATGGGCTTGATTGTTTATGAGTCATATGTCCATTATTCCATGTGGCAAGCGTGCGGTTCTGTATCCGGACATGGGTGTTTTATTTTTAATATGTATACAGACGTATATGTCTTGGTTGTGTGTGTGTGTGTGTGTGTGTGCGTATGTGTTTTGCATTTGTAGGGGCGTAACTAGTGATGTGTAAGACTTAATGAATAAATTGCAATCAGTAATGAGCACTTTCCGGTAATAAGGGTTTGGAAGAGAGGCTGCTACAGTTGCTTCAAAGAACAGTGAAAGTCCTATTCAGACAGTTGGATGGGGGTAGGAAGGGTGGGTGTGCAGAGGAGAGCATTGGGGCATAGTCTATACTTTGGGTTCATGTGATTTGGTCCCTAGCGGGCTCTCTGAAATACATACTGTATATAGTCAGGCGTAAGCACAGGCGGTGATGACCCTATTGTCACAGAATGGAGCTGCTTCTAGCTGCTGTGGAAGGGACAGCTGTTAATAAAGCTTCTGATCAATGGCGTTCTCTATATGAATGCTTGGCTCTGAAAATTAAAGAACCGTTCCGAGTTTTGCTGTAATTAGGGCTCCCACAGGAGATATCTGACCAATGTCTGAGGAAGGACAGGTAAAATGGGAGTCAAGACAGCCAGGAGAAAGGTGAAATGTTGGTCTACAGGTAGAAACATTATCAGTGGATGTAACATGCAGAGGTTTTCTGTGGTCAGCTCCTTCAGTGCTTACATCCTCTGTACTTCCTTATTCCAGGAGGTTCTGGGTGGTGTCGTGAGCCTCCAGATGCTATCTGTGTTACTCTGATCGCTGTGGGCGTTCTGTCTTCAGTCGTGATCTTTCAGGAGAGTCGGCAGCGATAGCACAGACAGAAGTAGTAGGACTACGGCGAGGACCTTCTGCTAAATTTAGACGATGTGATACTATGCAGGGATTTTGGAGGACCTGAAACTCCACTGTGATTGCAGTTCATTGTCACTGTGTTAATGTGATCATTAGCTGGATTCCTCATTTTAATTAGACTTCATAAAGGATTTTATTGTGAGGGGCGAGGTACTGTGTGGGGTACTGTGGTGATTAATTATAAATCCTCAACAGCGCAATGTGTGGATGGTTTGAAAAGCTGCCTGACAGTCGCAAAAGGCAGCATGATCTCTCTGATGTTATTTTGCAGAAGGAAACGGGTGTCTTTTTTCTTCATGAGTTGCCATTAACGGTCCTGTTATTTTCTTATTTAATTAAACTATTTTCCTCGTCTTGTCACCTAGAATGAACATCGGCCGCCTTTCACCCGTCTTTCTGTGTGGAGGGAGGAGTTGTACAAATTCAGGAAGGCTTCAATCAGGCTGTCTCTCATGGAGCACTCTATGAATATGGCCTGTAAATGGTTGGCCCTCAGGCAGCCATAAGTGTTTTAAGTAAGTCTGTTCCGCTGTTCCGTATGTCGGAATTGGAACGAGGCCCGCGCTCACTCCCCTCATCAGATGTAAACTAAGGGCATTTGCTGTCGCTGCTGATCTTGAGGTAGCCATTGAACATGTCAAAAAGTCAAGTCTGCTCTTCCTGGGCTGTCACATTGATGTCCCTTTTTTAACTCGATATTTACCTGCTCAGTCATTAGTCCACAGGTCCAAAGCACTAAAACGCAGAGAGAATCCTTGACAGTGTCAGTGTGGCCGCTGTGGTTGTGTGCATTTGTCAGGTATTGAGTCAGAGGATTCTACCAGGACCAGGTTTTTTTCTTTTGTATATTGAGTCCATCTTTGTTGACGAAATATATATATTTTTTCCCATCACTGACAGTGTAAAATTCCTTGTTTTCTGAGGCCATTCAGCAAAAATATGATTGTGTACAAATGTCCATTAAAGTACCATGTAAACATGATACCTTTAAACCTTGGCATATGTGGTTACAGAGAGCACCATACATCAGTTCTCAGTTCCACGCCGAGGAACTTTAATGTTACGATTCCCTTCGCAAATGGCTTGGCAGGTTACAAAAAATCTGTTTCTTTATCATGTTGCAGTTTTTTGTTGTTTTGGGGGACAGCGAGGATCCTTCAGTCCCAACTGTCCTATGTCAGTCCTGTATATCAGTCCTACTTTAGTCCTACATCAGTCAGTCCGACATAAACAAATCAAATCCGACAGCTTAAATTTAGTTCAGGCAACAGCTTTTTCTTTATTTCCGTTCCTTCACAAAGAAGGAAACGAGAAACGGAAAGCTCATGACTGAGCGACAACGGAATTCCCATATTTGCAATCTTAACCGCCGTTCGTGAGCGGGGCTTCTACACACCTCCTTTTAAATTGATTTGTACTCTGCATCTCCATCCCCGTTGACACTGGGCCCCTGAAATGACTCCCTTAAGAAGACAATTATTGTTAGATCCAGCTTTGGGCTCACATAATGGATGGTCTTACCGGCTTCTGTGAAGAATCCTTCTGTGTGGCTGTCACTGTCACAATGGCTGTCACAACAAGTCCTACTAAATGTTTTGTCTTGTTTTGATTTGGTTTGTAATGCTTGGGGACTTGTATCCAGCTCTTGTCTCTGAACATATACTCAAGAGTCAGGGATGCAATCCTGACCCCCCACTGTGATACATTCCTACGTAAGAAATAAACACAAATACTGTAACATATGCCCAATATTCTTGAGGACTTGATGGCAATGGTGGTTTGTAGCTCCCAACAATCACAATGTTATATTTCCATAATCCTGGTCAACTTGCATTAGTCAGAGCGCTGTTTTTTCCTCCCCGTTTACTACATATTGGTATTCTCATGGAAGGGGTAATTTGCAAGAGGTCATAGATATATAAATGAATATTGTAGAGCATAACTACTCTGGTGATGAACACATGCCCCAGGTGGTTGAAGAATACCCATGCACTTAGGTTTCGAGCTAAGCAATTAATCTGCAATTTTTTACAAACAACAACAATAAATATAAAAATTTAAATATACCGTAGACATAAAATGTATAATACTACCATTAGTATTAGTAATACTACTAATAATAATTATACCGTAAATAATACAAATGTACAGTATATAAAAACAAATATATATATATATATGCATATATATACACATACATATATAATATATACACATATACATATGTGTATATATATATATATATATATATACTGTATATACATACACATACTCTCTTTCTCTATGGCAGGCAGTAATGGTGACATTCTCCTGTCCTTGAGTTTTATATGATGCTGTGGAACCCTCTCATCTCCATGGCAACAGCTTGTTTCGTCACCGCTCTCCAGCTGCTCTCGTCAGCAAGCGCCAGCGACACCTTGACTCTTTCTATGACATGCAGCGGCCGACTTACCTGTCACTACGACCGGCAATATACTTCACTGAGGCTTTAAAAATAAAAAAATCTGCCATTTTTTTATGTTCTCCCCAATTTGCATTTGTGGTACGGTGCTGATTTTTGTGCTTTAAATTCAACCAACTAACCTGTACAGCCAAATGCACAGAGGACTTCACTTCAATTCGGGGCGACTGTGGCTCAGGAGGTAGAGCGGGTCGTCCACTGATCGCGGTTTGATCCCCGGCTCCTCCTGTCCACGTGTCGAAGTGTCCTTGGGCAAGACACTGAACCCCAAATGGCTCCCAATGAGCAGGCTAGCGCCTTGCGTGGTGGCTGCCGCCATTGGTGTGTGAATGTGTGTGTGAACGGGTGAGTGAGAGGCCATTGTAAAGCGCTTTGGATAAAAGCGCTATATAAGTGCAGTCCATTTTTCATACGCCGCTGGTCAAGGCAGATTGGGCCGCCCGATAGACCAGAGGAGTCAGTTTTGCATAATGAAGTGAGGATTCCCTGCTGGTAGACACGTTCCAACCCTAGGCGATGCTATGGGGCCAGTTATTTGTTGCAGTGTGGGACTGTCCCAGCTCAATCGTGGCACAGTGAAAAATTCATTCCAGCTCATTAGGCACTGTGCTCAGTGCCAGTGCTGCAGCTGGATACGGCCCCTGAGGGCCCAGAATAGCTGAACTGAAGCCTCCGCTTACACTTGTGCATAGAAGTTTCTGTAGACTGAAAATGCAAACCAGCCTTCATTGCAAAGACTGGGTCACTGAAACGTACACACTGAAACTTGCTTATTACAGCTTGGACCCTGACTCGAGCTATCCTGTAATTGTATCCAGAGCGCACAAGACCAAATTTTTTTTTTTAAATAACCAGGTGAGTCATCTGAGAACTCATTTCTTGTGTGCATTGAAGACCTTTGAGTCAAATTGGCAAGGGAATGTAAGGGATTGGTTTTAACCAATTACGTAGGTGGCCAGAGAAAGGCAGCTTCTTAGGGAATTATACCAGGGGCCGTATTACAGAAACATCGTAACTGTTACGGTTCTAACCGTTCCACGCCATGTTTTATGTTTATTGTTATGTCACGCCCTTATTTGTATTCACGTTCTGTCATAGTTTATTAGTTTCATACATATTTCCATGTTTTTCTGCAGCCTTGCGTTCATGCTGTTTCTTCTCTTACTGTCACTCACGCTTCCCTAATTGTTTCATTCTCCCTTGTCTAATTACTAATATACTAACATTAGATCAGGATTGGGTAATACTAACTATCTAACCATGTGTTCATGTTTACCTTACGTTTCTCGTACATGTTAATTACTAATTTACTAACGCTAGGTCAGGATAGGTTAACTACTAATGATTTACTAATTGCCTCGTTACGTGTCTCATTTTCTCAAGCTGTTGTGAATTTCCTGCTGCTCTCAAGCTAAGTGTCTGCACCTGTCTACACCTGCATATAAGATCAGTGTTCATGTCATGTCCTTGCGAAATTGTTGCCTCACTAGCACTCTTAAGCATTTGTTCAAGTCTACGCATTCTGATTACCTGTTTTGATCCAAGCCTGTTTTTTGACCACTGTTACTGCCAGCCTTTTGTTTTCACTGCCTGTCCTGACCACGATTCCTGTTTGCTGATTTTGTACTTTTGCCACGCGGCGAGGACTCCGGTCTGACCCTGCTTGTTTTTCTACTATTCTTTTGCCTTCTCCCTTTTGTACCTCTGCCACGCTGATTGCCTTCCTGGTTCCGAACTACTGCCTGGCTTACCGACGACGAGACTGCCTTCTCCCTCGGTACTTTTGTTTATTGGCTGGATCTTTTTGTGTATGACCTTTGCTTGTGCTAAGACAACGATTACTGGACTTTCCTTAATAAAACCCTTGCGGGTATTTATTACATCTGTTGTTCTGAGTTGTGCTTCTCGGGTCCAACCCTCCACGCACTACGTCTCAGAAACTCTGGAATCCTATCTTATCTTTGTAGTAACCATGGTAATTTGAGTTAAGAACTGATTTAGGCAAATAGCCATTACAGAACAAAAGTTCTCAAGTCCATTTTCCTATCCTAACTACAGATAGGAAAAGTGTACCCTAACTTGCCAAAATCCCAAATAAAGTATCCTAACTTTAGCATAAGTCTGGTGGTGTCATAACTTCATTATTGTTATCAGTTGGGATTAAAAAGATAACATTCACTAACACTAGCTAGCTGGCTAACTCCATAACGTTAACGGCTGCTCTTTTATTACTTTTGGAGAATGAGGGAAATGTCAATAAGCGGCATTTAATTGTGGAAATGCTTATGGCAGACCCAATGATGTGTTGTGGTTTATTGATAAAACACTTATGAGCACCCATCACCTATTCGTCTGGCTTGAAATTAAAAGCTCATAGTTTTTGCTCCATTTTTAGGATAGTCAAGAGACTCGCAGAGCTTGTTGACGTCTCTGCGCTAACAAACTAACGTTGGTTTGTTTCATATCACGCACCGATCAGCTGTGCTGTTAGGTAACAGACATGAAAGTTGATTAACGACTTCCGATTGAGTATTTAGGATTTCCTAACCTGAGATAAGATGGGATGGAGTAAGATAAGATAGGATTCCTAACGTTAGTTAAGATTTGTTTCTGTAATATGAATTTGTGAAAAATAATATTCATCTTAATAATAATAATTATTAATAATAATATCTTAGACCTGTCGCATCTTAACTTGGGCTTAAGATACGATGTTTCTCTAATATGGCCCCAGGACACTGGGGTTAACACCGCAACTTATTCAAAATCTGTAATGACCTCAGTGAGGCAGAACCTAAGCTTACGTCGCGTCTGAAAGACAGAACACAGCACTGTGTCGGGGGCCGCGCTCTGGGCTCTCCGGTTTAGGGCTGCTGTGCGGCTGAAGGCCCGTCACACAGTTAACTGCTTGCAGGCTCAGTCCCAATTCCGAAAACCCGCCTGTACTCCGACTGGACCAGCTGTCAGTCTCTGAGTTCAGGACACAGTACTGAGGCAGCTAGCAGACATAGATGTCAACACCTCCCAGCCAGCATAATTTTTTCTCCTCTTGACTGTAAGAATGGGAGCCATGGGGTGGTAATATTTGACCCCCCCCTGCCCTGGGCTGGATTTTACCCAGGCCACGTTCATTCTAATTTGTTTTGTTTCACTTCCTGTGTTTCATCACAAAGGGTGTTCTCCAAAGAGAAGTGTAATGGCAGAGTAATTTGAGTAAGACTGACAAGGGAAAATGAGAGAGAGGTTCATCTCTGTTTCCGGATGGTGGTGGGGAGACTCTGCCCCTCCCTGTACAGCGTGTGGGGACTGGGATACTGTGTACCGAGAATCCAGAGGACTCCTAGAATTCTTTCACAAAAAGACGGTTGTGATATAGTGACAATGGATCCCATCAGCTCATAATTTTTTAAGACGTGATGGGCTTATTACTTTAAAAAAATGTATTTATTCATCTGTGTCTTAGTCCTGAATTTGTTTCACCCACACTGCCTTTCCCCCAGGTTTTATTAGTACCCCAGTTTTACTGTGATTTCCGCCTGCAGACACCCAAGGATCACGGCAGCTGTGTACATAGACTCCACGAAGCACTTCACACATCTCTCGCCAACAGCTGCTGATTTGTAGGCACCCGGTGAGCGTGGTAGGCTGTGGTCTTACTGTGTTTCGCAGTAATTGGAGGTACTCTGGCCACCGATTAGTCCACTCAACCACCAGAAGGATGAAGCTAATTCCTGATTCACGTTCTCCGTGCTGGAGGTATGAGATGCGCAAGGCTTCAGAGCCAAGCTCACTCTTTCGGGAGCTTAATTAGCCTCCGCACGGCCGTTTCTTCGAGATAAAGGCCCGTTGCTGTCGCGCCTAATGTCTTTGTTTTTGTCTGCGGCTCTGTCCAAGTTCACAGGGCCCCAATAAACAGTAAAACAGAGAGGTGGCATCCCAGGCCTGGCGATTTTATCAATCTCGCTCGTAATTACCGTCCCGTGGAAGGCCTCCGCGGTAACGTGGCCCCCTCTTTGTCTTTGCGCGTGATCGAATTTGTCACCCGTTGGCTCCTGTAAAACAACACTGGATTTGGCGGGAAAATATCGAGCTCTGGGGACCACACTGTGATCCTGTTTTTAACAGACAGTTAGGTAGAACGCTCATTGAGAAGTCTGTGCTGGTAGGAAGATCAGCAGCGTGTATGAATGGCAAAGAATGGCGTGTATGCCGGACCCCCAGAACTGTGGTAGTTGGTGAATTTTCACTGAAGCTATTCTGCAGGAGTCAGTCTGTCTCAGTTGAGTCTCTTGCTGGGAGAAAGGGCTAGCGAGCAGTGCTCAGTCAATTAGGCACATTAAAGAAAAGGGAAATGGAATATGGTCGCGAATGTGAAACGGTTCACAAGCTCACCGCATTCTAGTCAAAATTAAATTGCTTGTCAGATCAGTAATGTCTGTTCCAGCAAAAAGCAATCCATCACTGCAAAATCCCAGCGCTTTAATAACCCCCCTCGCTTTTTCGACAGACGTTGGCATTCATCCCCTCTGGTTGAGGGCTCAACTGAATCCGAGCAATTTCGCTGCCATTGTGTGTGCAAAACTGCATGGCATGCTCATGAAAGTATAGAAGTCTTTAACTGGGTTGAATTGTCACCAGGGGGAGTTTAGATCTCCTGACATGTATTTTATTCCAGAAGTGTGTGCGCGAGTGTGTGTGGGTATGTGTATGATTCATAAAATTTCACGGGCTCTCTAATATTGCTTACGTCTGCCCCAGAGAGGGGATTAAACATGATTAGAAGTGCATTTGTGAATCAGGGATATAATGGGCAAGTTAACTGGAAGCAAAAGCCTCATTTGGCAGGATTAATTTGTGGGGCTCTTTATGAGTGGGCCAAGCCTGAAGGTTAGTTGAAGGCGGCTCCTGCATGGTCGCTCTCTTCACTGTGAAACCTGCGCCCCTAGATCTTTACATTACAGTCATTCTTCTAGGCTCTGGGCTAGTGACAGCTTTCTTACCCTCCATATTGACCCTCTCTTCTTCCTGCGTAATTAAGTCAATAATCTCTCTCCACCTCAGCCGATGCGTGCATTACCCAGTTTGGTGCTAGACATTGGTGCGGTCTCAGGTACCCATATTCACTATAAAGTGTTGGTCCTGAAAAGTCCTGAGGTCCTGAAAGCGCTGTCCATTATGATTGTTATTACCTCAGGGTTGGCCAAGCCGTATTTGTCATTCACCAGGGCTGGCTACACCCTATCGCCCCTTCCCCAATGTCACTCAAACCCTGGCTCTCCACCCCCATCATGCCTTTATTTCGCCAACACTTACGCCCCCACTCTGGGCGTGCCGGAAAGCGAAAGCGCAAGTGATCTTGCTGCCTGACTGGACTGCTGACCCCTGGGTTCACCTGTCAACATCCGCTCAATCACCAGCCAGACCCGCGACGAGGGGCTCCAGAGGCCAGGCCGCTGGGCTGCGGACGAGGCTTGGTTCTGCCTTCACTCCTCTGGATGAACCTGCAGCCTGGGGGAGAGACCGTGTCAGGAGACGTCTCCCGTCCTTCTCCACATGATTCTGCTCTCTCTATTTTTTTGGCTGAATCTAAAATGAAGCCTGCAGTGTCTGCAGGCACAGCTACCTCCGTGCGCAAAGGTACGACAATTAAAAATTCAGAAATTGACTGAAGGATGAGGATAATGCAGCGCAGTGATAACTAAAAGCTGTCTTGTGCGCCCCAGCCTCTGCTATTTGCCCCCCGGCGGAGTGCCGAGGGGGTCCGGAGAGATTTGGGTAGGAGGGGCGCATGTACTCTTTCAGAGAGAAGACGGGAATACAGAGCACGGCAAAGCCCAGGTAAAGGCAGAATATGTACGATGATCTACTCATTTATTATTCAAGGTATTCACTCTTTAACTAGGTGTTCATGCAAGTGATTTGAGCAAACTGTTGTCAGCGCATGGTTAAGCTGTGACATGTGCAGTGGCACAGCGTAGCTCTTTTTGCAGAGTTGGGAATAAAACACGTAGTTTAATGTGAAAGAGACAGGAAGTAGTACGATTTTTGAATATTACTTTATTTGCCCCATTGTCTTACCTGACTTTCAATATTGTCTTTTTTCAGTAATACTTTCTTGTTTGTAAGCACTGTATTGTATTTTGTGATACTGTATTGTGTTCCTCTAGAATCTGTGCAATATATATGCATTGAGAACATTAATGTGTTTGTCATAGTAAATTAAGAAAAGAGAGAGAGAGCACAGGATGGACGATTACTGTAAGTTTTGCAAGATTTTTGTAAATTGCAAGTTTTGTAAGAACTGGCTGAAAATGAGGGTAAACACTTTTCCTGGTCAGCTGACAGACTCTCTGTGACTGACAAACTCTCGGATGTGAGTGAACAGGCCGCCTCCGTGCCGAATGCCTGGGCTGCAGGTGTCCTGAACCTCGGGCACACCAGAGGCGTTTCTGCAGCCATTACACCGGGCCAGCCATGTGGAGGACAGCGGGCTGGAAGGGCTAAAGCACCAGCGTCAGGATTTATTCCTCCTTCCTGCGATGGCGAGTGACCTCACCCACTCAGACACCTGCCATTAAAGGGGGCTTCTGGGAAGCATGTCCAACTGAGGAACACGTCATTAATGGAGATCTGTGGCCACACTTTGCGATGACTCCTGCCAGTACCAGTTCCAGCCACAGCAGAGTTCCACAGGGTACCGTTAAGACCTCCCATCCAAATGCTGCCTTCTGTCCTGCTGACGTAACAACAGGGCAGTGATGTGAATTGATTCTGGTGGCAGTTGAGTGTTTACTTATTCTACTGTCAAGCTCAACATGTGTGCGCATTTTTGCATCCGTGTGTGTGCCGCCGTGTGTGTGGTGTCTGTATGTGTGTGTGTGTTTCTGTGTGTGTGTGTACCTGTGTGTTTGCATGGATTTGTGCGTCTATGTGCATGCCAGCGTGTGTGCGTGTGTGGGCAGGAGGGCCATGTGTCATTTCAGGGACTGTTAAGTTTAAACACTTTTCATCTTCAGACTCTGAGTGTGAGCTGCTGTTTGGTAAGGCCTTGGGGGAAATTACACTGGAAAAAATAGACAGCACAGTAGGTGTGTAATTCCAAACATCCAGTCTGCTGCCAACACCGTTTTACGCTTGTGGATGACTTGATGGGGGAAAAAATCTTTGGGTCTTTTTTTTCATAGATTTTTGGGTCCTCTTTTCCATTCCATTTTCTGTTGACCATTGAAGACAGATTTCAGCAGTGTTGTTAATGTTTACTGCTTATAAGTCTCCCTCGACTGTAATTTCTGTCATTTAAAAGTAACAGTGTGGAGGATTTGACCCTGGAGTTTGATCGTGCCACCTGATCCACACACAGAAGTGATGATATTGCACATATAAGTCAGATGAGCCTATTGACATGACCCTCCCCCCGAACAGGAAGTGTGCTATAGTGTGCTAGCCTTACAAAATATCCTCCATCGCCTGGCGACGTCGTGTCTGAATCCTCCCTTCTCCGTTGCTGGCCAGGGTGTAATTGATTTGCTCTTTACGTAGACTACCTTGAAAGCGCTTATGGGAGCAATCTGTCCCCCTGCCTCAGTAGACTGCTCAGGCAGAGTGTAATTGGTCTGCTGAAGCCCCAATGGCTGATGGGAATCGCTGTCCTGGCCTGCGAGCTGGGATTAGATCTGCGCCATAACCTCATCCCACCATGGTCCCCTGATACCACTATAGAGAACACAGTTGGGAGTGGAATTAAAAAACAATTACTCAGGTGATCAATACTGGTTTCATTCTTCTGAGAGCATAACAGGGGCGAATAATGACTCTCCAATACGGCTTCTCCTTCAGTCGCCCAAAAGCCATTGTTGCTTTTTTCTGTTGTGCAGACATTTGTGTACACCAGACTCATAAGCAGCCAGGGATTACACCAAATAAAATCTCGTCCACCACCTGTTCCAATTCAGAATGAAAATTCTGATTGCTGGCTTTTTGCCTCGCAGGGATTTCTACTCATTCTGTATTTCTAAGAATATATTTAATTATTGTTCATGCCGAAACGCATACATTTCTCAAATTGGCATTCATTGCAATCTGTGCTTTCGCATTACTGATGTTTCGCAGACTGATGTCTGACTGCGCGTAGAATTTGTAAAACCATTGACAGAAACCTTTTTTTTTCCCATTTTAAGCTTGTAAGGTGTCGTCACAAGAGCGGCGCTGTCCCAGCCGAAAAACATCGTGTGAAGCTAATGAACTATAGCAGCGCTTTTATCACATTTCTACTCAGTCGCGCTGCATGCATAAAATATGCGCTGTAATTGGCGCAGGCTGAGGTTGCAAAGCATCTTAAAAAGTGTGAAAGACCTGAGAACTTGTGGGAGTTAAATACAGCCGAGCCACGCCCAGGCAGTACTGCGTCAGGGAAGACCGTCGGAGCTCTGTTGATTTTTGAAGCGCTACGGGAAATGAAACGTTAGCACTGTAGCACTTTTGAAGCACTGTAGACTGTTGCAGCTGTACAGCAGGCATTACATTTCATAATCTGTGGAGGCTCTGCAGGCTGTAGATGTTTTTAACGCTGTACACTGTTGCAGCCGTAGACTTTTAAAGTTCTTTAAAGACTGTAGAAACTGTAGACTCTTGAAGTTGACAAGTCTCTAGACTGTTGATTCTCTGGACCATTGAAGCACTAGACTGTCGATGTTCTCGACTGTTGACCGTGTCCTTTGATGGCCTGCTCCTGCAGCTGTGCCATTCTGGAGGGGCAGAATGGACTGGTGCAGATCTAGCGAAGCTGCCAGGGGACGTTTTGGACCTGCTGGCCTGAAGGAGAAACAGCTGGGCAAGGCTGCGCCCCTACATTGCCCTGAAAGGGTCTGGGGGTTGTGTCTCCGTCCTCCCTCCCGCTGTTTTAACATAGCTTTTTGGTGTTTAATCCAGATGAAATGTACCCAAACCCCACTCTGTGGTCTGCTTCAGCCAGCTCCACGTGGTCACCCTGGCTCTCGTCCTTCTCCAGAGGCCCCCCACCCTGTATAGAGCCAGACTGACAGGGCGGAACATTTCCCGCAATGCGGGCGCTGTCTGGGTCCTGCTATCACTCTCAGTAAGCCAGCGGACTCTGTGACAGGCATAAGAAAGACTCTCAGTCTCAGGCCTTCCCCTCCATGCTATTTATAGACTGCTTTTCACTGAGGGTTATAAAAGAAAGGGGGAAAAAATATCAGCTCCCGTCAAGCGATTTTCCACACCATCCCCCTGCTCGGGTCAATTTCTGTAACACCGCTTGGAGAGTTCAACGCTAGTCAGGGTTGGCTCATTATTTATTAATAACAATAATGTATTATTACCGTTACTGACAGTAATGACCAAATAGAATAAAAAAAACTAGACTGTTGGCCTGATGACTTTTTGTGAAAACAGTACAGGGAGATTTTGTAATTTTTTATGATAATTATCTTAGGGAGTTTCTTTCAAGATGGAATTTCAGTGTCTCTGTAGTTCCTGCTTTCACAGTTATAGCTACAAGTTGACATAGCTACCCTTGATCAGCGTCAGCAAGTCTAGCATTGTTGACCAATTGCAGGCGAGGGTGTATTGGGCAACGGTGAACGAGGCTGTGATCGGTGATCGAAAAAAAAAGTCTTCGCGAATCCGCCAAATTCAATTTAGTTTGAAAGGCCCCAGTATACTTCAAACAAAATCCAAATTGCCAGATTCACGAAGGCTGTTGAACTGCTGTCGAATACAATGCTAGGAGGAAATGTCAGTATACTCACCGCGACTTGGTCTGTTAGTTTAATGACGCTCCACGCTGGATGGATTAGAAACTTGTTATAAATTTCATTATCACAATCATTGTGTCAATCACTAATGTGCCCGTTATGCAAATTAAGTCAATGCACTCCTGGAGGAGAGAGACAACGATTCACACTTATCCAGAAACTAAGTGTCGGCTACTTTTTATTACAACATAGGCATTACTGTTGAAAAAGTAATGGCTGGATGGAAATGTAGCATAAACCCTGATGAAATAATTACAAATTTAAAATCACAACGCTGATACGGGGCAATTGGTGACTCTTGTGTTAAGAAAAAGAAATAAAACTACGAGTAAAATCAATTAATCGATTGTAAAAATGAGTTTCTTTAAAGATGGAATTTCAGTGTCTCTGTTGTCCTTGCCTGCAACAGCTTCAGCAAGTCTAGCCTTGTTGACCAATCGCAGGCGAGGGTGTATTGGGGGACTGTGAACGAGGCTGTGTGAAAATTTCGACTAGTTCAGCTGGCCAGCCTGCACATACTACGGCGATCAAAGCCAAATGTGCCGCTTCGTTTTGGTTGCAAACCAGCCAAAAATCTTTGCGAATCCGCCAATTTAGATTTAAAAAAAAAGTATACTGGGGCCTTTAGGATCACTGCAGTGTGAAATAAATGCATTCCGAGTTTACTGAAGTGAGAAACATGGATGTGACCTCACTACGCCTTCAGGGGAGAGTGGCTGTGTGTGTGTGTGTGTATGTGTATTATTCTACCTGCCAGAAAACATAAATATTTCACTAATCTAGGCAAAAATTCTAATTTTGTAGATCTAGATTAAGACAATCAGGATTCCAATTATGAAAAATGTTTACAAGGTTAGTTACCACTTTGTGCAGTGCCATTAGTGATGTAGACCCTGGGGTCTACATCACAAACATCCTACTGTACCACATCAGAAAGAGAGGTTCCTAAAATATGAAGTTCCTATGTGCCACCTTTCTTCCGTATTTCATAAAAGTATATCGACCACTCTATAGTGTGATCTACATGAGAGCGAATCATGTTGAAGATACTGGACATGTAAATATATTTAGGAGTTGGTTGCACAGTTGCTCAGTAGGTGTATATAAATCATAATAGCTTTTTAGAACTGTATTTTAATTAGCTCTCATATGCAGCCACTGCCTGAGAAGATATTATTATTATTATTATGCATAATAACACAATTGTTATTATTATTTTTATTATATAATTTCTACTATTATTTTGTGTTTGGCACTTGTTTTATTTTATCATGTCTATGATTCGGTTAATCTTTCTTTTACAACAGATTTTCAGGTTTTAATTATTCCATGGTGCACACTTTTTATGATCTGAGGGAAATTGGGCTGAGCATCAGACATGTCAGTGTCTGCTCATCCTCCCAGTCCTCCTCCCAGCATGCTGTTCTGCATTAGGAGCGTTCGGGTCCCGGCGGTACTGGCGGGTTCTGTTCTCATCGTTAGCCCTTCCTCCAGCACTGCCGCAGTGCTCATTCGTCTTGTCCTTGTACACCTGGAGAGCAGAGGACTGTGAGCGACGATAACGGAGGCGGAAATGTTAGGCCTGCTGACAGGGGCTCCCGCTTTCCCCGCCGTTCACTCGGGGGTAATGTGGCTGATTGATAGAGCCCACCTCCCTCAGAATCCACCCCAGTTTACCCATCCGCGTGTGACAAACACCATCAAATAAATCACGCGGCCGCACCCCTGCCACCTAAATGGCAGGCTGTATGCTGAAACATAACAATACCAAACACTCAAAGAATAACTATGGCCCGAGTGCTGGAATATAACAGTGTGCATATTAATATCAGCTAATAAACCCTTATTCTGACCAGTTATAACTTTAGTGCACAAATCACCCTGAGAAATAGCCTAATGAGTTACGCCCGCACGCGGCGTGCCTTTCAAGAGGTTTGCTTACAGGGCCTGTGATGTTTCCCCTGCTTTTCTCCCCTTCAGACGATGCTGCTGCGGCCTGCGTTATGTGCCGGCTAATTAATCACCGCCTCTCCGAGGTGGATATTGGCATTGAAGACGGTGAGGAGACTGGAGTGGGGCGGGGACTCTGATTTAGCCAGACGCTCACAGAGAAGCTTCCGGTAACCACGCAGCTTCCTTCAGGTGTCAGAATGGTTAACGTGCTACAGTGTAGCTTTAGATAGACCAGTCTAGCAAGCTGACTGGAGCAGGCTTTGCTGCACATCCCTCACTGGATGTACAGTATAAAAGGGGATGTGTGTGAAGAACCAAGGCCTCTGGAGCATTGCGTTTGTTTACTGTTAGAAACCACAATAATGGTGGATTAGCTCTCAGTGCTTTATGAGTATAGCAGGAGGCTACCTGTAAGTCAGATTGTAACACTTTACTTGGACTACACACCATGAAGCTTACATGACACTGCGGTAAACTGGGCATAATACCTGTCATAACGAGCCATAATGCACAAATGTCATAACACTATCATGATGCATTCATGAATACGTCAGTGGTGCCCAATCATGTGCCATGGAGGGCCAAGAGTATGCAGGTTTTCATTTCAACCAATCACTGCACCTGCTGATTTCATTAATTAGTTCCTTCCTCTCTGGTTGAAGGCATGTTAATTAGTGAAATCAGCAGGTGTAGTGATTGGTTGGATTGAAAACCTGCATACTCTCGGCCCTCCATGGCACATGATTGGGCACCACTGGTATACATTATGACAGTGTTACAATGTTATGTGTCATAAAAAGCTGTAATGCAATCTGCAATGTGCTGCTATAGCTGGTTATGACAGGTGCGTATGACATGCTTATGACACTTTAATAGAAGCTTTAAGGAGCATAGTTAAAGTAAAGTGTTACTGGGCAACTGGATTGTACAGTCTTGGCTGGAAGGAACAGAAAGTTGTAAAGTGGGAACAGGAGGTTATGATATGGGCCTTGTGTAGCAAGCCCTGGGTGCCCCCTCATGTCCCTCACATTAGTGACAAACCACACCCTAACTCCCAGGCCTGCAGAAAGAGAGAGAGAAAGAGCAAGAAAGAAATAGAGAGAGAATGAGGCAGAAAGAATAAGGCAGGGAGCACTCCTACACAGTGACCCCCTTGACCCCCCACCCACCACCAAATAAAGCAAGCTCTCAGGCTGGTCCCAATGTGATCACGCCAAACAGAAACAATGTTATTCTTGGGCACAGTGACCCAGACCTCGCCACACGGGCACAAGCAGCGCTTTGTTTGGCACTCGCCTGGCCAACGTCGCTCTTTGTGCCCCCTCTCCCCTCTGACTGCCCCCGCTTATGCACCACGCGACCCGTGCTCAGCGCCATAAGGGCTTGAAAAGTGGGGAGGAGGAGAAGAGAAAGAAATTTTTTTTAAATCATGGGAACTACAAGAAAGCAAGAGCCAAGGGCGGGGAAGTCAATATATACCATAAAATAAACCAGCAAACTGACACGTCACAGGCCTAGTTTCAGGTGTTCTTTTTTTAAGTTGTTGCTTAAAAAAGTGCAGCCCTTTGGCGCTATTTGAAAATGAGGACAGGGACATGTTGATACTTAAAAACAGCAGAACTGAGGGGAGGAGGGAACAGCACATCGGAAGCATTTTGCGGGCGCTCTGACCTCTTCGGATGGCCGCTCCGGGGGGGGACCCTGGGTGCTGGTGATGGAGGTGGAGTCCTGAATACATCTGTGCCCCAGTTAGCTTGTGTCTTTGTCTTCTTGGCCAATCAGATTGCCCCCTGTCCTCCCCGTCACCTCCAGCCTCAGCCAATCAATCTGATTCATCCACTCCTCAATCTTTGGTGAGGGGGGAACAAAACTTTATGGATCCCGTGATGAGTGGAACCATTGTGCACCGTCAGTCTGTGATTAGTATGAACAAAACACATTAAGTTTGTGATGCGGAAGCTTTTCCCCAGGAAAAATGCTGCATTGTATTGTGGTCACTCAACCTGACTGAGGGGCTCATAAAGCTTTACCCCCCTTCACTACTGGTGACACTTCAGCATGGGGAAAAGGGTACGAAAGAGGCAGGAAGTAAAGTCCTGTTTCTGAACAAATAAGAAAACAATTTACGGAGAATAGAAATGAGCTATAAAGAAAAACGAGGTGTAAATAGTGATACAGAAGACCTGAGATGAAATGGCAGAAGATACAGCTGGGAGGCACATTTTCTGCCCATTCTCAGTAAAATGCTCTATTCCCTGTGACATGATCTATTGACACTGAAGAGGGAGACAGACTGAAAGAGGAAGCAGTATGCACTCATGAAATCGCTGGGAAAAACCTAGCTAAATTAGATAAAAGAGAAATCAATCATAACCGAGGACACATTGACTGAGTACATTTACCACTAAAATCCACTCTTCTGCATATCTTTCCGGATATTTATTAGGTTTCCACATATTGTAGACCTGTGATGGTTTTCTTCCACTGGGGTACTGTCAAACAGTATTATTCCCACATGGCAGTATTCCAAAGATTATGTAAGAGATCATCAGATGCTTACTCTGCTAAAAAAAAGTCCCGGATTAGGACCTGTCAAATGAAATATCATCAATCAGTCAAGCAAAGCTTGTTTTGCAGCCCATATGGTATTGTCTTACCCTGTCTTGTTTTGCTCTGAATCATATTTCTCCAGCTTGCCAAACAGAATAAAGCC